>OZ038380.1:60056160-60656160 GCA_964036045.1 Eutreptiella sp. 'Long Island Sound 2002'
CATATATACATATGTATATATATATATATATATACATACATATATATATATATATATATATATATATATATTCATACATATATATATATATATATACATATATATATATATATATATATAATATATATATATATATATATATATATATATATATACATATATATATATATATATACATATATATATATATATATACATATCTATATATATATATACATATATATATATATATATATATATATGTATATATATATATAAATATATTATATATATATATATATATATACATATATATATATATATATATATATATATCCTCTAATCTACACCCCTCTCCTAAAAGACACGCGGGTTCTTTATGTGGGAGTTGTGCGCAAGGTGGAGGGGAAGGCTAATGGGAATTTATATCCGCTCAGAAAGAGCCGGTCCGTACGTATGTCCATCAAACCGCAATCTACCGTAACCGCGTGGCAGTGTTGGAGGAACGAAGCACAGTTGGCAAAACACGTGAAGGAATTACTTGCGAGTCTCGTGGTAATCACTGTACAGAAACAGTTGTAACCCTTGCTCCCAAGGTGTAGACATGGCATGAAGGTGATGGTAATTCCGTTAGCAGTACACCTGTACATTGGGAACTCCCACGGATGGCAACCTGAACTGCTTGGAACTCTTCGCTACTAGAAATGTCTGGAATTGAAGGGAACTGGCTTTAAATTGCATAGAATTGCCGACGAAGGACCTAGTCGTCGTCGCTGTCCAAATGGGGTGAATCGAATGCATCACATGAAATTATTGTATGCACGTCAACGGCAAAGTGGTTTACTAGCACTTGCAATGCACAAACCCCCGCCATATCAATATTATAATTGTAGAGAAGATTTAGCGAAAGCAGTGCGGATGTGTTGCTTTGTTGCAACACTTGCGGATTCCATTTGTTAACCAAGGTGTTGACGAGGTCAATCACACTATGGTCAACAAGACCAATGTCTTGGAAATCCAGTTGAATGGAACACAAAGTGGTTGCAAGTTCTCGGATGTAAAAGGGTTTGGCCAATTCATTTTGGGTCCCCCACTTCTGATTTGCACAGACGTTCAAATAGAAACTTTGCAGCTTTTTATATTGTCCCATCAAACGAAATAAAGAGGCCACCCCAAGTGGACCTATATTGTTGTAACCTAGGTCCAGATGCATGTGGGTAAGTGTTTGCGCGTTGCACAATTCATTTGCCGACGCGCATGCACCACTATTAGTGATGGACCCAGAGGAGAGATCGAGGTGGAGTAAATTGAGCATATGCATGCCCTTACAGAAAAACGCGCCACCACGGGCTCAAAATGGGCCAAAAACACTTGTTTGGGCATCCCAAATGGGCCACGATCACTTTTGAATAATGGCTTTTTTGACCCATTTTTGAGCCACTTTTGGTCCCAAAATGGCCCATTTTCAAGGCATTTTGGGATTTTCCATGGTCCAAAACGCGCCACCACGGGCTCAAAACGGGCCAAAAACACTTGTTTGAGCATCCCAAGTGGCCTAGGAACAACTTTGAAAAAAATCATTTTTTTCGCCCCCGGGACCCCGGTGGACCCACCGTTGGCCCCCATTGTGCGTGGGCTGGCCGGCCCTCCGGCTGCACCAAGTGACCATTGGTACGGGGGTCTAGGTGTCTCGTTGGGCGATTCGAAGGCTTGGAAACCATAAAAAGTGGGGGGTTGCGGGTGGACTAGGTGCCCTCGGAATTCGTTTTTGAGCCACGTAGCCCAAGATACGGCCCGTTCTTGGTTTCGGGGTGCTGGTGCACATTGCGCAGTTTTTGGGGCTTCTTGGCGCCTTTTTGGGCAGTTTCTCGGACATATCGTGGAGTTGAAGGGCACCAAATGTCCCTTGGTCGCGAGAAAATCAAGCCGCACGTGGAGTGTAGCCGCCGTTTGCCTTCGTTTGGCTGTTTTGAACCCTTACTAGGGCTGTTTTGGGCGAAAAATGGCTGTTTTCGGCCCAAAACTGCGCAGATTTGGGAGGGCACCTCCCGACTTGGCGCCACCGCCCCGGGCCGCCACCGGTGAGTTTGTGGCTCAAAACGTGGATTTGGCAAGGCCACCACCTAGGCTCTAGGGTGGCTAGAGTAGAGTAGAGCCCGGAGCGATGAGGCCGAGCAATGGCCAAAACAGAAAGGAGAAGTGCTTGTTGCTTGTTGTTGCTTGTTGCTTGCTTGCTTGTTAGCTAGATTTAAGGGGAGAGGGGTGTAGTAAATATATATATATATATATATATATATATATATATATATATATATATATATATATATATATATATATATATATATATATATATATATATATATATATATATATATATATATATATATATATATATATATATATATATATATATATATATATATATATATATATATATATATATATATATATATATATATATATATATATATATATATATATATATATATATATATATATATATATATATATATATATATATATATATATATATATATATATATATATATATATATATATATATATATATATATATATATATATATATATATATATATATATATATATATATATGGCATAAGGTGGGTGGCCCCCCCCCCCTAGGGACCCATGGGCCGGGGTTGGGTGGGGACCAAGGACCCCCCCCCTATTTTTGGGTCGAGAAACTCAAAAAAAGAGGAATTAGAGTGATCCGAGACAGTGGGAGGGCACAATTTCAGGATTTAGGTCCAGATTCGGGGCTGGTTTTGGGGCTGGTTTCTGCCTGTTTCTGTGTTCTGCAGCTCATGCCCTGTGGTGCAGAATACCCCTGCCGTTGCCACCTTTGTGTGTCTGATTATTTTTGTGGGCAGCACTGCCACAAGATCACGGACGTGTACCTATCATCCGGGGTCAAGGTCGTGTCTCCGTGTCCCTGGTGTCGGTATTGTGTGCCATTCACCTGTGGCCACAGCACCTGTCTGCCACGACAGCTGGAGTACCCGGGATTGACCTCGGTCCGGTGGCTGATTGCCACCAGCGCCATTTACGATTCGGGACCATGGTGCAGTCAGCCACAAAAAGGGGGAGTGGGTCCGTCAAGAGGGGAACAAAAAGGTCCACACCAACAAAATCGATGGTATGTGGGCCCATGTTCGGGGGTTCATCAACGCACGTTGCGGTCTCCGAAAACACCGCCTACAATGGTACCTACGAGAATTTGAGTGGCGGCACAATACGGAGGGTTGCTTATTTGCTTCAATGTGCGCCCTCATTGAAAGGCGTGGCTTCATGGCAACCCCAAATCGTTGGCGAACCCTCAATCATGGTCCCTATCGGCGGACACCAACATCGGACACCAAAGTGGCGCCCAAAAGGGCCCTTTCGGCAGCCCCAGCACCCAAGGCAAAGCGCCGCTTATGACTGCCAGGTTTGCACCCAAATCTGGACCTAAATCCTGAAATTGTGCCCTCCCACTGTCTCGGATCACTCTAATTCCTCTTTTTTTGAGTTTCTCGACCCAAAAATAGGGGGGGGGGTCCTTGGTCCCCACCCAACCCCGGCCCATGGGTCCCTAGGGGGGGGGGGGGCACCCACCTTATGCCATATATATATATATATATATATATATATATATATATATATATATATATATATATATATATATATATATATATATATATATATATATATATATATATATATATATATATATATATATATATATATATATATATATATATATATATATATATATATATATATATATATATATATATATATATATATATATATATATATATATATATATATATACATATACATATATATATATATATATATATATATATATATTACTACACCCCTCTCCCCTTAAATTTAGCTAACAACAACAACAACAAGCAAGCAACAACAACACGTCTCCGTGCCGTTTTGGCCATTGCTCCGTCCCAACGCTTCGGATCTTGTCCCTATGTAGCCATCTTGGAGCCTAGGTGGTGGCCTTGCCGAATCCAAGTTTTGAGCCAAAAACTCACCGGTGGCGGCCCGGGGCGGTGGCGCCAAGTCGGGAGGGGCCCTCCCAAACCTGCGCAGTTTTGGGCCAAAAACAGCCATATTTCGCCCAAAACAGCCCTAGTAAGGGTTCAAAAGAGCCAAACGAAGGCAAACGGCTGCTACACTGCACGTGCGGCTTGACTTTCTCGTGACCAGGGGACCTTTGGTGCCCTCTAACGCCACGATATGTCCGAGAAACGGCCCAAAAAGGCGCCAAAAAGCCCCAAAAACTGCGCAATGTGCACCAGCACCCCGAAACCAAGAACGGGCCGTATCTTGGGCTACGTGGCTCAAAAACGAAATCCGAGGGCACCTAGTCCACCCGCAACCCCCCACTTTTTATGGTTTCGAAGCCTGAGACTCGCCCAACGAGACGCCTAGACCCCCGTAACAGTGGTCACTTGGTGCACCCGGAGGGCCGGCCAGCCCACGCACAGTGGGGGCCAACGGTGGGTCCACCAGGGTCCCCGGGGCGAAAAAAAAGATTTTTTCCAAAGTTGTTCCTAGACCATTTGGGATGCTCAAACAAGTGTTTTTAGGCCGTTTTGAGCCCGTGGTGACACGTTATGGCCCATGGAAAATGCCACAATGCCTTAAAAATGCGCCGTTGTGGGACCAAATATGGGTCAATAATGGGTCGACAACGCGTTTTTCCAAAAGTGGTCCTAGACCATTTTGGATGCACGAACAAGTATTTTTAGCCCATTTTCAGCCCGTGGTGCTGCATTTTGGCCCATGGAAAATCGCAATCATCGAAAAGTCCGGGGTGATCAAACTGTCCGCCCATGCTGTGAGCGCCAGATTCCGCAAGACGAGGCGCTATACAAAAGTCGTTTGTTGCGTGCTGAACTTGTGTACTAGGTTCTTTCATCGAAAAGTCCGGGGTGATGAAACCGTCTATGCAGCGAGCGCCAGATTCCGCAAGACGAGGCGCTATACAAAAGTCGTTTGTTGCGTGCTGAACTTGTGTACTAGGTTCTTTCATCGAAAAGTCCGGGGTGATGAAACCGTCCATGCAGTGAGCGCCAGATTCCGCAAGACGAGGCGCTATACAAACTTGTGTACTAGGTTCTTTCATCGAAAAGTCCGGGGTGATGAAACCGTCCCTACATTGAGCGCCAGATTCCGCAAGACGAGGCGCTATACAAAAGTCGGTTGTTGCGTGCTGAACTTGTGCACTAGGTTCTTTCATCGAAAAGTCCGGGGTGATGAAACCGTCCATGCAGTGAGCGCCAGATTCCGCAAGACGAGGCGCTATACAAAAGTCGTTTGTTGCGTGCTGAACTTGTGTACTAGGTTCTTTCATCGAAAAGTCCGGGGTGATGAAACCGTCCATGCACTGAGCGCCAGATTCCGCAAGACGAGGCGCTATACAAAAGTCGTTTGTTGCGTGCTGAACTTGTGCACTAGGTTCTTTCATCGAAAGGTCCGGGGTGATGAAACCGTCCATGCAGTGAGCGCCAGATTCCGCAAGACGAGGCACTATACAAAAGTCGTTTGTTGCCTTCCGAACTTGTGTACTAGGTTCTTTCATCGAAAAGTCCGGGATGATGAAACCGTCCATGCACCGAGCTATATATATATATATATATATATATATATATATATATATATATATATATATATATATATATATATATATATATATATATATATATAACTACACCCCTCTCCCCTTAAATTTAGCTAACAAGCAACAACACCAAGCAAGCAAGCACGTCACCGTTCCGTTTGGGCCATTGCCCCTTCCCATCGCCTCGGGCTTGACTCTACTTTAGCCATCTTGGAGCCTAGGTGGTGCCCTTGCCAAATCCAAGTTTTGAGCCAAAAACTCACCGGTGGTGGCCCGGGGCGTGGGCGCCAAGTCGGGAGGTGCCCTCCCAAATCTGCGCAGTTTTGGGCCAAAAACCGCCTTTTTTTGCCCCAAATAGCCCCCAAAGCAAGGCACAACGGCCAAACGAAGGGAAACGGTGGCTACACCTCTACGTGCGGCCTGATTTCACCGTGTCAAAGAGCCCTCTCGTGCCCTTCAACTCCACGATATGACCGAGAAACGGCCCAAAAAGGCGCCAAAAAGCCCCAAAATCTGCGCAATGTGCACCAACACCCCCAAACCCAGCACGGGCCGCATCTTGGGCTATGTGGCTCAAAATCCGGTTCCGAGGGCACCTAGTCCACCCGCAACCCCCCACTTTTTGTGGTTTCCAAGCCTCAGAATCGCCCAACGAGACGCCTAGACCCCCGTACCTGTGGTAACTTGGCGCAGCCGGAGGGCAGCCCAGCCCGCGCACAGTGGGGGCCAACGGTGGGTTTATTGTGGTTGCCGGGGCGAAAAAAATTATTTTTTCGGAAGTTGTTAGTAGACCACTTGGGATGCTCCAACAAGTGTTTTTAGCCCATTTTGAGCCCGTGGTGGCGTGTTTTGGGCCACGGAAAATCCCAAAATGCCTTGAAAATGGGCCGTTTTGGAACCAAAAATGGGTCCAAAATGGGTCAAAAACGCATTTTTCCAAAACTGATCCTGGACCACTTGGGATGCTCAAAACAGTGGTTTTAGCCCATTTTGAGCCCGTGGAAAATCCCAAAATGCCTCCAAATTGGGCTGTTTTGGGACTAGAAATGGGTCAAAAATGGTTCAAAAACGTGTTTTTCCAAAAGTGGTCCCAGACCATTTGGGATGCTCAAACAAGTGTTTTGAGCCCATTTTTAGCCCGTTTGGATGGAGTTTAGCCCCTTCCACCACATGTATGCACCACGTACCTTAGAGCCGTATGGTGGAGCCACCTAGAGTTGGGGAGAGGGGTGTAGATTGGAGGATATATATATATATATATATGTATATATATATATATATATATATATATATATATATATATATATATATATATATATATATATATATATATATATATATATATATATATATATATATATATATATATATATATATATATATATATATATATATATATATATATATATATATATATATATATATATATATATATATATATATATATATATATATATATATATATATATATATATATATACACACACATATATATATATATATACACACACACACACACACACACATATATATATATATATATATATATATATATATATATATATATATATATATATATATATATATATATATATATAGAGCCCGCAAAAGACGCTGGTGAGGTACCCGACCTCAGGGGTTTGGGGGCCCCCCCGGTGTCCGTATCGGCCCCACCTGAGCGTAGGCAATAAGGTGGGTTACGCCCGGGACCGTTGGCCAGCGGCCCAAGGTTGCACCGGCCCGGGGGGGTGGCCAATGGGCCTGACCAAGAGCACTCCCCACGGCACGTACTGCGGTTCGTGTCCTGTGAGGGGCTGCGGGTAGGGCACACCGTCCATCGGGGTGGGCAAGAGACGCGCCTATCCCGCAAGGACTCCCCAGAGACCCACAGTGTACCCGACCCCGGTGTGGGGAAGGCCCGACGTACCTGGTTACGGCGCAGGTCCATTTGTACGGAGCGGGTACAAATGGACGGCCCGTACAACAGAATTACACTGTGACGGGGAGTGCATGCATCGGCCTTCCCGTGGGGAAACTCCCGGAGGGAGGGACCAGAGCCAGCATCGGGCGCCCCCCCCCCCAACCCTGCCTGGCAACACATCCACCAACAACCGGGTAGAACCAAGGAGCACACCTAGGGGCGACACCGGGGGCAAAGGAGCAAGAAGGGGCAGGGAGGGGGGGGACGCGCAAGAGGGGAGGAAAACTGTGTCGTGCAATGTGTCGTGCAACATAAGGCCAGCAGCGAGTGGGACGGGCCACAGAGTCCACCCGAACTGCCATGTCCATAGCTCACACAGCCTTCGTTAGCTAAATGTCGCTATCTGTCCCCACCAATCCCGCGGAGTTGCCAGCCTTCCGGCGACGTGCCCGGTGCCTGGTAGACACGGTGTCTGATCTCGTCAGACACGCGCCGCACACGTATGCGGCGTTCCAGGCGCGCGTGGACGCGGACCGTCCAGCCAGGGACAACGGATGGGACCACTTCGTTGACGTCTGCTTGCGGCAGATGTTGGCCCGCGATCCCCTCCCGTACAACGCGCCTGACGTTCAGGCGCGGTTCGCAGCGGGCACGGTGCCGTTCGGGGTGCACCTGCTCAACCGACTACTCCGATGTCTACAAGATCTTGGGCAGCTCGAGGACGCGCAGCGCGGGCGGCCCCCAGTGGGACCGGCGGGGCGGCCGGGGTATGCGGCGCCGGGTGCGTTTCCTGCCGCCGCCCCCGGGCATCGGGCCCCTGCCCTTCCCGCCTTTTGGGGCTCATCACCACCACCAACTCCATCTCCATCACCTACTTCATCACCCCGTCGGGTTCCCCATGATGCAGCACCACTGCCCACACCAACACGTACACCCGGCGGCTGTGCCACAACTCCCCGTCCACCTTCACCATCACCATCACCCAGTGGCTGTGCCACAGCACCCCATCCACCTTCACCATCACCATCACCATCACCGTCCGCACCAGCATGTGGTGTACCCGCATCCCCTGCCCCAACAGCACCCACCGCCGCCTCAGCACACGGTACCGGTGCCGGTACCGGTACCGGTGCCTGCGCCGGGGCGGGGCGCCCAGCAGCTAGGGGTGTCGCAAGGGGAGGCACGTGGCTTGCCCCCGGGCGGTGCGTGGAGAATGGGGGCGCCTGCGGCTGCGCCACCCCTGGCGCTGCCCCAGCCGGGGCATACCGCGGCGGGGTCTCCACCGCGAACGGTCCCAGTGCCGGATCCAGCCGTGCCGCGCGGGGCCCCGCCCGTGGTGCCGACGGGGCCTGAGCCGGTGGTGCCGGGTGGTGGTCCGCCCCCGACGCATGGGATGCAGGGCGCAGCCCCCATGGGGAGGCCTACGGCGGGGGAACAGGCGGGGGATGCGGCGCAGGAGGCGGCAGCGGCCGGCCCGCGTGACATCAGCGAGCTGCTCGCGCAGGCCCTGGAGGCGTACTGGCGGACAGCCGCGGGGGGCGATGGAGCCGCGCCGGAAGCGCCGGGGAGGGGGGCTGACGCCGGCGAGCTGATCGCGCAGGCGCTCGCGGCTGTCGCCCCGAGGGCGGAAGGGGCCAAGGAGAAGCCGTCGGAGGTGGTTGCTTCGGGGGGACAGGACGCGGGGCGAGGTGTGCCGGAGGCGCAGGCACCGGCGGAGGGCGGCAGGGTCGTGGAGCCCCGTGGGAGGCGTGCCAAGGGGGAAGGAGTGGAGGACTGGATGTGGGAGTGGCGGGAGTGGCGCCAGGTGGCGCCCGGTGAGCCGTGTCTGGCGGGGCTGGCGTACAGCATGGACCTCCATGCGGGCGCCAGCTGGGCCCGGCTGCCCGACAACCTGCGGGCACGGCTGGACGCGGCGGAGGTGGCAAGGGGCGGAGGCGCTGACGAGCGGCCTTTGGCGCCCTTCCCGCCGCGGCCGGACACGCCGCTGGCGATGGTTGCGGCTGGGGAAGGGGCGGAGGAAGAGCAGGAGGCGGAGGAAGTGGAGGACGAAGAGGCGTACGGGCCCGGTGAGTCGGCGCTGGCCCTCATGTATGAGGACGACGCCGGGCCCGACGTCTACGCCGGCATGGACGTGGACCCGGCCCACGCGCCGCTGCGGCCCATGCCCATTGCGGTGCCGCCCCCTCCCCTGGGGAGCTGTGAGCAGCGGCACTGCAGGTACCGTGCGGCCGATGGTGCTCACAGGCACCGCCTCCTGGGTACGGGGCGGCGGGAGGCAGGGATGCTGGCGAGCGCCCTGGAGCGCTACGAGCTCCAGCGCCCAGGGCAGTACGCCCGGGAGAGGGCCCTGGTGGCCGCGTCCCCGGACGACGGCCAGGTCCGCTGTGTCCAGCTGGGGGACGCGGCGGTCCTGGGTCACCACCCCGGTGATGTCAGGGCGGCCAAGCCCCAGGAAGGCCTCCCCCTGTCGGTGCGCCTTTCCGTGGAGCGCCTGCTGGACGTGGCAGGGCTGGAGGACGTGCGGCGGGACAAAGGCCTGTACGTGGCCTTGTGGCGAGGTGGGGCTGACGCTTGGCGTCGCGAGCAGGCCGTGCGGCCCCTCACGCCCCAGCGTTGGGATCCCATGCGCTCCTCGTGGCGGTGCACCCCGAGGGTGCAGAGGTCGTGTTCGGCGCGGACCGCCTGCTGCTGATCGGGGATGGGGTGGTCCTCGTCCCCACCTCCAGCAGCTACCGCCTTGAGAGCCGCGGCGGTGACCTCAAGCTGGTGGTGGTGGTGGGCACGCGCCTCGACGAGAGCGCCGCCCCCCAGGGGTCCGAACACGCGGTCCCAGTGGGGAGTGATGAGGAGGTAGGCCGCGACGGTGACGAGGTGGGGCAGGAGCAGCCCACGGGGGAGGAGCAGCAGCAGGGTCAGCCGGAGGTGGCCGGGTAGGAGATGGATGTGCAAGCCATTGTGGCGGCGGCCCTGACGAGGCTCACGGCTGCAGCGAGCCCGCCGCCGACGACAGAGGCACTGGAGGAGGAGGACCAACACAAGAGGAGTGAAGAGGCGCAGGTCGCCATGGAGCGGGACGAGGAGCCGGAGTTCATGGGGACGCGGGAAGCGTCGCCATGGAGCGGGACGAGGAGCCGGAGTTCATGGGGACGCGGGAAGCGCAGCGTGAGGTGGGCCCACGGGGGCTGGGAGTGGCGGACAAGGCTGGGCCGAAGACAGGGGAGGTGGAAACTTGCAGGTACTGGGCCAAGGGGTGGTGCATGCGGGCAGATGTCTGCTCGTTCGCCCACCCCCAACCGCCGGTGCCGCGGGGAGTACCCCAGGAGTTGCTCCTGATCCTCCAGGCCATGGCCCGTGTGGGGGCCCTCAGCTTGGACCGCAGCCAGGGCCACATCCGGGGCCACCGAACGTTGCTGCGGGAAGTGGTGGTAAAGGCGCAAGGAGGAGGACTCCCAGCGGTGGGGTATGCGGTGGAGAGTGGGGGCCTGACCGAGTGGGCGGTGGCGTTGCCATGTGGCATGGCGGCCCTGCTCACTCCGTTCCCGGTGGTCCGGTGGAGGGACATGGTCACCGTCCATGAGGCCAACCAGGGGTGGGTGTGCACGTGGCACACACATCCTGCCGGCATGGACCCTCGCGAGTGGCAGGCTAAGGCGGTGATGACGTACATGTCCTGGTCGTTGCCGGCAGCGCCGGGTGCGTGGGCGCAGTGGTGGGACAGAGCGCTCAGCTGGGCGAGGGATGGCAGTGCTGTGGCGGCCTGCCCTGACCTCCCGCGCGAGCCCGTCTCAATCCAGCCGTGGACTGTCTCCCTGCATCTCCCCACGGTGGCGGCTCGCCTTGCGGCCACGGACCCGGAGGTCTTGCTACTGGGAGACCGAGAGGGGCCAGGGTTTCGCCTGGGCCGGGGGCTGGAGGTTCGCACTGCCCGCCTCCCTAGCCCTGTGGGCAGGGACATCCTGGAAGGACTCCAGTTCACGCGGGCTGACGGGGCAGATGTGTGGACCGCCGTCCATCGCCGGCTCTCAGACGCATGGCCCCAGGTGTTCCGGCCCCCTGGTCACGAGCGTCTGGTGGGAGTGGAATGGCGCGTGTGGGCTACCAACAGCCCGTGCCCGCCGGTAGTGGTCCTGCCCAGGAGAACCAGCCACCCCAGCTGAGAGACAGTGGCGGTCTTGTGGGGATGGGTGGCGGTCCGTGGGACCGGTGGCCACGTCTTCACTGCCCCACGGGGCACGGTGATCGAGACCGACGGGGGGACGGCGTTGCAGCTCACGGCAGAGCCCCTTACCACGCATGTGGTGGTGGCTGTCCTCCAATGGGGAGCCGACAGGCCGCAGCCCTGGCGCGATCCGGTCGCCGGGGCTTTCCGGCGCGACCTGCCGGTCCTTAGGGCCGCAGTCTGGCCAGGAAGAGCAGGGCGGCCTCTCCCGGGCGCTCTCCCCTGGCTGCGGGACTGCGGAAACGCCTCTCCCCCGCCAGCTGAGTTGCGGGGCGCCCTGGAGCACCTGTACTCCAAGCCCAGGCACCACTTCCTGGTGGCCGCGGACCATGGGGTGGAGCTCAGCGACGACGTGGTCGCGCTGGCAGCCCACGTGGTGCAGTGCCTGGCCCCCCACGCCATGATGCTCCCGAGGGAGGGGTGGGAGGGCCAGCGGCACAACCAAACCCCGGCTGCCCTCCTCATTGCGAGGTACGTCCAGCTAGGGGGCTCAGAGGCGGTGTACCTCGACCGGTCGGAGACGCCGAGCATGCGGCACTGGACGGCTCACCACCTCCTGGCCCCTGACGCAGTTGACGGTGGACCCGCTAGGCCAGCCTGCGGTGTCTGGAGCCCAGCCCCAGTGGCCACACACATGGGACATGGCAGTCCGGACGATGCGCATGGCACCCAGGGGCCAGAGAGCGGGGTGGCAGGGTGCGGAGCATCTGGTGGCGACGGCCAGGGCGGCACAGGTGCAGCAGCCAGCCGGCAACAACAAGGACTGTGGCGTGTGCGCCCTCATGTCCACCGTCGGCACCCTTCTTCGGGTGCCAAGACCGGGCAACCTCCTGTCCGCGCGGGACAGGCGGTGGGCTGCGGCGGTGGTCCTCAACAGGGACATGGGGCCCATCGCGCGTCTGCCGTCCCTGGGGGAGCTGCCTGCAGCGTTGCTGGATGCCCTGCCGGCGCCCCGCACACCCTTGGGCGTGGCGGACGTCCAGCACAGCGTGGGGTTGCCCGGGGCGCGCATGCAACATGCCCTGCTGTGTATGGCGGCGGCAGCGGACGGGGGGATGTCCATGCTGATGACGGTGTCCCTGCAGCACGTGCAGGACGCGATGCAGCAGCAGCGGATGCATGCCCCCCAGCCGTGGGAAGAAAGCGCCAAGCGGTGGCTGCGGGTGGAGAGGCTGCCTCCCACCCATACGGTGGGTGTGGCGGATATGGGGCGGCTGGTGGTGTTGGAAGGGGCGGAGTATTGGGCCTCTGTTCGGGTGGAAACAAGGGGACTGGAGTGGGTTGTCGCCACCGCGTGCCGGCTCAGGAGGCAGCAGTCCAGGGGCCCAGCCTGCCACAGGGTGTTCCGGGAGTGCCTCAGGGAGCTGGGGCCGGTGCGCAGGGCACACAGGTGCACGGCCGAGGACATCCCGCCGGCACCGGCGGTCTTCGTGGAGGTCACGCGACCGCCGGCGATACAGAGGCAGGACGTCTGGCCCATAGCCCTGAGCAACATGTGGCAGGCTGAGCATGCAGCTGTCATGTGCAGGGCGCTGCAGGGTCACGCAGCGGCCCTCCCCAGGGCCCCGGCAGCGCAGTCCTCCAGCAACAGGCCGGCAGCCTCGCTGGCACTGCTGCATGGCGTGTCGCGGGCGTGGTGCTGGTTTGTGGCGGCATTGGAGCCCCACTCCTCGGCACTGCGCCTGTACGATCGCGGAGAGGGCACGGTGCTCACGGTCCGCCCCGCCGACCTGGAGGCCCTGCACCTTAGTGCACTGAGTGGCGACGGGGGCGAGGCGCTGTACCTCCAAGGGACCGTGGCAGGCGCGGCCGCGACACGCTTCCGCCGGCAGAGCGGAGGAGATGCCCTCCGCCTGGTCATGGCGGAGAACATGGGGCCATGGCTCCGGGCGTTCTCCACGTCCAGGTGGAAGGTCGAGGGCGACCGGGAAAAGTTCGCCGACGCGTGGCGCCGCTGGGTGGAGGAGCAGTTTCCCGTGGGGGGAATGCTGCACCTGCCGCAGCCACCAAGCGTGCCACCGGTACGGCCTGCGGCATCCCCGGCCGCGGCGGCGAGGCCGGCCCCGAAAGCAGCGCCCAAGCCGCCGCCCAAGAGGAGCCCCCCGCCTCAGTATGGCGCCTATGCCAACATTCGGTACGTGGTGCAGCACTTCGGCGGTGACTTGGCCACGGAGCAGCGTGGGTCGAAGACGATCAACGTATGCCCCTGGTCTCGGCTGGATGGGGCTGGTCACTGCACATGGAGAGCTGGCAAGCACTGCCGGCCCACCCACCTCCACCCCAAGGACCTGCTGGACCACATCCAGCGGGACCAACCGGCTGATCCGGCGCAACGGGACCACGCGCTGGCCATGCTGGCTGGCGTTATGCCGGGGGGCCAAGGGGGGCCTTTCGCGTCGGCAGAGGCGAGGTCCAGAGCGCTCATGCTGCCCACGGGTGCCCGCCCTGCGGCGGAGCGCGGGGCGTCGCCGTCGGCGGCGCGATCTGGAGCGATTGGGTCTGCAGCACGGCGTGGGGCGGTGACTTCTACGGGGAGTACGGCGGCAAGTACATCCGGCGGACAGGCAGCGGGGGAGCCCGCCGCATCTGCCGGGTCTCGGGAGACAACGGCCGCCTCGGGCGGAGGCCCACGGGGAGAGGGGCCACCTCGCCAGCCACCCGCGCCGGGTGCGGGTGGTCCCCCTGGACCTGCTGGTGGCCCCCCTCCGTCCAGTGATCCGGATCCGGCGGGGGGCCCCGGTCCGCACGTGCAGCCATGAAGGGGCCCTGCCTCCGACACGCGAGCGGCGGTGTCCTGGAACGTCCAGGGCTCGATGCGGGAGGACGGCGTACCGGTGCCCCCAGGTATGCTCGACGGTGAGGCGGTGGCGGCGGGCGTCATGAAGGCCGAGGGTGCCATCCTGGGCCTCTTCCAGGAGACCGGGCTGCAGGACCCTCAGGGTGTGGTGCACTTGGAGAATCGGTGGCGTCACCACGGGTATCATGCGTACCAAGGGGTGGATGCCCAGGCGGCGTCGGCGGCAGCGGTGCGCGGCGGGCTCTTGATTGCCCTTCGGGCGGACATGTTCGCCGCGGAGGAAGTTCGCGACGTCGTGGACATCGTGCCGGGCAAGGCCATGGCCCTCGATGTGGTGACCGCAGGTGGCACCCTCACGGTCATCAACGTCCACGGCCCGGGCAGCGGCGGCGACTCCTGGGCGTCTAAGGCGTCCTTCTGGGCTGACGTGGCCATGTACGCGGCGGCCAAGAGCGCGGGTGGCACCAGGGCCGTGCTCCTCGGAGGGGACTTCAACGTGTGGCTGGAGTCCCCGTGGCACCCCACCACGAGGAGGTTCCAAGCCCTGTGGGAACAGTGTGGTTTCCGCAGGGCAGGCCCAGAACGGGAGGAGGACAGGAGGCCCACAAGGGCAGGGCACCGACGGGACTCCTTCCTTCTGAACTCGCCTCTGGTCCCTTGGGCGGCGCGTGAGCGCCCACACTTGGCGCCGGGGCGGTCTCCAGCGTCGCTGGGGTTGGATCATGGCCCTGTGGTCCTGGACCTCCCGCTGGCGGTGGCCGGCAAAGAGGGGGTCACCAGGATGGCCTACTCGCACGCCCCAGGCAGGCTGCATGCCATACGCCCGGACTCCCCGGGGGTTCGTGAGGCGGCGGCGGCAGTACTGCAGAAGGCCTGCGGGGATCGGCAACTGCAGGCGTGGCTCTTGTCGAACCAGGACACTGCCACCATGGGCACGTCGGAGGTGCAGGCGGTCTTTGACCTGCTCTACGCCTTCCGTGATGACGTGTCCAGGGTCACAGGAGTGCGCATGCCATCGGGCGTGGACCCGCAGTACCCGTACGGGCAGGCGGAGACGGAGGCGTCTCTGGCCCAGGTCCTCTCGGATCAGCAGGCCCTGGCCTGGCGCGCCCATGAGCTGTGGCAACGGGACGCGGCGGCGGCCGGACTCCGATCCCAGGAAGCGACTGCCTTGCTACAGCACCTCCGGCGGGTGGACCCCGACCTATCCCCCGCTTCGGTGGAGGACCTACGTGCCGCGTTGGACCAACAGCTCCACCAGCTAGAGACACGCGTGGAGGAGCTGCGGGGTGTCCTCAGCAGCAACAGGCGCCGGTCCATCAAGGACTATTGGCGGGGTAGGGTGCCGGATCTGCAGCTCCGATGGACGGCGATACGGGGGGCCATCAACGTGGTGAACTATGCTCTGTCGGGCCTGTGGTCTGTACGCGTCCGCGAATCGGAGAAGGTGCTCTCGGAGGCCTCGGACGTCATTGGCGAGGTCCAAAGGTATTGGGAGGCGCTGTACGCCAAGCGGCCAGTGAACCTTCCGGCCTTCGAGCGGCTGGTCCGGGCCCACATTCCAAGGGGGGTGCCTGAGCAATGGAGGTCGGTGCAGGACTACACCCTGCAGGACCTTAAAGACGCCGTGAGGCAGGCCGTGGCGGACGACAAAGCTCCGGGGTCCAACCGGGTCACGGCTGCCCTCATAGCAGAGCTGCCTGACCCGGTGCGGGGGCTCCTGGTGCACGCGTACAGGGCTATCCTGCGGGGTGCGGACGTCCCGGAGTCGTGGCACGAGGCCATTATCTGGATGATGCCCAAGGGCACAGCCACGGGCAACCTGGACGAGTACAGGCCGATAGCGCTGGGGCAGCAAGACATGCGAATGCTCATGACTCCCCTCATGCGGAGGTTCACAGTTGTCCTGGCACGCAAGGGACTGGCTGCGGACTGGCAGTTCGGGGCCATGCCGGGCTCCACGGCGGCTGCCCCGGTGTTCCTGGCCCAGCGCAGGCTGCAGCGTGGGCAGGAGGAAAACCACGTCCTGGCCTTCGATGTGTCAAAAGTTTTTGACATAGCGCCGCACGGGGCGCTGGCGCTCCTCCTGCGCCACATGGGAGTCCCGGAAGAGCTCATCAGGCTCTTCCACACCCTCAGCTGCGGGTCTCTGGTGCGCATCGTCACCGCGCACGGCCCGACGCCGAGCATTCGGCTCCACAGGGGCCTGCGGCAGGGCAGTGCAGAGGCGCTGTGCTCTACCTCCTCCTCTTAGAACCTCTCCTGCGGAGCCTTGCCTGCAAGGCGCGGGGAGATGCTCGCCATGCGGTGCCACCCCTGGTGCAGGTGTACTGTGATGACCTCCTGTTGATAGCGCACTCCCTGCCGCAATTTCTGGAGTATGCAGCGGCGATAGCGCGGTATCTCACGGACATGGGCATGTCCCTCAACGTCGGCAAATGCGCCTATGCCAATACTGCTCGCGTCCATTCGATCATGGTATGCCTGAGCCCAGGGAACACGGCGGCCCCATGGGTATGCTTACGTGCCAAGGGCACGGTACCATACTTGGGCCTGCGCCTCGATCCCAGGGGGCTGGCGACCATGAAGGAGAAACATGTACTCCGGTGTGAAGCTCTGCCGGGCTGGTGCAAGAACGCGTTGGGGCTGGCGTCGGTGCCTCATGAGGTGATGGCGGCTGTGGTTGGAGGCATCGTGCGGTACGCGGCGCCCTACCTGTCCGACACGGCGGAGGCGGTGATCAAGCTGAATACTGCCATCAAGGCTGCGGCCCTGCAATTCGAGAAGCAGCCCAAGGACCTGTCCAACGTAGCGGTGCGGTCGGGTCATGGGTTACGGTTGGCGGATGTCCAGGTTATCTGCCGCGACTCCGTCGTGGCGACCATGGCTCAACTCACCCACCACAGGTCGACGACAGTCCGGGATGAGCTGCGGGCCATGCTCCGGGACATGCACGTGCAGTACGGAGTGTGCGGGCAGTTCATGGTGCCCTCTGCGTCATTCGCCACGCACGCTGCCAATACGTGGGTGGACAGGGTACTCCGGGCGATGGGGACGTTGCGCGTAGGACTTCTCATGCCATCGTCAGTGTACCGATGTGTACACGCCCATCTGCCGCAAGTGCAGTGGGCGGGGCGGAAGTGGGTGTCCCAATCCTATTCCTTCAAGGGTAGAGACATCTGCGTTCTCTGGGGGCCCCGCACAGATGCGGCGGTATAGTCCCTGACTGATCCCGCAAATGACCTCCTGCATGCGCGGCTCCCGTGTCCTGCGCCTGGGCATTGGGCTGTCCACCTCCAGGAGTGTCATGAGGACCACCTGCACCTTCCGCACGCAGGAGTAGGGCCCCATCAGCTGGACCACGTGTGGTTCACGGGGCTCCGCGACGTCTTCCTGCCGCAGCTGCCTAGTCCGTCGACTCACCGGCTAATTCACCCGGTGCGCCGCAAGAAGGCCAGCAAACGCAATAGACAGTCCACTGCGGGGGACGTGTATGTGGTGGGCGGGTACAGGGAGGAAGGATGGGACCCGGCCAACCCGGGGCTATCCATGCCGTTCGTCCCGCTAGCCGCCCTCCTGTTTTCGTTGGGGGGCGTCTTTGAGGGTTACCAGCAGCAAGACGATCCGGCGTCCGTCCCCCTACTCACTCCACACGCCGGGGGCGGCATAAACCCGTCACCACTGTGGGTTGTGCACGGGCGGCAAGCGTTTTCCAGGGCATGCGCGGCGGTGCACGGGTGCAGCGAGTGGGCAATTGTCCTTCTGCTACCAGCAGGCCCTGTCCCGGATCCGGATGAGTACTCGGTCCCGGAAGTGGTTCGGATGTCCAACGTGCCGCACGATCCGCACGTCGCCGTCACGTCGTTGCGTGATGGCGGCGCGGTGGAACAGGGATCCGTGGTGGTGTACCAGCCCTCTTGCTCCGCCACGGTTTGGGGGGCGGAGTATACCACCGCCCTGGACGCCATCAAGTCAGTCTGTGGATGTGACCTGGCCTGGAGACCACATGCGGTGTATCGGCCGAAGGTAGTCCTGTCCCCGGAGCTCACGGCCTCCAGTGCGGCGTCCCTTGGAAGGGTGGTGCAGAGCCCCCACTCCGACGTGGCGTGGCTGGAACCCCACCGGTACCGCTGGGTGCCGGTGGCGACTAAAGTCACATCGTCTGACGCGTCGCCCTATGGGGACGACGCCACAAACGTGGCGGTGGCCAGCCACGGAATCCCCACGTGGACGGGTGCCATCTGTGGCAAGGTCCCGGAGGCAGAGATCATCGGGGCGGCGGCATACCTGTTGCACACGCCCCCGTCAGCGTGCACGGTGCACGTGGTGGATGCGTCCATCATAGGGGCGCATCTCCGCAGGGCGCAAGAGGCCCTGTACCGTGGCATCAAGGGGCCGACATCACATCTGGTCAACCAGCACGCACTAAGCTGAATAGTGGAGGGCCGAGTTGGGGGGCCGCACCACTGGGTGGTGAGGCAGAGCTCGCACTTGGCGGCGGTTCCGCTCGAGGCGCCGGACTCTGCCACGGCCCGTGCAATGGCCCCGCCTGTCCATCTGGTCCTACCAAAGGAGCACGCCATCCTCTTGGTGCCGGGGGATAATGGAGAGCTCGAGCCGCGTGTGCCATCCATGCAAGCCCTTCAGCAAGTCCGGGAGATGGAGTGGCGTTCGCTAGCGGCACGCACCAGGGCGCACACGCCACTGGCTGGCGCCTGCGAGGCGGTGCCCCTGGGAGCTGTACACCACGGCCCAACGCACAGAAATATGCTGCGGGCACGTGACGGTCGCTTGTCCACAATGCAGGTCATGCGACGGTGGAGACAGAAGCTCACGCGTATGGCAATACCGGCGCACCCCTGTATCTTCTGTGGGGGGCCGGAGGAGGACATTGGCCACATGCGCCTGCTATGTGCGCGGGACGAGGAGGTGGCAGGGCTCCTGTGCAGGCGTGTGGAGGAGTTCACGGCGGAGCTACCCCTGACAGACAGGGCGGTGGAGTTCGTGGCGTGGAGGGAGCACGGCTGCAAGTGGACTGAATCCCTGATGGCGGGTGTCGTCCCCGGGGACCTGAAGCGGCTGTTCGCTGCGGTGCGAGCGGCGTCGTCCCGGGGTCCTGCCAAGGCCAGGCTCTTTGTGGAGGACATGGTCCAGATTGGGGAAGATGTGTATGCCCGCAGGAACCATCGGCTCACCCAGATCATGCAGCTGCCGATGCAAGATCGAAGGAGGGCGGTATACGCGTTCCTGCGAGGTGACACACCCTTCTGCCTGCCGGCAGGGAGGATCCAACGGCGTCCGCCGTGGAACCCGTTCGCCGGCCTCCCCGGCGACCTGCGGGCAACCTTTCAGAGGGCACCGCTGCACGCACTGCTGGTGCCACGGTCGTGCATCGCGCACGAAGAGGCCATGTCCTTGTTCCCTCACTGGATGGCGGCGGTGGCGCAGGCCTTCAGCCAGTGGATCGGTTCCTGGGTGGCACGGGACATCACGGCATTCAGGGAGTGGTCCCGCGTGGTGTCGGCGCAATCGTGGGCCCTGGTGCGTGGTACCATGGTGAGAAGCCCTGACGGCCACAGTGATCCCTGGCTCTAGGTGTACGCCAACCATCCAGCTGTGGGGAACGTCATGGGCTGGCCTCGCGAGGTGCTGCCGGTCCTTCAGCAACCTCTGTGCAGTCTCCCAATCCTGGCGGTGGCTGTCGTACTTGACGTGGGTACGTTGTGGCCGTATGACCGACACCTGCGACGAGCCATACCAGCGGTCACGGAGCGGCGGTCCATGGCAGTGTTAGTGGGCTCCAAGCAGCTGGCACGGGTACAGGGCGACGACGCGCAAGGCCACGTCACGGAGGCCATGTTCTCTCTGGCAGAGGGGGACGACCACGTGGCTGCCGATGCCCGTCACACCCTTAACACCCTGGGCCTCGCGGCGGTCATTGAGGCTCGGGCGGGAGGACAACGCTTGGTTCTAGCATCCGCCAGGGGCCCGGGGCAAGACGGGGTTGATGTCATCGGGGAGGTCTTACGGGACTACGGTTGGGAGCTCCTGGCGCATGGCACACACAGCCCCAAAGTTGCGCGGTGGCCCCGGCTGATTGCGGGCCTACCGGTGATGCCCGACGGGCGACCGATACTCCGCCCGGTGTCCACGTGGGAGGAAGCGAGGCGCAGCCTACTCAGTTGTGCCACAGCACGCACGCTGGCGGGTGCTTTGCTCGGACTCCAGGACGCGTGCTGCAATGTATGGCAGGACCTATGGTCGCAGTGTTGTGATGGTAGCTGCGTTCCGTCGCGGTCTGTGCTTCCGCAGCGATGCCACGGGTGCGGAAAGACAGCGTCAGTTTGGGTTCATCAATGTGCCTCCGTCCCACTATGCGGGCCATGTAAGGAGCGTGCCGATAGGGGGTGGCCTAAGGCGAGGTGGGCACTGCGGCACTCTGGACAGATGTCCTCAAGTGCCTGGAAGACAATCCAGGGTGGCCTGAAGAGCGTCCGAGTGGAAGGGGTACGGTGCCCTGGTGCGCCGTCGGCAGCCCTGCCCCTGCTGCTATGGTGGGCGACACGCGGATACTGTGGTTGTGGCATCACGGAGGAAATGGTGACGGCGTGGTGGGGGCCGGGGGTGATGCAGATTGATGGGGTTAGGAATTGTGGGTGCACCTGCTACCGTCCCTACGCTGGACGCAGCGGAGGGGGTAGCACCTGAGAAGCAGTGCCCTCATGGCCTGATTGTGCGGTACTGGCAGGCGGCGTATGACGGCCAACGCGATGTGACAGGTCGTGCCGGCCTGATGGTGAGCCGCACTGCCCCTATGCATGAGGGTCGGACAGGGATGCTTCACCCGCCTGCCCCGGGTCGCCGCATACAACAGTGAGGTGTCATGGGTCGTCCCGACCAGGGTAATAAGGCCCAAACCCCTGTAGGGTATTCCCATGGCACCGGGGTCTCTACTGGCGGCCTGGCTACGGCAGTATTGGGAGTGGTTGCTCGGGATACACCGGGGGTGCACGGAGTTGTCTGGGGGCGGGCGACATCGTTGCCGGCGCTACGGTGCACGCGTTGCGGCGCCCCCTGGGAGTGTTACACGGGGTTGCGGGGACAACCTGCAGGCCCCGGGAGCGGCGACGAAGTGGTGACGTGTGCATAGAGGGATGTGACGGCGAGGTCGTCAGGTGGACTGTATGGCGGGCGTACTTGAGACGGCGTGGCAGCCTGGGAGGAGCACTCACGAGGAGCATGCGGAGTTCAAGGTGACGGTGTACTGGCGTCTTGGGGGTATACGCGGCGGTACTGGTGTCCGTACGGTGGGGGTAAGCGGCGGTACTCGGGAACCGTACGGTGGGGGAGCTGCGGGGATGCATGGCGGTACTGGGGTGTCCCCCTGACCCCTCTAACAAGTCAGGGGGCGCGTAGGGGCATCCCCTGGCCCCGTTAACAAACTAGAGGGACCGTGCCTGCGGGCATGTACATAGTCTAACCTCTGACCATGGCCTTGCGGTTGCGGTGGTGCGTGTGGTGGCGGCTCGCAGGTGGCATCGCCGTGGCAACAGCGGTACTGCGAGGCGTCGTAGCAAAGAGTATGCGGTCGCCTCACCATTGTAACGACGTACCCCTGGGGGGCGCCAGTCCGGTCGGCCAGAGGCGGGAAGAGAGGAGGAGCAGCATGCTGAGTGGTCCGGGGGGTGACGCGCGGGCCAATGCTATAAGTAGGCTCGCCACGTCGTCGGTGGGGGCCGAACCTGCGGCCTGGCCGCTGCTGTGGCGGAAGGGGCGCAACCACGGGAGCTGGCCAAACAGTGCAGGTAAGGGTCAAGGGTAGGCGCAAGGGCAAAGTATGTGGGCCAGATGAGGTGCACCTGGTTACCACAGCCCGGGGCGAGCCTCTGGTGGGTACCCCTACAGGGGGTCGATAATCAAGCTACGGCACCCACCAGCCCGAATCCCAGCCAGCGATATTCACGGGTTGCGCCACTCCCGTCGCGTAGCGGCCAGCGTCCCCCCCTGTAGACCCTCAGGTTATATTATACGTGGGCAAGAGGATGCCTCGAAGCTGATTGGGTTCTGGCCCCTGACAAGGAGTGCCGGCACAGTATATATATCCGGGGTGTGGGTGCTGCTCAGGGCCACGGGGACGTGGAGTTGATTTCGTGTTTCTGTACTATACTAGGGGACTGATGCGGTGGGTCGGCGGCGTACATTGTGGGGACACGGGGGCGATGAAGGCTGAGGGCCAGGCTAGGCTGGAGCCTCCCAGAAATCCTGGCTGTGCATAAAAGGGTTATTGCGTGCTGGCAGTGGGATATGAGGAGTCAGGGGTGGGGGGTATTTACGAGTACGCAACTGACAGTGGATTACGTGGGGTCACCGGTACTGGACGTCTTCACGGTGGCGGGGGTACGCGAACAACGGAGAGTCCGCTCTTGCTTCGCCGCATGCGTGCTGCTTTGTGCCTTGGTTGCCGCTTTGCGCCGGACGGTGAAGCCTTTGCTTTCTGCTTGTTGCGATGCTGCTGCATTGCTGTGCCTTGCCCCCTTACCCCCGGCGAACAAACGGGCCAGCGTCCGTCCCCGTTGCTAATGCTAACGCTTTGCAGTCGCCACTGCCCCCAAAGCCTGGTTGACCGGTATCCCCGGTCCTCTGGGTCCTCCGTCATGCTGTGGGCCACCTCAGGCAGCCCTGGGACCCACGGGATCGAGCGAGGCAGGAACCACTTGTCGGCGCGAGATGCCCGGTAACTCCAGTAGACGGCATGATAAGTGGTTATGACTATGACTATGACTATGACTATATATATATATATATAGCATACATAGCATACCTATACATATATATATATATATATATATATATATATATATACACATATTACTACATCCCTCTCCCCTTAAATTTAGCTAACAACAAGCAACAACAACAACAACAACAACACGTCTCCTTGCCGTTTTGGCCATTGCTCTGTCCCAACGCTTCGAATCTTTTGCCCATGTAGCCATCTTGGAGCCTAGGTGGTGCCCTTGCCAAATCCAAGTTTTGAGCCGGAAACTCAACGGTGGCAGCCCGGAGCGTGGGCGCCAAGTTGGGAGGTGCCCTCCCAAATCTGCGCAGTTTTGGGCCAAAAACAGCCATTTTTCGTTCAAATTAGCCCCAAAACCCGGGCAAAACGCCCAAACGAAGGGAAATAGTGGCTACATTCCATGTGCGGCTTGCCTTCCCCGTGTCAAAGAGCCCTCTAGTGCCCTTCAACTCCACGATATGTCCGAGAAACGGCCCAAAAAGGCGCCAAAAAGCCCCAAAATCTGCGCAATGTGCACCAGCACCCCGAAACCAAGCACGGGCCGTATCTTGGGCTACGTGGCTCAAATCCGAATTCCGAGGGCACCCAGTCCACCCACAACCCCCCACCTTTTGTGGTTTCCAAGCCTCAGAATCGCCCAACGAGCCACCTAGACCCCCGTACCAGAGGTCACTTGGTGGAGCCGGAGGGCAGCCCGGCCCGCGCACGGTTGGGGCCAACGGTGGGTCCACCAGGGTCACCGGGGCGAAAAAAATGATTTTTTCCAAAGTTGTTCCTAGACCACTTCGGATGCTCAAACAAGTCCTTTTAGCCCGTTTTGAGCCCGTGGTGACGCGTTTTGGCCCATGGAAAATCCCAAAATGCCTTGAAAACGGGCTGTTTCAAGACCAAAAACGGGTCAAAAATGAGTGAAAAACGCGTTTTTCCAAAAGTGATCCTGGACCATATGGGATGCTCAAACAAGTGTTTTTAGCCCATTTTGAGCCTAATTTAACCCAGTTTAGCCCCTTCCGCCACATGTATGCACCAAGTTGTACCCTTCGCGCGTACCTTAGAGCCGTACGGTGGAGCCACCTAGAGTTGGGGAGAGGGGTGTAGATAAGAGGATATATATATATATATATATATATATATAGATATATATATATATATATATATATATATATATATATATATTCATATAGATATATATATATATATATATATATATATATATATATATATATATATATATATATATATATATATATATATATATATATATATATATATATATATATATATATATATATATATATATATATATATATATATATATATATATATATATATATATATATATATATATATATATATATATATATATATATATATATATATATATATATATATATATATATATATATATATATATATATATATATATATATATATATATATACATATATATATATATATATATACATATATATATATATACATATATATATATATATATATATATATATATATATATATATATATATATATATATATATATATATATATATATATATATATATATATATATATATGTATATGTATATATATATATATATATGTACATATATATATATATATATATATATATATATATATATGTATATGTATATATATATATATATATGTACATATATATATATATATATATGTATATATATATATATATATATGTGTATATATATATATATATATATATATATATATATATATATATGTATATATATATATATATATATATATATATATATATATATATATATATATAGCATACACCACGTTGAGCCTTTCGCTTACATGGGGCTACCTTGGCACCTCGGCACCTATGAAGGGGTTGGGCATGTCCTTGATTGTTGGCCGCACCCTCCTCGCTAGGTGGGGCTGCAAAAGCCGCTTCACGGTATGCATTGTGGCCTTCTGCAAGTGAAGTAAAGACATCCCCCCTTTCAGACAATTGGGTGGGAGGAAACTCTTCATAATCATCCTCCTCATCATGCAAAGATGAATCCACTGAAATATTCAACTCATCAGCCGAGTGTGAGCATAGCAAATCTTCATCAAAGATGGTAACTACACTTGCTTCTCGAGGTTAGGGTTTGGTGGTGAATTAGGTTCCACTTTCATTGCTTGCTTTGCCAGTGGTTGACAAGGTTCTGCTTTCACTGGTGCTTTGGGGCAAGCCTTTTGATTTGGCTCTTGTCTATAGGACTCTCCACATTGTACCTACTTAATAGCATGGCTGCTTGTGTTTTCACCTTTTTACCCTTTTGATGATACACCGCAAGGGTTTGGGGTACAACACATACATGTTTCTTTTTTCGACGTTTTGTCAGGATACCAAAAGTTGATGTGGATCGTTTCTTGGGGAAAAAATGCTATCACCAATCAAGAAATGCTATCATGAAATGCTATCAAGTAGCATTTCTTTGGGAAGAAATGCCATCTGCCACTAGGGTCGGTGATAGCGTTTCTTCATTGAGAAATTGTGAGACAGATAGCGGATATAGAAGTACGAAAATCACTTCACAAAGGGGTTGGGTAGAAGCTTGGAGCATGAAGAGGTGAAAGGGCAGTTTTGAAGGGTTGGATTTCCGTTCAAGCTCAAAATCGGATTGCAGTTTTAGGAAACCCCAAAAGAATAGTTGAACACAGGGACCTGAAAGATGAGGCACCTATCGCCTTCATTTGAAACCTTCGACAAGGAGCCTTCCAAAGCCTACATTAGCGGTGCTTGGACTTACGTCCATCAAAGGCATGCTCCACTGTCTCCACCTCTCCACAAACCGGGCATTGTTGGTATCCACAAAAACGACCATGCGAGCATTAACACAAAGACAAAACAAAAACACCTCAATAGATAATAAAACCATACATTTGATGAACAGCCAGGCTGTTGCGGAACACAGGGGTTCATGCAGAGTCTTCAACCGTGCCCCGCATGTGCTGCTAGTGGGGCTCAAACCCAGGGTCTGTAGCCGTTGAGGGAGGTTATAGCCGGTGATATCGCGTGCACCTTCAGCATTTCTAAGGTGTCCGTGCTGCCTTCTCCCGTTGTGTGGTCTCTTTGCTTGCCGTGCCATGGTTCCATGGTCTGTGTGCCTCTTTAATAGCCCCGCACTCTCCGATCCCGAGCCCATGGGGGTGTCGTTGTTCCCTGGACCCCCCACACCTGTGCATGGGCTTTGTGGTCTGCACCGTCGTCTTCAATTGTGCACATGACGTTCCTATGTTGGTCTCCTTGTGGTGTTGCTTCTGCCGCCCTCGTTACTTGTAGCACCGGGTGTTCCATCCGTGGAGCCCTCTGCTAGTGTTTTCTCTTGACCATCTTGGACGCCCCCATCTTGGGCTGGCGATTATTCCCTAGATGTTTCGTTCCTGTGTCCCTTGTTCGTGGTTTTGCTGACTGTGCCCCGGAAGTTGCCTATCCTGGGTCCCATGCGGTGTTACCCTTAATTGATGGCTACGGTGACCGACCCCTTCCGCTCGAGTCCTTGACCTTCGGTGCGCCGCATTTCGCTAGGCGCTTCACACCTTCCTTCGCCGTGACAGTCTCTGTTCCCCCCCAACATTCCCCACGTATTAATAGGTCCCTGGGCCGTCAAGTGTTGTCTTTCTCTTCTCTGGTGTCCGTGGCCTTGGACGTCCCCGTCCCGCCCGTGACTGTCACTGTGATGCTCTCCCCCGTGCTCCAATCCTTCTCTCTTGTGCGCCTGGCACGGGGCGGGGGGGCGTGCCAAGCCTAGGGCCTTGACGCCGACCCCCCCCCTGCCTAGAATTGGCTGGAAAATGCCGGACCATTGGCACCAAAGGCAAAGGGTACAAAAATGTGTTTTCACACCATGTGTCTATACTCAATATACTCGGAATTTTCACAAGAATTCAATAATGGACAAAAATTGGCATTTTCTGAGGCAGTGCAAAATCATTATCTCACCTCATAGCATTGATGTTCAGTGATGGTCAGTGCCCTAGTTGGTGGCACTCTGCAATTGCAGTGGAAGGTCCTGGGTTCAAATCCCAGTGGTGGTGAATGTGAGGCCATGGGGGACACGGATGGTTGAAGGTTGGATTTTGTTTTTTCTCTTTTTTTCCCATGGCTCATCATGAATCTACTTTGCAAAGGCAAGGATTCCACAGCTACTTGTCTTTTTGTCCCTTTTTCTGGGGATCCCTGAGGACACAAGGGTAACGTAGCAATTCCGCCCACTTGTGGGCCCCCGAGAAGGCACGGGTGAAGTAGCGATTTCTGATGCATGCAGGGGTAACGTAGCTGGGGGTGCTACGCGCTCAAACAAAAGTACCACCTACCATGCCCCCCCCCCCCCTCTCCCCGTTTCAAATTTTTTTACCACAACATACATACCTCAAAATGATCAGCGCGATGAGGTGGTCATTTTAAGCCATATATGGTGGGGTCCGGGAGCCCCCCCCCCCCACCTTAGGCTGCCCCCCCCCCCCTCGACCCAGCCCCCCCCCCCCACCCTGAAAGTGGCTGGAAAGTGGGAGGGAGTCGGCGTATGGCCCGTTGCTACGCCCCCCCCATGGCGCCTGGTATTCTGGATAATTTAGTCCCCGGTGCCGCCGCGGGCGCACATCTCCGGCAGCCCTGTATGTTCTCATCCCGGGCCCCTTGTGGTGTTGCCCACCCTCAAAGGTCCAATCCTGGGTACCATCGCCAATAAACATCCTCTCTATCGTTGCACCTCTTTATTGGTCATGGACCTTTGGGCCTCTGCATCCGCCAGCTGTCGTCAGTAGCACTCTTGGATGCTCCAATTTTGGGCCTTCTGTGGCGATGCGCATTGGCAGACCCCTCCTTGCCATTTTTGCTTTCTTCTCTTGCTTACGTGCCTTTTGTTTCCTTCTCTTTCCCTTCCTCCCCTTCTTAGCGTTCTTCTACTTCTTTTTCCCCTTTCTTGTCTTCCCCTTGGCCCTCCTTTGCCTCCTCTTGCCTGTTTTCCCGATGTAACCCCATGTCCCGGTGCCCACTGACCTCCACGGCCCGCCGTCCGAGCAGCGGCCTTGCGTGCCATGCATGCAAGGCTTCACCCGCCATATTACTTTGTCTAGCACGCGCAAAACGGAATCAACGTTTTTTGTTCGTCAAAAACGAATCCATAAAGTTTTGTTGTTCCGGGGGGTTTCGAACGTGCCGGACGTCGTGGAAGCATCCGTTTTGTTCATTTCCACCATTTTCCATGTGCGCAGCGTATCGTGCCGTTGCCTCTACCTTGGCTTTCATGCTCCGTGTGCCGCACGTGTTACGCGTGTTACGTGTTCTACGCGTTTGATTCTAGGTGTGCCTCTGGAAACCGAATAGCAGGTGTGCATATCGGTGCAAGGCGTGTTCCGCGTGCCGCGCGTAACGAGAACCATGCTTGTGGAGGCCGGAACCCACGTTTTGCGCGAGCTACGCGTCCTCCTGTACCTCAGCCCCTTCTTTATGCCCGCACCCCTTTTCCCGGAGAGGCACAAGCAGTGGCTTGCCAAGGGGGGCCACCCGGGCAGTTGGGGGAACGCGGCCACGCTGAAGCACAACGCGTTCATCGTATTCCAGATCAAACAGCAGACATGTATGTGATTGTTCAATGGGGTGGAGTACGGGTGTTGTCCCTTTTGTTGTCTCCCACGTCGATGCCGTTCGTTTCGCCTTTTTGTTTCTGCTTCTGGGGCCGTGCCACACATTTCTTCACAGCCGGCCGGCACGCAGCCTGGGTGAACCGCAAGAAGGTCGGCAGCAAGGATCGCCGAGAGGATGAGATGTTCCTCACCAACGTGACCGCATATTCCTTTGTCTACGACGTAGATGACGAATTGGGCGCTTCTAAGGGACGGGAGAAACACCCTTGCTTTTACGACGCTTCCAGGGATTTTTGGGGTGGCCCGACGCACTCGCGCATGGGTTTTCATGCGGTTCATCGATTTTCAAGGAGAGAAGCACTTTGCATGTTGCCTCTGCCTCTGCTTCCATCGTTCTTAGCATTGTACACGTGCCGCCTATCGGCCTCGTTTTCTCCGTTCCGCTCTAGTGCTTCCGCATGTGCTTCTGGAGGTACGTTTGCTTCGTTTGGCGCGTTCTATTCGTCTTCCCCGTTGCCCCTGAGGGCCACTCCTCACAAAATGACCACCCCACTGTACCCCAACAACTGCAAGCAGTGGCTGAAGGCTGATGGGTCGTTGGAGAAGTGGAAGCCGAAGGAGGCGGGCCAGATGAGCTTCGTTGTTTTCCAGCTGAAAGCGCAGACATGTATGTGCCCGCAACATGCAACGTTCGTCGTCCTCGTTCATTTTGTTCCTCACGTGGTTACTCGACAGTGCCTCTTGCTTCCGTTGCCCATGCTTCCCTACTCTTGATTGCATTCTTTCCTGCACAGCGGGGTACTGGTGCGGGTGGGTCGAGAAGAGGGCCAAGAAGCACAAGAAGCTGCCGGATGGTTGGGACGCAGCCAAGAGCTTATACTTGACCACCGTGCAGCTGTACCACGTCAAGGTGCCGAAGGCCGCGAAGAAGGGGGCCCTGCCCGAGGTCTGCGACCGGCGCAGCAAGGCAGCTCAGTGGTTCAAGTACAAGAGGGTATGTCAATGCGTTGCAAGTGTGCCTCTAGTGTCAGGGGGGTGTGTGCTGTGTTTTCCTCGTTCCTGACGTGCTCTATCATTGCCTCTGGACGCGCTTCTGGGATCGTTTCGCGCGTTATCCACGTTCTGCGTGTTCTGGTTTTCTGCCTACACCCCTGCTTCTGGATGCACGTCTTGTGTTATCCGTGTTCCGTACGTTCTTTTCAGCTGCACAAGGACCGTTTTCGGGCCTGGGCGGAGGACACGCCCCAAGGCGAAGAAGAAGAGGAAGAGGAGGAGGAAGACGAGTCGTCTAGCGGCAGCAGCGGCAGCACCAACAGTGCAAGTGCCAGCGCCAGCGGCAGCGCCAGTGGCAGTGTGCGCGCACCCACTCCGGAGAAGAAGGCCGCAAGGAGTACCGTTTTGGAGAAAGAGAAGGAGAAGCACAAGGAGAAGGAGAAGGACAAGGAGAAGGAGAAGCACAAGGAGAAGGAGGCAGAGGCAGAAGGAGAGGCAGTTGGGCAGCAGAAGACATAGCTGGCAGCGCGCTTCGAGCACTGTAAAGAGAGCACGCAATTCATGAACCACATGCAGGTGTTATTCATGTCCCATGTGTTGTGTTTTGGTGCCTTTGACAATGCTTCCAGAGCGTTCGCCGCGTTATGCGCGTGAGCCGCGTGCCGGTTCCCTGCTTCCGGACGCGCTTCTGGAGGACATTTGTGTGTTTTTCGCGTCCTTCAGATTCTGGAGTCCGGATTGGCGGAGTATGGGGTGATGCCGGGACGGCTGGAGAAGCACTACCGAGTGTGCTTGAGCGCGGACGCCAGTGGCCGGAAGGATGCTGCCGCTGCCACCCTGCTGCACAGCCAGGTGCGCCCGACCGCGGTGCAGGGTCTGCTGGCCTGCGGCGTTAAGAACGCGCAATCCGCCTCCGCCGCCCGTGAACACTTGGACCGTGTCTACCGGACGTCGGGGCACCGCGCGGCCACAGATGGGATCCTGAAAGGGATCTTCGTTTGTGCTGGCTGCGTGGAGGCCCCGGAGATGTCCACCGCCGTCCCTTGCGAGCCTGGCCGCCGAAGATCTCGTGTACATGAGTACCGACGACCTCAAAGAGAGATACAAGAGAACGGTCACAATGGCCGGGATGATGGCGTATACCCTCACCGAAGACCGCGAGGAGGAGCTGCCGGTGACGGGCGCGTGGACAATGATCAAAAAGAGGGAGTACGTCAAGATGGAGCACGAGTGGCAGGAGTGGCAGGAGTGGCGGGGCAAGGAAGAGTACGTGCAGCCGGGAGAAGCGGAAGCGCGGGACTGGTGGGAGCAGTACGAGCAACCACGGGCGAGGCACGAAGCAATGCAAGCTGAACAGATGCAAGCCGATCCGATGCAAGCCGAACCAGGTAGGGCCACTGTGTGTTCCATGTTCCCCACCGCCCCTTCGATCTTGATGGCCACGTTGCCCACACCACCCGCCTTCTCTTTCCCCTTCTCTTTGCCCTTCTCTTTGCCCTTCTGCTTCCCCTCCTTGACTTTCCCTTCCTTCCCCTTCGCCCCCTCCGCCACCACGACGTCCTGTGCCGCGTCACCCACTGTGATTTCGATCATGTTTCCAGAGGCGTCGGCCGCGTTTTCGGCGTCATCCGCGTCCCGTTTTTGTGCTTCTCGTCACGCCTCTGGGAGCAGTTGCACTGTCCTACACGCTTTTGGCGTCCCCTCTACAGGGCCCCACGCCGACAGGGACCGGAGCATCACGCCGGTGGAGCAGAGGAGGTCGCCGATCCCCGTGAAGGTTGAAGAGGCTGAGACGGAATCTGCCGACGAGAATGTGATGCTGGAGGTAGGTGTGAGTTCGTGTTCTGTCGCCGTTCATGTTCCGCGCGTTGCGTTCTTGTGCCTCTGACCTTGCTTCTAGGAGCGGTCGCCGCGTTATGCGCGTGATCCGCGTCATTGCCGCTTTGCTTCCGCCATGCTTCTGGAATCGTTAACCTCGTTATCGATGTTATGCGCGTTCTGTTTGCCGTTTACATTGTGCAGTAACGCCCCAGAAGAAGTTGCCGGCCGTCAAAAACCGACTTCGAGAGCCCAGTGACCTGGCCAACGCCGGGTTCAACACAGTCCACGGCCTCCTGGCCGGATGCCGACGAGCCCGTCGCCCGTAAGGCGTCCCAGCCCCACCCGCTGGCGCCTGCATGGGGCAGCCCAATGCCAGCACCCCTTACCCAACAGCCCCCTCACTTGTGGCAACGCGGGAGTGGCGCTTCGTGGCCTTTCCCTTGGACCGGCCACCAATGACCCCACAGCGCTGTGAGTTGATTATTACACCACCAGAAGTCCCAGCCCACCCGCATGGCGGGAAGGGGGAGAGAAAACATTAACAGATACACGGTTCGATTGGAAAAAGAATGAGACCCACCGCTGTCTGTGCTGCCGGCGTTGTCTGTGCTCTGTTTTGTGCGCCTCCCCCATGCTTCTGAAAGCTTTTGCGTGTGTTGTGCGCGTTTTCCGCGTTATGTACGTTCCGGTTAGCGTGCCTCCCAACGTGCCTCTAGAAGCTCTCCAGCCTGAGTTCCGCGTATTTCGCGTGTACTGCATCATCATTCAAGTGCACTTTGAAATGCCCCTTAATCTCTCGGCTGGTCGCCTCCGCAAGGAGGATTGTGCCACTTCAATTCAGTACGGTTTACGACCCGGGGAGTCGAAACTCGATGAGCTAAACACAGATGGTATATGGGACTACATGATGAGGCCCATTGTGGATGCCCAAGAGGCCGTCCTCCGAGCTCGGGAAAGGGACGACCTCATCCCCCTGGAACCACGGTACAACACCTTTGTGCTATTGCTGGGCATGGTTCGGCCCATGCAGGTGGATGGTGTCCGGGACCGTGATGGATTGGTGTACAATGCCTATCTAGCACGGTTGCTATCCCGGGGGCAATACTATGATCTACACAAACATTGTCGCCCGGATGTGGTGGGCCTTATTGAGGCGGTTGGTGCCCATTGGGCTGCAGCATGGACCATGGGTGGCGCGGCCACGGGGGATGAAACCCTAGTGCCGCATACGGGCCTTAGGGCAGGGCCCCTCAAGATGTACCTGCGGCTCACTGGTGGCTAATTGGAAATGTGAAGTTGGGGCTCATTTGGGGCTCAGTTGTGCATTGCGATGTCTTTGTGCTTGTTTGTTGTGCGTTTTGCATGCTAGGTAATGTGCATTTAATGTTTTTAGAAGTTTTAGATACTCACTTGGTCAAGGTTCAAGGTGGGGGGTACTTTTTTTGGCGACGGCTCAGTTGACTGAGCGCCCGACTGAGCCGTCACTGAGCCGTCACTGAGCCGGCTCACTGAGCGCTCACTGAGCGCGCCAAATGGCTCAGTGAGCGCTCAGTGAGCGCTCACTGAGAGCTAATTGGGGGCTCACTCAGGGCTCACTCAGGAGTTTCTCCCCCTTTCCGCCCTCTCTTCCCACCCTTGCTGGCCCACACTTCACCCTTTTCACACCAACATTGGTCCGCAGTTCTCACCACGTCTTTTCTCCAAGAACTTGAGCGTGCATGCACACGTACATACTTGCATACATGTACCCGTGGCGACAAACATACAAACATCCAAACACACACACTTCGTCAGGGACACAAATAGCCAAACATACACACACACATACACCATACACACGTCCACACACACATGCACATGCACAAATTGACAACCACATTCATTCTTGTGTGCAATTATCTTGCGTGTACATAAACACATGGCCACATTGAACCATGTGAAGTGAAGGGCTAGGGAGAGATGGTTACGGGGTTGGGGTTCGGGGATATGAACCTAACCATTTGCGAGGGTGTTCCTTGTTGCCTCATGACAATGGCACCCCCCCCCCCCCCACACACACACACACACGGGCGCGCGCGCCATGAAGCACAAATAGGGCACAGAGGATATTGCTCGCTTTTGTGAGGTTGATCATACAACCATGGTGACCTACACCATGACACACTCATTCCCCTCCCTCCTTATCCCCCCCTGTCCCCTTTTGCCATGCCTGATCCCCCCGCTTACCCCATGCCAACCCCTTCTCTTATCTTGCCTGTCGCGTCCCCTTGCCCTGCCCTTGCCATGCCTTCCCTATTTATTGCCATGGCATCGAGTGCATGATGGTGGCGGCAATGACGATGACCTTTGCAGGTATGTTGTGCTAGTGTGTGTGTTCGCGGGTGTGTGCTTGTGCCCATGCGTATGTGCGCAAGTGTGGATGGTTTGTTCCCTCTTGGTTTCTCTCATTTAGTGTGTTTGTATGTATGTTTGTGTGTGATTCGGGGGGGGGGGGGGGGCTTGCTTGGATCGATGCGTGGGTGAAGGTGTCCTTGTGCGTCACTGTGAGTGTGTGACTGCATTCTTTGGTTTCCGGTTGTCTAGGTTTGTGTGCGTACGTGGATTCGTGAATGTGTGTACGCGCAGGTGTGTGTGTGTGTGTGCCAATGTGTGTGTGTGTGTGTGTGTGTGTGTGTGTGTTGCAGCTTTTGCAGCTGTTGTTTTGGATCCTGTTGTTGGTTTTGGTGTTGTGTGGCATAGGCTTTGATTGTGTGCGCATAACATTGTGTTTGTGGCTGCAGATGCAGGTATGGTTGTGTTTGTGGTTGTGGCTGTGGTTCTGGGCTTGCGTGAGGTTGTTGCCATGGCTATTGTGGTAGCTGTCGTTCTTGGTGTGGTTATGGTAGTGGCTGTGGTTGCGGCTTTGCTTGTGGGTGTGGGTGTGGGTGTGGGTGTGGGTGTGGGTGTGAGTGTGGGTGTGGGTGTGGGTGTGTGTCTGCAAGCTGTGTTGTGTGTGGATTTGGTTGTGGTTGTGTCAGTGTGTGTGGCCCTGGCTGTGGCGAAGGCTGCAGTTGCAGCTTTCACTGTGGCTGCAGCTGTTCTTTGGGTTCTGGCTGTAGCTGTGGGGGGGGGGGGGTAAAGGACTACAAAGAGGGGGGCTGAAATCACCATCCACCCCCTCCCAAAAAAGACCGCACCAAGTTTACAGTGACAGTGTACAGTGACAGTGTACCATGACAGTGTATAGTGAGAGCATACAGTGCGTGTAGAGTGACAGTGTAGAGTGCTAGTATAGAGAGTTGGGCGTTGTGGCGGACGTACTGTGTGTGGGGATACATTCTATGAGACCTTGGGGAGTCCAGTGTACAGAGTACAGTGTACAGTGTACAGTGTACAGTGTACAGTGACAATGTACAGTGACAGTGTATAGTGACAGTGTGCAGTGGCAGTGTGCAGTGTGCAGTGACAGCGTACAGTGCCAGAATACAGTGTACCATGTACAGTGACAGTAGACAGTGACACCATTGACAGTGTACATGGACAGTGTACAGTGACAGTGTACAGTGACAGTGTACAGTGACAGTGAACCATGAGTGAGCCCTCACTGAGCGCTCACTGAGCCATTTGGCGCGCTCAGTGAGCGCTCACTGAGCCATTTGGCGCGCTCACTGAGCGCTCAGTGAGCGCGCGAAACGGCGCAGTGAGCGCTCAGTGAGCGCGCCAAATGGCTCAGTGAGCGCTCAGTGAGGGCTCACTCATGGTTCACTGTCACTGTACACTGTCATTACACACTGTGTATTGCACACTGCACACTGCACACTGTGTATTGCACACTGCACACTGCATACTGTGTATTGCACACTGCACACTGCACACTGTGTGTTACAAATTGCACACTGCACACTGCAATGCACACTGCACAGTGTAATGCACAGTGCACACCCTGTAATGCACACTGCGCACTGTGTATTGCACACTGCACACTGCACAGTGCACCGTGTGCAGTGTGCAATACCCAGTGTGCAGTGGCACACTGCACACTGCGCAGTGCACCGTGTGCAGTGTGCAATGCCCAGTGTGCACTGTGCAGTGTCCAATACACGGTGTATTGCACACTGCACACTGTATGCTGTGTATTGCACAGTGCACACTGCATACTGTGTATTGCACTGTGTGTTACAAATTGCACACTGCACACTGTAATGCACACTGCACACTGTGTAATACACTCTGCACACTGTGTATTGCACACTGCACACTGCACGCTGTGTATTGCACACTGCACACTGCACACTGTGTGTAGTGTGCACTACACAGGGTGTAGTATGCCGTGTGTGATGTTATCCACGCGGCACACCGTGTAATGCACACTGCACACTGTGTCATGCATACTACACCCTGCACCCTGTGTATTGCACATTGGGTATTGCACAGTGCACCGTGTGCAGTGTGCAATACCCAGTGTGCATTACGCAGGGTGCGGTGTGTAGTGTGCAATACACAGTGTGCAGTGTGCATTACAGTGTGCAGTGTGCAATTTGTAATGCACAGTGTGCAGTGTGCAGTGTGCAATACACAGTGTGCAGGGTGCATTACAGTGTGCAGTGTGCAATACACAATGTGCAGTGTGCAATACACAGTGTGCAGTGTGCAGTGTGCAGTACACAGTGTGCAGTGCGCAGTGTACACTGCGCACTACACACTGTGTAATGCACACTGCACACTGTGTCATGCACACTGCACACCGTACAGTGCAAGCGTTTGGGCGCTCAGTGTGCAGTGTGCAATACACAGTGCGCAGTGTGCATTACAGGGTGTGCAGTGTGCATTACAGTGTGCAATGTGCAATTTGTAACACACAGTGTGCAGTGTGCAGTGTGCAATACACAGTATGCAGTGTGCAGTGTGCAATACACAGTGTGCAGTGTGCAGTGTGCAATACACAGTGTGTAATGACAGTGTACAGTGACAGTGAACCATGATTGAGCCCTCACTGAGCGCTCACTGAGCCATTTGGCGCGCTCACTGAGCGCTCACTGCGCCGTTTCGCGCGCTCACTGAGCGCTCACTGAGCGCGCCAAATGGCTCAGTGAGCGCTCACTGAGCGCGCCAAATGGCTCAGTGAGCGCTCAGTGAGGGCTCACTCATGGTTCACTGTCACTGTACACTGTCACTGTACACTGTCCATGTACACTGTCAATGGTGTCACTGTCTACTGTCACTGTACATGGTACACTGTATTCTGGCACTGTACGCTGTCACTGCACACTGCACACTGCCACTGCACACTGTCACTATACACTGTCACTGTACATTGTCACTGTACACTGTACACTGTACACTGTACACTGTACTCTGTACACTGGACTCCCCAAGGTCTCAGAGAATGTATTCCCACACACAGTACGTCCGCCACAACGCCCAACTCTCTATACTAGCACTCTACACTGTCACTCTACACTCACTGTATGCTCTCACTGTACACTGTCATGGTACACTGTCACTGTACACTGTCACTGTAAACTTGGTGCGGTCTTTTTTGGGAGGGGGTGGATGGTGATTTCAGCCCCCCTCTTTGTAGTCCTCTACCCCCCCCCCCCCCACAGCTACAGCCAGAACCCAAAGAACAGCTGCAGCCACAGTGAAAGCTGCAACTGCAGCCTTCGCCACAGCCAGGGCCACACACACTGACACAACCACAACCAAATCCACACACAACACAGCTTGCAGAAACACACCCACACCCACACCCACACCCACACCCACGCCCATACCCACAAGCAAAGCCGCAACCACAGCCACTACCATAACCACACCAAGAACGACAGCTACCACAACGGCCATGGCAACAACCGTACGCAAGCCCAGAACCACAGCCACAACCACAAACACAAGCATACCTGCGTCTGCAGCCACAAATACAATGTTATGCACACACAATCAAAGCCTATGCCACACAACACCAAAACCAACAACAACATCCAAAACAACAGCTGCAACACACACACACACACACACACACACACACCTGCGCGTACACACATTCACGAATCCACATACACGCACGAACCTAGGCAACCAGAAACCAAAGAACGCAGTCACACACTCACAACCACTCACGCACAAAGACACCTTCACTCACGCATCGATCCATGCAAACCCCCCCCCCCCCCAACACACACGCGCAGACATACAAACACACTAAATGAGAGAAACCAAGAACGAACAAACCATCTACAGCTGCGCACATGCGCATGGGCACAACTACACACGCACGCAAGCACGCACACACACAACCACACACATAATATCACAACATACCTGCAAAGGTCATCGTCCTTGCCGCCACCATCATGCATGTTATGCCATTGCCAAAAAATAGGAAAGGTAGGACAAAGGGGACGGGACAGGCAAGAGAACAGAAGGGCTACGCACGAGGGAAGCGGGGGAACGCAGCATAGCGAAAGGGGAGGGGAGGGGATAAGGAGGGAGGGGGATCAATGTGTCATGGTGTAGGTCAAGATGGTTGTATGATCAACCTCACAAAAGCGAGCAATATCCTCTGTGCCCTATTTGTGCTTCATGGTGTGTGTGTGTGTGTGTATGGGGTGGGTGGGTGCCATTGTCATGAGGTCACAAGGAACACCCTCGCAAATGGTTAGGTTCATATCCCCGAACCCCAACCCCGTAACCATCTCTCCCTAGCCCTTCACTTCACATGGTTCAATGTGGCCATGTGTTTATGTACACGCAAGATAATTGCACACAAGAATGAATGTGGTTGTCAATTTGTGCATGTGCATGTGTGTGTGGACGTGTGTATGGTGTATGTGTGTGTGTATGTTTGGCTATTTGTGTCCCTGACGAAGTGTGTGTGTTTGGATGTTTGTATGTTCGTCGCCACGGGTACATGTATGCAAGTATGTACGTGTGCATGCACGCTCAAGTTCTTGGAGAAAAGACGTGGTGAGAACTGCGGACCAATGTTGGTGTGAAAAGGGTGAAGTGTGGGCCAGTAAGGGTGGGAAGAGAGGGCGGAAAGGGGGAGAAACTCCTGAGTGAGCCCTGAGTGAGCCCCCAATTAGCTCTCAGTGAGCGCTCACTGAGCGCTCACTGAGCCATTTGGCGCGCTCAGTGAGCGCTCAGTGAGCCGGCTCAGTGACGGCTCAGGGACGGCTCAGTCGGGTGCTCAGTCAACTGAGCCGTCGAAAAAAAGAAACCCCCCCGGTCAAACCCTCTTGGCCTAGGGATTGGTGTCCCTTTGGGGACATTCCAAAACCCCAACCCACCCCCGAAAGCCACAACTTTTCACATTAAACCCCTTGAAAAACACCACTTAGCCCCAAATGAGCCGTTTTAGCCCCAACTGAGCCCCAACTTCACATTTCCAAGTGAGCCGCAGGTACAGATGTACATTGTGCGGAAACCGCACAACACCGGCATCAAGCTCTATAGCTTGGCTGATGCCCGTACGGGGTACATCGTGGACGTGTACCTCTACACTGGCCGCCGCAGTGTCCTCCGCCGACACGGTTGTGGTGCCGGCAACCTCAACGCTCGACACTTGATGGCCATGTGGTCCATACCGCTGCCGGCTTACACGGTCCTTGTAGGGGACTCATTCTTCGGGTCACACGCCACCGCACAACGGCTTGCGCGTGAGGGCCGCCCCTTCATCACCATGGTGCAAAAGGACACGGCCGGTCTCCAGCAAGCCGGAGACCCATCCGGGCCGGGCAGACGGCTTTGGCCACGGTTGACGGCCAGAAGTACGCCCTGCAGGTGTACAAGCAGCCGAAAACCGGAGGGAAGCCTCCCAAATTGGTGCCCATCTTGTCCAACGTGTGGTACGCTGCACGGGGGCCCCTGCACCACACGGGCCGGGAAATCCACCCCCTCGTTGCTGTGTACCGCCAAGTGGCACGGGGGGTGGACTCTGCAAACCAGATGGCGTTGCAGATGCGCCTCTTGGGAAGGCAGATGTCCTGGTCGCAAGTTGTGCGAGGCTTCTTGCTGCGATACGCCGCGGCCAACGCGTTTGCAACCTGCTGCGCCCTAGAAAGGTGCCGTGGCACGGATAGCATGTGGGAGTGGCAGTGGGCCCTCCTTTGCCGCCGGTACTGTACCAATGCGCAGCCGCGACGCAATAGCCACGTCCCCGTTGGCGGCGCCCAACGGCGCGCCCGTGCACATTGCGGCAAAGGCCGCACACAATACGTGTGTAGCGGATGCCGGAACACCCCGTTGCATGTGCACTGCTTTGCACCCGCACACGGGATCACTACAACGGGCACGGAGGACGCCGAGGAAAGCGAGCCGCCCCTTAGCCAGGATACTCATGAGGGGGACGCCGGGGAGGATGACCCGGAAGCGGACGGCGAGGACGGGGAGGAGCCGAATAGCGATGAGGAGGAAGAAGAGGAGGAAGCGGATGATGCTAGAGGGAGCGTAGAGGACGACACGTTGGAGAACTTCTCCTTTGGCGTGCAGTAGACGGGGTGGCGGAGGCGGCCGTGGTGGGATCGAGCCGCCAAGCCTCTGCCGTGCCCACCCATGGGGACCAGTGCGAAACCCGGGGGGTAGGCTGGATACCCAACTGTGAGGACGCGGCCACCCCAACATAGGTGTGCTGCGTTTTACGCGTTATCCGCGTTCTGCGCGTTCCGGTTTAGTGCTTCCGCGTGTGCTTCTGGAAGCGTTTTCCGCGTTCTCCGCGTTCTCCGCGTTCAGGAGCGTTCTAGATTGTTATCATCGTTTTGCGCGTTCTCCCAGCTTACGGGGATAACGTAATAGCAGGTGTGGTGAGTGGAGGCCCCAAAAAGGCGCTTTCGTAGACAAAGGAATATCAAGTTTCCATGCATGACACGTGCCATGTTGTTTTGTATGTTCGCACCGTCCCCAGTGCCCATTTTCAATAAGCTGCTTAACCCACCAACTTTGCTACCTGCAGATTAAGACGAAGAAAGGAAAGCCGCGCGATCCCGCGAAAATTCAAGATTGCCGCGCCAAGCCGGATGGATGGTTCGAGTACACAAAGGTTGTTCTGCGCGTGCTGCGTGTTGCATTTGTAAGTGATTGTGCCCCGTGTCATACGCGTGTTGCGCATGTTGCGCGTTCTGCGCGTTCCGGTGATATGCCTCTCGTTCCGCCTTTGGGGGCGACGCCATCGTGCTACACGTGCTGCGCGTTCTGCAGATCCAAGCGAACCGATTCTGGACCTATAGTTGGAGGGCGAAGAAGAAGGCAGTGAGGAGGAAGAGGAGGAGGAGGCATCAGCAGACGATGGAGACGAGGAGGAGGAAGAAGAGACTGAGGAGGAAGACGAGGAAGAGCCAGCCCTTGGCAAGAAGTAGGCCCGGGGCGCACCGAAGAAGGAGCATTCCGAGGACCACCCATAGGACCCCTGTGCCGGAGAAGGCAGCACTGTCCACCATGCTGGAAGTCAAGCAGGAGCCGCAGACAATGGCAGAGAAGAAGAAGCGGAAGTCAGAGGAGCGGACCCCGCCCAAGGTGCCACCGAAGAAGTCCGAGGCGGATATGCCCAAGAAAAAGAAGGACAAGGACAAGGCAGCCCGTGGTAATGTGTCCTTTGCGATTGCCGGGAAGGGCCCGCAGAAGAGCATTAGCGCCGCACCGACAAGAGCAGAGAGGTTCCAGCATGAAGGCGGGTACCACCGTGACGGACACAATGCAGAGTATCTTGGAGACCGCCTTCAATGCGAATTTGGGCAGATTGGTGATGCACTACAAGGACTGCTTGTCGGAGGCACCCAAGTCCAGGCAAGACATCGGTTTGGCATTTATGCTGCACACCAGTGTCCGGGCCCTGAGCGTGCAAAGCGTCCTGAGATGCGGGACCAAGAACGCCCAGTCCGCTGCAGTAGCCGGTGAGTATTTCGAAAAGCGGTATCCCTCGAGTAGCCCGCGGCAAGTGGCGGAGGGGATTTTGAAGGGCCTTTCGGTTTGTACGGATGGCGCCGCCGCACCGCAATGGCCGGTGGATCCCAGCCCGCCATCGGAGGGTATCAGTCTGGCCAAGCTGAAGATGGAGGGCCTACGAGGTGGTTGTGGAGGTGGCGGGGCCGATTGGGTCAGCGCAATCGCCATCGAAGACATTGTTGATATGGAAACGGATGATTTGGAGGTGTTGCGCGCGGCCTCTGTTGTGTTTCTGCATAGTCGTGCCGCGCGTCATGCGCGTTCCGTTTGCGCGTGATGCCCGTATGGTTCTGTTGCGCCTCTGGAATCGACCCCGGCGTGTGTTGCGCGTTCTGCGCGTGTTACGCGTTACATGTGTCTTGATTCTGGTCCTCCTCTAGAGGACAACACCCCGTTTTCCGTGTTTTGCAGACGCCTGTGCGAGTGAAGGAGTAGCCCACAAGGGGCTCCAGATACGGAGACGGCAGCCGATAGCAAGATGATGGACTGCGACATCACGGCATTGTAGAGGGGTGGGAGGGGTGGGAGGGGGAGGGGTGGGAGGGTGAGGGGTTAGAGGGGTTTTTCTCCCCGCTTGGGGAACCAAATCCGGAACGGCCGGACCCCGACGAATCCCGGGGGCGCCAGAGTTCGCAGCCCGCTTTGCGGGTTCCCCCTTGGGAAGTTTCAGCGCAGACAGGCTCTTTTTCACAGCAAGCGCCGGACTGGTGTTGTCGCAAGATGTGGTAGAAATACCGGTTTCTTGGCTGTACAATAATGGAGTATTCTTGCGATTGGACATGCAGTGCCCGGTCTGCGCCTAGCACAAGCGAACTGGTGGTGTCCCGCAAAAAAAGATACCACAACTGTTGCCAATTGCTCTGTGGTCGGGGAATTGAGGTTGAAACCCCCCCCCCCCTCCGCTGCCGATTGTTGTGTGGTAGGGGAATTGAGGCTCAAACCCCCCCCCAAAAAACACACACACTGCCGTGTGCTACGTGTGCTGCGTGTTGCCTCTGACTCTGCCTCTGGACTGCGTGTGGCGCATTCTGCGCGTGTTGCGCGTTCTCGGCGTTGCCTCCGGTACTGCCTCTGGAGTGTGAATGTACATGTTCCGTGTTATGCAGACACACCGCTGTTCGAAAATGGCATTCTCCACGAATCTTTATGCGGGTGCACTCCCCCTGGAGGATTGTGCAGCAAATATCATGCATGGAGTCCGGCCAGGTCAAACTGAACTAGTCGGGTACACCGAGGATGAGGTGTGGGACCACATGTTGGCTCCAATCCAGAAATTACAAGGTGGGTCCCACTTGATTCTAGTGGTTGGCCCAATCGATCATAGTGGTTGCCCCAATCGATTCTAGCGGTGGCTCCCAGTTCGGTAGGTACAATGCCTTCATCCTCCTACTAGGCATGGTACGACCCATGCAAGTAGATGGCATCTGGGAACGGGACGGGTTACTATACAACCCCTTCATGGCACGATTGCTAAGCCGCAAGGAGTACTACGTCTTGCGCTGTAACATCCGGCCCGACGTTGTTGAGCTACTGGAGGAGTGTAACGGGTATTGGGTTGGTGCGTGGCGGTTGGGTGGCGCGGCTTGCGGGGATGAGTCTGTGGTGCCGCACAAAGGCATACATGCCGGCCCACTGCGGATGTTCATTGCCCGCAAGCCCCACTCAACCGGCATCAAGCTCTATTGCCTTGCCGATGCCACTAGTGGGTACGTGTTGGACATGTACGTGTACATGGGCAGACGCGGGCACGTCTGGCGTTTGGGCAACAGTGCGGGCAACTTCAATGCCTAGCAGATCATGACCATGTGGGCAGGTCTTCTCCCTTCCGGGACCATCCTCTGTGCGGATTCCTTTTTTTGGATCGCCCGAACTAGCGTGTGACCTCGCTGCGGAGAGGCACGCCTTCTTGATGATGAGGAAGCGCTCCACGTACGGGGTGGACAGGGCAGGACAACTTCTAGCAGAGGGGCAAACCGCCACGTCCATTGTGGACGACGCGAGGTACGCCATGGTGGTCTTCAAGAACCCAAAGGTGGGTCACAAGCCGCACCGCGTAATGCCAATGCTCACAAACGTCCACTTCCCACAAGCCGGACCCGTGCATCACCGCAGCGGGAATGAGGTGAACTGGGTGGTCAGCAGCTCCCGCCAGTAATCGCGTGGGGTGGATGGCGTTAACCAGATGGCCCTCCAAATGCACCAGATGGGATGTCAGATGACGTGGTCGCATGCGGTGCGTGCGTTTGTCCTCCGGTACGCCGTGGTGAACGCATACGCGACTTGCCGGTCCCTCGGGGGGGGGGGGGCGAACAGGTACCACGTTTGACTGGCAGTGGGACCTTATCCGGCGCCGCTTTTGGAAAGCAGTAGTGGCCAAGCCCATCCACGTGTCGTTGCGGATTCCAGGCCGCCGGGTGTGCACCCATTGCAGCCGGGGCAAGACCCACTACGTTTGTTGTGGCTGCGGCAAGTGGTACCATGTGGGGTGCTTTGCCGTGGCACATGGGCTGACCAGGGTGGTATAGGCGGATGTGGAGGAGGAGAGCGAAAAGGCCGAGGGAGATTGAAGCGAGAGGGAGGAGAGTGAGGATGACACGGAGGAGGAGAGTGAGGAGGAGGGGGAGGAGGATGAGGAGGAAGAGAGTGAGCAGGAGGAGGGGAGTGACGGGGAAGAAGACGAGGACATAGAGGATGACGAAGCTTAGGAAGTAGAAGGTGGGGGAGGGCAGACGTGGTGGAATCGTGGACTTCATGGCCGCCAAGCCTCTGCCATCCCTACCCATAGGACCAGTGCGAACCCTTGGGGACAACTGCGTTGGCTGGATACCCAAATTGTGAGGACGCGGCCCCCCAAAAGTGCGTGTGTGTGCAATAGTGACGTGCTCTGCGTGCTACGCGTTTTGTGCGTGCCGGAAGTCTGCCTCTCGAACGGCGTGCTGCGCGTTTTGCGCGTTGTGCGCGTTATGCGTGTGTTTTTTGCGTCGTGCACGGGCTGCGCGTGCTGCGTGTAACACAGCAACACGCGCAGCACCTATTGTGCCGCACAGAGGGCTTCGGGACAGAAACGTCCCCTGTGTAGACAATAGAATATCTTTGTCATTTGCCCCCCCCCCCCCCACCCACGGAGGGCCGCCCTTCCTCGCGGTGGCGATGCGCCGAAAGGGGGTCGCTAAAGGAGGAGATGTGATGTCGCGCGGTCTAGGCCCCCAGCCATGGAGGACCTTGTGGCGCACAAGCGGCACGGTCGACCATATACACCAAGCAGGTGCCATCACACTGAATGGGTGCGCTACCCAATGTCCCTTTGCCGCCACCCCGCTACTGCGCATCAGCCGAGTCATCCAACTCGTCATTTCTCTCGTCGCGGTCTTCCACCCCATTCGGTCGCTAGTACACCGATCTGTGCCGGTACTGATGCACCGGCTGCGTCAAAGGCCTGGCACCCAGTGTGTCCCAGGGTGTGAATGCTCTTGTGGGTTGTCAGGTTTTGCGCCCAAGCACGTCATCTGCATCCCATTGGGCATCCGCATAACTTTTTTTCATCACATTGTTCAATGCATCCTATGGAGCTTAAGACATGCAAAACGTCTCGAGGGACAACCACAAAGCCATCGCAGCAGACGCGTGCAACATGGAAAACGTTCTGCACCGTTACCAGGGACTCCTAAGAAGTAGGATGGCGAAATGTGCAGGACACTCACACGCTATTAACGAGCGGTTCCATGAAACACAGCCGTCAGCCGCGTGACTTACACTTTCTTGCAAACCCTCTTGGGTCAGCAGAGGGGCACCACGCGGGGGGGGAGGGTCACGGTCATGTCGTTTGTCGTCCACCTGCTCCGTCTTCACCTCCGGTGGCGTTGCTACAGGCGTGATTGTACCCTTCGTGAACCAGCCATTTGAATGGGACATTCACGGTACCGTGAATTTGAAAACTTTTTGCTGTGTTTTGCGTGTAACTTGGTGCCATCTTGTGTGTTTCTCGTGCTATCTTCGCCCAAAGCGTGGTCCAACAAATGTGTGCAAATTAGAAGTTTTAAGTAGCCACATGTTTCAACATCTTCGGTGAGATGCGGTCGAATTTGAAAGTCATGAACCCGAATTCACACGTACATTCACGCTAGTTTTACAGATTCACGAGATTGTGAAATTCGCACGAAATTCGTACAAATTTCCTACGGATTTCACGTGAATTTGCCCCAATCTCCACTGTTTCGCTTTCTCACGGCTCTCAAAGCCTTTCTTTACCGTTTTTTGTGACCACGTCGCAACAGACTTTGTCGCAGCTCGCCTCTCTTCAGTCCCGCCCCGGCCTTGCTGCCGACACCCTGGCGCAATGCCAAGCCCTCCCCGTCGCCCACCACCAAATGGAGGAGGCGACCTACCAGTCGGGGGCACTGGGGGTGGACGATGTAGTGGCCTGCACAGCATCCCTCGACCCCTCCCTTGAGGTAATTGACATCGATCTGCGCAGCCCCTCACGCAACTCTTATCTTGGGGGAAGGCCTGGACCACAAATTTGTGGAGGGAAGTCCGCTTCCAACTCCCCTCCCTTAAGTTTCTGCATTTGACCCCTCAACCCACCACCATTGACCAACTGCTCAATTGCATGCGTACTGACCCGCTGGGGAAGCCCAAGGACGCCCACGTCCCGGTGTACCCCACCACTAACCTTATGTGTACCCCCCACCCCATTGCGACATGGTGTGCCTGCAGCATCTTGCTGCACGGGCACAACTTGACCATTCCTTTTTCCCCTTCACCTGGCACCTTGCCAGCCCCCGGTTGTGGGAGGACTTGGGCATCGCCCCTTTCCATTCCACCATCCAACCAAAGGTGCACATCCCCGACATCACCCACCCCACCTTGTACAGTACAATTGCTTTGCAATGGTACCGTGGTGGCTCATGCGCGCCCCCCTTCATTTCGAGTGAACGCCCCCTGCGCACCGAACCCCTTCCCGAACCCCCTCATGGGGTAATGGACAACCCCGACCCCGCCCCCCCCTCTGTAGCTGAATGGCGTCCCATTGCACCTCCTCCGCATCCCGCAGGGCCGTCCCCGCCTGCACCGCCACCTGGTACTCCTCTAAATGTGAAAGGCAGAGGAAGCTACTCAAGTGACACCCCGAGATGTTCCTGTTGTCGGGGGGGAGCACCTCGGGGTTGGTGGCGCCATCAGTGTGGGGGAGTTGTGGCCCACTCCCCACACTCGCCACGATGACGCTGCCCGGCGTCATGGGGTGGAGGTTCCCAACCAGAGGTGCGTGGTGTTGGACTGTGGGGGCGGTGCTTGGCGTCGGTGGTCCACAAGTTAAAAAGAGCCCCCTGCACCCCATCCTTGGAGTCGGGGAGGGCGGGCATCCCATGGTGGCGGCTGGTGGCCACCATCAGCAGCATGTGCACCCTGTAGCTCAATGGTGTCCCACTGGTGGCCCACTCCCCACACTCGCCACGATTACGCCGCCCGGCGTCATTGGGTGGAGGTTCCCAACCTAAGGGACACTTTCCATGGTGGGGGGGGGATTTCTTGAAAAGAAGCCCCCCGACCCCCTGCCCCAGGGAGCTTTTGCTTTGCCGATGCCGCGGGAGATCCGGATCCCTTGCGTGATCTTCACTCCGCGCGGCGTTGAACAGCAGCTCAAAATTTTTTGCGACGACTTTTTCGTCGCCGCTGCCCCACGCCTTCATCACCTTCCACCAACCCACCTCGCAGTGCCGTGCTTCCACAAGCCCCCGAAGCACAATGTAGCCGTTCCCATCAACAAAGTTGAGGGGGGGTTGGGAGGGGCCAACCCTACATGCTGTTGATGGTGGCCACCAGCCGCCACCATGGGATGCCCGCCCTCCCCGGCTCCAAGGATAGGCTGCAGGGGGATCTTTTTAACTTGTGGGCCCCCGACGCCAAGCACCGCCACCACCAGCCCAACACCACGCACTTGAACCCCCCCCGACCCCTAGAGGCCCTAGCCGTTGGTGGGGATTTGTCCAGCTTGGATTGCCCCAGCGTGGACCAGGTGTTGTGGGTGGGGAAGTCTTCTCAGGCATTGGTTGGGAGGGTGGGGTTGTGGGAGGGGGGTGCTGCCCAGGCCCTCGTCGCCGACGCCCCCGAGGCGGTCTTGTCCGGCCCCCCCACCTGCCCCCTCCACGCCACCTTCCTCTCCCGCTCCACCATGAGCTCAGATCTGGCCGTCATGGAGATCGCCGATCAGGGTGTCCTCTTTTTCGTGGGGAACGTGCACCAGATCGAGATCTGCAAGGGGGACAACGTCAATGGGGAGTTGGAGATCCACTTCGCCATGTCAGGCGTTTCCCCCCCGATGCGGCCGACCACGCTGTGGCATCTGCTCAACACTGCCGCAGCGTTGCGGCTGCCCAAGTGTTCGAAGGCTCGAGCATAGTTAATGACATGTCCATGTGATTGCAAGGTGTGCTTGCTTGTGTGGTTGCGTCCTTCATTGCCAAATTGGACGAAATTCACGTGAAATTCGTACCAAATTCGTACGAATTTCGTACCAATTTCACATGAATTTGCGTGAATTTCGTCCAATTTGTTCATTTTAGCGTTGCCTTGTTCCATTCTTGCTCCCCCTTCCTCCGTTGGTGCCTTGCACACTTCTCCCTGTCTGCAAGTCCCGTTTCACGCCTGGTCGCCGGACGTCCGGCACCACGCCCGGCGGCGGTTCACGCCGCACCGACGCCCGAGCAGGAGAGCGACGCGGCTTGCAGCACTGGTCGTGGACGGCGCCCGAGCGAGGCCGTCAGTGAGCGCACTGAGGCCTACGTGCGCTCGGGACACGCTACGGGGGGCCGCAGCCAAGCAAGCTCCGGTGCGGGGCGTGGGCAGGCGGCCGGGTGGGAGGTGATCGTCCCCATGCCGTCCCGCAAGGACTTGGGCACCGCCCATGTCGACCCCCGCCTGGCCCGGGTCACCCTCGCCGCCAGGCAGCCCGATCCGGCCTGGACGCAGAGGGTGGCGCTTGGGCCCGAGGGGGGGCGGCGGCATCTCTCTGCCGTGTGGGACTTGGCCTTGTGGGCCCGGGGATGCAGGCCGACCTGCGCATCCCTTTCTCCTACCCCCTTGTGATCCAAGGGGTTTCCAACCTGGCCGATGGGCAGGAGCTGGGGGCCATGTTTGTCCACCACCTTGTAAGCGGGCATTCGCGGGTGCAGACGGGGTCGGCGGGGATTGGGAAGGAGGGGACGGTGACCACTGTCGGGGTCGTTGGGCTGAATGTGGTCACGGGGTGCGAGAAGCGGAAGCCGGAGTGGATGGACGTGGCATGGCTTGCCATGCGCGTCCATGTGGGGAGGCAACGGAAGGGGAGGGTTGACGTCATGGACGTGGAGGGGGAGGAGGAGGCACCCCCCGCTCCCCCCCTGCCCGGAAGCGGAAAGCCCAGCCCCTGTGCGGTGACCCCTGAGCTTGAGTCTGTGCTTGCTTTGTTAGGGCCAGCGTGGACAACAGGAAGAGTCAAAGATTTTTTTTGAAAAAATTCGCTCAGATTCATGTGAAATTCGTACGAAATGCATGGGGATGGTAGGAACCTCCGATACAATCCTCCCCATTTCCACAGGGTTTGTACCAGACACCATGCCGCGTGGTGATGGAGCTCGGCCCAAGGACCCGTTCCATTTGGTAGCCCATTGCACGCGACATTGGCGCCTACAAGACCTCCATCAAGTTGTTACCAAGGAGCTTGCAACACCCTACACCGTCAAGTACCTGCCCGACACCGGGCAAATAGTGCTTACCCCGGAAACAACAGTTGCACGGGCCGTCCCACATGAGCCCACCATGGAGGAGAGGTTGATTGTGGCCGTTTGGCGGATCCCGTTGTCGCGCCCCTCTAGGACAGAGGCGCGGTACCTAGTGGGGAGCATGACCTACGGTGTGGTATGGGAAGAGGTGTACGGCATGCTTCGGCGGCTAGCGCTAACGGAGTCCTGGGCGTTCACTGCCTATAATGGAGACGACACGGCCATCCCTGGTGCGGCATGCTACCTACCCGACCGCATCGGCCACTTGTACAAGTGCTGACCACCCCTACCCTCGTACATCATGCAGCCCGGAAACCGACGGCTGCATTGGTTGCCTATCGCGGTGGATGGTATTTCGAGGCATGAGGCCTCGTACGTCCATTGCACGCTTGGTGGCACCGCTAGCGCCAACTAACCATCTACTCGGTGGCCAGTAGGGTGCCGTGAACAGTGGGAGACCCTCTACGCGGCCTCACAAGAAACCGATTTCGATGATGAGTTTCCTCAAGGCCGCAGCGTAAGTTCTAAAGATACGGAAGGGAATGATAGGCAGTCCCTTTTTGTTCTGTGTGCAGATGGGAAAGCGCACGTGCTCATGGCGGGCTGCGAAAACTGGAAGGCAGAATCCCCCGGTGCCACGGTGTGTTGGGTCTGCATGCGCAACCATGTTCTTTCCCTTGCTACCTTCGGCACAGCAAGTGCAATAGATACCAACTAGATAGGGGCTCTTGCCACAGGTGCTATATTCCTTTGTCTATCGCTCTGGGGAGCCCAATTTGTCGTGCATGTCTCTTCGTCGAGGTTAGGTTGGCTCTAGGGGTTTTTGAGGGCGAGGAACACAATGGACTTTTCCGTTTTTTTTAATTTCATCATTTTGGGGTGTAGAGCCCCTTTGCTGACCCTGGCTCCACTGCCATACGTGTCCCACATGTCTTGCATGACCCCATACAAGTAGGTAACAACGTCGTGCGTGTCGCGCGCGTGTTGCGCGCTTCTGATGTCTGGCTCCACAATTGTCCCTGGCGCCAATTACTTTGTGAAGTATGTTTTACGTGTTCTACAGCACTTGTGCACGCCTTGCAATGCCTGTGTGACCCCTTCCCCTTCGGAGAACTGCGTGTACATGTCCAAGTTGCGTCAATTACGCCTTGAGCTTGACACCGCCGTGGCCTAGAGCGGGCCTTCGGAGAACTGCGTGTACATGTTCAAGTCGCGTCAGTTACGCCCCAAGAGGGCTTGCTCTGCGGGTGGTGTGTGGTGTGCTGCCCTTGTCCCCAGGGCCGAATTGCCTGTTCAGCACGTTCTTAGTGTCCCCCAGGCTTTTTATTCCGTTGCTCAGCACTATGTGCCATGCTGCCTTTGTACCCCAAATAGTACCAGCTACCCCACACCCACCTCACCGAGTGCGACCCCATGTCCTGCTGCGACGTCACGAAGGACCAGAATGCGGCGTTGGTTTTTCAAGTGAAGCAGCAGACATGTATGTGTGCAATGTTCGAGTTGTAGCCTCTCGTTGTGTCCTTGCCGCATAGTCCTGTGTGCATACCGTTCTCCACGCTCCGTGTGTTGCCTCTTCGTGTGTCCCTGGTGACTACGCACCTTCTTTGCAGCCGGGTACCATGCCGGGTGGGTCTCCGGCATGGAAGAAGTGTATGATAAAAAGACCAAAAGCAATCACTGGGTTTCGACGCTGACGCAGGCCTGCACGTACATGGTTCGTACAACCAAGGAGAAAGGCCGCAAAATTGAGGGCACAAGATCACAGGTACATTTGGGTTGTTTCCTGACTTGGAGTGTTTGATTACGATCAGTTGTTGCACCTCCGCCCTGCCCCCCGCGCTTCTTTGCAAGGCACAATGTCCATGAACGTCGACAAGACCCTTGCCAAATCATTGTGGGGTTTTGTCCCCGATGAACCTGAAAAGGTACATGTTCTGCGTGTTCCGGACGTTTGCGATGTCGTCTTTGTATCCGTCCCTGGGGCCTATCTGAACCGTCCTATGTGTTTTGCGCGTCGCGCGCGTTGTCCCTCGTATTGTCCCTGGCGACGTTGATCGTGTTTTACGCGTTCTTTGTGTGCTGCAAGGGGGAACACAGCACAAGAAGGAGAAAAAGGAGAAGAAGAAGCGCAGGACCGAAGACAAGAGCAAGGCCAAGCCGGAAGGAAGGAAGGAAGAGAAGGAGGAAGAGCGGAAAGAAGAAGCAAAGCCGAAGAAGAAGGACCCAAAGGGGAAGGCAAGGAGGATCGTGGCAGACGACGATAGAAGAGGTGCAGGAGATCAGGGCGGAGCCAGCGCGGATGGCTGCTCAGCCCCGGCGCGCCCCACGCTCTACACACTTGGAAGTGCCGGATGAGCCACTGTCACCATGTGGAAGTGCAAGCAGCAGCAGCTCCAAGAGTGGCAGCAGCAAGAGCAGCACGAGTAGCAGCAGCGGCGGCTCAAGCAGCAGCAATCAGAGCGACGAGAGTGCCGAGAACAGCCCGGTGCTTCAGAAGGGGGCCTTGAAGGCGGCAACGACAGAGGCGCTAGAGAAGGGGAAGGAGAAGGCGAAGCCCCATTTCCTGGTGGAAACCCATGGCCGCCTGCCAAGTAAGCTCCCCACTGAGCAGTCAAGGCAGGAGAAGTTCACCGGATCGGTGCACCATGTTCGATCCATCGAGATCTTGAGTAGCTTCTTCAGCAACGAGTATCGCTACTCGCTAGGTATTTTCGTCCACCATTACACGAATTGGTGCGGGCAGCTGAAGGCGGCAACTGCGGCTGAAGGTATGTGTGTGCACTACGTTCAGAGTGCTGTGCATGGAGGCTCTCCCTGCGTCCCCAGGGTCTGCCTCTCGTGTTGCGCGGGACGAATTCTTTGCGCACGTCGTCTCCGCATGTATCCCCGGAGACCATCGTGTCGTTGAGGGCGTATTTCATGTCCTGCAGTGCGTCAAGATGTGGGCCTCGCCGCCACCATGCTGAGCCGCGCCGAGCCCCGGACGATCCAAGCTGTGCTGTCCTGTGAAACGAAGAACTGCAATTCGGTCACGAAGGCTGGAGCATTTCCAGACGCTGTACCCAACCGTCAGGGCAAAGGGCACCGCAAAGAGTATTCTTCGACGCGTTGCCGATTGCGTTAGTGGTTGCGCGGAGGCCATGGAATTCGAGACGGAGAACCCCAAGTCCAAACCCAGGGGTATCCCGCTGGCAAGCCTTTCTGGACGAGAAGCTCGGGGTGTCCTCGATGCTGGGAGCCGGCCTCGGGGGCCGCGGGTGGAGATGTCGGACGTCTCATGCTTCCACGTCAAGGATGAGACCTCTACACTGGACCAGCTATGGGTATATGTACCCTTTGCGAATTGCCGTTAAGGGAACTTTTGAATGCGAGAGGGAATATGGGTACCCAAAACAACTATTTTGTCTGAAAAGGGCCTTTTTCAATGGGTTGGAATGGAGGGTATGGTTTCAAAAATCTAAAGAAATAAAATACAGGTCCCTGCGAGAAAAAACCACCCCTTTTCCATACACTGCGTGGCCATGGTAGCCGTTCAATGCCCTATTCGTATTGTGCCGTTCGCCTGTGTCTGCTGCGACCCTTGCGAATGCGATTTTGGGACAAATTGGTGCGAAGTTCGCGCGAATTCATCCCATATTCGCGTACAGGTATGCACATCCTAATTCACAATAACACGCACGTCCACCTCGCCGGCCATGAACTGTCCAAACGTACTATGCTCGTTGTTTGCGCTGTTTGCGGCGTCTGAAACGTTGCGTAAGGGTATGTACATAGTTGAGGTCACTAAGGGCCCTCTTGCGGGCCCGCCTAGCCAATTGTTGTACGGTCACTGCGCCTTGCCCACGCATGGACCTCTTTGTGACGTCCCACCCCTCCGCACGGAGGCTGTCGTCGATGGTGTGTTTGTCAACGATAACCTGCACACCTAGCCGCCTACACAGAAGGCTTAGGTCCCCGCTGTTGCGCAACATGCGCTTCAGCCTACGGTGGCTGCCTTCCATGGCGAAGCATGAAAATTGGGAGAGATTTCTCCATTGGCTGGCAAAAAAATACATGTGGTCAATCCACAAATGTGACCACAACAGCTTAGGCCATTCCAAGAGTAAGTGGGCTTTGCCCATTGCTATGCTACAGTCACGTAACCTTCCTAGGTCTGCCCCAGACAGCCAAGACGTCCGCCATGCATATATACACATCTTGGCAAAATTGTCCCGCCACTGCCTACAAACATAGTTTTCCCCCCACCTGCTTGTTGTTCATTCGCCCCTCTTCAAGGCACACGGCAATGAGTGCCTCCCACCTCCGGGTGCGCATGAGTTGCACAGCCGCGGCACACTCTAGCCTAACGTTTCACTTCGCGTGGCGGTGTCATTGCCCTTTGCCATCCTACCCTTTGTTACCGTCTTGGCTGCCATGCGGGCAACATCTAGGATCGGTTGGAAAAAGTTGCGGACAACGACCGCCGCGGACTTGCCAGTGGCAACGGACACCGCATCCCTCATGCCGGAAATACCACAAATAGTTACCCGCAGCACGCCGTGCGACCCGTAGTGGGGAATGCGACGTTTGGCGGGGATGTGTGTATATATGGCTCCCATGGGGAGCACAACGTCCCACCACCCGTCAATGGTGGCTTCCAAGCCAAAATTGGCAAGGCAGTCTGGCCTATTGCGGCCGCAAACCCAACAAACCATGGCTTGTGAAGCCTCGGCTTTAAATTTTTTACAATTGGCCATTAAAATTTGTGACTTGCCATCGGCATAGAGGAAGAAAAGTGTTTCCCGGTCGGCACCGGAAGTATCTTGGAAGACAACCTTACTAGCATCCCACAACTGTTGGTCGAAGTCAACCTCTTGAGCAGCCGCGTACAAGGTCGACCACTCCTCACTACCCCCCAATAGCCACCAACTTGCTAGTTGATCGGGGCTACGGGTACCCCCGAGGGTGCAATGCACGATGGACGCCTCGTGCCGCGACGTGCCGTCCACTGCTAGTGGCATCCAATGCAGCCTTGGATTGCCCGGTTGTTGGACGTGGGCGGGTTCAACCGGTCGGCAATAGTACAACCGTTGCAACCGCGCCGGTAACGGGCAGAAGGCTCCGTATAGCTCCGTGTCATCCCCCGTCTTGGCTACAAATCCCTCCGATGCAGGCTGCGCAAGCTGCTGCATGGTGACCCACACGTCCTCCCCTGGTACTCCCTCCACTAAATGGGGACTGAGGTACTGCGCCTCCGTCCTGGACAGGTGCAGCGATTGGATGCGCCACACCGATGCGACGGTCTTCTCCCACATGGATGGTGCAGTTGGTAGAGCACCACTCCCCCAGCGTCTACTGGCGTGAGGACAATCTGCCCCGTGTCCGGAAGGTGCCTCACCAGATACTCGGCTCCTAGTTCCCCCGAGACAACTTCCTGCAATGTCCTCAAGCGGCGGGCCCGGTGGTGCGTGGACTTGACATGGCTAAAGGCCTTCTTCCCCTTGTCGCCACTCCCACGTCCCATGACAAAAAACACTGACAATAGGCAAAAGGCAATGCATGTTGATTATGAAAGTCAAGAAAGTCAGACAAAGTCAGCCCCATTGGCATCCACCGCACAGCAAAAAATTCGTACACCCCATGTGTTGGGAACCACTATTAAACACAAATACTGTATAAATTCGCGCGAAGTTCGCGCGAAGTTTGCAAAAAACCCCAGGACGGTAGTCGGCTGGGTCGTTCGCGCATTTGCAAGAAATGGCGCGAAGTTCGCGCGAAGTTCTTGCGAAATTTGCAGCATGTTCAGGATAGTGGTGGGCCCCGTTGTGATTTACAATGGTTAAAAGGGCCGTTCGCAGGGTGACACTACGGGCTTGCTGTGCGCATGGAGCTCCCAGAGCAATGGGCCGCGGGGGGCGGGGGGGGCTCAAAGGCAGGGTTAGTGCCGGCCTCCACCAGGGCGTCCCCCGGGTAAGGCCTCTCAACAGCGGCATGGCTGTCTAAGGCAGTTTGGTACCCCGGCACCACCGACTCGAAGGACAGCCCCCCCTCCGCCTGGCCAAGCAGCAGGCGCGCGGTGGCGGCCACTGCTCAGAGCTCCCCCTTCACCTTCTCTGCCTGGGCCTCCAGGCCTGCCCCCCCGCCATAAGCTACTTCACACTGTCGGGCATTGGAGGATGCATTGTTGCGTGCAGGGTAGGGCGGGCGCGCCGGAGGGGCAGCTGCGGCGGTTGGCTGCGTTGGCGGTGACGGGGGTGAGGGGATGGGGGGACAGTGCGGAGGAGCACATGAGCTATGCCTGACTCCAAATGCTCAGCCGGGCAAAGGAGGAGCAGCGCCAACATTTGGGGGAGGTGGACGTGGATGCGGAGGAGGGGAAGGAGGAGGGGGACGATGCCTCCTCCATGCGGAGCTCCAGGAGCGGCGGGTCCAGGGGCAAGGTGGGCCGGCCCCGCAAGGCCCCAAAACTACCCGCCAAGTCGGGGGGCCAGCCCTCGGCTGCAAAGCCCCCGCCGGCAGCGCACGTGGACGCGTGGGTGGCGGCGCACGCGGGGGCCATGCCCGGGTGGCAAAAGCGGGCGGTGGCGGCGGAGGGGGAGGTTCTCCTCCTGCGGGTCAAACTCCAGGAGGCAGAGCAGCGGGCGTAGGAGGCGGAGCGGCGGGCAACGGTAGCGGAGCGGGAGCGGGACCTACTGCGGGCGCAGGCCCGCAAACTCAAGCCCCAGCCGGGGCAGCAGCGGGAGGTGGGGGGAGCGGAAGGGGGGGGGGGGCTGCGGGGAGGCAGTATGCGTAGAGGGCAATAATCCTCTCCCCCTCCTTCCAACCCCCCCCCGTGGTTGGGGTAGGTGATGGCGCAGGGGAAGCACATTTTGAGGGGCGGCTCCCGCGCCCCATCCTGCGTCTCCACGTCGATCTCCCACGTCGTCGCCACGAACTCCTCCCTTGCCCGCTTCCGTCCTGGGTGGTCCAGCTTCCATGCGAACGGGGCTGGGACCGCAGCATGGAGAGGGTGGCGATGGGGAGGAGGTCCGACGGGTAGGCCGTGGCACCGGTTCTTGCCACCGGGTTGGCGACGACCACGGGGTCGGGGCCCGGGGCTGGCGGGGGGGCCGCGGGAACGGCCGGCCGGATGTCTGCGGGCGGGGCGCCGGCCGAACTCGAGGGCACGTCGAAGGACACGTGCCCGCCCGTGCCCGGATGTGTAGCAGCACTGGTGTGCCCGGCCGGGCGGAATCGCTTCTGGGCGGCCACAGCCGCTTGGGGGTCGGGCAGCCAGCAGTGCCATTGCTCCTGAGAATGAGATGAAATGGAAAAATATAAATATTCATTTGAAATTCGCGCCAACTTCGCGAGCAATACTTGAATGACCATATTCGAATGCGAAGCACACGGTTGCGAACTTCGCGCGAACTTCGCGCGACTACGGGGTAGAAAACAATGCATGCCTCACATTCACACGGGCAAGTCACAGTCCACGTCCCCTTCTTGGACTCCTTCGCCCGCTTCCACTCTGGCACAGCGTGGAGCAGCCGCCAGGCCGGGGCCGGGCGCCTGGGGGGCAACGTAGCCCCAAGTGCCCATGTCACCTCCGCGTCCCTGTCCGTCGAGTCCGCCTTTACCAAGTCCATTTCATACGCCCCGTTCCACGTAAGGATTTCCTCCTCGCGCACGGTGATGGGGGAGATGCCGAAGTTCGCGCGAATGTGAAGGCACATACGAATGCAATTTTAGTGGCGAATTTAGGTTGCAAATGCGAACGCCAATTCGGATCCTATTTGCAAATTTAAGCTACACTATGACCTATTCAAGCTACAAGTTGCGCCGTACGAATTTTTATGAATTTTAGGTGAAGTAAACACCGCAAACGGGCACAAAGACAGTGCACAACAGGCAAAACGGGCTGAAAATCAGCAAGGTGAGCGTACTCATTGAAAAGTTCCGTTCACAGTGGGTGCATAGTAACCAAATGAGCTATCAGACTTCAGACTTCAGTTTTTTTTGGACCATCACCCCCAACCCCCCCCCCCTAACACCCTTTCTAACCCCCCCCCCCCCATGTCAGACTTCGCCCCCCCCCGTGTCCCCCCCAATATCAGACTTGTCCCATGGTCAGCACACCCTTGAGATGTAGAAGTGGGTTGTGGTCTCGACCCTAGCGTCTGAAACCCAACCAGTGCTTGCAACCCCTTCAATGATGGTACATGCCCCCCCCCCACCCCCCACCCCACCCCACCCCACCCTATCTCTCTGACTCAAACCGATCGGGGGGCTCATATGTGACTGAAGACAAGTGGGAACAGAATCTTGATGTCTGGCCCAAGCAACCTAACCTGAGCTAATCGGGTCAATTTTGCTGGTGTGGTTGGTGGGTGGGGGTTCATCGGGTTGGGCCGGAAATGTGGAGAGGGGGGGTAGTGGGTTTCGAGCACAGCACAGCACAGCACGGCACAGCACAGCACAACACAGCACATCATAGCACAACACAACATTTTGCATAGCATAGCATATTACAGCACAACACAGCACAACACAGCCCATACGGCCGCCCAAGAGAGCCTCCCTCCCTCCCTCCCTCCCTCCCTCCCCTCCCTCCCTTCCTCCCACCCTGTCATTTCCCTGGTTGTGTGGTTGAGGTTATGGAGGGTATGCCTGTTTTTCCTTTTCAGTTTTTCTTTTCTAGTAGAGTGCTTTCCCGCCAGCTTACCAAGGTCCGAACCCCCAACGAAAAAAATAGGAGGTATGTTACTCCGTTCCTTATTTAGTTCCGGTGGAGGGGGAGCGGTCCACCTAAGGGTGGATCGGGCACCGCTCCCCCAGGCGCCCCCTTGACACCTGTTTACCCCCCTCCGTGGAACATTAAATGCATTACACACCTGTATACCCCCCTCAGTGGCACATTAGACACATTCAACACGTGTATACCCCCCTCAGTGGAACATTAAGCACATTAGACACCTGTATACCCCCCCTCCGTGGAACATTAGACACATTAGACACCTGTATACCCCCTCGGTGGAACATTAGACACATTAGACACCTGTACACCCCCCTTAGTGGAACATTAGACACATTCAACACCTGTATACATGTATACCCCTCTCAGTGGAACATTAGACACATTAGACACCTGTATACCCCCCTCAGTGCAACATTAGACAGATTCGAAACATGTATACCCCCCTCAGTGGAACATTGAACACATTAGACACCTGTATGCCCCCTCAGTGGAACATTAGACACATTAGACAACTGTATACCCCCTCGGTGGAACATTAGACACATTAGACACATGTATACCCCCCTCAGTGGAACATTAGACAGATTCGAAACATGTATGCCCCCTCAGTGGAACATTGAACACATTAGACACCTGTATGCCCCCTCAGTGGAACATTAGACACATTAGACAACTGTATACCCCCTCGCTGGAACATTAGACACATTAGACACATGTATACCCCCCTCAGTGGAACATTGGATACATTCAACACCTGTATACATGTATACCCCCCTCAGTGCAACATTAGACGGATTCGAAACATGTATACCCCCCTCAGTGGAACATTAGACACATTAGACACGTGTATATCCCTCTCAGTGGAACATTAGACGCATTGGACACCTGTATACCCCCCTCAGTGGAACATTAGACACATTAGACACCTGTATACCCCTCTCAGTGGAACATTAGACACATTAGACACCTGTACACCCCCCTTAGTCGAACATTAGACACATTCAACACCTGTATACATGTATACCCCTCTCAGTGGAACATTAGACACATTAGACACCTGTATACCCCCCTCAGTGCAACATTAGACAGATTCGAAACATGTATACCCCCCTCAGTGGAACATTGAACACATTAGACACCTGTATGCCCCCTCAGTGGAACATTAGACACATTAGACAACTGTATACCCCCTCGGTGGAACATTAGACACATTAGACACATGTATACCCCCCTCAGTGGAACATTAGACACATTCAACACCTGTATACATGTATACCCCTCTCAGTGGAACATTAGACACATTAGACACCTGTATACTCCCCTCAGTGCAACATTAGACAGATTCGAAACATGTATGCCCCCTCAGTGGAACATTGAACACATTAGACACCTGTATGCCCCCTCAGTGGAACATTAGACACATTAGACAACTGTATACCCCCTCGCTGGAACATTAGACACATTAGACACATGTATACCCCCCTCAGTGGAACATTGGACACATTCAACACCTGTATACATGTATACCCCCCTCAGTGCAACATTAGACGGATTCGAAACATGTATACCCCCCTCAGTGGAACATTAGACACATTAGACACGTGTATATCCCTCTCAGTGGAACATTAGACGCATTGGACACCTGTAAACCCCCCTCAGTGGAACATTAGACACATTAGACACCTGTATACCCCTCTCAGTGGAACATTAGACACATTGGACACCTGTATACCCCCCTCGGTTGAACATTGGACACGTTCGACACCTGTATACCCCTCTCAGTGGAACATTAAACGCATTACGCACCTGCATACCCCCCTCAGTGGAAAATTAGACACATTACACACCGGTATACCCCCCTCAGTGGAACATTAGACACATTCGACACCTGTATGCCCCCTCAGTGGAACATTAGACACATTAGACACCTGTTTCCCCCCCTCAGTGGAACATAAGACACATTAGACACCTGTATACCCCTCTCAGTGGAACATTAGACTCATTAGACACCTGTATACCCCCCTCAGTGGAACATTAGACACATTAGACACCTGTAAACCCCTCTCAGTGGAACATTGGACACATTAGACAGCTGTATCCCCCCCACTTGGGAGGGGTGTACACCCTCTCCGTGAATTCTTTATCCACTTTGGAGGGGTGTACACTCCCTTGGTGGAATATTTATCCACATTGGAGGGGTCTACAGTCCCTCCGTGAATTATTTAGCCACTTGAGAGGGGTGTACAGTCCCTCCATGAATTATTTAGCCACTTGGGAGGGGTGTACAATCCCTCGGTGAAGTATTTATCCACTTGGGAGGGGTGTACAGTCCCTTTGTGAATTATTTATCCACATTGGAGGGCTGGTACACCCCCTCCGCGAAATATTTCTCCACTTGGGAGGGGTGGACAATCCCTCCGTGAATTATTTATCCACTTGGGAGGGGTGTACACTTCCTCCGTGAATTATTTCTCCACTTGAGAGGGGTGTACAATCCCTTCGTGAATTATTTACCCTTTGGGAGGGGTGTATAGTCCCTCCGTGAATTATTTAGCCACTTGGGAGGGGTGTAGACTCCCTCCGTGAATTATTTTGCCACTTGGGAGGGGTGTACAGTCCCTCCGTGAATTATTTAGCCACTTTGGAGGGGTGTACAGTCCCTCCGTGAATTTTTTAGCCACTTGGGAGGGGTGTACAATCCCTCCGTGAATTATTTAGCCACTTGGGAGAGGTGTACCATCCCTCCGTGAATTTTTTAGCCACTTGGGAGGGGTGTACACTTCCTCCGTGATTTATTTATCCACATTGAAGGGGTGTACACTTTCTCCGTGAATTATTTGTCCACTTGGGAGGGGTGTACAGTCCCTCCGTGAATTATTTAGCCACTTGGGAGGGGTGTACAGTCCCTTCGCGAATTATTTAGCCACTTGGGAGGAGTGTACAGTCCCTCCGTGAATTATTTAGCCACTTGGGAGGGGTGTACAGTCCCTCCGTGAATTGTTTAGCCACTTGGGAGGGGTGTACGGTCCCTCCGTGAAGTATTTAGCCACTTGGGAGAGGTGTACAATCCCTCCGTGAATTATTTATCCGCTTGGGAGGGGTGTATAGTCCCTCCGTGAATTATTCAGCCACTTGGCAGGGGTGTACAGTCCCTCCGTGAATTATTTAGCCACTGGGGAGGGGTATACAGTCCGTCCGTGAATCTTTTAGCCACTTGGCAGGGGTGTACAGTCCCTCCGTGAATTATTTAGCCACTTGGGAGGGGTGTACAGTCCCTCCGTGAAGTATTTATCCACTTGGGAGGGGTGTACAATCCCTTCGTGAATTATTTATCCACATTGGAGGGCTGGTACACCTTCTCTGCGGAATATTTCTCCACTTGGGAGGGGTGGACAATCCCTCCGTGAATTATTTATCCACTTGGGAGGGGTGTACACTTCCTCCGTGAATTATTTCTCCACTTGAGAGGGGTGTACAATCCCTTCGAGAATTATTTACCCTTTGGGAGGGGTGTACAGTCCCTCCGTGAATTACTTAGCCACTTGGGAGGGGTGTAGACTCCCTCCGTGAATTATTTTGCCACTTGGGAGGGGTGTACAGTCCCTCCGTGAATTACTTAGCCACTTTGGAGGGGTGTACAGTCCCTCCGTGAATTATTTAGCCACTTGGGAGGGGTGTACAACTCCTCCGTGAATAATTTAGCCACTTGGGAGAGGTGTACCATCCCTCCGTGAATTTTTTAGCCACTTGGGAGGGGTGTACCGTCCCTCCGTGATTTAGTTATCCACATTGAAGGGGTGTACACTTTCTCCGTGAATTATTTGTCCACTTGGGAGGGGTGTACAATCCCTCCGTGAATTATTTATCCACTTGGGAGGGGTGTACATTTCCTCCGTGAATTATTTCTCCACTTGAGAGGGGTGTACAATCCCTTCGTGAATGATTTAGCCACTTGGGAGGGGTGTACAGTCCCTCCGTTAATTATTTAGCCACTTGGGAGGGGTGTACGGTCCCTCCGTGAATTATTTAGCCACTTGGGAGAGGTGTACAATCCCTCCGTGAATTATTTATCCGCTTGGGAGGGGTGTATGGTCCCTCCATGAATTATTTAGCCACTTGGCAGGGCTGTACAGTCCCTCCGTGAATTATTTAGCCACTTGGGAGGGGTGTGCAGCCCGTCCGTGAATTATTTAGCCACTTGGCAGGGGTGTACAGTCCCTCCGTGAATTTTTTAGCCACTTGGGAGGGGTGTACAGTCCCTCCGTGAAGTATTTAGCCACTTGGGAGGGGTGTACAATCCCTCCGTGAATTATTTATCCACTTGGGAGGGGTGTACGGTCCCTCCGTGAATTATTTAGCCAATTGGGAGAGGTGTACAATCCCTCCGTGAATTCTTTATCCGCTTGGGAGGGGTGTATAGTCCCTCCATGAAATTATTTAGCCACTTGGGAGGGGTGTACAGTCCCTCCGTGAATTATTTATCCGCTTCGGAGAGGTGTACAATCCCTCCGTGAATTGTTTATCCGCTTGGGAGGGGTGTATAGTCCCTCCGTGAATTATTTCGCCACTTGGCAGGGGTGTACAGTCCGTCCGTGAATTATTTATCCACTTGGGAGGGGTGTACGGTCCCTCCGTGAATTATTTAGCCACTTGGGAGAGGTGTACAATCCCTCCGTGGATTATTTATCCGCTTGGGAGGGGTGTATGGTCCCTCCGTGAATTATTTAGCCACTTGGCAGGGGTGTACAGTCCTTCCGTGAATTATTTAGCCACTTGGGAGGGGTGTACAGTCCGTCCGTGAATTATTTAGCCACTTGGGAGGGGTGTACGGTCCCTCCGTGAATTATTTAGCCACTTGGGAGGGGTGTACAGTCCCTCCGTGGAATATTTAGCCACCTGGCAGGGGTGTACCGTCCCTCGGTGAATTGTTTAGCCACTTGGGAGGGGTGTACAGTCCCTCCGTGAATTTTTTAGCCACTTGGGAGGGGTGCACAATCCGTGCGTGAATTATTTAGCCACTTCGGAAGGATGTACAGTCCCTCCGTGAATTATTTATCCACTTTGGAGGGTGTGTACAATCCCTCCGTGAATTATTTAGCCACTTGGGAGGGGTGCACAGTCCCTCCGTGAATTATTTAGCCACTTGGGAGAGGTGTACCATCCCTCCGTGAATTATTTAGCCACTTGGGAGGGGTGTACCGTCCCTCCGTGAATTATTTATCCACATTGAAGGGGTGTACACTTTCTCCGTCAATTATTTGTCCACTTGGGAGGGGTGTACAATCCCTCCGTGAATTATTTATCCACTTGGGAGGGGTGTACATTTCCTCCGTGAATTATTTCTCCACTTGAGAGGGGTGTACAATCCCTTCGTGAATGATTTATCCATTTGGGAGGGGTGTACAGTCCCTTCGCAAATTATTTAGCCACTTGGGAGGGGTGTACAGTCCCTCCGTGAGTTATTTAGCCACTTGGGAGGGGTGTACAGTCCCTCCGTGAATTATTTAGCCACTTGGCAGGGGTGTACAGTCCCTCCGTGAATTATTTAGCCACTTGGGAGGGGTGTACAGTCCCTCTGTGAAGTATTTAGCCACTTGAAAGGGGTGTACAATCCCTCCGTCAATTATTTATCCACTTGGGAGAGGTGTACAATCCCTCCGTGAATTATTTATCCGCTTGGGAGGGGTGTATAGTCCCTCCGTGAATTATTTAGCCACTTGGCAGGGGTGTACAGTCCCTCCGTGAATTATTTAGCCACTTGGGAGGGGCGTACAGTCCGTCCGTGAATTATTTAGCCACTTGGGAGGGGTGTACGGTCCCTCCGTGAATTATTTAGCCACTTGGGAGGGGTGTACAGTCCCTCCGTGGAATATTTAGCCACCCGGCAGGGGTGTACCGTCCCTCGGTGAATTGTTTAGCCACTTGGGAGGGGTGTACAGTCCCTCCGTGAATTTTTTAGCCACTTGGGAGGGGTGCACAATCCCTGCGTGAATTATTTAGCCACTTCGGAAGGATGTACAGTCCCTCCGTGAATTATTTATCCACTTTGGAGGGGTGTACAATCCCTCCGTGAATTATTTAGCCACTTGGGAGGGGTGTACAGTCCCTCCGTGAATTATTTAGCCACTTGGGAGGGGTGTAGAATCCCTCCGTGAATTATTTAGCCACTTGCCAGGGGTGTACAGTCCGTCCGTGAATTATTTAGCCACTTGGCAGGGGTGTACAGTCCCTCCGTGAATTATTTAGCCACTTGGGAGGGGTGTACAATCCCTTCGTGAATTATTTATCCATTTGGGAGGGGTGTACAGTCCCTTCCCGAATTATTTAGCCACTTGGGAGGGGTGTACAGTCCGTCCGTGAATTATTTAGCCACTTGGCAGGGGTGTACAGTCCCTCCGTGAATTATTTAGCCACTTGGGAGGGGTGTATAGTCCCTCCGTGAAGTATTTATCCACTTGGGAGGGGTGTACAGTCCCTCTGTGAATTATTTATCCGCTTGGGAGGGGTGTATAGTCCCTCCGTGAATTATTTAGCCACTTGGCAGGGGTGTAGAGTCCCTCCGTGAATTATTTCTCCACTTGAGAGGGGTGTACAATCCCTTCGTGAATTATTTATCCATTTGGGAGGGGTGTACAGTCCCTTCCCGAATTATTTAGCCACTTGGGAGGGGTGTACAGTCCCTCCGTGAATTTTTTAGCCACTTGGGAGGGGTGTACAGTCCCTCCGTGAATTATTTAGCCACTTGGGAGGGGTGTACGGTCCCTCCGTGAATTATTTAGCCACTTGGGAGAGGTGTACAATCCCTCCGTGAATTATTTATCCGCTTGGGAGGGGTGTATAGTCCCTCCGTGAATTATTTAGCCACTTGGCAGGGGTGTACAGTCCCTCCGTGAATTATTTAGCCACTTGGGAGGGGCGTACAGTCCGTCCGTGAATTATTTAGCCACTTGGGAGGGGTGTACGGTCCCTCCGTGAATTATTTAGCCACTTGGGAGGGGTGTACAGTCCCTCCGTGGAATATTTAGCCACCCGGCAGGGGTGTACCGTCCCTCGGTGAATTGTTTAGCCACTTGGGAGGGGTGTACAGTCCCTCCGTGAATTTTTTAGCCACTTGGGAGGGGTGCACAATCCCTGCGTGAATTATTTAGCCACTTCGGAAGGATGTACAGTCCCTCCGTGAATTATTTATCCACTTTGGAGGGGTGTACAATCCCTCCGTGAATTATTTAGCCACTTGGGAGGGGTGTACAGTCCCTCCGTGAATTATTTAGCCACTTGGGAGGGGTGTACAGTCCGTCCGTGAATTATTTAGCCACTTGGCAGGGGTGTACAGTCCCTCCGTGAATTATTTAGCCACTTGGGAGGGGTGTATAGTCCCTCCGTGAAGTATTTATCCACTTGGGAGGGGTGTACAGTCCCTCTGTGAATTATTTATCCACATTGGAGGGCTGGTACACCTTCTCTGCGAAATATTTCTCCACTTGGGAGGGGTGGACAATCCCTCCGTGAATTATCTATCCACTAGGGAGGGGTGTACACTTCCTCCGTGAATGGTTTCTCCACTTGAGAGGGGTGTACAATCCCTTCGTGAATTATTTACCCTTTGGGAGGGGTGTACAGTCCCTCTGTGAATTATTTAGCCACTTGGGAGGGGTGTAGACTCCCTCCGTGAATTATTTTGCCACTTTGGAGGGGTGTACAGTCCCTCCGTGAATTACTTAGCCACTTTGGAGGGGTGTACAGTCCCTCCGTGAATTAATTAGCCACTTGGGAGGGGTGTACAATCCCTCCGTGAATTATTTAGCCACTTGGGAGAGGTGTACCATCCCTCCGTGAATTATTTAGCCACTTGGGAGGGGTGTACCGTCCCTCCGTGAATTATTGATCCACATTGAAGGGGTGTACACTTTCTCCCGAATTATTTAGCCACTTGGGAGGGGTGTACAGTCCCTCCGTGGAATATTTAGCCACCTGGCAGGGGTGTACCGTCCCTCAGTGAATTGTTTAGCCACTTGGGAGGGGTGTACAGTCCCTCCGTGAATTTTTTAGCCACTTGGGAGGGGTGCACAATCCCTGCGTGAATTATTTAGCCACTTCGGAAGGATGTACAGTCCCTCCGTGAATTATTTATCCACTTTGGAGGGGTGTACAATCCCTCCGTGAATTATTTAGCCACTTGGGAGGGGTGCACAGTCCCTCCGTGAATTTTTTATTCACTTGGGAGGGGTGTACAGTCCCTCCGTGAATTATTTAGCCACCTGGGAGAGGTGTACAGTCCCTCCGTGAATTTTTTAGCCACTTTGGAGGGGTGTACAGTCCCTCTGTGAAGTATTTAGCCACTTGGGAGGGGTGTACAATCCCTCCGTCAATTATTTATCCACTTGGGAGGGGTGTACGGTCCCTCCGTGAATTATTTAGCCACTTGGGAGAGGTGTACAATCCCTCCGTGAATTATTTCTCCGCTTGGGAGGGGTGTATAGTCCCTCCGTGAATTTTTTAGCCACTTGGCAGGGGTGTACAGTCCCTCCGTGAATTATTTCTCCACTTGAGAGGGGTGTACAATCCCTTCGTGAATTATTTATCCATTTGGGAGGGGTGTACAGTCCCTTCGCGAATTATTTAGCCACTTGGGAGGGGTGTACAGTCCCTCCGTGAATTTTTTAGCCACTTGGGAGGGGTGTACAGTCCCTCCGTGAATTATTTAGCCACTTGGGAGGGGTGTACGGTCCCTCCGTCAATTTTTTAGCCACTTGGGAGAGGTGTACAATCCCTCCGTGAATTATTTATCCGCTTGGGAGGGGTGTATAGTCCCTCCGTGAATTATTGAGCCACTTGGCAAGGGTGTACAGTCCCTCCGTGAATTATTTAGCCACTTGGGAGGGGCGTACAGTCCGTCCGTGAATTATTTAGCCACTTGGGAGGGATGTACGGTCCCTCCGTGAATTATTTAGCCACTTGGGAGGGGTGTACAGTCCCTCCGTGGAATATTTAGCCACCCGGCAGGGGTGTACCCTCCCTCGGTGAATTGTTTAGCCACTTGGGAGGGGTGTACAGTCCCTCCGTGAATTTTTTAGCCACTTGGGAGGGGTGCACAATCCCTGCGTGAATTATTTAGCCACTTCGGAAGGATGTACAGTCCCTCCGTGAATTATTTATCCACTTTGGAGGGGTGTACAATCCCTCCGTGAATTATTTAGCCACTTGGGAGGGGTGTACAGTCCCTCCGTGAATTATTTAGCCACTTGGGAGAGGTGTACAGTCCCTCCGTGAATTTTTTAGCCACTTGGGAGGGGTGTACAGTCCCTCTGTGAATTATTTATCCACTTTGGAGGGCTGTACAATCCCTCCGTGAATTATTTAGCCACTTTAGAGGGGTGTACAGTCCGTCCGTGAATTATTTAGCCACTTGGGAGGGGTGTACAGTCCCTCCATGAATTATTTAGCCACTTGGGAGGGGTGTACAATCCCTCGGTGAAGTATTTATCCACTTTGAAGGGGTGTAGAATCCCTCCGTGAATTATTTAGCCACTTGGCAGGGGTGTAAACTCCCTCCGTGAATTTTTTAGCCACTTGGGAGGGGTGTACAGTCCCTCCGTGAATTATTTAGCCACTTGGGAGGGGTGTACAGTCCGTCCGTGAATTATTTAGCCACTTGGCAGGGGTGTACAGTCCCTCCGTGAATTATTTAGCCACTTGGGAGGGGTGTACAGTCCGTCCGTGAATTATTTAGCCACTTGGCAGGGGTGTACAGTCCCTCCGTGAATTATTTAGCCACTTGGGAGGGGTGTACAGTCCCTCCGTGAAGTATTTATCCACTTGGGAGGGGTGTACAGTCCCTCTGTGAATTTTTTATCCACATTGGAGGGCTGGTACACCTTCTCTGCGAAATATTTCTCCACTTGGGAGGGGTGGACAATCCCTCCGTGAATGGTTTCTCCACTTGAGAGGGGTGTACAATCCCTTCGTGAATTATTTACCCTTTGGGGGGGGTGTACAGTCCCTCTGTGAATTATTTAGCCACTTGGGAGGGGTGTAGACTCCCTCCGTGAATTATTTTGCCACTTTGGAGGGGTGTACAGTCCCTTCGTGAATTACTTAGCCACTTTGGAAGGGTGTACAGTCCCTCCGTGAATTAATTAGCCACTTGGGAGGGGTGTACAATCCCTCCGTGAATTTTTTAGCCACTTGGGAGAGGTGTACCATCCCTCCGTGAATTATTTAGCCACTTGGGAGGGGTGTACCGTCCCTCCGTGAATTATTGATCCACATTGAAGGGGTGTACACTTTCTCCGTGAATTATTTAGCCACTTGGGAGGGGTGTACAGTCCCTCCGTGGAATATTTAGCCACCTGGCAGGGGTGTACCGTCCCTCGGTGAATTGTTTAGCCACTTGGGAGGGGTGTACAGTCCCTCCGTGAATTTTTTAGCCACTTGGGAGGGGTGCACAATCCCTACGTGAATTATTTAGCCACTTCGGAAGGATGTACAGTCCCTCCGTGAATTTTTTATCCACTTTGGAGGGGTGTACAATCCCTCCGTGAACTATTTAGCCACTTGGGAGGGGTGCACAGTCCCTCCGTGAATTTTTTATTCACTTGGGAGAGGTGTACAGTTCCTCCGTGAATTATTTAGCCACCTGGGAGAGGTGTACAGTCCCTCCGTGAATTTTTTAGCCACTTTGGAGGGGTGTACAGTCCCTCTGTGAATTTTTTATCCACTTTGGAGGGGTGTACAATCCCTCCGTGAATTATTTAGCCCCTTTAGAGTGGTGTACAGTCCGTCCGTGAACTATTTATCCACTTTGGAGGGGTGTAGAATCCCTCCGTGAATTATTTAGCCACTTGGCAGGGGTGTAAAGTCCCTCCGTGAATTATTTAGCCACTTGGCAGGGGTGTAAAGTCCCTCCGTGAATTTTTTAGCCACTTGGGAGGGGTGTACAGTCCCTCCAAGAATTATTTAGCCACTTGGGAGGGGTGTACAGTCCGTCCGTGAATTATTTAGCCACTTGGCAGGGGTGTACAGCCCCTCCGTGAATTATTTAGCCACTTGGGAGGGGTGTACAGTCCGTCCGTGAATTATTTAGCCACTTGGCAGGGGTGTACAGTCCCTCCGTGAATTATTTAGCCACTTGGGAGGGGTGTACAGTCCCTCCGTGAAGTATTTATCCACTTGGGAGGGGTGTACAGTCCCTCTGTGAATCTTTTATCCACATTGGAGGGCTGGTACACCTTCTCTGCGAAATATTTCTCCACTTGGGAGGGGTGGACAATTCCTCCGTGAATTATTTATCCACTTGGGAGGGGTGTACACTTCCTCCGTGAATGGTTTCTCCACTTGAGAGGGGTGTACAATCCCTTCGTGAATTATTTACCCTTTGGGAGGGGTGTACAGTCCCTCTGTGAATTATTTAGCCACTTGGGAGGGGTGTAGACTCCCTCCGTGAATTTTTTTGCCACTTTGGAGGGGTGTACAGTCCCTCCGTGAATTACTTAGCCACTTTGGAGGGGTGTACAGTCCCTCCGTGAATTAATTAGCCACTTGGGAGGGGTGTACAATCCCTCCGTGAATTATTTAGCCACTTGGGAGAGGTGTACCATCCCTCCGTGAATTGTTTAGCCACTTGGGAGGGGTGTACCGTCCCTCCGTGAATTATTGATCCACATTGAAGGGGTGTACACTTTCTCCGTGAATTATTTAGCCACTTGGGAGGGGTGTACAGTCCCTCCGTGGAATATTTAGCCACTAGGGAGAGGTGTACAGTCCCTCCGTGAATTTTTTAGCCACTTGGGAGGGGTGTACAGTCCCTCTGTGAATTATTTATCCACTTTGGAGGGCTGTACAATCCCTCCGTGAATTATTTAGCCACTTTAGAGGGGTGTACAGTCCGTCCGTGAATTATTTAGCCACTTGGGAGGGGTGTACAGTCCCTCCGTGAATTATTTAGCCACTTGGGAGAGGTGTACAGTCCCTCCGTGAATTTTTTAGCCACTTGGGAGGGGTGTACAGTCCTTCTGTGAATTATTTATCCACTTTGAAGGGGTGTAGAATCCCTCCGTGAATTATTTAGCCACTTGGCAGGGGTGTAAACTCCCTCCGTGAATTTTTTAGCCACTTGGGAGGGGTGTACAGTCCCTCCGTGAATTATTTAGCCACTTGGGAGGGGTGTACAGTCCGTCCGTGAATTATTTAGCCACTTGGCAGGGGTGTACAGTCCCTCCGTGAATTATTTAGCCACTTGGGAGGGGTGTACAGTCCGTCCGTGAATTATTTAGCCACTTGGCAGGGGTGTACAGTCCCTCCGTGAATTATTTAGCCACTTGGGAGGGGTGTACAGTCCCTCCGTGAAGTATTTAGCCACTTGGGAGGGGTGTACAGTCCCTCTGTGAATTATTTATCCACATTGGAGGGCTGGTACACCTTCTCTGCGAAATATTTCTCCACTTGGGAGGGGTGGACAATCCCTCCGTGAATTATCTATCCACTTGGGAGGGGTGGACAATCCCTCCGTGAATGGTTTCTCCACTTGAGAGGGGTGTACAATCCCTTCGTGAATTATTTACCCTTTGGGAGGGGTGTACAGTCCCTCTGTGAATTATTTAGCCACTTGGGAGGGGTGTAGACTCCCTCCGTGAATTATTTTGCCACTTTGGAGGGGTGTACAGTCCCTTCGTGAATTACTTAGCCACTTTGGAAGGGTGTACAGTCCCTCCGTGAATTAATTAGCCACTTGGGAGGGGTGTACAATCCCTCCGTGATTTTTTAGCCACTCGGGAGAGGTGTACCATCCCTCCGTGAATTATTTAGCCACTTGGGAGGGGTGTACCGTCCCTCCGTGAATTATTGATCCACATTGAAGGGGTGTACACTTTCTCCGTGAATTATTTAGCCACTTGGGAGGGGTGTACAGTCCCTCCGTGGAATATTTAGCCACCTGGCAGGGGTGTACCGTCCCTCGGTGAATTGTTTAGCCACTTGGGAGGGGTGTACAGTCCCTCCGTGAATTTTTTAGCCACTTGGGAGGGGTGCACAATCCCTACGTGAATTATTTAGCCACTTCGGAAGGATGTACAGTCCCTCCGTGAATTTTTTATCCACTTTGGAGGGGTGTACAATCCCTCCGTGAACTATTTAGCCACTTGGGAGGGGTGCACAGTCCCTCCGTGAATTTTTTATTCACTTGGGAGAGGTGTACAGTTCCTCCGTGAAGTATTTATCCACTTGGGAGGGGTGTACAGTCCCTCTGTGAATTTTTTATCCACATTGGAGGGCTGGTACACCTTCTCTGCGAAATATTTCTCCACTTGGGAGGGGTGGACAATCCCTCCGTGAATGGTTTCTCCACTTGAGAGGGGTGTACAATCCCTTCGTGAATTATTTACCCTTTGGGGGGGGTGTACAGTCCCTCTGTGAATTATTTAGCCACTTGGGAGGGGTGTAGACTCCCTCCGTGAATTATTTTGCCACTTTGGAGGGGTGTACAGTCCCTTCGTGAATTACTTAGCCACTTTGGAAGGGTGTACAGTCCCTCCGTGAATTAATTAGCCACTTGGGAGGGGTGTACAATCCCTCCGTGAATTTTTTAGCCACTTGGGAGAGGTGTACCATCCCTCCGTGAATTATTTAGCCACTTGGGAGGGGTGTACCGTCCCTCCGTGAATTATTGATCCACATTGAAGGGGTGTACACTTTCTCCGTGAATTATTTAGCCACTTGGGAGGGGTGTACAGTCCCTCCGTGGAATATTTAGCCACCTGGCAGGGGTGTACCGTCCCTCGGTGAATTGTTTAGCCACTTGGGAGGGGTGTACAGTCCCTCCGTGAATTTTTTAGCCACTTGGGAGGGGTGCACAATCCCTACGTGAATTATTTAGCCACTTCGGAAGGATGTACAGTCCCTCCGTGAATTTTTTATCCACTTTGGAGGGGTGTACAATCCCTCCGTGAACTATTTAGCCACTTGGGAGGGGTGCACAGTCCCTCCGTGAATTTTTTATTCACTTGGGAGAGGTGTACAGTTCCTCCGTGAATTATTTAGCCACCTGGGAGAGGTGTACAGTCCCTCCGTGAATTTTTTAGCCACTTTGGAGGGGTGTACAGTCCCTCTGTGAATTTTTTATCCACTTTGGAGGGGTGTACAATCCCTCCGTGAATTATTTAGCCCCTTTAGAGTGGTGTACAGTCCGTCCGTGAACTATTTATCCACTTTGGAGGGGTGTAGAATCCCTCCGTGAATTATTTAGCCACTTGGCAGGGGTGTAAAGTCCCTCCGTGAATTATTTAGCCACTTGGCAGGGGTGTAAAGTCCCTCCGTGAATTTTTTAGCCACTTGGGAGGGGTTTACAGTCCCTCCAAGAATTATTTAGCCACTTGGGAGGGGTGTACAGTCCGTCCGTGAATTATTTAGCCACTTGGCAGGGGTGTACAGTCCCTCCGTGAATTATTTAGCCACTTGGGAGGGGTGTACAGTCCGTCCGTGAATTATTTAGCCACTTGGCAGGGGTGTACAGTCCCTCCGTGAATTATTTAGCCACTTGGGAGGGGTGTACAGTCCCTCCGTGAAGTATTTATCCACTTGGGAGGGGTGTACAGTCCCTCTGTGAATTATTTATCCACATTGGAGGGCTGGTACACCTTCTCTGCGAAATATTTCTCCACTTGGGAGGGGTGGACAATTCCTCCGTGAATTATTTATCCACTTGGGAGGGGTGTACACTTCCTCCGTGAATGGTTTCTCCACTTGAGAGGGGTGTACAATCCCTTCGTGAATTATTTACCCTTTGGGAGGGGTGTACAGTCCCTCTGTGAATTATTTAGCCACTTGGGAGGGGTGTAGACTCCCTCCGTGAATTATTTTGCCACTTTGGAGGGGTGTACAGTCCCTCCGTGAATTACTTAGCCACTTTGGAGGGGTGTACAGTCCCTCCGTGAATTAATTAGCCACTTGGGAGGGGTGTACAATCCCTCCGTGAATTATTTAGCCACTTGGGAGAGGTGTACCATCCCTCCGTGAATTGTTTAGCCACTTGGGAGGGGTGTACCGTCCCTCCGTGAATTATTGATCCACATTGAAGGGGTGTACACTTTCTCCGTGAATTATTTAGCCACTTGGGAGGGGTGTACAGTCCCTCCGTGGAATATTTAGCCACTTGGGAGAGGTGTACAGTCCCTCCGTGAAATTTTTAGCCACTTGGGAGGGGTGTACAGTCCCTCTGTGAATTATTTATCCACTTTGGAGGGCTGTACAATCCCTCCGTGAATTATTTAGCCACTTTAGAGGGGTGTACAGTCCGTCCGTGAATTATTTAGCCACTTGGGAGGGGTGTACAGTCCCTCCGTGAATTATTTAGCCACTTGGGAGAGGTGTACAGTCCCTCCGTGAATTTTTTAGCCACTTGGGAGGGGTGTACAGTCCTTCTGTGAATTATTTATCCACTTTGAAGGGGTGTAGAATCCCTCCGTGAATTATTTAGCCACTTGGCAGGGGTGTAAACTCCCTCCGTGAATTTTTTAGCCACTTGGGAGGGGTGTACAGTCCCTCCGTGAATTATTTAGCCACTTGGGAGGGGTGTACAGTCCGTCCGTGAATTATTTAGCCACTTGGCAGGGGTGTACAGTCCCTCCGTGAATTATTTAGCCACTTGGGAGGGGTGTACAGTCCGTCCGTCAATTATTTAGCCACTTGGCAGGGGTGTACAGTCCCTCCGTGAATTATTTAGCCACTTGGGAGGGGTGTACAGTCCCTCCGTGAAGTATTTATCCACTTGGGAGGGGTGTACAGTCCCTCTGTGAATTATTTATCCACATTGGAGGGCTGGTACACCTTCTCTGCGAAATATTTCTCCACTTGGGAGGGGTGGACAATCCCTCCGTGAATTATCTATCCACTTGGGAGGGGTGGACAATCCCTCCGTGAATGGTTTCTCCACTTGAGAGGGGTGTACAATCCCTTCGTGAATTATTTACCCTTTGGGAGGGGTGTACAGTCCCTCTGTGAATTATTTAGCCACTTGGGAGGGGTGTAGACTCCCTCCGTGAATTATTTTGCCACTTTGGAGGGGTGTACAGTCCCTTCGTGAATTACTTAGCCACTTTGGAAGGGTGTACAGTCCCTCCGTGAATTGATTAGCCACTTGGGAGGGGTGTACAATCCCTCCGTGAATTTTTTAGCCACTTGGGAGAGGTGTACCATCCCTCCGTGAATTGTTTAGCCACTTGGGAGGGGTGTACCGTCCCTCCGTGAATTATTGATCCACATTGAAGGGGTGTACACTTTCTCCGTGAATTATTTAGCCACTTGGGAGGGGTGTACAGTCCCTCCGTGGAATATTTAGCCACCTGGCAGGGGTGTACCGTCCCTCGGTGAATTGTTTAGCCACTTGGGAGGGGTGTACAGTCCCTCCGTGAATTTTTTAGCCACTTGGGAGGGGTGCACAATCCCTACGTGAATTATTTAGCCACTTCGGAAGGATGTACAGTCCCTCCGTGAATTTTTTATCCACTTTGGAGGGGTGTACAATCCCTCCGTGAACTATTTAGCCACTTGGGAGGGGTGCACAGTCCCTCCGTGAATTTTTTATTCACTTGGGAGAGGTGTACAGTTCCTCCGTGAATTATTTAGCCACCTGGGAGAGGTGTACAGTCCCTCCGTGAATTTTTTAGCCACTTTGGAGGGGTGTACAGTCCCTCTGTGAATTATTTATCCACTTTGGAGGGGTGTACAATCCCTCCGTGAATTATTTAGCCCCTTTAGAGTGGTGTACAGTCCGTCCGTGAACTATTTATCCACTTTGGAGGGGTGTAGAATCCCTCCGTGAATTATTTAGCCACTTGGCAGGGGTGTAAAGTCCCTCCGTGAATTATTTAGCCACTTGGCAGGGGTGTAAAGTCCCTCCGTGAATTTTTTAGCCACTTGGGAGGGGTGTACAGTCCCTCCAAGAATTATTTAGCCACTTGGGAGGGGTGTACAGTCCGTCCGTGAATTATTTAGCCACTTGGCAGGGGTGTACAGTCCCTCCGTGAATTATTTAGCCACTTGGGAGGGGTGTACAGTCCGTCCGTGAATTATTTAGCCACTTGGCAGGGGTGTACAGTCCCTCCGTGAATTATTTAGCCACTTGGGAGGGGTGTACAGTCCCTCCGTGAAGTATTTATCCACTTGGGAGGGGTGTACAGTCCCTCTGTGAATTATTTATCCACATTGGAGGGCTGGTACACCTTCTCTGCGAAATATTTCTCCACTTGGGAGGGGTGGACAATTCCTCCGTGAATTATTTATCCACTTGGGAGGGGTGTACACTTCCTCCGTGAATGGTTTCTCCACTTGAGAGGGGTGTACAATCCCTTCGTGAATTATTTACCCTTTGGGAGGGGTGTACAGTCCCTCTGTGAATTATTTAGCCACTTGGGAGGGGTGTAGACTCCCTCCGTGAATTATTTTACCACTTTGGAGGAGTGTACAGTCCCTCCGTGAATTACTTAGCCACTTTGGAGGGGTGTACAGTCCCTCCGTGAATTAATTAGCCACTTGGGAGGGGTGTACAATCCCTCCGTGAATTATTTAGCCACTTGGGAGAGGTGTACCATCCCTCCGTGAATTGTTTAGCCACTTGGGAGGGGTGTACCGTCCCTCCGTGAATTATTGATCCACATTGAAGGGGTGTACAGTCCCTCTGTGAATTATTTATCCACTTTGGAGCGGTGTACAATCCCTCCGTGAATTATTTAGCCACTTTAGAGTGGTGTACAGTCCGTCCGTGAACTATTTATCCACTTTGGAGGGGTGTAGAATCCCTCCGTGAATTATTTAGCCACTTGGCAGGGGTGTAAAGTCCCTCCGTGAATTATTTAGCCACTTGGGAGGGGTGTACAGTCCCTCCGTGAATTATTTCGCCACTTGGGAGGGGTGTACGGTCCCTCCGTGAATTATTTAGCCACTTGGGAGAGGTGTACAATCCCTCCGTGAATTATTTATCCGCTTGGGAGGGGTGTATAGTCCCTCCGTGAATTATTTAGCCACTTGGCAGGGGTGTACAGTCCCTCCGTGAATTATTTAGCCGCTTGGGAGGGGTGTACAGTCCGTCCGTGAATTATTTAGCCACTTGGCAGAGGTGTACAGTCCCTCTGTGAATCATTTAGCCACTTGGGAGGGGTGTACAGTCCGTCCGTGAATTTTTTAGCCACTTGGCAGGGGTGTACAGTCCCTCCGTGAATCATTTAGCCACTTGGGAGGGGTGTACAATCCCTCCGTGAATTATTTATCCACATTGGAGGGCTGGTACACCTTCTCTGCGAAATATTTCTCCACTTGGGAGGGGTGGACACCCCCTCCGTGAATTCTTTATCCACTTGGGAGGGGTGTACAGTCCCTTCGTGAATTATTTAGCCACTTTGGAGGGGTGTACAGTCCCTCTGTGAATTATTTAGCCACTTGAGAGGGGTGTAGACTCCCTCCGTGAATTATTTTGCCACTTGGGAGGGGTGTACAGTCCCTCCGTAAATTGCTTAGCCACTTTGGAGGGGTGTACAGTCCCTCCGTGAATTATTTAGCCACTTGGAAGGGGTGTACAATCCCTCCGTGAATTCTTTAGCCACTTGGGAGAGGTGTACCATCCCTCCGTGAATTATTTAGCCACTTGGGAGGGGTGTACCGTCCCTCCGTGAATTATTTATCCACGTTGAAGGGGTGTACACTTTCTCCGTGAATTATTTGTCCACTTGGGAGGGGTGTACAATCCCTCCGTGAATTATTTATCCACTTGGGAGGGGTGTACATTTCCTCTGTGAATTTTTTCTCCACTGGAGAGGGGTGTACAATCCCTTCGTGAATGATTTATCCATTTGGGAGGGGTGTACAGTCCCTTCGCGAATTATTTAGCCACTTGGGGGGGTGTACAGTCCCTCCGTGAGTTATTTAGCCACTTGGGAGGGGTGTACGGTCCCTCCGTGAATTATTTAGCCACTTGGGAGAGGTGTACAGTCCCTCCGTGAATTATTTATCCGCTTGGGAGGGGTGTATAGTCCCTCCGTGAAATATTTAGCCACTTGGCAGGGCTGTAAAGTCCCTCCGTGAACTATTTAGCCACTTGGGAGGGGTGTACAGTCCGTCCGTGAATTATTTAGCCACTTGGCAGGGGTGTACAGTCCCTCCGTGAGTTATTTAGCCACTTGGGAGGGGTGTACAGTCCCTCCGTGAAGTATTTAGCCACTTGGGAGGGGTGTACAATCCCTCCGTGAATTATTTATCCGCTTGGGAGGGGTGTATAGTCCCTCCGTGAATTATTTAGCCCCTTGGCAGGGGTGTACAGTCCCTCCGTGAATTATTTCTCCACTTGAGAGGGGTGTACAATCCCTTCGTGAATTATTTATCCATTTGGGAGGGGTGTACAGTCCCTTCGCGAATTATTTAGCCACTTGGGAGGGGTGTACAGTCCCTCCGTGAATTTTTTAGCCACTTGGGAGGGGTGTACAGTCCCTCCGTGAATTATTTAGCCACTTGGGAGGGGTGTACAGTCCCTCCGTGAATTATTTAGCCACTTGGGAGAGGTGTACAATCCCTCCGTGAATTATTTATCCGCTCGGGAGGGGTGTATAGTCCCTCCGTGAATTATTTAGCCACTTGGTAGGGGTGTACAATCCCTCCGTGAATTATTTAGCCACTTGGGAGGGGTGTACAGTCCCTTCGCGAATTATTTAGCCACCTGGCAGGGGTGTACCGTCCCTCGGTGAATTATTTAGCCACTTGGGAGGGGTGTACAGTCCCTCCGTGAATTTTCTAGCCACTTGGGAGGGGTGCACAATCCCTGCGTGAATTATTTAGCCACTTCGGAAGGATGTACAGTCCCTCCGTGAATTATTTATCCACTTTGGAGGGGTGTACAATCCCTCCGTGAATTATTTAGCCACTTAGGAGGGGTGCACAGCCCCCCCGTGAATTATTTATCCACTTGGGAGGGGTGTACAGTCCCTCCATGAATTTTTTAGCCACTTGGGGGGGGTGTACGGTCCCTCCGTGAAATATTTATCTAGTTCGGAGGGATGTACAGTCCCTCCGTGAATTATTTAGCCACTTCCGAGGGGTGTACAATCCCTCCGTGAATGAGTTAGTCACTTGGGAGGGGTGTACAGTCCCTCCGTGAATTATTTAGCCACTTGGCAAGGGTGTACAGTCCCTCTGTGAATTTTTTATCCACTTGGGAGGGGTGTACAATCCCTCCGTGAAGTATTTAGCCACTTGGCAGGGGTGTACAGTCCCTCCGTGAATCATTTAGCCACTTGGGAGGGGTGTACAATCCCTCCGTGAATTATTTCACCACTTTGGAGGCGTGTACAGTCCCTCCGTGAATTATTTAGCCACTTGGGAGGGGTGTACAGTCCCTCCATGAATTTTTTAGCCACTTTGGACGGTTGTACAGTCCCTCCGTGAATTATTTAGCCACTTGGCAGGGGTGTACCACCCCTCCGTGAATCATTTAGCCACTTTGGAGGGGTGTACAGTCCCTATGTGAATTATTTATCCACTTTGGAGGGGTGTACAATCCCTCCGTGAATTATTTAGCCACTTTAGAGGGGTGTACAGTCCGTCCGTGAATTATTTATCCACTTTGGAAGGGTGTACAATCCCTCCATGAATCATTTAGCCACTTGGGAGGGGTGTACAGTCCCTCCGTGAATTATTTAGCCACTTGGCAGGGGTGTACACTCCCTCCGTGAATTGTTTATCCACTTGGGAGGGGTGTACAATCCCTCCGTGAATTATTTAGCCACTTGGGAGGGGTGTACAGTCCCTCGGTGAATTATTTAGCCACTTTGGAGGGGTGTAATGTCCCTTTGTGAATTATTTATCCACTTCGGAGGGGTGTACAATCCCTCCGTGAATTATTTAGCCACTTTAGAGGGGTGTACAGTCCGTCCGTGAACTATTTATCCACTTTGGAGGGGTGTACAATCCCTCCTTGAATTATGTAGCCACTTGGCACGGGTGTACAGTCCCTCCGTGAATTATTTAGCCACTTGGGAGGGATGTACAATCCCTCCGTGAATTATTTCGCCACTTCGGAGGGGTGTACAATCCCTCCTTGAATTGTTTCGGCACTTGGGAGGGGTGTACAGTGCCTCCGTGAATTATTCATCCACTTGGGAGGGGTGTACAGTCCCTCCGCGAATTATTTAGCCACTTGGCAGGGGTGTACAGTCCCTCCGTGACTCATTCAGCCACTTGGCACGGGTGTACAATCCCTCCGTGAATTATTTATCCACTTGGGAGGCGTGTACAGTCCCTCCGTGAATTATTTCGCCACTTGGGAGGGGTCTACAGTCCCTCAGTGAATTTTTTATCCACTTGGGAGGGGTGTACAATCCCTCCGTGAATTATTTAGCCACTTGGGAGGGATGTACAGTCCCTTCGTGAATTATTTACCCAATTTGGAGGGGTGTACGATCCCTCCATGACTTATTTAGCCACTTGGGAAGGGTGTACAGTCCCTCCGTGAATTATTTAGCCACTTGGGAGGGGTGTACAGTCCCTCCGTGAATTATTTAGCCACTTGGGAGGGGTGTACAATCCCTCCGTGAATTCTTTCACCACTTGGGAGAAGTGTACAGTCCCTCCGTGAATTATTTATGCACTTTGGAGGGGTGTACAGTCCCTCCGTGAATTATTTATCCACTTGGGAGGGGTGTACAATCCCTCCTTGAATTATTAATCCATTTGGGAGGGGTGTACAGTGCCTACGTGAATTATTTAGCCACTTTAGAGGAGTGTACAATCCCTCTGTGAATTATTTAGCCACTTGGGAGGGGTGTACAGTCCCTCCGTGAATTATTTAGCCACTTGGGAGGGGTGTACAGTCCCTGTGTGAATTATTTAGCCACTTGGAAGGGGTGTACAGTCCCTCCGTGAATGATTTAGCGGCTTTGGAGGGGTGTACAATCCCTCCGTGAATTATTTAGCCACTTTGGAGGGGTGCACAATCCCTCCGTGAATTTTTTATCCACTACGGAGGGGTGTACAATTCCTCCGTGAATTATTTATCCACTTGGGAGGGGTGTACAAACCCCCCGTAAATTTTTTAGCCACTTTGGAGGGGTGTACAGTCCCACCGAAAAATTTTTATCCACTTGGGAGGGGTGTACAATCCCTCCGTGAATTATTAATCCATTTGGGAGGGGTGTACAGTCCCTCCGTGAAGTATTTAGCCACTCTAGAGGGGTGTACAATCCCTGTGTGAATTATTTAGCCACTTGGGAGGGGTGTACAGTCCCTTCTTGAATTATTTAGCCACTTGGGAGGGGTGTACAGTCCCTCTGTGAAATATTTAGCCACTCGGGAGGGGTGTACAGTTCCTCCGTGAATTATTTCTCCACTTTGGAGGGGTGTACAATCCCTCCGTGAATTGTTTGGCCACGTGGGAGGGGTGTACAGTGCCTCCGTGAATTATTTATCCACTTTGGAGGGGTGTACAGTCCCTCCGTGAATGATTTAGCCACTTTAGAGGGTTTTACAGTCCTTGTGTGAATTATTTAGCCACTTGGCAGTGGTGTACAATCCCTCTGTGAATTATTTCGCCACTTGGGAGGGCTCTACAGTCCCTCCGTGAATTGATCATCCACTTTGGGGGGTGTACAATCCCTCCGTGAATGATTAATCCATTTGGGAGGGGTGTACAGTACCTCCGTGAATTATTTAGCCACTTTAGAGGGGTATACAATCCCTTCGTGAATTATTTAGCCCCTTGGGAGGGGTGTACAGTCCCTCCGTGAATTATTTAGCCACTTGGGAGGGGTGCACAGTCCCTCCGTGAATTTTCTAGCCACTTGGGAGGGGTGCACAATCCCTGCGTGAATTATTTAGCCACTTCGGAAGGATGTACAGTCCCTCCGTGAATTATTTATCCACTTTGGAGGGGTGTACAATCCCTCCGTGAATTATTTAGCCACTTAGGAGGGGTGCACAGCCCCCCCGTGAATTATTTATCCACTTGGGAGGGGTGTACAGTCCCTCCATGAATTTTTTAGCCACTTGGGGGGGGTGTACGGTCCCTCCGTGAAATATTTATCTAGTTCGGAGGGATGTACAGTCCCTCCGTGAATTATTTAGCCACTTCCGAGGGGTGTACAATCCCTCCGTGAATGAGTTAGTCACTTGGGAGGGGTGTACAGTCCCTCCGTGAATTATTTAGCCACTTGGCAAGGGTGTACAGTCCCTCTGTGAATTTTTTATCCACTTGGGAGGGGTGTACAATCCCTCCGTGAAGTATTTAGCCACTTGGCAGGGGTGTACAGTCCCTCCGTGAATCATTTAGCCACTTGGGAGGGGTGTACAATCCCTCCGTGAATTATTTCACCACTTTGGAGGCGTGTACAGTCCCTCCGTGAATTATTTAGCCACTTGGGAGGGGTGTACAGTCCCTCCATGAATTTTTTAGCCACTTTGGACGGTTGTACAGTCCCTCCGTGAATTATTTAGCCACTTGGCAGGGGTGTACCACCCCTCCGTGAATCATTTAGCCACTTTGGAGGGGTGTACAGTCCCTATGTGAATTATTTATCCACTTTGGAGGGGTGTACAATCCCTCCGTGAATTATTTAGCCACTTTAGAGGGGTGTACAGTCCGTCCGTGAATTATTTATCCACTTTGGAAGGGTGTACAATCCCTCCATGAATCATTTAGCCACTTGGGAGGGGTGTACAGTCCCTCCGTGAATTATTTAGCCACTTGGCAGGGGTGTACACTCCCTCCGTGAATTGTTTATCCACTTGGGAGGGGTGTACAATCCCTCCGTGAATTATTTAGCCACTTGGGAGGGGTGTACAGTCCCTCGGTGAATTATTTAGCCACTTTGGAGGGGTGTAATGTCCCTTTGTGAATTATTTATCCACTTCGGAGGGGTGTACAATCCCTCCGTGAATTATTTAGCCACTTTAGAGGGGTGTACAGTCCGTCCGTGAACTATTTATCCACTTTGGAGGGGTGTACAATCCCTCCTTGAATTATGTAGCCACTTGGCACGGGTGTACAGTCCCTCCGTGAATTATTTAGCCACTTGGGAGGGATGTACAATCCCTCCGTGAATTATTTCGCCACTTCGGAGGGGTGTACAATCCCTCCTTGAATTGTTTCGGCACTTGGGAGGGGTGTACAGTGCCTCCGTGAATTATTCATCCACTTGGGAGGGGTGTACAGTCCCTCCGCGAATTATTTAGCCACTTGGCAGGGGTGTACAGTCCCTCCGTGACTCATTCAGCCACTTGGCACGGGTGTACAATCCCTCCGTGAATTATTTATCCACTTGGGAGGCGTGTACAGTCCCTCCGTGAATTATTTCGCCACTTGGGAGGGGTCTACAGTCCCTCAGTGAATTTTTTATCCACTTGGGAGGGGTGTACAATCCCTCCGTGAATTATTTAGCCACTTGGGAGGGATGTACAGTCCCTTCGTGAATTATTTACCCACTTTGGAGGGGTGTACGATCCCTCCATGACTTATTTAGCCACTTGGGAAGGGTGTACAGTCCCTCCGTGAATTATTTAGCCACTTGGGAGGGGTGTACAGTCCCTCCGTGAATTATTTAGCCACTTGGGAGGGGTGTACAATCCCTCCGTGAATTCTTTCACCACTTGGGAGAAGTGTACAGTCCCTCCGTGAATTATTTATGCACTTTGGAGGGGTGTACAGTCCCTCCGTGAATTATTTATCCACTTGGGAGGGGTGTACAATCCCTCCTTGAATTATTAATCCATTTGGGAGGGGTGTACAGTGCCTACGTGAATTATTTAGCCACTTTAGAGGAGTGTACAATCCCTCTGTGAATTATTTAGCCACTTGGGAGGGGTGTACAGTCCCTCCGTGAATTATTTAGCCACTTGGGAGGGGTGTACAGTCCCTGTGTGAATTATTTAGCCACTTGGAAGGGGTGTACAGTCCCTCCGTGAATGATTTAGCGGCTTTGGAGGGGTGTACAATCCCTCCGTGAATTATTTAGCCACTTTGGAGGGGTGCACAATCCCTCCGTGAATTTTTTATCCACTACGGAGGGGTGTACAATTCCTCCGTGAATTATTTATCCACTTGGGAGGGGTGTACAAACCCCCCGTAAATTTTTTAGCCACTTTGGAGGGGTGTACAGTCCCACCGAAAAATTTTTATCCACTTGGGAGGGGTGTACAATCCCTCCGTGAATTATTAATCCATTTGGGAGGGGTGTACAGTCCCTCCGTGAAGTATTTAGCCACTCTAGAGGGGTGTACAATCCCTGTGTGAATTATTTAGCCACTTGGGAGGGGTGTACAGTCCCTTCGTGAATTATTTAGCCACTTGGGAGGGGTGTACAGTCCCTCTGTGAAATATTTAGCCACTCGGGAGGGGTGTACAGTTCCTCCGTGAATTATTTCTCCACTTTGGAGGGGTGTACAATCCCTCCGTGAATTGTTTGGCCACGTGGGAGGGGTGTACAGTGCCTCCGTGAATTATTTATCCACTTTGGAGGGGTGTACAGTCCCTCCGTGAATGATTTAGCCACTTTAGAGGGTTTTACAGTCCTTGTGTGAATTATTTAGCCACTTGGCAGTGGTGTACAATCCCTCTGTGAATTATTTCGCCACTTGGGAGGGCTCTACAGTCCCTCCGTGAATTGATCATCCACTTTGGGGGGTGTACAATCCCTCCGTGAATGATTAATCCATTTGGGAGGGGTGTACAGTACCTCCGTGAATTATTTAGCCACTTTAGAGGGGTATACAATCCCTTCGTGAATTATTTAGCCCCTTGGGAGGGGTGTACAGTCCCTCCGTGAATTATTTATCCACTTGGGAGGGGTGTACAATCCCTCTGTGAATTATTAATCCATTTGGGACAGGTGTACAGTCCCTCTGTGAATTATTTAGCCACTTGGGAGGGGTGTACAGTCCCTGTGTGAATTATTTAGCCACTTGGGAGGGGTGCACAATCCCTCCGTGAATTCTTTATCCACTTGGGAGGGGTGTACAATCCCTCTGTGAATTATTTAGCCACTTGGGAGGGGTCTACAGTCCCTCTGTGAATTATTTAGCCACTTGGGAGGGGTGTACAGTCCCTGTGTGAATTATTTAGCCACTTGGGAGGGGTGTACAATCCCTCTGTGAATTATTTAGCCACTTGGGAGGGGTGCACAATCCCTCCGTGAATTATTTATCCACTTGGGAGGGGTGTACAATCCCTCTGTGAATTTTTTATCCACTTGGGAGGGGTGTACAGTTCCTCCGTGAATTATTTCTCCACTTTGGAGGGGTGTACAATCCCTCCGTGAATTGTTTGGCCACTTGGGAGGGGTGTAGAGTCCCTCCATGAATTATTTAGCCACTTGGGAGGGGTGTACAATCCCTCCGTGAATTATTTCGCCACTTGGGAGGGGTGTACGATCCCTCCGTGAATTATTTAGCCACTTGGGAGGGGTCTACAGTCCCTCCGTGAATTATTTAGCCACTTGGGAGGGGTCTACAGTCCCTCCGTGAATTAATTGTCCACTTTGGGGGGTGTACAATCCCTCCGTGAATCATTAATCCATTTGGGAGGGGTGTACAGTACCTCCGTGAATTATTTAGCCACTTTAGAGGGGTGTACAATCCCTCCGTGAATTATTTAGCCACTTGGGAGGGGTGTACAGCCCTCCGTGAATTATTTAGCCACTTGGGAGGGGTGTACAATCCCTCCTTGAATTATTTAGCCACTTTGGAGGGGTGTACAAACCCCCCGTGAATTATTCCGCCACTTGGGAGGGGTGTAAAGTTCCTCCATGAATTATTTATCCACTTTGGAGGGGTGTACAATCCCTCCGTGAATTATTTAGCCACTTGGGAGGGGTGTACAGTCCCTCCGTGAATTATTTAGCCACTTGGGAGGGGTGTACAGTCCCTGTGTGAATTATTTAGCCACTTGGGAGGGGTGTACAGTCCCTCCGTGAATTATTTAGCCACTTTGGAGGGGTGTACAATCCCTCCGTGAATTGTTTGGCCACTTTGGAAGGGTGTACGGTTCCTCCGTGAATTATTCAGCCACTTGGGAGGGGTGTACAATCCCTCCGTGAATGATTTCGCCACTTGGGAGGGGTGTGCAGTCCCTCCGTGAATTATTTATCCACTTTGGAGGGCTGTACAGTCACTCCGTGAATTTTTTATCCACTTAGGAGGGGTGCACAGTCCCTCCGTGAATTATTAATCCATTTGGGAGGGGTGTACAAGCCCTCCGTGAATTATTTAGCCACTTGGCAGGGGTGCACAGTCCCTCCGTGAATTATTTAGCCACTTGGGAGGGGTGTACAATCCCTCCGTGAATAATCTATCCACTTGGGAGGGGTGTACAGTTCCTCCGTGAATTATTTATCCACTTTGGAGGGGTGCACAGTCCCTCCGTGAATTATTTAGCCACTTGGGAGGGGTGTACAGTCCCTGTGTGAATTATTTAGCCACTTTGGAGGGGTGTACAATGCCTCCGTGAATTCTTTAGCCACTTTGGAGGGGTGTACAGCCCCTCCGTGATTTTTTTAGCCACTTGGGAGGGGTGTACAGTCCCCCCGTGAATTTTTCAGCCACTTGGGAGGGGTGTACAGTCCCTCCATGAATTCTTTAGCCACTTTGGAGGGGTGTACAGTCCCTCCGTGAATGATTTAGCCACTTGGGAGGGGTGTACAATCCCTCCGTGAATTATTTAGCCACTTGGCAGGGGTGTACAGTCCCTCTGAGAATTATTCCGCCACTTGGGAGGGGTGTACAGTTCCTCCGTGAATTTTTTATCCACTTTGGAGGGGTGTACAGTCCCACCGTGAATTATTTAGCCACTTGGGAGGGGTGTACAATCCCTCCGTGAGTTGCTTCCCCACTTGGGAGGGGTGTACAGTGCCTCCGTGAATTATTTATCCAGTTTGGAGGGGTGTACAGTCCCTCCGTGAATTATTTAGCCACTTGGCAGGGGTGTACGGTCCCTCTATTTAGCCACTTGGCAGGGGTGTCCAGTCCCTCCGTGAATTATTTAGCCACTTGGGAGGGGTGTACAATCCCTCTGTGAATTATTTAGCCACTTGGGAGGGGTGTAGAGTCCCTCCGTGAATTATTTCGCCACTTTACAGGGGTGTACAATCCCTCCGTGAATTTTTTAGCCACTTTAGAGGGGTGTACAGTCCGTCCGTGAATTGTTTAGCCACTTGGGAGGGGTGTACAATCCCTCCGTGAATTTTTTAGCCACTTGGGAGGGGTGTACGGTCCCTTCGTGAATTATTTAGCCACTTTAGAGGGGTTTACAGTCCCTCTGTGAATTATTTAGCCACTTGGGAGGGGTGTACAGTCCCTCCGTGAATTATTTATCCACTTTGGAGGGCTGTACAGTCCCTCCGTGAATTTTTTATCCACTTGGGAGGGGTGTACAATCCCTCCGTGAATTATTAATCCATTTGGGAGGGGTGTACAAGCCCTCCGTGAATTATTTAGCCACTTGGCAGGGGTGCACAGTCCCTCCGTGAATTATTTAGCCACTTGGGAGGGGTGTACAATCCCTCCGTGAATAATCTATCCACTTGGGAGGGGTGTACAGTTCCTCCGTGAATTATTTAACCACTTTGGAGGGGTGTACAGTCCCTCCGTGAATTATTTAGCCACTTGGGAGGGGTGTACAGTCCCTGTGTGAATTATTTAGCCACTTTGGAGGGGTGTACAATGCCTCCGTGAATCCTTTAGCCACTTTGGAGGGGTGTACAGTCCCTCCGTGATTTTTTTAGCCACTTGGGAGGGGTGTACAGTCCCCCCGTGAATTTTTCAGCCACTTTGGAGGGGTGTACAGTCCCTCCATGAATTCTTTAGCCTTTTTGGAGGGGTGTACAGTCCCTCCGTGAATGATTTAGCCACTTGGGAGGGGTGTACAATCCCTCCGTGAATTATTTAGCCACTTGGCAGGGGTGTACAGTCCCTCTGAGAATTATTCCGCCACTTGGGAGGGGTGTACAGTTCCTCCGTGAATTATTTATCCACTTTGGAGGGGTGTACAGTCCCACCATGAATTATTTAGCCACTTGGGAGGGGTGTACAATCCCTCCGTGAGTTGCTTCGCCACTTGGGAGGGGTGTACAGTGCCTCCGTGAATTATTTATCCACTTTGGAGGGGTGTACAGTCCCTCCGTGAATTATTTAGCCACTTGGCAGGGGTGTACGGTCCCTCTATTTAGCCACTTGGCAGGGGTGTCCAGTCCCTCCGTGAATTTTTTAGCCACTTTAGAGGGGTGTACAATCCCTCCGTGAATTATTTAGCCACTTGGGAGGGGTGTAGAGTCCCTCCGTGAATTATTTCGCCACTTGGGAGGGGTGTACGGTCCCTTCGTAAATTATTTAGCCACTTTAGAGGGGTTTACAGTCCCTCTGTGAATTATTTAGCCACTTGGGAGGGGTGTACAGTCCCTCCGTGAATTATTTAGCCACTCGGGAGGGGTGTACAATCCCTCCGTGAATTTCTTCTCCCCTTGGGAGGGGTGTACAGTCCCTCAGTGAATCATTTAGCCACTTGGGAGGCGTGTACAATCCCTCCGTGAATAATCTATCCACTTGGGAGGGGTGTACAAGCCCTCCGTGAATCATTTATCCACTTTTGAGGGGTGTACAGTCCCTGTGTGAATTATTTAGCCACTTGGGAGGGGTGTACAATCCCTCCGTGAATTATTTATCCACTTGGGAGGGGTGTACAAGCCCTCCGTGAATAATTTATCCACTTTGGAGGGGTGTACAGTCCCTCCGTGAATTATTTATCCACTTTGGAGGGGTGTACAGTCCCTCCGTGAATTATTCAGCCACTTGGCAGGGATGTACAGTCCCTCCGTGAATTATTTAGCCACTTGGGAGGGGTGTACAATCCCTCCGTGAATCATTTAGCCACTTTGGAGGGGTGTACAGTCTCTCCGTGAATGATTTAGCCACTTGGGAGGGGTGTACGATCCCTCCGTGAATTATTTAGCCACTTGGGAGGGGTGTACAGTCCCTCCGTGAATTATTTAGCCACTTGGGAGGGGTGTACAGTCCCTCCGTGACTTATCTAGCCACTTGGTAGGCGTGTACAGTCCCTCCGTGAATTATTTATCCACTTGGGAGGGGTGCACAATTCCTCCGTGAATTATTTAGCCACTTGGGAGGGGTGTACAGTGCCTCCGTGAATTATTTAGCCACTTGGGAGGGGTGTACCGTCCCTCCGTGACTTATATAGCCACTTGGTAGGGGTGTACAGTCCCTCCGTGAATTATTTATCCACTTGGGAGGGGTGTACAGTCCCTCGGTGAATTTTTTAGCCACTTGGCAGGGGTGTACAGTCCCTCCGTGAATTTTTTAGCCACTTGGGAGGGGTGTACAATCCCTCCGTGAATTATTTAACCACTTGGGAGGGGTGTACAGTCCCTCTGTGAATTTTTGGGCCACTTGGGAGGGGTGTACAATTCCTCCGTGAATTATTTAGCCACTTGGGAGGGGTGTAGAGTCCCTCCGTGAATTATTTATCCACTTTGGAGGGGTGTACAGTCCCTCCGTGAATTATTTAGCCACTTGGCAGGGGTGTACAGTCCCTCGGTGAATTATTTAGCCACTTGGCAGGGGTGTACAGTCCCTCCGTGAATTATTTGTCCACTTGGAAGGGGTGTACAGTCCCTCCGTGAATTTTTTAGCCACTTGGGAGGGGTGTACAATTCCTCCGTGAATTATTTAGCCACTTGGGAGGGGTGTAGAGTCCCTTCGTGAACTATTTATCTACTTTGGAGGGGTGTACAGTCCCTCCGTGAAATACTTAGTCACTTGGGAGGGGTGTACCACCCCTCCGTGAATTATTTCTCCACTTTGGAGGGGTGTACAATCCCTCCGTGAATTATTTAGCCACTTGGGAGGAGTGTACAGTCCCTCCGTGAATTATTTAGCCACTTGGGAGGGGTGTACAGTCCCTGTGTGAATTATTTAGCCACTTGGGAGGGGTGTACAGTCCCTCCGTGAGTTATTTAGCCACTTTGGAGGGGTGTACAATCCCTCCGTGAATTATTTGGCCACTTTGGAAGGGTGTACGGTTCCTCCGTGAATTATTCAGCCACTTGGGAGGGGTGTACAATCCCTCCGTGAATGATTTCGCCACTTGGGAGGGGTGTGCAGTCCCTCCGTGAACTATTTATCCACTTTGGAGGGCTGTACAGTCCCTCCGTGAATTTTTTGTCCACTTGGGAGGGGTGTACAATCCCTCCGTGAATTATTAATCCATTTGGGAGGGGTGTACAAGCCCTCCGTGAATTATTTAGCCACTTGGCAGGGGTGCACAGTCCCTCCGTGAATTATTTAGCCACTTGGGAGGGGTGTACAATCCCTCCGTGAATAATCTATCCACTTGGGAGGGGTGTACAGTTCCTCCGTGAATTTTTTATCCACTTTGGAGGGGTGTACAGTCCCTCCGTGAATTATTCAGCCACTTGGGAGGGGTGTACAATCCCTCCGTGAATGATTTCGCCACTTGGGAGGGGTGTACAGTCCCTCCATGAATTCTTTAGCCACTTTGGAGGGGTGTACAGTCCCTCCGTGAATGATTTAGCCACTTGGGAGGGGTGTACAATCCCTCCGTGAATTATTTAGCCACTTGGCAGGGGTGTACAGTCCCCCTGAGAATTATTCCGCCACTTGGGAGGGGTGTACAGTGCCTCCGTGAATTATTTATCCACTTTGGAGGGGTGTACAGTCCCTCCGTGAATTATTTAGCCACTTGGCAGGGGTGTACGGTCCCTCTATTTAGCCACTTGGCAGGGGTGTCCAGTCCCTCCGTGAATTATTTAGCCACTCGGGAGGGGTGTACAATCCCTCCGTGAATCATTTAGCCACTTTACAGGGGTGTACAATCCCTCCGTGAATTTTTTAGCCACTTTAGAGGGGTGTACAGTCCGTCCGTGAATTGTTTAGCCACTTGGGAGGGGTGTACAATCCCGCCGTGAATTATTTAGCCACTTGGGAGGGGTGTACGGTCCCTTCGTGAATTATTTAGCCACTTTAGAGGGGTTTACAGTCCCTCTGTGAATTATTTAGCCACTTGGGAGGGGTGTACAGTCCCTCCGTGAATTATTTAGCCACTCGGGAGGGGTGTACAATCCCTCCGTGAATTATTTCTCCCCTTGGGAGGGGTGTACAGTCCCTCAGTGAATCATTTAGCCACTTGGGAGGCGTGTACAATCCCTCCGTGAATAATCTATCCACTTGGGAGGGGTGTACAGTCCCTCCGTGAATTATTTAGCCACTTGGGAGGGGTGTACAATCCCTCCGTGAATTATTTATCCACTTGGGAGGGGTGTACAAGCCCTCCGTGAATTATTTATCCACTTTGGAGGGGTGTACAGTCCCTCCGTGAATTATTTATCCACTTTGGAGGGGTGTACAGTCCCTCCGTGAATTATTCAGCCACTTGGCAGGGATGTACAGTCCCTCCGTGAATTATTTAGCCACTTGGGAGGGGTGTACAGTCCCTCCGTGAATGATTTAACCTCTTGGGAGGGGTGTACAGTCCCTCCGTGAATCATTTAGCCACTTGGGAGGGGTGTACAGTCCCTCCGTGAATCATTTAGCCACTTTGGAGGGGTGTACAGTCCCTCCGTGAATGATTTAGCCACTTGGGAGGGGTGTACAATCCCTCCGTGAATTGTTTAGCCACTTTGGAGGGGTGTACGATCCCTCCTTGAATTATTCCGCCACTTGGGAGGGGTGTACAGTCCCTCCGTGAATTATTTATCCACTTTGGAGGGGTGTACAATCCCTCCGTGAATTATTTAGCCACTTGGGAGGGGTGTACAGTCCCTCCGTGAATCATTTAGCCACTTGGGAGGGGTGTACAGTCCCTCCGTGAATCATTTAGCCACTTTGGAGGGGTGTACAGTCCCTCCGTGAATGATTTAGCCACTTGGGAGGGGTGTACAATCCCTCCGTGAATTGTTTAGCCACTTTGGAGGGGTGTACGATCCCTCCTTGAATTATTCCGCCACTTGGGAGGGGTGTACAGTCCCTCCGTGAATTATTTATCCACTTTGGAGGGGTGTACAATCCCTCTGTGAATTATTTAGCCACTTGGGAGGGGTGTACAGTCCCTCCGTGAATTATTTAGCCACTTGGGAGGGATGTACAGTCCCTCCGTGACTTATCTAGCCACTTGGTAGGGGTGTACAGTCCCTCCGTGAATTATTTATCCACTTGGGAGGGGTGCACAATTCCTCCGTGAATTCTTTAGCCACTTGGGAGGGGTGTGGAGTCCCTCCGTGAATTATTTATCCATTTGGGAGGGGTGTACAGTCCCTCGGTGAATTTTTTAGCCACTTGGCAGGGGTGTACAGTCCCTCCGTGAATTTTTTAGCCACTTGGGAGGGGTGTACAATCCCTCCGTGAATTATTTAACCACTTGGGAGGGGTGTACAGTCCCTCTGTGAATTTTTGGGCCACTTGGGAGGGGTGTGCAATTCCTCCGTGAATTATTTAGCCACTTGGGAGGGGTGTAGAGTCCCTCCGTGAATTATTTATCCACTTTGGAGGGGTGTACAGTCCCTCCGTGAATTATTTAGCCACTTGGCAGGGTTGTACAGTCCCTCGGTGAATTATTTAGCCACTTTGCAGGGGTGTACAGTCCCTCCGTGAATTATTTGTCCACTTGGGAGGGGTGTACAGTCCCTCCGTGAATTATTTAGCCACTTGAGAGGGGTGTACAATTCCTCCGTGAATTATTTAGCCACTTGGGAGGGGTGTAGAGTCCCTTCGTGAACTATTTATCTACTTTGGAGGGGTGTATAGTCCCTCCGTGAAATACTTAGTCACTTGGGAGGGGTGTACCACCCCTCCGTGAATTATTTATCCACTTTGGACTGGTGTACAATCCCTCCGTCAATTGTTTAGCCACTTTAGAGGGGTGTACAGTCCGTCCATGAATGATTTTGCCATTTGGGAGGGGTATACAATCCCTCCGTGAATGATTTAGCCCCTTGGGAGGGGTGTACAGTACCTCCGTGAATTATTTAGCCACTTGGGAGGGGTGTACAATTCCTCCGTGAATCATTTAGCCACTTGGGAGGGGTGTATAGTCCCTCCGTGAATTATTTAGCCACTTGGGAGGGGTGTACAGTCCCTCGGTGAATTTTTTCGCCACTTGGGAGGGGTGTACCATCCCTCCATGAATTATTTAACCACTTGGGAGGGGTGTATGATCCCTCCGTGAATAATCTATCCACTTGGGAGGGGTGTACAAGCCCTCCGTGAATTATTTATCCACTTTGGAGGGGTGTACAGTCCCTCCGTGAATTATTTAGCCACTTGGGAGGGGTGTACAATCCCTCCGTGAATTATTTATCCACTTTGGAGGGGTGTACAGTTCATCCGTGAATTATTTAGCCACTTGGGAGGGGTGTACAGTCCCTCAGTGAATTTTTTGTCCACTTGGGAGGGGTGTAGAGTCCCTCTGCGAATTATTTAGCCACTTGGGAGGGGTGTATAGTCCCTCCATGAATTATTTAGCCACTTTGGAGGGGTGTACAATCCCTCCGTGAATTATTTCGCCACTTGGGAGGGGTGTACAATCCCTCCGTGAATTTTTTAACCACTTGGGAGGGGTGTACGATCCCTCCGTGAATAATCTATCCACTTGGGAGGGGTGGACAATCCCACCGTGAATTGTTTAGCCACTTGGGAGGGGTGCACAGTCCCTCCGTCAATTATGTAGCCACTTGGGAGGGGTGTACAGTTCCTCCGTGAATTATTTAGCCACTTGGGAGGGGTGTACAATCCCTACGTGAATTCCTTCGCCACTTGGGAGGGGTGTACAGTGCCTCCGTGAATTATTTATCCACTTTGGAGGCGTGTACAGTCCCTCCGTGAATTATTTAGCCACTTGGCAGGGGTGTACAATCCTTCCGTGAATTTTTTAGCCACTTGGCAAGGGTGTACAGTCCCTCTGTGAATTATTTAGCCACTTCGGAAGGGTGTACAGTCCCTCCGTGAATTATTTATCCACTTGGGAGGGGTGTGCAATCCCTCCGTGAATTATTCCGCCACTTTGGAGGGGTGTACAATCCCTGCTTGAATTATTTATCCACTTGGGAGGGGTGTACAGTCCCTCCGTGAATTATTTAGCCACTTGGGAGGGGTGTACAGTCCCTCCGTGAATTATTTAGCCACTTGGGAGGGGTGTACGGTCCCTCCGTGAATTCTTTAGCCACTTGGGAGGGGTGTACAGTCCCTCCGTGAATTATTTATCCACTTGGGAGGGATGTACAGTCCCTCCGTGAATTATTTAACCACTTGGGAGGGGTGTACAATCCCTCCGTGAATTTTTTAGCCTCTTGGGAGGGGTGTAGAGTCCCTCCGTGAATTATTTAGCCACTTGGGAGGGGTGTACCACCCCTCCGTGAATTATTTAGCCACTTTGGAGGGTCGTACAGTCCCTCTGTGAATTATTTATCCACTTTGGAAGGGTGTACAATCCCTCGGTGAATTATTTAACCACTTGGGAGGGGTGTACAATCCCTCCGTGAATTATTTATCCACTTGGGAGGGGTGTACAGTCCCTCCGTGAATTTTTTCGCCACTTGGGAGGGGTGTACAATCCCTCCGTGAATTGTTTAGCCACTTGGGAGGGGTGTACAGTCCGTCCGTGAATTATTTAGCCACTTGGGAGGGGTGTACAATCCCTCCGTGAATTCTGTAGCCACTTGGGAGGGGTGTACAATCCCTGCGTGAATTATTTATCCACTTGGGAGGGGTGTACAAGCCCTCCGTGAATTTTTTATCCACTTTGGAGGGCTGTACAGTCCCTCCGTGAATTATTTAGCCACTTGGGAGGGGTGTACAATCCCTCCGTGAATGATTTATCCACTTTGGAGCGGTGTACAGTTCCTCCGTGAATTATTTAGCCACTTGGGAGGGGTGTACAGTCCCTCCGTGAATTATTTATCCACTTTGGAGGGGTGTACAGTTCCTCAGTGATTTTTTTAGCCACTTGGGAGGGGTGTACAAGCCCTCCGTGAATTATTTATCCACTTGGGAGGGATGTACAGTCCCTCCGTGACTTATTTAGCCACTTTGGAGGGGTGTACAACCCCTCCGTGAATTATTCAGCCACTTGGGAGGGGTGTACAGTCCCTCCGTGAATTATTTAGCCACTTGGGAGGGGTGTACAATCCCTCCGTGAATTATTTCAACACTCGGGAGGGGTGTACAGTCCCTCCGTGAATTATTTATCCACATTGGAGGGGTGTACAATCCCTTCGTGAATTATTTAGCCACTTGGGAGGGGTGTACACCTCCGTGAATTGTTTAGCCACTTGGGAGGCGTGTACAGTCCCTCCGTGAATTATTTAGCCACTTGGGAGGGGTGTACAATCCCTCTGTGAATTATTTATGCACTTTGGAGGGGTGTACGGTCCCTCCGTGAATTATTTAGCCACTTGGGAGGGGTGTACAGTCCCTCCGTGAATTATTTATCCACTTGGGAGGGATGTACAGTCCCTCCGTGAATTATTTATCCACTTGGGAGGGGTGTACAATCCCTCCGTGAATTATTTAGCCTCTTGGGAGGGGTGTAGAGTCCCTCCGTGAATTATTTAGCCACTTGGGAGGGGTGTACCACCCCTCCGTGAATTATTTAGCCACTTTGGAGGGTCGTACAGTCCCTCTGTGAATTATTTATCCACTTTGGAAGGGTGTACAATCCCTCCGTGAATTATTTAACCACTTGGGAGGGGTGTACAATCCCTCCGTGAATTTTTTAGCCACTTGGGAGGGGTGTACAGTCCCTCCGTGAATTATTTCGCCACTTGGGAGGGGTGTACAATCCCTCCGTGAATTGTTTAGCCACTTGGGAGGGGTGTACAGTCCGTCCGTGATATATTTAGCCACTTGGGAGGGGTGTACAATCCCTCCGTGAATTCTGTAGCCACTTGGGAGGGGTGTACAATCCCTGCGTGAACTATTTATCCACTTGGGAGGGGTGTACAAGCCCTCCGTGAATTATTTATCCACTTTGGAGGGGTGTACAGTCCCTCCGTGAATTATTTCGCCACTTGGGAGGGGTGTACAATCCCTCCGTGAATTATTTATCCACTTTGGAGGGGTGTACAGTTCCTCCGTGAATTATTTAGCCACTTGGGAGGGGTGTACAGTCCCTCCGTGAATTATTTATCCACTTTGGAGGGGTGTACAGTTCCTCAGTGATTTTTTTAGCCACTTGGGAGGGGTGTACAAGCCCTCCGTGAATTATTTATCCACTTGGGAGGGATGTACAGTCCCTCCGTGAATTATTTATCCACATTGGAGGGGTGTACAATCCCTCCCTTAATTATTTAGCCACTTTGGAGGGGTGTACAACCCCTCCGTGAATTATTCAGCCACTTGGGAGGGGTGTACAGTCCCTCCGTGAATTTTTTAGCCACTTGGGAGGGGTGTACAATCCCTCCGTGAATTATTTCAACACTTGGGAGGGGTGTACAGTCCCTCCGTGAATTATTTATCCACTTGGGAGGCGTGTACAGTCCCTCCGTGAATTATTTAGCCACTTGGGAGGGGTGTACAATCCCTCTGTGAATTATTTATCCACTTTGGAGGGGTGTACAGTCCCTCTGTGAATTATTTGGCCACTTGGGAGGGGTGTACAATCCCTCCGTGAATTATTTATCCACTTTGGAGGGGTGTACAGCTCCTCCGTGAATTATTTAGCCACTTGGGAGGGGTGTACAGTCCCTCCGTGAATTATTTATCCACTTTGGAGGGGTGTACAGTTCGTCAGTGGATTATTTAGCCACTTGGGAGGGGTGTACAATCCCTCCGTGAATTATTTATCCACTTGGGAGGGACGTACAGTCCCTCCGTGAATTATTTATCCACATTGGAGGGGTGTACAATCCCTCCGTTAATTATTTAGCCACTTTGGAGGGGTGTACAATCCCTCCGTGAATTATTTAGCCACTTGGGAGGGGTGTACAGTCCCTCCGTGAATTATTTAGCCACTTGGGAGAGGTGTACAATCACTCCGTGAATTATTTATCCACATTGGAGGGGTGTACAGTCCCTCCGTGAATTATTTCGCCACTTGGGAGGGGTGTACAATCCCTCCGTGAATTGTTTAGCCACTTGGGAGGGGTGTACAGTCCGTCCGTGAATTATTTAGCCACTTGGGAGGGGTGTACAATCCCTCCGTGAATTCTTCAGCCACTTGGGAGGGGTGTACAATCCTTGCGTGAATTATTTATCCACTTGGGAGGGGTGTACAAGCCCTCCGTGAATTATTTATCCACTTTGGAGGGGTGTACAGTCCCTCTGTGAATTATTTAGCCACTTGGGAGGGGTGTACAATCCCTCCGTGAATTATTTATCCACTTTGGAGGGGTGTACAGTTCCTCCGTGAATTATTTAGCCACTTGGGAGGGGTCTACAGTCCCTCCGTGAATTATTTATCCACTTGGGTGGGATGTACAGTCCCTCCGTGAATTATTTATCCACTTTGGGGGGGTGTACAATCCCTCCCTTAATTAGGCAGCCACTTTGGAGGGGTGTACAACCCCTCTGTGAATTATTTAGCCCCTTGGGAGGGGTGTACAGTCCCTCCGTGAAATATTTAGCCACTTGGGAGGGGTGTACAATCCCTCTGTGAATTATTTATCCACTTTGGAGGGGTGTACAGTCCCTCCGTGAATTTTTTAGCCACTTGGGAGGGGTGTACAATCCCTCCGTGAATCATTTATCCGTTTTGGAGGGGTGTACAGCTCCTCCGTGAATTATTCAGCCACTTGGGAGGGGTGTACAGTCCCTCTGTGAATTATTTATACACTCCGGAGGGGTGTACAGTTCGTCAGTTATTTTTGTAGCCACTTGGGAGGGGTGTACAATCCCTCCGTGAATTATTTATCCACTTGGGAGGGATGTACAGTCCCCCCGTGAATTATTTAGCCACTTGGGAGGGGTGTACAATCCCTCCGTGAATTATTTAGCCACTTAGGAGGGGTGTACAATCCCTCCGTGAATTATTTAGCCACTTGGGTGGGATGTACAATCCCTCCGTGAATTTTTTAGCCACTTGGGAGAGGTGTACAATCACTCCGTGAATTATTTCGCCACTTGGGAGGGGTGTACAGTCCCTCCGTGAATTATTTATCCACATTGGAGGGGTGTACAATCCCTTCGTGAATTTTTTAGCCACTTTGGAGGGGTGTACAATCCCTCCGTGAATTATTTAGCCACTTGGGAGGCGTGTATAGTCCCTCCGTGAATTTTTCAGCCACTTGGGAGGGGTGTACAATCCCTCCGTGAATTATTTAGCCACTTGGGAGAGGTGTACAATCACTCCGTGAATTATTTATCCACATTGGAGGGGTGTACAGTCCCTCCGTGAATTATTTCGCCACTTGGGAGGGGTGTACAATCCCTCCGTGAATTCTTCAGCCACTTGGGAGGGGTGTACAAGCCCTCCGTGAATTATTTAGCCACTTTGGAGGGGTGTACAGTTCCGCCGTGAATTATTTAGCCACTTGGGAGGGGTCTACAGTCCCTCCGTGAATTATTTATCCACTTGGGAGGGATGTACAGTCCCTCCGTGAATTATGTATCCACTTTGGAGGGGTGTACAATCCCTCCCTTAATTATCTAGCCACTTTGGAGGGGTGTACAACCCCTCCGTGAATTATTTAGCCCCTTGGGAGGGGTGTACAGTCCCTCCGTGAAATATTTAGCCACTTGGGAGGGGTGTACAATCCCTCTGTGAATTATTTATCCACTTTGGAGGGCTGTACAGTCCCTCCGTGAATTATTTAGCCACTTGGGAGGGGTGTACAATCCCTCCGTGAATCATTTATCCGTTTTGGAGGGGTGTACAGCTCCTCCGTGAATTATTTAGCCACTTGGGAGGGGTGTACAGTCCCTCTGTGAATTATTTATACACTCCAGAGGGGTGTACAGTTCGTCAGTTATTTTTTTAGCCACTTGGGAGGGGTGTACAATCCCTCCGTGAATTATTTATCCACTTGGGAGGGATGTACAGTCCCCCCGTGAATTCTTTATCCACATTGGAGGGGTGTACAATCCCTCCGTTAATTATTTGGCCACTTAGGAGGGGTGTACAATCCCTCCGTGAATTATTTAGCCACTTGGGTGGGGTGTACAGTCCCTCCGTGAATTTTTTAGCCACTTGGGAGAGGTGTACAATCACTCCGTGAATTATTTCGCCACTTGGGAGGGGTGTACAGTCCCTCCGTGAATTATTTATCCACATTGGAGGGGTGTACAATCCCTTCGTGAATTATTTAGCCACTTTGGAGGGGTGTACAATCCCTCCGTGAATTATTTAGCCACTTGGGAGGCGTGTATAGTCCCTCCGTGAATTATTCAGCCACTTGGGAGGGGGTACAGTCCCTCCGTGCAATATTTAATCCACTTCGGAGAGCTATACACTTCCTCCGTGGAATATTTATCCACTGGGGAGGGGTGTACACTTCCTCCGTGGAATATTTATCCACGGGGGAGGGCTGTACACTTCTTCCTTGGAATATTCATCCACTCGAGAGGGTTGTATACTTCCTCTGTGGAATATTTATCCACCGGGGAGGGGTGTACACCCCCTCCTCGGAATATTTCCCCACTTGGGAGGGCTGTACACTTCTTCCGTGGAATATTCATCCACTGGGAAGGGTTGTATACTTCCTCCGCGGAATATTTATCCACCGGGGAGGGGTGTACACCCCCTCCGTGGAATATTTATCCACTCGAAAGGGGTGTAGCACCTCAGTGGAATAATTCTCTACAGGGGGGGTGTACACCACCTTTGTGGAAAATTTTTCCAGAGGGGGGGGCGTGCACCACCTCATTGGAACATTTATCCACAGGGGGGGGGGGGTACACCACCTCATTGGAATATTTAACCAGAGGGGGGGGTACACCACGTCAGTGGAATGTTTATCAAGAGGGGGGGGGGTACACCACTTCAGTGGAATGTTTATCCAGAAGGGGGGTGCACAGCGGCTCAATGGAATATTTATCCACATGGGGGGGGGCTGCACCACGTCAGTGGAATATTTATTCAGGGGGGGGGGGCTACACCACCTCAGTGGAAACATTTATCCTGAAGGGGGGTGCACAGCAGTTCAGTCGAATATTTATCCACATGGGGGGGGCCGCACCACCTCAGTGGGACATTTATCCACATGGGGGGGGGGGTCCACCACCTCAGTGGAATGTTTATGCAGAGGGGGGGGTACACCACCTCAGTGGAATGGTTATCCAGAGGGGGGGGGGGGCTACACCACCTCAGTGGAAACATTTATCCTCAAGGGGGGTGCACAGCAGCTGAGTGGAATATTTATCCACATGGGGGTGGCCGCACCACCTCAGTGGAACATTTATCCACATGGGGGGGGGGGGGTACACCACCTCAGTGGAATGTTTATCCAGAGGGGGAGTTAACCCACCTCAGTGGAATGGTTATCCAGAGGGGGGGGGGGCTACACCGCCTCAGTGGAAACATTTATCCTGAAGGGGGTGCACAGCAGTTCAGTGGAATATTTCTCCACATGGGGGGGGGGCGCACCACCTCAATGGGACATTTATCCACATGGGGGGGGGTCCACCACCTCAGTGGAATGTTTATGCAGAGGGGGGGGTACACCACCTCAGTGGAATGGTTATCCAGAGGGGGGGGGGGGCTACACCACCTCAGTGGAAACATTTATCCTCAAGGGGGGTGCACAGCAGCTCAGTGGAATATTTATCCACATGGGGGTGGCCGCACCACCTCAGTTGAACATTTATCCACATGGGGGGGGGTACACCACCTCAGTGGAATGTTTATCCAGAGGGGGGGGTACACCACCTCAGTGGAATATGTATCCATAGGGCGGGGGGTGCACCACCTCAATGGAATACTTATCCTGAGGGGGGGGGGAACACCACCTAAGTGGAATATTTATCCAGAGGGGAGGGGTACACCACCTCAGTGGAATGTTTATCCAGAGGGGGGGGTACACCACCTCAGTGGAATATGTATCTATAGGGCGGGGGGTGCACCACCTCATTGAAATATTTATCCAGAGGGCGGGGGGTGCACCACCTCAGTGGAATGGTTATCCAGAGGGGGGGGGGGGCTACACCACCTCAGTGGAAACATTTATCCTCAAGGGGGGTGCACAGCAGCTGAGTGGAATATTTATCCACATGGGGGTGGCCGCACCACCTCAGTGGAACATTTATCCACATGGGGGGGGGGTACACCACCTCAGTGGAATGTTTATCCAGAGGGGGGGGTACACCACCTCAGTGGAATGGTTATCCAGAGGGGGGGGGGGCTACACCACCTCAGTGGAAACATTTATCCTGAAGGGGGTGCACAGCAGTTCAGTGGAATATTTCTCCACATGGGGGGGGCCGCACCACCTCAGTGGGACATTTATCCACATGGGGGGGGGTCCACCACCTCAGTGGAATGTTTATGCAGAGGGGGGGGTACACCACCTCAGTGGAATGGTTATCCAGAGGGGGGGGGGGGGCTACACCACCTCAGTGGAAACATTTATCCTCAAGGGGGGTGCACAGCAGCTCAGTGGAATATTTATCCACATGGGGGTGGCCGCACCACCTCAGTTGAACATTTATCCACATGGGGGGGGGTACACCACCTCAGTGGAATGTTTATCCGGAGGGGGGGGTACACCACCTCAGTGGAATATGTATCCATAGGGCGGGGGGTGCACCACCTCAGTGGAATACTTATCCTGAGGGGGGGGAGGGAACACCACCTAAGTGGAATATTTATCCAGAGGGGGGGGGGCTACACCACCTCAGTGGAAACATTTATCCTCAAGGGGGGTGCACAGCAGCTCAGTGGAATATTTATCCACATGGGGGTGGCCGCACCACCTCAGTTGAACATTTATCCACATGGGGGGGGGTACACCACCTCAGTGGAATGTTTATCCAGAGGGGGGGGTACACCACCGCAGTGGAATATGTATCCATAGGGCGGGGGGTGCACCACCTCAGTGGAATACTTGTCCTGAGGGGGGGGAGGGAACACCACCTAAGTGGAATATTTATCCAGAGGGGGGGGGGGGTACACCACCTCAGTGGAATGTTTATCCAGAGGGGGGGGTACACCACCTCAGTGGAATATGTATCCATAGGGCGGGGGGTGCACCACCTCATTGAAATATTTATCCAGAGGGCGGGGGGTGCACCACCTCATTGGAATATTTATCCTCAGGGGGGGGGTACACCACCTAAGTGGAATATTTATCCAGAGGGGGGGGGGGTACACCACCTCAGTGGAATATATATCCGGAGGGGGGGGCGTACATCACCTCAGTGGAGGATTTTTCCACAGGGGGGGGGTAGACCACCTCAGTGCAATATTTGTCCACAGGGGGGGGGGCTACACCACCTCAATGGAATATTTATCCAAAGGGGGGGGGGGACACCACCTAAGTGGAATATTTATTCAGAGGGGGCGGGGGTACACCACCTCAGTGGAATATTTATGCAGAAGGGGGCTGCACAGCAACCGAGTGGAATATTTATCCACATGGGGGGGGCTACACCACCTCGGTGGAATATTTATCCAGAGGGGGGGGTACACCACCTCAGTGGAATATTTATCCACATGGGGGGGGGGGGGCACCAGCTCGCTGGAATATTTATCCGGAGGGGGGGGTACACCACCTCAGTGGAATATTTATCCAGAGAAGGGGGGGTACACCACCTCAGTGGAATACTTTTCCCGGCCTCCCATTTTCCCCAATGCTCCATTTTTCCACCCTTTTTTTTGGGGGGGGGGTTGTTCCCCTGTGTTGCATGGTCTCCCATTCCTTCCAGCTTTCAATTTTCATGATGGTTTTTTTTTCTGGTGGGTGGCCGTGTTGGGGGGGGGGGTGACAAACTTTTCCTTGTCCCTTTCTGAGAGGAAGGGAGGAAGGGATGGGTCGGGTACCACACTTTTATCATACTTTTGCTCAGATGTGTTCTATTTTATGTCCTTGACACCAGATGCCAAATCAGACTTTCCACTTCAGACTTTATACACATAGCTGCACCGGGCATCGCGGCAAGGTCCGCCGCTTTGGGTCATGTTGCGGCAAGTATGACGCTAAGGGTATCATGCGCCTATTGGCGAGGATGATCCCTCAGTCCACCGTCCTTTGGCTTCTTCGGAAGTCATGGGCTTGCCGAGGAATTCGCGGCCCAACGTCGGCCGTTTCTCATGCTCTCAAAGTGTGATAAGCGAGATGCCGGCCTTACCAGGGCAGCCGCCCTTACCCAGGGGGCCGACGTGGCACGGGCAATTGTGGCCGACAAGAACTATGGACTTGCCGTGTACAAGAACCCGAAGGTGGGGCACAAACCCCCACGCTTGGTCCCCTTCCTTACCAATTGTTGGTATGGGGAGGAGGTATCCAAAGACCGGAGAGGGAACCCTCTCCCTCCGGTCGTAGCATGCTGCCGGGAATATTCCTTTGTCTACCACGCGCAAAACGGAATCAACGTTTTTTGTTCGTCAAAAAGGAATCCATAAAGTTTTGTTGTTCCGGGGGGTTTTCGCACGTGCCGGACGTCGTGGAAGCATCTATTTTGTTCATTTCCACCATTTTCCATGTGCGAAGCGTATCGTGCCGTTGCCTCTACCTTGGCTTTCGTGCTTCGTGTGCTACGCGTGTTACGAATGTCACGCGTTCTAAGTGTTTGATTCGGGGTGTGCCTCTATAAACCAAATAGCAGGTGTCGCATATCCGTGCAAGGTGTGTTCCGCGTGCCGCGCGTATCGAATGATTTGCTTCTAGAGGCCGGAATCCACGTTTTGCGCGAGCTACGCGTCCTCCTGTGCCACATCCCCTTCTTCCTGCCCGCACCCCTTTTCCCGGAGAGCCACAAGTAGTGGCTTGCCAAGGCGGGGCACTGGGGGAGCTAGGCGAACGCGGCCACGCTGAAGCACAACGCATTCATCGTGTTCCAGATCAAACAACAAGCATGTATGTGACTGTTCAACGGGGTGGAGTGCGGGTGTTGTGCCTTTTGATGCCTCCCACGTCGATGCCGTTCGTTTCGCGGTTTTTTTTTTTGCTTCTAGGGCCGTGCCACACATTTCTTCACAGCCGGCCGGCACGCAGCCTGGGTGAACCGCAAGAAGGTCAGCAGCAAGGATCGCCGAGGGGATCAGATGTTCCTCACGAACCTGACGGCATACCAAGTATCCGTGCATGACACGTGCCATGTTGTTTTGTATGTTCGCACCGTCCCCAGTGCCCATTAAGCTGCCCATCCACCCCAACTTTGCTGCCTGCAGATTAAGACCAAGAAAGGAAAGCCGCGCGATCCCGCAAAAGTCCAAGATTGCCGCGCCAAGCCGGATGGATGGTTCGAGTATACAAAGGTTGTTTTGCGTGCGTTGCTTATTGCATCTGTAACTGATCCTGCCCCGTGTCATACGCGTTTTGCGCATGTTGCGCGTTCCGCGCGTTCCGGTGATATGCCTCAGGTTCCGCCTCTGGAGGCGCCAATACAGTGCTGTACATGCTGCGCGTTCTGCAGATCCAACGTAACCGATTGTGGACCTGGTTGGAGGGCGAGGACGAAGATAGCGAGGAAGAGCAGGAGAAGGCATCAGCAGACGACGGAGACGAGGAGGAGGAAGAAGAGATTGAGGAGGAAGAGGAGGACACGACAGCCCATGGCAACAAGCAGGCCCCAGGCGAAAGGAAGAAGCCGAAATGAGAGGAGGGGCATTCCGAGCACGACCCAAAGGACAACCCCGTTGTGCCGGAGAAAGGATCTTTTTGTGAAGGCCGCACGCTCCACCATGCTGGAAGTCAAGCAGGAGCCACAAACAATGGCCGAGAAGAAGAAGCGGACGTCATAGGAGCGGAGCCCGCCCAAGGTGCCACCGAAGAAGTCGGAGGCGGAGATGCCCAAGAAAAAGAAGGACAAGGACAAGGCAGCCCGTGGTCAGGTGTCCTTTGCCATTTCCGGGAAGGGCCCAGAGGAGAGCATCAACGCCGCACCGACAAGAGCAGAGAAGTTCCAGAAAGAAGGCGGGTACGACCGTGATCTGGACACAATGCAGAGTATCTTGGAGACGGACTTCAATGCGAGTTTGGGCAGATTGGTGATGCACTACAAGGACTGCTTGTCGGAGGAACCCAAGTTCAGGCAAGAGATCGGTTTGGCAGTTCTGCTGCACACCAGTGTCCGGGCCCTGAGCGTGCAAAGCGTCCTGAGATGCGGGACCAAGAACGCCCAATCGGCTGCAGCGGAGTGTTTCGAAAACTGGTATCCCTCGAGTAGCCCGCGGCAAGTGGCGGAGGGGTTGTTGAAGGGCCTTTCAGTTTGTAAGGGTTGCGCCTGGTTTTGTACCGGCATTTAGCAATACGCTCCATGGTGTTTTCAATGTTGGGAATACTCCCTGAGTGGTTTTGGGTTTTCTTGTTGACCTCACCATGGTCAACAACCAGTCGCAGGGCAGTCGATCCTGGTTCAGCGACCAGGAAGCAACGACTGCAGTGATGGGGGTAGTCCCCCTTCTTATATTCCTCAACTAGGCCAACATCAATATATTCCTGGATCTGGCGCTCGATTTCTTCAACCTGTTCCTGAGGAGCGGGGTAGGGACGACGTCTCACCCGCGTCTTCTCAAATTCAAGTTGCAGTTTCAGGTCCATCTGGACCAGTTTTTTACAGGACAGGGGAGGTGGCAGCGCGCCGAACACCTCCTAATAGGTTAGGAGCAGTTTCTTCAGTCGGGGGTCAAGGTTCAGACTCTCGATTGTCTGGAGGAAATCCTCCTCAGCATGGAGATTGCACTTACCATGCTCTTTCTTTTTCTGCCGAAGAGCTGTTTCGGCAGGTACTGAGCCGTCATCCCACTCAGGGGAACATTGTTGCCCATAGTGCACGCCGCACCGCAATGGCCGGTGGACCTCAGCCCGCCATCGAAGGGTATCAGGTTGGCCAAGCTGAAGATGGAGGGGCTGCGAAGTGGTGGTGGAGGTGGCGGGGCCGATCAGGTCAGCGCAATGGGCATGGAAGACATTGTTGACATGGAAACGGATTTTTTGTAGGTGTCGCGCACGGCCTCTGTTGTGCTTCTGCAACGCCGTGCCGCGCGTCATGCGCGTTCCGCGCATTCTACGCGTGTGCTTCTAGCCTGCCTCTGGAGGACAGTTCACATATTCCGCGTTCTGCAGGAGAACTTCGTCCGTTTCGTCCGGATGGCCGGTGTGATTGCGAACGAGTTGGAAGAAGAACGGAACCTCGAACTCCCGGGGTCCCCAGCATGGCTGTTGGTGCGCAACCGAAAGCTGGCGGCGAGGAAACCGCGGGCACTTGCGTGCTTCGTGCTCTCGATGTTGTACGTGAAGTTGCCCCCGCTCTGCCTCTGGAGGTCAGTCGTCGGGTGAAATGCGTTGTATGTGTCTTGCTCGTAGAATTCTACGTACGCTTTTGCAGGAGGTATGCCGTGCTACCCATTGTGCAGACTGCCGCTTGGGATTGGCATCCCCCTCACACCAGTGGGTACCACTACCCACACCTTCCCCCCCCGCCACCACAGGACCCGCCCCCTCATGTCCAACGTCCACCCCAGCAGCCACAGCACCAAGACCCGCAGTGGCACCCCTATCCACCGCTGCCCCCCCCCCCCTTGAGCCCATGCCGCGCCCCCCTTCGCAGCGTCCGAGCCGTCGGAGATTCAACCGAAGGCGCTGATCGGCCTGTTCACTGATGTGGCACAGATCAAGAAGGTGCGTGGGCGGCTCCGGAACCAACCCGATCGTACGTCCTCCGGTTCTGCTTTCTATGCGTGGTTTGTACGGAGCCTTGAGTCACATGTATGTGGACCCTCAGTCTCGTGTGCTAAATGTTTTGGACTTCGGTGGCCCCCGTTGCATTTCCACAGGATCCACATGAGACCGCCGAGACGCAAGATGATCAGGCCCCTCGCGGAACGGAAGGAACTAGCGGCATTGCCATGGAGGAGCAGCAGGTTGTTGTGCCGGGTGTTCTCTGTGTGTACTTCTGCTTCACCTCTAGAGGCCGTTGTGCTTTGTGTTGCGCGTTTTACGCCTGTTGCGTGTTCTAGATGTCGTGCCTCCGCGCTGCCTTTGGAGGAGAGACCTGACGTCTTTCGCGTTTTGCAGAAGCTGCCCTTAGAAACGAAAGGTGAAGAGGCTGCACAAGGACCCAAGCAGGCCGCAGAAGGCGCTGCAGCGGGTGCGGAGGTCTCGGCAGGGGGCGATGGTGGTCCGGCAGGTGAGGAGGTGTGTGTTGTGGTGTCACCGCCGTTTGCGCGTCATGCCCGTATTGTTCCTTTGCGCCTTCGGAATCCGCCTGGCCTGTTTTGCACGTTTTGCGCGTGCTACACGTTATATGCGTCTTGATTGTGGCCCACCTCTAGAGGACAGCACCCCGTTTTCCGTGTTCTGCAGACGCCCGCGCGAGTCGACGAGGTGCCCCCCGACTCCCCGGAACGCCACACCGATCTGCAAGGGGTTCCAGATACGGAGACAGCACCCGAGGGCAAGGTGACCGATGGCGACATTGCGGGAATTTAACGCCACACGGCGAAGAAGGGTGGGAGGGTGAGGGTTCAGATTGTTACTTCTCCCCGCTGGCGGAACTGAGTCTGGAAAGCCAATGGCCGGACCCCGACGAATCCCATGGGCGGCAGAGTTCGTAGCCCGCTTTGCGGGTCCCGCCTTGGGAAGTATCAGCGCAGACAGGCTCTTTTTCACGGCAGGCGCCGGATTGGTGATGTCGCAATGCGTTCTAAAATTACCGGTTTCTTGGATGTACAATAATGGAGTTTTATGGCGATCAGACATGTAGTGCCCGGTCTGCGCCCAGCACAAGGCAACTGGTGGAGTCCAGGAAAAAAAAATACCACACCTGTGGCCAATTGCTCCGTGGTCGGGGAATTGAGGTTAAAACCCCCCCCCCCCTCTGCTGCAAATTGCTTTGTGGTAGGGGAATTGAGGCTCAACCCCCAACTCCCCAAAAAAAAAACACACAGGGCCGTGTGCTACGTGTGCTACGTGTGCTGTGTGTTGCCTCTAACTCCGCCCCTTGTGTGCGTGTGGCGCGTTCTGTGCGTGTTGCGCGTTATCGGCGTTGCCTGCGGTACTGCTTCTGAAGTCTGCATGTACGTGTTTCGTGTTGTGCAGACACACCGCTCTTCGAAAATGCCATTTCCCACGAATCTTTATGCGGGTGCACTCCCCCTGGAGGATCGTGCAGCAAATATCATGCATGGAGTCCGGCCAGGCCAAACTGAACTAGTCGGGTACACCGAGGATGAGGTTTGGGACCACATGTTGGCTCCAATCCAAGGATTACAGCAGGCATCCCTGCGAAAGGCGAACCTCTCCAACTTGATCCCCCTAGTACCAAGGTGTTCTCCACTTGATTCTAGCGGTTGGCCCAATCGATTCTAGCGTTTGCCCCAATCGATTCTAGCGGTGGGCCCATTTCCGTAGGTACAATGCCTTCATCCTCCTACTGGGGATGGTCCGACCCATGCAAGTACATGGCATCTGGGAACGGGACGGGTTGCTATACAACCCATCCATGGCACGATTGCTAAGCCGCAAGGAGTACTACGTCTTGCGCCGTAACATCCGGCCCGACGTTATTGAGCTATTGAAGGAGTGTAACGGGCATTGGGCTGGTGCCTGGCGGTTGGGTGGTGCGGCATGTCGGGATGACTCTGTGGTGCCGCACAAAGGCATACGTGCCGGCCCACTGCGGATGTTCATCGCCCGCAAGCCCCACTCAACCGGCATCAAGCTGTATTGCCTTGCGGATGCCACTAGTGGGTACGTGGTTGACATGTACCTGTACACGGGCACACACGGGCACCTGCGGCGGTTCGGCAACAGTGCAGGCAACTTCAATGCCCAGCAGATCATGACCATGTGGGCAGGTCTCCTCCCTTCCGGGACCATCCTCTGTGCGGATTCCTTTTTTGGATCGCACAAACTAGCGCGTTGACCTCGCTGCGGAGAGGCACGCCTTCTTGATGATGACGAAGCACTCCACGTACGGGGTGGACGGGGCAGGAGAACCGCTAGCAGAGGGGCAAACCGCCACGTGCACTGTGGACGACGCGAGGTACGCCATGGTGGTCTTCGAGAACCCAAAGGTGGTTCACAAGCCGCCCCGCGAAGTGCCAATGCTCACGAACATCCACTTCCCACAAGCCGGACCCGTGCATCGCCGCAGCGGGAACCAGGTGAACCCGGTGGTCGCCAGCTACCGCCCGTTATCGCGTGGGGTGGATGGCGTCAACCAGACAGCCCTCCAGATGCGCCACATGGGATGTCAGATGACCTGGTCGCATGCGGTGCGTGCATTTGTCCTCCGGTGCGCCGTGGTCAACGCATACGCGACTTGCTGGTCCCTCGGGGGGGGGCCAAACAGGTACCATGTTTGACTGACAGTGGGACCGTATCCGGCGCCGCTTTTGTAAAGCGGCAGTGGCCAAGCCCATCCACGTGCCGGTGCGGATGCCGGGCTGCCGGGGTTGCAACCATTGCAACCGGGGCAAGACCCACTACGTTTGTGGTGGGTGCGGCAAGTGGTACCATGTGGGGTGCTTTGCCGTGGCACATGGGGTGACCAGGGTGGTAGAGGCGGATGTGGAGGAGGAGAGCGAAAAGGCCGAGGGGGATTGAAGCGAGAGGGAGGAGAGTGAGGATGACATGGAGGAGGCGAGTGAGGAGGAGGGCGAGGAGGATGAGGAGGAAGAGAGTGAGGAGGAGGAGGAGAGTGACGGGGAAGAAGACGAGAACATGGAGGAGGACGAAGCTTAGGAAGGAGAAGGTGGTGGAGGGCGGACGTGGTGGAATCGCTGACTTCATGGCCGCCAAGCCTCTGCCATCCCTACCCATGGGGCCAGTGTGAACCCTGGGCGACAACCGCGTAGGCTAGATACCCAAACTGTGAGGACGCGGCCCCCCAAAAGTGCGTGTGTGTGCAATAGTGACGTGCTCCGCGTGCTACGCGTTTTGCGCGTGCCGGAAGTCTGCTTCTAAGCTTGCCTCTGGAACCCCGTGCTGCGCGCTTCGCGCGTTTTGCGCATTATGCGTGTGTTTTTTGTGTTGTCCACGTTCTGCGCGTGCTGTGTGTAATGAAGCAACACGTGCAGCACGCATTCTGCCACGCACTGCCACGCACAGCGCTTCTGGACAAAAACCTCCCCTCTGTAGACAATGGAACATCGGACCATTACAAGTGATAGGCGAGTGCCTCATTATGGTCTGCATGGGGTCCTCCGTGTCCTGTTGTGTGGCATGAACGGGACACGGGACCTAGTTGTACAATTGAAAGGTAGGGCACCGGCCACTGTGGTGCACACCATGCCGCAACCAGGTTTAAATGAGGCACGGCTTGCTGCACGAACTTGCACCCGTGCCTCATTAGATAATGAGAAGGCAAACAGCAAGGGGAAGGTAAGGGTGGAGTGTGCTGCTGCCATCCATTTCATGTGGAACATGGGTTGGGAGAAGGTAATGGATGCTTACATGCCTACAACACCCCAGTGTGAGGGAGCATCAAGTAGGAGGAAAAAGTTGGGAGTTGATGTGCAAAACATGGTGGGAGAATTTTGCAAGCATGCAAGCACGTGTGTGTTCGCTTGGCATTCGGCACGGTTCTCTGGGGCCGACTTGGGGCGGCTCGGAGCCATAGCATAGCCATGGGCGCCGCCCACAATGAGCTCCAATGGGGCAAACTTCTGTGGACACATCTTTGGATTGACCACGTGTATTATTTTGCAAAAAAGTGGAGAATCTTGTCAAAGTTCTCCTCCTTTACAATGGAGGGAAGTCACCGGAGGCTAAAGCACATGTTGCGCAACAGCGGGGGCCTAAGCCTAGGGGTGCAAATGGTTGTGGACAACCACACCATTGATGATAGCCTTTGGTCGCATGGGGGGGATGCGACCAAACAGGGCACAAAATGGGCAAGGGCCCATAAGTGTACAAAGGTATGCAAGCCGTACAAGAAGACGGCTTCTAACCGACATGCAGCACCTTCAGACTCCGAAGCGGCGGTTCCTGTGTCGCGAGAAACGGACATGAGAACACAACACGAACTCACACCGTTGTTGCATGTGGCCAGGGTGCATGCAGGGATGCATTGGAGGGCGTACCTTGGGTGTTAGGACAAATGAGGGGGTGCGCACCGGTAACATTAATCTAGAATCACGTGAATTCACGTGAAATTCGTACGAAAGTTGCACGAAATTGGTACGAAATTGGTGCGAAATTCGTACGAATTCACGTGAATTCACGCCTATGAATCGGCTAACGGCTTGTCGCGTTTGGGCACCTCTGGTTTTGGGCGCCGTTTGAGCATGGTGGATGCTTTTGGGGCGTGACTTTCACTGGATGATGCGTAATGTAGCTGGTGGAAGAATTTTCCCGCCTCAAATCCCTCAGAAGGAACCAAAAATATGGCGGTTCCCCCTGAAAACCTCGAAGTTTGGGTCGATTCACGCGAATATTCACGGCCCATTCAAACGGCCACTTATCCACCGTTCACGAACGGTACAATTTACTGTTGGTCACCCTCGGTACTCTCGTTAACAACGACACCCACCCCCTCCTCAAAGTGCTCGGCCTCCTTCTTGATGTCAAAGCCTTTTTGAGGGGGAGAGAGAGGAAGAGATGGTGGAACGGGCTCGTACGGCGCGGAGTGCGGCTAGTGGAGGGGCTAGAGGAGCTACCGGTACAGCTGGCCCTACTTCTAGGGCTAAAGCGGTGGGTACGAGTGCTGGTGCAGCGGATAGAAACTTTGCTCCATCTACAAGCCAAGAGGATCACGTGGCTTAGAACACCAACAGAGCCAACACGCAGAACGCCAAAGACGCGGACCACGTCATAACCGGAACACAAGGACAAGCTTGGTGGCCATTTTCCAATAAGGCATGTTCCCCGAACTAATAGGGGTTGCGGTGGAGAATACGAAAGGCGAGCTGAATGAGACGAGGAGAGGGACCTTGCACGAATTGCTTGTGTAACATGTAGTGCTATGAACGAGTGCTTTTTAAGTGGTGTACTAACCCCCTGCCCTTTGCTCATGGCGCCCAAAATCATGTGTAGGCTAACCTGCTTTGCCCTCCTCTGAGATGTGGTGTGCCCATGCATATAGGTAGCAAGAGAAGCGCAAGGGTGAAGATATAACCGTCCTAGGCACTGCACAATGGTCCCTCGCCGTTTCACTGTTTCAGTTCTGCTTATGGTCTAGTGAGCAGTCTGGTCTGGTGTTGTTGCACGCCTGCCTCCCTTGTCAGCTACAACATGGCAAAGCTGCTCGTCCCCCCTACTGCTCCCCAGTCTCCAATTCTTGACCAAATTGGTAAAGAGATGATGATGGGCATTGTTTTCCTCCATTGACATGTAGCATAGCAATCATGTAGCCTTCGGCATCCGTTCGTACTTGCATGCCATTTTCTCGAACGGCATGTCAAGGAGTTTGTGCTCGCGCAAACGAATGACCTCGGAAAATGAGGTAGGATGCCGCGTCTTGTCATCGCAATCGGCCAACACACTGTGCGCTTGTGCTACACACAGAGCACCAAATGAAACTCCTTCCGACTTCATTGCCTGCGGCCCGTCGGAGTAGGGTTCAGCAACTGAGCGTCCTTGTGTGCACCTTGCTACCACACACAAAATTTGGGCGGCTGCCCGCTGCGGTGCACAGGTGGGGAAGTTTTGCATCAAATACTAATGGGCTTGGATGGGGCTTGAGCAAATCTTTATGCCACAACCGAAAACGGCTTGGATAGTACGTGGTGCTGCACGTGACAACATGGTGAGTGCCATCGCCAAATCCTATCGGTCTACAAGAAATGGATAGGGCTAGGCTATGCAGAGCACACATACTGCGAATTGGTGTCCCCAAGGGACACATACGAGGCCGACGCGGGTACGCCGGCACGGCTTTGGAGACAAGACGCAAAACCCTACAAATGCGCAAAGCACACGAACCTTCAATTGTGGTGTGCTTGTGGCTAAGGCATCCCTAGAGACCTATGTTAAGCAGTAAGTATCCCCCTCCTCGTCCAACCCCCTGTTCCCCCCACCCACCCACCCATCGTCCGGCCCCCTGGGACAGCCGCCCCCTGACCCCCGGGCTGTCCCCCATCCGTCCATTGAAATCCTGGATGTTCCTGGGCCGGTTTTGGGCGGCCCTGTCAAATGACCCTTTTCTTTTGTGAGGGGGGGGGGGCATTCCACCTAGAAGCCGAAAGCTTAAGAGCAAGAGACGGAGGAGGCAGATGAGGTGTTTCGGTATCAACTGAAAAGCAAGGTGGTCCGCATGGCAACAATTGGTTTAGCGATAGGTCCACGCGGTCCACGGTGTTGGAGAGAAGTGAACCCATGTCCCCCGACAGCAGTAAGGGCGGATCCGGGTCACGGTCTCGATCGGACAACTGGATGGGTCGTGGGTCTAGCAATGGGCCAGGTAGTGGGTTCAGCAGCAGTTCCTGTCGCTCATCCAGCACCGAGCAGCACGAGCCAGGGAAGGTGGCGAAGCTCAAAAGTGCACCGCGTCAAATGAAGGCCGCGCACCTCCCGGAACCTGCAAGAACGTAGAAGAGGAAGCTGCACTTCACACTCAAGTTGAAAGGGCGACCATCGCTTGTCCTGCCACCTGGCCAGACATGCCGAGGAAAGCACAAGGCGAGTGATGCGCAAGCCCGCAATCTTGTCATTCTGGAGGACTTTCTCCAAGGGGAAGACTACGAGTGCAGCCTGGGCCAAGTGGTGCATCATTACAAGGAATCCCTAGAGACCTGCGTTAAAACCAATATGGTGAATTTCAATTTCCAGTATATGACAGGGGGTAAAAATTAACCTGGCAAATATTTTTTTTGTTTTCCTTCTTCTTCTTCGTACTCTGTTCCTTTCCCTTCTTCTTGTCTTTCTTGCATCTCTTTTGCTCCCGCAAAAGGGGGGGGGGGTGCGCGTTGTACATGGGTTGCACGTTGGCTAAAAATTTGCCCCGTCGGGCAATGCGGACATCCTGCGCGTCGGGTGTGTTTTACGTGTTGACCTCTCGGTGTGTCCCTGGAGACAACACAAGCGTTGTGTGCATTGTGTGTATTCCACGGACCTCATCAGGGACAAACCCCCAGAAACAAACGCTCTTCAGCTTATGCAAGCCCATCGGGAAATCACCTTGGCTGCGTTGATGGTCGATCTTCCACCTCTTCCCTTTGGTCTTGTTCTCACAGGTGTGGATCTGGTCGCTCATGCAGTGGGAGAGGAGGAGCGTGTTGTGGACCTCCTTGGTCATGGGATCCTCCGGTCCTTTGGCTGCTTGTACCCATGCGACGTGACAAACCCCTATGACGCAAACATTAGGATTGGTCCGATGAAATGAAAAAGCAGTCATGCCTGCACAATACGGAGGCGGCCGTGGCAGCGGAGGTCATAGTAGTACAGCAATTCACAAGTTGACGGAGCATTTGAACACACTTGTTCATTGTTTCATTTGGAAGACGAAGACGCCGTCCCTAGCTCCACAGCGGCAGCAGACATCGGGTCGTATTGCTCCAATTCCGAATTCTCCCATCGGCGCTTGGGACATGCGGCACCACCATTCCTGAATCCTGAATCTAGAATGAATGGCAACGGTGGTACGCACATCAGCATTGCACAACATAGAAAACGCGCATGATGTGTGATGGTCCCCAGGGACAGTACAAAAGACAACATGCACAACACGCAAGACACGCGAAAAACATAGCAGACACAAGGCACCCGCTGGCACGTGTACTTCTTGTTTGATGAATCACATGCGTGCACAGGGGCGTTGCGCCACAATCTTCAAATGCTAAATGCGTCTAAAAGTGACTGCAAAGCACGATTGCAAAAAACTTGACAGGGGAAAACAGGTAAAAAGAGGGACACTACCACCTCACGGCAACCACATCTTCTTTTTCCAACCTGGCTACAGAACAAGGTAAAAGGGGCAATCACAAAGCATAACATACCTGCCGCCAGCTACTGGTCCCTCCAAGACCCACCAATAGCCCTAACGTGTCACGGGAGCCCACCGCCGTCCGTGTTGCCGGACCGTGACCTTGAAATATGACACATCAAAACACGCACGACAGGAACAATCTCCAAGGACAACCACAGAGCCTATGTAAGGAGAAGCGCGGAACGCGCCGGACCCGTGTGACAGGGGGATGTCGCTTTACACATCGGGTCACGCAGAAAACGTAGGACACCGAGGACACACCTCCAAAGGAGCCCTGACTTGAAAAAAGACAAAACCACACAAAACAGGTTGAAAAAATTGATTCGGCGGCCTCAAAAACCCCAAGAACCACCGTCTCGGCACGGGCGACGCGGGGGACACGTGACGGCCTTGACACCCATAGACGAAGAAGCATACGGCAATAGCCATGCAATGTCCGGCTTAAAAAGCATATTGGAGTTCCTCCGAAGTTACATCATTTTGACCACTCCAAGCTTCCTTAAAAGTGGTCTAGAATAGGACACACCTCTAGCATAAAAAAAAATAGCAACGAGTCATTGCCTTCACCTCCTTGGCAAAAGGAGAGTATATGTGCCGTGCGGGCACCGCGCACTACTTTTACAGCAGGTTACCTGGAATGCGTTGGCTTTTGCCCCCTCACACGCTGCCCAAGCAAGGAAGCCTTGGCCTTCACTAGAATCTTTGGCCGTACCAATGGTTCATGACATCCTTCCAGTGTTGGGTACGCACTCGGGGCGACTGATTGCCGGTGCCACGATCCCAACCCAAGGTGCGCATTCACATTGTGTTGGACAACCAAGCAATAACTAGTCGCACCATATCACCCATCTACTGTGAAGTGTGTGACGCCGAGGGCGGTTGGACCACATAGCGCCCTCTTGTCCACGGATCTCCTATTGTGGGAACTTGTGACTGCAGGAGCCGACTGTCCTCCAAATCCTTGTAGTTGTGTAGGTTTGGTCCACATGCTCAGCGTCATATTCGGGCTATGGTCACCCCCAGGAGGGCCAACGGGCATTGAAGCACGGTGGCATATGTTAGCAATGGCATAAGCGATATCCCAACAGAGTACACACCGTTGATGGTGGGCCCCTCCAACATGTTCACCAATGGCGCCAAAGCAAGAGCTACAATGTTGTGCACTGATGGTACCAAGCTTGGCGGCACACTGGATCAAAAAGGAAGCCTGGGACGAGAAGGAGTAGGCTTGGGCATTTGCTTTGGCCCGCTCCAGATCATTGGACGTGCAAGGCCCACATACGTCCTAGGGCACCGAAGTCCTTAGCCGATATGTGGCTGCATCCCTCTCCCCGCTGAACTCCGTGTATCGTCATCCAACACATTGATTAACAAGAACATCAAGGCCCGCTAGATCCCATGACATTGTTGCTGGAAAGAGGCAAAGTCCGCCGAGGACTTCCAAGCCATCCAATCCCATGGACACCCGGTGGCGCTCGCCCAGCACGTTTGACAGCACACTAGTGTGACTGCACTAAGGCGGCACGCCTAAGACCATCTTCCACAGACCGCAACCTAAGTGATCAAAGTATGCTACAAACCCGGGCGCCAAAGAGTGTGCTGGGGGCGGGCCTCCAAGTGGCAATGTACAAGCAAACTCCAAACCCAAAAATTTCGCTGCAGCAAGTGACAGTGCACAGGAATGTTACAAATATTTGGGCAGAGTTGGGGCTAGAGGAGATGCCTGATGAGTGTTCGGAGTCTCACGTATGAGGGGGGGGGGTCCAAGATCTATGATGATGAGGGTGATGAGGGGAGGTGGGGAGTGCCCACCCAAGATGTGCCTTGCATCGGCAGCATGCACAATATTAACATGTGCAAAGCAATGGGCTGATCATCACTCATACCTCACATTGGTGAATTTGACTGAAATAGATATCAAATCCACACCCGTCTTAACCACCCAATCTATGCCCATGTCTTCTACCACAGTTTGTGTCGTTGTCATGTTGTTGATTGTCTTGTCAATCCCAATCTTGTACCTTGCAGCATCTTATTGTGCAACCACGGAGTGGTGTGGCAAAATCATTTGCTGGTGGACCTTAGGAACACCATGAGGGCATATGGCAAAGGGCACTGACCACTCACCTTGTGAGTGGCCAATTTTTGTGGATGTTTGTCCCACTAACATTTCTGGGCTTCTCCCATGCACACTTTGTGACTTGCGAATGCCCCAAAGGGTGGGCTTTGTGTGGGGTGATGCTGGGCAAACACACCCTCATTGACATCAACAAAGCATCAGTACACTTACGTGAATGATTAATGCTTTGAAATGGATTGTACCCCGTCTATTGGCACCCAACTCAGCCTCTAGGGACTCTTACGTTTTTGTGGCACGGAGCATCACTGAAATCACCAAAATTGGCCAAAATTCAGAACCACAGAAGATCATGGAAAATCACGGAAATTGACATGGTTCTTCCAATTGTTGCTGCCGTTGTTGTTGCTGTTGCTGTTGTTGCTACTACTTGGTACTGCAGTGGTTGCTTGGTTGCCTAGTTGCTTGTTGTTGTTGGTGGTGACGATGCTTGTCTTCCTAAGTCACAGTTTGTCCTTGCTGGAAGTACTACCGCTTTTCAACCTTTGCATGTCTTCCTCTCATGAGCTGGGCTGTTTCGGTGAAGAAACAAAAGGTTTTTAGGTGGGGGTGTAAGATAAGATAATTGCATGGGCCAGGGTGCAGCAATTTCGTGGTATTATAGAAGTGTGGGGTGAGGAGATATGGTGTATCCCATGTGGCCAACATATTGACAAGGCCTTTCTTAGTGGAGTGCACACCCTGCCCCGGGGCGGGGTTTTTTCAGAATGCTGGGTGCCTCATTCTGATGGGACCTTGTGGGGGGGGGGGGGGGGGGCAATAGTGGATTGGGTGGCCTCTGGTCCATCCATGGTTCTCTTGTTTGTTTTATTTTTTTTCAATGTCTCAATTGACCACCTGGGTCTTCATGATGTTGGGCAGCTCAGTGGTCAGTGATGTGGGCTGCAAGGCATGTAAATTGAGGGTCATGGGTTCAATTTTTGCCTCTGGTTTTTTTTTTTTTTGGGCATAGGGCACAGGGCTGGGCTGCTGGGTCCATTCTTGCTTATGCTATGGGCGCTTCTGACCATGACAAAGCAGCGCGGGAGCACTTGTTGGTTGGTAGGTTGGTTGGTGGGTGGGTGCATCTTGGGCTTTAGCCCCTTGCAGAAGTAGGCTCGGTTTCATGCCACCAGCCCAAAAGTGGGTCCTGCTCTTTTCATTTCACCCCCCTCCCCCTCCCCATTCCTAAGAAAAGTCTTGGTGTTGACTGCAAAGAAAAAGTCAACAGTGTGAAGGACATCTTGGAGCCCAAGAAGCAAGTGGAACAAATGAAAAAAGGTAGAACATGGGGAGGGACTTGGAGAAGCTTGTGGGACCATGTTCTGCAATGGAGATGTGGAAGAATGTGACAACAGGTGGCCAAAGACCCCCTGTAGCTGTTTGGTGCTCTTTTTGTTCTTGTCCATGCTCTAAGATTTTCACTTTTCTGGCATCATGGGGCACCGTAAGGCACCATCTGGGAAAGTAGGGTAAAGCAATGAGATGCTCACCTTTGAGAGTCTAAAGGCTAGATTTTTGATGCATATGCAACAGTTTTGAGGCACGGGAATGCATGAAAAATTATGGAAAATCCTGGAACATCACTGAAACGTTTTCTCTGCAAAATCACAGGAATATCGGAAGCCCTGGATCCTCTTCTTTGTTTCCCTCAATTGAATCCAGGCACCATGTTGCTCTGCATGCGGGTAACACATGCACCATCTTCGCCAATCTTCAACTCAAGGCTCCCAACATCCACGGTCTTTGGAGTCAGTGAGTTCTAGTTCATGTGTACTGATTCAAAGTAGCCACCTGGGTCAGAGTGTGTAATGGCTCGCCTGGTCACGTCGCCGACTCGGGAGCACCTGAAGTCAACCCCACTGATCTCACCACTCACCGATCTCAACAAGAAGCACCACCTGCCAAAGAGGTTGAATTACTCAAACCTGGTGCACAAGGTGTTCCGGAACAACGAGGGCAAAGAGGTCCACTTCGAGCCCTCAGTTCAGTCGGCTCCCGAAGAAGATGATGATGACGAGTATGAAAAAGACTTCGACCGCTGGTTGCGGAGGGAGCAGGCCGGGACTGGGAATATGGTGCAGGGGCTGCACGACATTTTTGGCGTGTCGGAAAGCATTCAATTACCCAAGAATGTCAGCGACATGTCCAGCGAGGACCTGGGCAAGCTCCACAATACCCTGGACCGCAGCAGCCATGCTGTGCAGACCAAACAGCAGTACGAGTCCAATCTCAAGGAGTTCAACGAAGAGCTCTCAGTCTTGCGGCAACCAACGCTGGAGATCCCTTTCGCACTAAGCGACGTCGATATGCAGTTAACACAGCAGCGAGACGCCCATTCCAATGTGTCCAGTGTGCTCGGGTCGGAGCGGCAGGCAATGCAAAAGCGGCTGGTCTGGTGGCAGAAGGAGATGGTGGAGGAGACGGAGTCTGAGGAGTCAGAGATCTCTTCATTACTGCAGCACCTGGACAAAGTGCGCCAGGCAGGCCCAAGCTGGAAGCAGGTGCCCCAAGGGTCAATGAGATTGGTCTTAGCGGGGGTTGTGAGCACCATGTACCCCCCCTCGCATCTATTGGGGTCAAACCAAGTGACCAGCTGCCCGGTTTAACAACAGTGAGCCCTCCAGAAATCACGGATTGTCTTTGCAAAGTTACATTTTTTGGCAAGAACTTTTTTTCTGGCCCCAGGCCTCAGGCCGAATTCCAGGCCCTAGGTGCATTCTGAGCTAATTTCTTCAGGGGTCTCCAGCTGAAAACTCCACCACTGCCCCAGCCCCCCCCCCCCCTTTTTTTAACAGTTTGACATTTCGAACAGACCTACTTTTTTCCAGATCCAACTCTCTGACTATGTGGGGGCGGCTGGGACAGGCCCCACAAGGCACTTGTAGCACATTTTGTGGCCTTTTCTGCTGGAAAACCCCAGCATCTTCAGGGATTTCTTCCTGCAACCACACATTTAGATGGTGGGACTGCACAACCATCGAGCCTGGTCTTGGCAAATTTCCCACTGTTAAGCCTCAGAGGTTGGGGTCGTGGGAGGAGGAGCGTGTTCTGGGCGTCAGTGAAAAATCAGGACATCACAGTTCCCCACGGAGCCAGCCAAGCCCCCCCCCCCCACCGTGGACTTTGAGATTTGCATGCCTCTCTCACAAGGGCCATCCCCGTCCACAGGGCGGTCGCAATTGGTAGCACAATGCTCCCCGCCCACGCAGTCCCCGATGCAATTTATCTTCCCCTCTCCAGGATCGTCCAACAGTGACATGGTGTCAACATGCAGCACGGGAGGCTCGCGCTGCTACACCGGACAGAGCACTGTTTCGAGATTCACAACCCCTCACACACTCACACCACCCCTCACCTGAAAATCTCTCGGGAATGGTCCTGTTTGTGCCAACATGGAGCTTCATTTGGGGTCCGAGGGGGCGTACCGTGCGCTGTGCGAAAAGTTGGCTGTTCTCCACCATCGGGAGTTTGGTAAGGTCAGAAGATTGAAAGGACGTCATTGAATGGCTGCTGCAGTGGACGGGGCCATAGGGGGCAGAATTTAGGTCCCTGGGACCCATGGCAAGCATCAGATGTTTGAATTTTTGAGTTTTGAATTGATTGTGCATGATTCCGCAGGTGGGTGGTTTTCAGGGTTGTTACCTGGATAATCACCGTAATAATTGGCGGTGTGCGCGCGCTGTGCCCGCGCTGTGCGAAAACGCCCCCCGAGTCCTTGTTGCCTCATGTGTGCCCACTGAGTGCCCTGTAGGGGTGGGTATATGGGGTATATCCCGAAAGCCCTTGAAAAGGGCTATTCGGAACACCCAGGTCTGCATGCTGTACTGACGACATGTTTGAGATTTCGTCCGTTTTGGACTGTGTGTGTGCTGCCTGCTGCCGCTTTTTGTCAACAGGCACGCATCATGTCTGCCTACAAATTCGTGCTATGTGCTGTTGCCTCCCTCGATGCACCACCGAAACCTTTCATTTGCAAAAGAGCATGCTCTGGGGTGTAAAGCAGGTGAGTCAGAAGGAGCCTGGTAGCCAGGCAAAAAAGCAAAAAAGCCTCGTACTGCCAGTTCGCAGCAACCTGCATGTACCCACAAGGAGCACCAAATTCTGTCCACCGCTGAGCCCACTGCTTTTGCAACCCAGTTTTGGGATCGTAAAGTTCACCCCAACAAGGTTTCCCAGCAGGAGTTTCTGGCAACGTGCATTGACGCTGATGTGGAGCAGAAGGTGAAGCGTGCAACTAGCCAAAAGTACACCGGAAAGAGGGGGCATGAGACAAACATATTTTGTACCTTACTGTGGGCCTCATCAACAAATTTGGAAGACCCAATTTTCCTCCACTATTTCAACATCTCATGCACAGTTGTGCAGTCCATGGCCAAGGCAAAAGCAGCTGCGGCCATTGCCATTCCTCTCAGTTCGATGGGGGCACCTTAAGCGCAGTGCGCGCGCGGTGCGGGCGCAGTGCAACTATTTGTGCGTCTAGCCGTATTGGAGCATACTTTGTGATACTAGGGGCATCACTGTTGCCCCTAGCGTAGGTTTTGATGCTTCTTCCACATTGGGGATATGGCATTTTTGGATTTTCACCCACTTTCACCCATTTCCACCCCTTTTCACACTTTTTAACTCATCTCCACCATGGACTCCCACACTTTGGTGTGGGCCCTTGAGTTGGGGTGACGGACTCCCCAGTTTTTCCCTGACCACAGTCGAATGCCCTACGCGAGGCCGCATCACTGCTGATGAGGATGCGTGGTTGTACCACAAATGGAAACCGGAGGTTGACGTGGATTCCCTCTTGCAAGCCACTTTGCCCCCCGGTCCAGTTGAGGATGAAGTGGACACATACGAGGCTTTGGCACTAGCTAGTAGGGTGAGTGAGCTTTCAAATGCCGCCACTCCGGAGCATTCTGATTTTGTACTGAGTTGACAATTGAACAGAATAGAGGATATGTGTGTGGCTTTCCGCATTTTGCATGATGTCTCATGTGAGGGGAAGGTAGCTTGCATTTGCCTTTAGCTAGGGTAGTTTGGGTGACCTAAACTTAGGGGCATTTGGAAGGGGTGTGCCTGGGGGTTCTTTAGGGAGGACCTAGTCTAAAATTAGCGCGCAATGCGCGCGTAGTGCAAGGATTCCCCCTATGAAAAGTCCATGGAAACGGGCCGCAGTAAACACCCGACGAGCCTCGGGAACCAACATGAAGTTTGAGAAATTTCTCCACGACCTGCCACGAGCTGATAACGGCTTCAATGATGCTGCACGGCCACACACTGAGACGGTACATCTCTTCCCCGTGATGGACACCGTGCCTCTCGTACTATCTGTGGATCCACTGGTTGCAAAGGGAGGAGCTAGATCTTTTTGCAAAGCAAGGCAAAGCCCCCACCAAACCCATACATTTTTGAACGCCCTGTTCTCACAGATCAAAAAGTTTCCACATAACCCCCCCCCCCTAGGGGATGAATTTTGGTGCATCGGAGCGAAAGGTGAGAAAAGCCGAAAAAAGTGCTAATTTGCTCCGCTTTGGCACATTGTGAATGGCCCAAGAGACATGGTATCTACACTTAACTCCAAAAACAGCCTGTGCTCACTAGGCCCATAGGCCCAAGGACCAAACACCAGTAGGGGACAGCATGGCCAAGTAGGGCCGGCGCAAGCAAATTCTGTCCTACTGATTACCCCTTGTTACCCATGATGACCCCTGACCAGCATGTACACCCCTCACTACCCTCACTAGGTACGGCCCAAACTGCCCATCGGAAAGGCCTAAAAGGCGTGAGCCTTTCCAAGTGTCACACTACTAATGCCCAACAGGTGACAGCTCACTTGGTATGGTGGAAAGGGAGGGCGGGTTCTTGCCCTTCAGCCTAGCCATTGAGCTTTTGGACAACACAAGCAGTGAACTGGATCTAGCACAGGGAAGACCGTGGTGGCATGCGTGGGAGCAAAGTGCATTGAAGCAAACTTCGCCCATTGTGGCCTTCGGGGCTTCAACCCCTTATAGTTCAAATATCCCTGATGAGAAGGCGCCCAGTGTGGTGGTCGTTAATAGGGTTCACAGAAGGAAGATGTTTAGGGGAGTGACATAAGGGGACATGTGATTAAAGTTGGGGGCAACTATGCGGGGCCAACTACGGTGAGTGTATACCGTGGAGGTCCTCTTACCATGGCACCACACAGCAAGAATCGGAGCATAGTCAACAGCCGCTTCACTGACGCAAGTGCCATATGTGCACAAGGGACACACCTGCCCCTATCCTTGCATGGCAGCTGATCAGTAGCCAGCACTACTAGGCCCTGCTAAGTTGCTGCTTTTGTTTGGCCTGAAGGTTGGCGGGTTTGTGCAGCACACTGTTAACCCCCACCCCACGCATCCCCCCTTTGTTATTGTTTGGGCCGTTGACAGCCCATGAGCACTGCAGTTGTTTTGATGGTAACCAGGAACACAATCCCCTTGCACTGATAAAGGAAAGTTCGCAAGAACACTGGCGGAGTTTCAATATCAGTTTTGGCCCACTTTTGCTGTTGTTGTTGTTGCGATGTTGCGCTGGTAAGAGGGGGAAACCATCCCCATGCCTTGAGAGAGGCGGTGCCTTGGGGGGGAACTTGCGCCGCTCGTGTGCCATGCGATAATTTTGCGGCGAGTACACCTGGAACGTCCTGATTTTTGACCCCTCCCAAAATTGTCCCTAACGAGAGCAAACATTTTGGCCACAAAAGTTGTGTACACACCCGTCCTTCCCACGAATATACCGAATAAATACGAAGGTTTTGCCAAAATATTTAATTCACGGCGTGATTAGGGTCTCAAACGCAAAAAAAATTAACGTAAAGAAATGAATCAAATTTGCACCAACGACCACAAAAACGGCTGAAATTTCACAAAATTAGACTTCATTAAACATGACTATGACAACATGTGTCTCATCAGTTTCCATTCTGCCTGATCACTGTTTGTGGCACCCTCCGCCTCCTATGTCACCCAGAGTGCAATGGAGAGTAACAAGATGCATCCAGTGTTCACCAAGAAGTAACAACATCCATCCAGAGACCACCAAGGTGAAGGCACTGCGCAAAAAAAAGCTTCATGTCAAAATTTGTTTTCGCAACAATGAAATGAAAAATTACACAACGGTTCTGGCCATATATGATGGTGTGGCCACGCAAAAACGGGACAATCGCAAGACCCCCCCCCCCCCGCAAGAATGTTTTTCCATTTTTTGGGGGGCAAAAACAAATTTTTGCTCAAGATTAATTGTTTTTCAGCTTCGCAAAAAAATTTGTATTTTAAATTTGTTCATATTTATTTGGTAGCACAGTCAAGACCACAATACAGTGGCACCCACTTCACAATCTTTGTTGTGGCCTTTTGGGTCCCAAATAAGAACATCCACAGAGGTGCCCGGCGCCATAGGGCAAATCAAACGACAACACAACACCTGTTCCATAGATATCGCTCATTAGCCGTGCTGCACGCGCACTGTGTCAGGTGCTTCCCGTTCGGCTGGTCAGGATATGGCAAGTTGGTGCAGTGTCTCCTGTGCAGTTTATCACTGGTGCACGGGTGGTTGATTGATGGCAGCCCAAAATTGACTGCTGGTGTTTGTTGGGCCAGCAGTGGTGGTTCAGAGCCAGTCCCAATATGATCCCAGTGCCAAGTATACAGTCATGTAATGCAAGGCAATTTGCATTTAAGGGACCTCCTGTGCCAGCGGACACTTTTCCACTTTGGGCCTTTTTTTGGTCGGATGGTTCTGCAAGACTGCCTCAAGGTATGGAAATAGATCTGGAGGCCTTGGGGATTGTGCGTATGGAGGGGGGACGGGGGGGACGTCTCCTCGGTCCTAGTACGCGATTCCCCTCCCCCCCCCCCCTTCCCTGCCCTCCGGGCCCACTTAGTTGCCAAGGGTCAACAGCTACTGGCCATACATATGGTGGCGCCGAAGGCACCCGAAAATTTTTTTTCATTCCCCTTGCCCATTTTGTCCACTTTGCACCCCAACACTATCCTTGAACCCAACCTTGACTCTAATGCCCACCCCAACCCTCAGCCTACTCCTAACCCTACCCACAAACCTTACCCTTGACCCTAATCAAGACTGAATATTGGGACCGAGCTGGTGGGGGAGGGAACATCAGCTATGGCTGGTGAGGGACATCAGGAATGATTCACACATTGATGGCTCTTGACAAAGTGAAATCAGCTTGCAAGTGAACCCCATCACCCTGAGGGCCACTTTCAAGGCTTTTTGGACTTCTAAGGTGCCAAAATGCCCCAAAATGGGCTCAAAATGGGCTCATTTCACCCGTTGGTGCACCCCAAATGGTCTAGGATGAGGTTTGGGAAAATGCGTTTTTGACCCATTTTTGACCCATTTTTGGTCCCAAAACAGGCTATTTTCAAGGCATTTTGGGATTTTCGGAGGACCAAAATGGGCCACCACAAGCTCAAAACGGTCGAAAAACACTTGTTTTAGCGTTGCACATGGTCTAGGATCATTTTTGAGAAAAATCATCTTTTTGCCCCTACTGGACCCTGTTGACCCATTTGGGCATCCGCCTGTTTGGGCTTGAGCGTGCAGCTTGCCGCAGCCTAGTGGGCCTAGGTATGGATGGGCGTCTAGGCATCCGTTTGGGCAATTCTGAGGGGTGGAAACCACAAAAAGTGGGGGGTTGCGGGGGGGAGTAGTTGCCCTCGGAATCGCATTTTGAGTCATGTAGCCAAAGATATGGCTTATTCTTGGTTTGTGGCTGTCGGCATTTGGAGCTTCTGGGGGCCTTTTTGGGCCGTTTCCGGGACATATCATGGAGTTAGAGGGCCGCAAAGAGCTCGTTGACACGGGGAAGTCAAGCCGCACGTGGAGTGTACCCACCGTTTCCTTTCGTTTGGCCGTTTTGAATGTGTTCGAGGGCTTTTTTGGCCCAAAAATGGCTGTTTTTGGCCCTAAACTGCAGTTTTTGAAACTGAGGTCCGCCACCTGCGAATCCCGTCCCCGGCCGCCACCGTTGAGTTTCTTGCTCAAACTCTGTGTGATTATACTTCACACCCAAAGGTATCATCCACCAAAATTTCACCCGAATCCAAAGCACCATGACGGAGTTCTGATTTTTCCCCATTTTGCGCGTGCTGCTTGCTTGCTTGCTTGCTTGCTTGCTTGCTTGCTTGCTTGCTTGCTTGCTGCTAAAACCTGGTAGGTCCACCCTGGACACTAAAAAGGGTTATAAAACCAAGACTGGTTCCACCAGCTCGGTGACCCTAATCAAGACTGAATATTGGGACCGAGCTGGTGGGGGAAGGAACATTAGATGTGAATGGTGAGGGACACCAATGAGTCACACATTGAAGGCCGTTGACAAAGTGGAATCAGCTTGCAACTGATACCCTTCACCACAAGGCCCACTTTCAAGGCTCTTGTGGACTTGTGAGGGGCCAAAATGCCCCAAAGTGGGCTCAAAATGGGCTCATTTCACCCGTTTGTGCACCCCAAATGGTGTGGGATGAGTTTTGGAAAAATGCGTTTTTGACCCATTTTTGACCCATTTTTGGTCCCAAAACAGCGCATCTTCAAGGCATTTTGGGATTTTCGGAGGACCAAAATGGGCCACCACAAGCTCAAAACAGTCCAAAAACACTTGCTTTAGCATCACACATGGTCTAGGATCATTTTTGAGAAAAGTCATTTTTCTGCCCCATTGGACCATATTGACCCATTTGGGCACCCACCTGTTTGGGCTTGCGCTTGCAGCTTGCCGCAGCCTAGTGGGCCTAGGTATTGGGGTCTAGGTGTCCGTTTGGGCAATTTTGAGGCGTGGAAACCACAAAACGTGGGCAGTTGCGGGTGGACTAGGTGCCCTCGGAATCGCATTTTCAGCCATGTAGCCAAAGATATGGCCTGCTCTTGGTTTGTGGCTGTCGCCCGCCAATCTGCACAAAATTTGGGCCTTCTGGGGGCCTTTTTGGGCGGTTTCCGGGACATATGGTGGAGTTAGAGGGCCGCAAAGGGCTCGTAGACATGGGAAAGTCAAGCCGCACATGGAGTGTACCCACACTTTCCCTTTGTTTGGCCGTTTTGAATGGGTTCTAGGGCTGTTTTGGCCCAAAAATGGCTGTTTTTGGCCCTAAACTGCAGTTTTTGAAACTGAGGTCCGCCACTTGCGACACCCGTTCCCGGCCGCCACCGTTGAGTTTCTGGCTCATACTTTGTGTGGTTGTCCCTCACACCCATAGGTATCATCCACCAAAATTTCAGCCGAATCCGAAGCACCACGACGGAGTTTTGATTTTTCCCCATTTCGCGCGTGCTGCTTGCTGCTGCTTGCTGCTTGCTGCTGCTGCTGCTAAACCTGGTAGGTCCACCCTAGACCCTAAAAAGGGTTATAAAACCAAGACTGGTTCCACCAGCTCGGTGACCCTAGCCCTAACCCTAATCAAGACTGAATATTGGGACCGAGCTGGTGGGGGAGGGAACATCAGCTATGACTGGTGAGGGATATCAAGAATGATTCACACATTGATGGCTTTTGACAAAGTGAAATCAGCTTGCACGTGAACCCCATCACCACGAGGCCCACTTTCAAGGCTTTTTGGACTGCTAAGGTGCCAAAATGCCCCAAAATGGGCTCAAAATGGGCTCATTTCACCCGTTGGTGCACCCCAAATGGTCTAGGATGAATTTTGGAAAAATGCGTTTTTGACCCATTTTTGACCCATTTTTGGTCCCAAAACAGCCCATTTTCAAGGCCTTTTGGGATTTTCGGAGGACCAAAATGGGCCACCACAAGCTCAAAACGGTCCAAAAGGCGTCGCACATGGTCTAGGATCATTTTTGAGAAAAATCATCTTTTTGCCCCTACTGGACCCTGTTGACCCATTTGGGCACCCACCTGTTTGGGCTTGAGCTTGCAGCTTGCCACAGCCTAGTGGGCCTAGGTATTGGGGTGTAGGCGTCCGTTTAGGCAATTTTCAGGGGTGGAAACCACAAAAAGTGGGTGCTTGCCGGTGGATTAGGTGCCCTCGGAATCGCATTTTGAGCCATGTAGCGAAAGATATGGCCTATTCTTGGTTTGTGGCTGTCGGCATTTGGAGCTTTTGGGGGCCTTTTTGGGCCGTTTCCAGGACATATCATGGAGTTAGAGGGCTGCAAAGAGCTCGTTGACACGGGGAAGTCAAGCCGCACGTGGAGTGTACCCACCGTTTCCCTTCGTTTGGCCGTTTTGAATGTGTTCGAGGGCTTTTTTGGCCCAAAACTGGCTGTTTTTGGCCCTAAACTGCAGTTTTTGAAACTGAGGTCCGCCACTTGCGAATCCCGTCCCCGGCCGCCACCGTTGAGTTTCTCGCTCAAACTCTGTGTGATTGTAGTTCACGCCCATAAGTATCATCCACCAAAATTTCACCGGAATCCAAAGCACCACAATGGAGTTCTGATTTTTCCCCATTTCGCGCGTGCTGCTTGCTTGCTTGCTTTTGCTTGCTTGCTGCTGCTGCTAAACCTGGTAGGTCCACCCTAGACACTAAAAAGGGTCATAAACCAAGACTGGTTCCACCAGCTCGGTGACCCTAACCCTAACCCTAGCCCTGCTCCTAGCCCTAGCTCTCACCCGAGGCTCGGGTTAGAGTGAGTGTTGGGGTCCAAAATGGAGAGCAATGATGCCCCCCCCCCCCCCAACCCACCACCCCAAATCGCCCCACCTGGACCCCCCCCCAGCCGACCCTCCCAACCCCCCCCCCCCCATCGCCCCTCCCTGAACCCCCCCCCTCCAATCCCCCCCTTCCCCCTGGGGGCCTTCGGCCCACTTCTACTGGGGGGGGGGAGTCACGTATAAAAGCGAGGAGACGTCCCCTCCGTGGGTGGGGGGCTTCTGGGTATGAGCACACACCAAATCACAGCATGCTCGCTTTTTGTGTGAGGGCTGGTTTACATCAGTAAACCCGAAAGCAGCTACCCTACATTAGACCCCCAGCCAGGTGCATGGTGCGTAAGCAGTGCTGGTACAGGCATGAAAGGCAGCCTGAAGTGCACCTTCTTCCTGACCGCCTTGTTGTTGACATCTTGACCCGTTCAGGTGCCCCACGATGGGCCTGAGATGGCAGTGGACACCACAGCCGAACCAGAGGAGGTACCCGAGACCAGCAAGGATTTGTTGGATGAAGAGGGAGTCACGTTTGAGATGCCGTCTGTCTTGGAGCCATTCACTGAGAAAGCAGAAGAAAGCCCTGCACCGCCAATAACACTTACAGCCCCCTCACCCAAGGTTTCCTCCACTTTGCCAGCTGCAGAGTCGCAGCCGGAGATATACAACCCTGCATTCGTGGTGGAGGATTGGAAGGACAGTATCTTGATTGACCTGTCAACTGCCGAAAAAGTGCAGGAAACCGTGCAAGCCCTTGGGAACCGGATTGACAACATGCAGGTGGAGCTCACCCCAGCCCACCACCCTCAACAGGACCCCTGCATATGTTTACTTGGCAGGGACCATCGTAGTTGAAGGGAGTCTTCTACATACAGTGCCCGTGCAGTGTGCATGCAATGCCAATTTTTCTATGTTGAAAACTACCCAAATTCTAGTTTTGGGCTTTTTCCACAAGCACCTGACATGCACCCGTTGTTGCTCCTTGTAATCTCCTCTTGGTTGCATTGGATACATTTGCTGCCTTTCTCGGAACCCAAAAACCCACATCTTAGGCATTCTGCTAGTTGCTCGGGCTGTGACTCGGCATTGTGGGTAGTGCAAATCCGCTCCTTAACCTCCACATGTAGCTCTCTTATGTTCTCTCCCCCTGGGCTGTGTGGTTTATGGCCTGTGATGGCTGATTGCCCCTCATCTCTAATAGCTGGGCATGGACACTTTCGCTGCACAGCTGACCTCCGCATCTCTGGTTGTTCAGAGACATCCCTTTGGTGCATCATCCTCCAATTGACGGTGACAGGTAATTCTTTTGCAATCTCACCTAGGGAACCATTTGTGGATTGCAATATTGCTCCAGTCAAGGGGCATGGGCACCCTTGTGATGCACTTGACACACACATCCCCGGTCGTTCCGGACCTTTTTCTGCATACACTGAGCTGGCTGACATGCCCTGTGCAGGAGGTGTGTTGCAGTCACTGGTGTTCACACCAAGAAAAGTCTTGTGTAGACAGAAGACCACCGACGTTAGCCAGAGCATTGGCAGAACAGTCGTGCCTTGAGGAGACATCGGTGCCAAGCCACCGGCGACCGCTGGCATCTGTGTAGTATGGGATGCCGTTGTTAGTACAAAGCGGTCCTGTACTCTCCATTCACCGGGCTTGAACCCAGTCGGATGGTTGAGGAGTCCATACACCACAACTACCAGCAGCAACAAGCAGCTTGTCTCCATCGTTGCATGATATGTTGCTTGACATCTACTTGTACATCCTTAAGGCTGGTGTCAATGCACTCTCTAGCATTGCATCCAACCCATGGACTAGTTTTGTCTTGATGCTTGTCATGCATGAACGAGCTTGCTGTACATGGGCATTCTGTCATGAATGTAGCAGTCGTCATCGAGTCCCCTATCTTTATAATACAATCTCTCCTCCCAAAGGAGAAGAAGGGTGGGGGGGTGCGTGCAGATGGGGTGGAAGGGGGTGAAAATGCACATAGGAGCCCTAATGTAGCTACATAACATCATTGTGTCAGCCAAACCCTTGAACAATCACTAAACACCCTTTTGGTAACCCCCTTCCAGGCAAATTCTTATCACATGGATGGGTGTTAGGCGTAATTCGCTTTTTTTTTTTGGCGTAAGTCGAGTGTGGGGGAAAAAAGCTTGAAAATGTATGGCACGCGATTGTTTTTGTTATGCGACCTGCGCTTTTTTTTTATATGCTACCTCTCTAGAAAAAGAAATAATCGAGTTACACTTTTTTTTTAAAAAAAATTAAAGCGAGTTACGTTCTTTTTGTTACGTAACCTACATTTTTTTTTTATATGTGACGTGTTGCAAAAACGAACACAAGCAAGTTACACTTTTTAGAAGAAAAGTTGTTTACCTCAAAAACAAAAATTCTACCCACTGCTGATTTTGTCCCCCGCTCTAACCCCCCCCCCCCCCCGAGACGGCAGGGGTGAGGTAGCCACAACACCTACTTGTGGGCCAATTCTGATTTTGTCCCCCATTGTGAAGTGTTGGGGACCCCCTAGTTGGTAGAGGTGGTGTAGCCACAAGGCCAACTTGTGGGCCACTTCTGTTTTTGTCCCATGCTCTTAAGCGTTCAGGTGATGGACTCCCATGCTTTGGCGTAGCCCCTCGAGTAGGGGTGATGGACTCCCACGCTTTGGCGTACCCTATCGAAGTGGGGTGACGGACTCCCGAACTTTGGCGTGGCCCCTTGAGTTGGGGTCACACACTCCCGTGCTTTTGGGGGTGGCCCCTCAATTTGGGGTGACGGACTTCCACGCTGTTGCGTGGCCCCTCGAGTTGGCGTGACGCACTCCCATGCTTTGGCGTGGCCCTCGAGTTGGGGTGACGGACTCCATTGGTTTGTGTGTGCCAAGGACTAGGGAGTGCCAATATGGGCATGCGGCGATGAATCGTTGCATCTTTGTGGCGCGGTGGCTGGCCATTAGGCCAGCATGGAGGACGTTGACGTTATCCTGACACCTTTGCCGAAAGGATTCATCAAGGACGCAATGTGCATCATCAATGCAGATTAGATGTAGATGCAAATGCCACCTAATGTACACAATGGGAACTAGGTGAAGATAGATTGTAGTTTGTGAGATCACTTCCTGGCTTGAGCCATCTAAGTTTGCTTCACACAGCAATGTTGAGGAGGGACCCCCACACACTAATGGATATGCAACCCTTCGACACAGTACCTTCGCATGTTGCACCCATGCAAAGCAAAGAATACTCAAAGCCAACGCATGTTTCTACGCATACGTGGATGGAAAAACATCGGAAGCGTTTTCGGACGGACTGTTCCCAACACTGTTGCCAATTGACTGGTAAATTTCGGACTAGACATGCGTGGTGATTTGGGAACCAAGCTGCCGAGGTTGATCGGAAAAACGCTTCTGATTTCCATAGTGTTGCTTCCGATAATTGCTTGCAAACAGCTTGACCACATTTCGGGAGCATTGCTTCCAAAAGGGTATGGTTAGTTGCTTGGAATTACGGGGAGCTGTGCTACCAAGCCTGCTTCCCCCTATCCCATGGTGATCCCACGGGTTTTCACAAAAAAGTCTCCATCCCACCCACTGTATTGTCCCCCACACACGTCTCCTTGGTGCTCGTTGTATGCGAAACTCGTGTGGGGTAATGCTGCGTTGTACTTGCTTACTATTGTGCTCTTGTGGCTCACACCCTCCACCCCCTCACTTCCAATTACAGCTTTTCGAAGTGAGGAAAGTGATCTCTTCAAGTCCAAAAGGCATGCCCATTTTATGAAACCAAATGTCATCTCCGCTCGCGCAAGATCGTTCCGTTGTTCTACCCGACTAAATTGTGACATGCACACCAAGATGACCCCTTGCTCCTTGTAATAGCTTTAATAGAGATGACACAATGTTCGGTTGCTTTTTTTGTCCCCTTTTTATTTTTAGCTAACCACCAACCCACCCCTCAATGAGAAAAAAAGTCCACGGAGCCCCGGCAGCACGGCTAACCTCCTAGGATGCTAGGAGGGAAGAGCGACATGCGGACTCGTGTGGTGTGCAAGGGGCATCAACAATAGCCCCTTTTTGTGCAAAATGCACTGAATTTTCTTCAATTCCTGGCGATTTGCAGTGCTTTGTTATATTTTGTGCTCTTGCCGGTGCTCGGACAAGGTTTAGGGACACAAGCCATGTGGGACCATGCAACCTAGAACTTGTGCCCCATACATCCTCATTGTCTTTATTTCCTCTCCGTTCGTGCCCTGTGTTGTGTTCCAAGGTGCCAAGATAAATGGGCACATACTAGCAACTGCTTCTTCCTCTAGCACGCCATGCGTGACACGGGGCCCGAAGGCACCACACAACAAGAGGTGCAATATGAATATAGGGGACCCGGACCCGCGGAGCCAACGGAGTGGCAGGGCCCGGGTGGACGAAAGTTACAAACGGTTGTTGTTTGACTGTGAGACTGTGGGCAAATTGGGATGGTTCGATGTCAATGAATGGCCTCAAGATGAGAACCTCACCAGCCATGGGAAAGCAGACATAGAGGCCATCTTTGAGCATTGGAAAAGGTGGTTTTCCTATCTCACTCAGGAGACTATTTGTCCAAGGTCAGAGCAGATAAAGGTCCATCTTAGAACCCAACTAAAAGCCTGAATTCCACACATTTTTGGTCTTTCATTGTGTGGTAGAAAGGCCAAGTTCCTCAGTTCCATATTCTCCGTCGAGCTACCTCAGCTCTTACACCATCTGATGTGGCTGTGGAGCAAGCTTTCTCGCGCTTCACTCCTCTCTTGGCCCCTCAACGATCGTGTTTGTCCACCAAGCTTGTTGAACATTTCATGATTTAGTCATTCTATGCCCTGCTTTGGGGCAAGTATGACTACCAGCCAGTGTGGAGCTTGGTTTCTAACAACGAGCGACGGGCGCCGTTTCGCACCGCGTGGCCTGATCGGGGCGGCAAGCATGCTTCCCGTAAGCGCAAGCCAACACAAGAATTGGTTGGAGCTGAAAGGAAGTGGGATGTGGTTGTTTGTGAGTGAGAGTCTAGTGGTGATTTTTCCTCGATTTCTGATTCCTATGGCTCCAGCGACAGTGAGTCGGTAACATACATGTCTTCCCCAAGCCCTTCACAATTTGATGCATTGCGTGTGGTTTGATATTGGGTACGTACTGTGGACAAGGCGGTGAGTGGGTGCCTGCCTCCTTGATTCCTAGGCGGCTCTAAGCGAGTCGCCAATGGTTGCCGGAAATGAGCCGGAGGGTCCATTTTCAAAACTGACTATACACCCCTTTTTTTTCACACTGTTTGGTTGCCGTGTAGAATCAGGTGTGTCAATGCATAGTAGCATGTTGATGCAGAGAGTTGTATGCATCACACACAATGTACAGAACATGTATTAACTTGTGTACCTACAGAGGGTCATTATGAGCTTTTTCTTTCACCAACTCTTTTTGTTCTGTTAATTACCTGTCAGATACACAAGAAGAGCATGCTCGTAATGGCTATTGGCAACAAGAACACTCTGCAGCGCGTTCTTGTTCCCAAATTCGTCTACTACTCGCATATTTTACCATTTTGGCTATGTTGCCTCGTGTACTACCCCAGACTGCTTGAATTTTACTTCTTTGTATAAATTGTTTGTTCATGCCATGACTTATGGAGTTTGTGTTCAAGAACGCTCTGCAGATCGTTCTTTCAACTAAAATCCATTTCAAACACCCTCCATGCAATGGTTCTACACCATTCCGTTGGCCCGTGTTCTTTGGTCTGTTGTTGAGTTTGGTCAATAGCTGCAGCACCAAATATTTCAATGTTGTGAACGCGTTTGCTAATTTCGTGTTGTTGCCCCCCATTGAGGGGTATTTCAACTGACAAAGACAACTTTGGGTTATCTTATGCTTGGCATCTTGGTCACTTGTTGCTTGGTTGCTGCATTATCTCCATTGCCGAACGCTATGGTGCTTGTCCGCATCGATCTTTATTATAAAAAACATTCAAAGCTGGAGCATTGGTCAAAGACGCTCTGTTGTTGAGCGTTGTTGAGCGTTGTTGAGCGGAATCTCCTCAATAATGGTCGCATTTTGATCGCGTACTTGCTATCTCTTTTGTCGCTTCCGTTTTGGCCCACTAGACATCAAGAACGCTCTGTAGAGCGTTCTTCGCCCAAAACTCTTCTTGGCATCGAAGTCAATGGACTCTCGGGTTGTGGGGCAACAACTACCCAGGTACTTCTTTACCATTTGGCAACTGCACAATGGATCCCAAGACATTCCGCAAGTTACTGTCAATTTTGCCGGACTACTGTGGTGTGGAGGAGTTCATTAGTCATGCTTTGCACGACGACGGAACAAGTGGGGGACCTGGAGCTTTCATACAGTGAGTATGTGGGCTTCGGGGTGATGCAAGGACTCGGCGCTCGCTTGGCGATGTTCGACGGCCATGGTTGGCAAAAAAGAGTGGTGCACCCCCCTCCCACTGGTACTCCCCCCTTTGCATAGAGGCATTCAACATGTGGCGTTTGATGCACAAACGTTGCAAGCTCAGGGCTTGCCGTCCAGTAGGTGATGTTCCTATGTCTAGGTCACTAAGGAGGAAACTCTCCCATTTGGGGGCTTGCACGTAAAATGTTGGCAACACACCAACGTGCTTGCCCGATGGCTTAGGATCTTTGGGACTTGATTAAACAATTGCAATACATTGGTTGGGTTGACAACTTCTATCGTTGCCACTTTGCTCCTTCGCCCCATCCCCCCAATCTAAGCCTCAATTGTACTGCCATGGCTTTGTTACAAGTGTGACTTGGACATTTTCCTTCGGTACCCAAAGTTGGATTTGTTGAAGCAACGTCTCCCTGTGGTTGTTCAGAGGTTGTGTGACTCTTTCCTAGGGTTGTGTGACGGCACAAAGACTTTGCTTGATGGTCCCATTGAGGCAAAAGATATTCGTGCCCCCTTGGGCCGCAGACGAACAACTGTTCGCAGGTGCCCTTAACAACTTTTTTTCTTGGCCGACCTCACCACAGGATGTGAACCAAATGTGGTACCTGTAGTTCACCCGTTGGTGGAAGTGCAGCAGCAAAGTAACAAAGTCCTACTAATCCTCGTGGATGAAGTTGCTGCCTGTGTAAGATGACGTACAACAAGTCGCATGCCCTGTACAATCTTGCCTTTTTTGTTTTAAACCGTTGTCCGGTGTTGTACGGGATGTGGCACCCTTATAAGTATGTGGTTACTATTTGCTACACATGCTTTTTCTCTTTTTTTGCATTCTTGACACAAGGTAGAGTACCCTCCGGTACGCAGCTCTACCCACACCCCAAGCTTCTCTATATGGAGAAAGTTATGGCTGCTCTCTTTGTTCCGCTTAGTTCATGTGAGCCGGCCTTGGAGCGCCTTAAGGCGTCCACCGGTAATGCATGTCCTCATATGTCTGAGAGACAACGCAGCACCATTGCCTTAGTCAAAGGCATGGTGGTATTACTCATGGAGCACATCCCTGCCATATTCCTGTGTCGTTTTCTCATTCGCAACGACAACTGGGCAAACCAACAGAACTCGGATGATGCCTTGCAGGCCGCTCATCATGTGTTCCACATTCTTGTCCACGTTGGGTTAGGGGGCTGAGCACACCGCGGAGTTTCTTCGAAATTGGGGGTGTCTTTGTTTTTTTGGGGTCAGTGGGAACAAACAATACCAGGGAAATGCCGCTGCGCGGAGATGGGTCAGGTTGTATTGGCCCGTTTAGTTGAGAAGCTGCGGTTGAACCCCAACACTAGTTCTCTCGATGACTGCTTTGATTTTTTTTTACTCACACCGGCAGCGCGCACCAACCTTAAGGACCTTCATGGCTCCCACTTGCAGAATGACACAATCAAGTTAGCACGGCCGAACCTCAATACCTTTGTACGCTAAATTAGTGAAGGTCAGTTGGTATCCCCACTGTTGTGGAAGTCAAAGGTGAAGACTGTTAAGGTTATGGATGAATGGCGTGAAGTCCCCCAGTTTCCCATTCGTTTGTACCATGACATGTCAATTGATCTATTGCAAGACTTGTTGCAACGGACACTGCAAGCCCTTGTGAAACATATTAGTGTATCACAAGATTGCATGGATGCACTGCAACGGCACATCCCATCGGTCGCTAGCAGAACAACCTTACCATAACACCGCATGTGACACCATTCCCAGTCACCGCCAACCACACGGAAATTGGCGAGGATGAGGACGATGACCTGGAGCCTCAAAAGAGAACCACACGAGCAAAAAGGAAAAGACCGAGCCAGGAGACAGATGCCAAGGATGACAGGGATGATAACTCCAATTTCAGCAGTGGTGGTGGCAACAAGCCCTTCAAACCACCACGGAGGCTGGATCCCTTCCACAACAGGGTGAAGGGTGCAACAACCGCCAAACCAAACCCCAAGGCAGCAAGTAAGAAGAAGTAATGGGTGCTACAGGAGTCTGTTTCTGTTGGTTTGACTGTTTTGGCACCCCTGTTGCAACAGGCAGCGGTTTGCGACATGGCAAGCTTTTCTTTGAGTTTCCAATTTTAGAACGCTTTGCAAAGCGTTCTTGAGCGGATTTCCATTTTTACAATGCTATATTCTTGCGTTTTTCTATGTTATTTCTCATCAACAGTACACACCGGTGTGAGGTTTGACTGCGTGTTCTTCAATATGTATTCATTCACAATGTTCTGTATTTTTGTTCCCGAACCCTGTTTGTTCAATGCTACAATGCTGCTTCAGCATGCCTCCGTGCATCAACGTACTATGCATTGTGCACTGCTTGTGTGTGTTTCCTTGCCACCTTGCTCGTTTCATTTCCAGGTTATTCATAGGTTGTCAAGCAACCAGACACCAGCACCGTGTGGAGTGGTGTCAATCAGGCACTCCACAATAGGAGATGGTTTCATTCAACATAAGACTCTCAATACATAATGCTGTTTTGTAAGCACTACACAACTATGTCACTAGGGGGGGGGGGGGGTTCAACACTAGGTTTTCCTCACTGTATTGTGAAACATGGATGTGAAAGGAGGAGGAGGAGGAGATGCGGTCCCCCGGTTGTGCGCACCCGCGGCACATCCCAATGGTGCCCGCCGGCTCTCATCGGTCTGGCCGGTGACCGAGAGGGGGGTTCTGTCCCAACCCGTTCGGCTAAGCATCATGGCTGTGGCTCTCCTCTTCGTCTCCTCCCTTTGTCCGCTGGCCCTGACAACGCGCATGCACTCCTGCCGTACACGTTGCTAGATCCCCCCATGGGCACGGAATGGGGGGCGAGGCGAAGCGCCGGCTACACTTCTGGCACGGTCCAACCCCCCCCCCCCCCCCCGCCCCAAGGGAAGGGGGACACAGCCTCACGGGTGTGGGCCCTTAGCCCACCAGTGACTACCGACTAAGCGGTGTATGGCCGGCGGGTCATGGGGGCTTGGTCCGTGGTCTCATCCCCCCCCCCCCTCCCCTGGCGCACAGCTCTTGTGCCGAAGGTGTCCGTTCGCGGAGCCATCCTCTACACTCCTCCGGCCCTGCCCACGGGAACGTACCTGGTACGGCACCACCCCGGAGCTTATCGAGGGTAAGGAAAGGGCGAGCCCCAACAGCTGATAGCTGACCCTCGGCTGGAACCCGGCCATGCCCAGTGTGGCCAACAGCATATCCCGCAACCGACGTGCCAGCTGCCGGTCATCGGGTGCCCTCACCTCGTACATCCCCACGTCGCGGTGGGGTGGCCCGTAGCCGATGAGCCAGACCAGTCGCCGTGCGGGGAGTCCCCCCGGCCCATCTATGATAACCACCTGTGCCCCACGGACAATACCGGCCAACGGCCCCGGGCTTTGGGCAGAGGATGGTCCGAGTACCAGAATACACACTGCAAGCCGCCGAAATCCGGGGGCTGCTGCTGCCCCGGGGGCATGATGGCCGTGAGCGGACATCGCTCACACACGGGCCACAACAGGCTAGCCCCGAGCCGGGCCCCCGCCATGGTTGGCCGCCCCCCCCACTCGTAGGCGGTCGGGTCAAACCTCTCCGGGACCCAGACTGACAGGTCCCATCACCAGCCCCGGATCATACAAGTACCGCATATCCTCAGGCACCCAGTCCCCGGAAGGGTCGAGATGTGAAAAATTAAAATTTTGACGGGACCCTTAGGTATGCAAAAACATTATTTCCCCAAACAGGGGTGGTGACAATCATTTCAAGATGCAGTGCCCCACAAGGTATTCAAATTTTGTGATTTTTCACTATGGGCCGAAAAACTCTTTGGGTTCGGTCGACCACTCGCTTAGAGCCGCCTAAGTGATTGGACCCCCCGAGGGTAGGGGTAGGACAAAAGCAGTGCCTACCCTGAAAAAGTGCCTGCCTTCTCCAAGCCCCCCCCCCCCCCCCTACCCCTCCCTTGCATCACAAAAGAGGCTTGTGTGGGGCACCGTTAGTGCACGCGTAAGGAGCTTGTTGAGCTCCCTCCCGACGTGGCACAGGTACAGCGTGGTATGACCCAATGATGAGGATGAGGCCAACACCTTCAAGGACCCTAATTGCACGCGTGCGATGCATGGGACTACAAGGCCTCAAAAGAATCGCCAGTGCTATGCCAACCGCACGTTCTCTGATGCCAATGGGATGGTAGGCCCCGGTTGCCTGGGCTGCCTGGGTGCCTGAGGCGACGACATTGGTTTTGGCTACTTTGGTTCTACCAGACGGTGGAGGGAAACCATCCTCACCCTTATGTGCATCAAAACAAGGCGGAGCGACAACCTCTTCGCGGACGGACAAAATCCCCTATAAGTGCAACCATGAGCACACAGTAGAGGGACAGGTTGCCCGCTGCTGGGCACACCAATACAGGGTTCATGGAAAGAGACCATGCCCCTGTGCCATCTGTCACACAAGAGAGGGACAAGTTCCCGCTCCTGTACACACCCCTAGGAGGAGGGAGGAAGCACCTACCAAGTACCTGCGGGTTCCCCGTGACACCGTTATCAATTCCTCTGCCTTGGTACAGTCGGAGGATCCCGTTGCCGCGTGACCCTGTCGCATGATGAGCTAGATAGCTAAACACCCCCCCTCCGTTTTGACTAAACCCCGCCAGTAGCGAACCCCCCCATATACACCGCACCCTGGAACCTAAGACAGCGTGCACTCAAATACACCGGAACATCGCACACAAATTGCACCTCACAGGACATTGTGCCTGTTCACTGTGGATTGTGATTTGGACGGAAGAATGAAGCAATGGAAAGCTGCTTCTTTTTTGGCTTGTGCAACAAGCTCAACGGCGGCAGGTGGCTTTGTGGCAGCCAAATCTGTTGCCTAGAGCGTCTGGATCAGCATTGATTCCTCGAGCCATCTTTTGTTTGGAAGAGGCCATAGATGGGGGCACGGTAACACACGCTTTTTATTGCAGTGCACTATAGGACGCAAACATAACGTACCCCCCCCACTAGGACGAACCACACCACAAAAAACACCATCCCAAAAGTTATACCGAACGGTCTAGTGTATATGAGGGGGGGGCTATAGGGCGGAGGTCACGGATGCCTCCCAGCAAAGGGTCTCCTTTGGCGTAGGCCACGCTAACTACCCGCCCCTTACGACCCAAACATGTGTACTTTGTCGCCTTTTTTGTGTCTTGTTTTTGTGCCTATGTTTTCCATGTGTCGCATGTACTGTAATAGGTGTTGATGAATAGTTGTACATTTATTGCGTGTACTATGCATACACACTTTGAACCTCAAATTCACTCTTCTATTTGCCAATTTAGCAAGACCTGGACGAAATTTCCCCCAGCCCCCCCGGATAGGAAAAAAGGTATACATATTTTGATGTCTTGATGACCCTGGGCGAAATTTCGCCCAACTCTGCCTGTTCTACAAAATATATAGCTTAAAAACACCAATCAGTGATCCTGGGCGAAATTTCTTCCAGCCCCCCCTGTTGTTTATTTCCTTGTGCTGTGCATGATATGTTGCCCTCTGCCTGCCTGTCGCTTAGGCCCACCAGTCGATAAAGTTGAACCTGGGCGAAATTTCTTTCAGCTTGCCTTGACACCCTTTACCTACAGGGTGGTACCTCTGTGGGGTTCTGTTCACTGACTCTTAGGGGTGCTTCTGCCAATATGGCTGTGAGACATGATTGATGTGCGCTTTCTTCAAGCAGCCGTGGGTGGTACTCGCGTTCGTACCCCGAAAGCTCTCGCTCGGGTGGCATTGAACAAAGGGAGGACACTCCCGCTGCTGCAGCTGGCACTGGATTTGCGTCACAATAGAAAGACAAGATCTAATGTTGGGCATTTGCGGGCAGCCTTCAGTTCTAGTTGTGTACCAAGATGGTTGTTGGTCCTGCAGAAGCAAGCTTTCTCACTGTATAACATTGTGCGAGTGCTGACATATGCCCGTGCTGAGAGAGCCACTGGAGCCTCATATCGCGGTACAATGACCCAGTCCATCCGCCGTAAGCTGGCAATGGCAGGGGAATGCACTATCAATGCCCCTACTATCTCGGCCCAGGCCAGTGTTCAAGCTTCACACCTGTGGGATTCATTTGAGAGACAGCAAATTACCCTGTGTTTCGACAATTACCTTCGCTACATCAATGGGTTCGACCCCCATAGCCCTGATAAGACTTTGAATGTGACTGCTGTCGGTGTGTTGCACACTACTGAGCTTCCCCAGTACCACGGTCTGCCCGGTTTGGATGCTGTTGCACAATATATACCCGGGGTTGTCGACTACCTAGTTCGCTGTGTTGGGTTGTTGTTGCAAAGAAGTACCGTCCCAGATGGGCCTATTCTGCGGACCTGGGTTCGTGCACCTCTGGACTATGCTCGCAATGGTGTGGTATCCCTCAACTGGAGGCCCTTTCTGTTATCACACCTAAAATGCGGAAGTCATGTTGAGTTATTGGAGTTTGTTAGGGGGCTAGAATGCTTCCAGGTGAAGACGAGACGGACCGTGCCATTTCTGATTGACATGCACATCTTTTACGCACTCCTGAAAATGTTGTTCGGAGCAAGCTATGCCCCCTGGCACGTAGACCAATTCCTGTTGGGACACCCCTTGCTTTATTGTGTCTGACACCGATATAAGTACTCTGTGGAAATAACCTACAAGGCATTAGCCCCTATTATTCAATTTCTTGAGCAGGGTTGGAACCTTAAGGCTCGAGCTGTGGTGCCCATGAAAGTCAAACTGCGTCACATCGAAAAAACCATTGTTGGTTTGTTCCTGGCTACAGTTGCTAACAAAGCACGGCTTGATAGTACTACCCAGGTCCTTATGAGTAATCTTGCTGAGTTGTCTGATGCTCAAAGACCGGGTCTGAAATGTCTGTTAGCCCTGAAGGCCCTATTGTATTCGTACTGCTCAGCACTTCTGGCACTAGGGGTTCTTGTGCGTGAATGTAACTGGAACGGTCGCTCTCTGAATTCTAGTGCAGCTGCAAAAGAATGCATTGGAATGAGTACTGTCTTGATGATGAATATCATACCCTCTGAAAAGTGGCTGGGCACTGAATACCTGCGTACCAATACTGTAGCACCGCTTTTATGGTCCGACTGGCACACTCGGGCACTTGGTAGCCTGTTTTGTGAGGAGTACGGCGAGGCAATGCTTAGTCGCCTACTCATGCGGTCAAGGGAGGTTGGTAATGCCCAGCTAGTGCAGCGGACAAGTGATATTCTTTTAACTCTCCCCCCAACACTTCCAGGAGAGAAAAAATGCTAGGGTGTTTTGACGCAGAAGTCTGTGGACAAGTACACAAAGCACGTGCGTTTGTTCATTCACAACATATCACATCCCCGTTTCCCCATTGCTGTCCAGGAAGAGGATAAGTATGTGGTCAAACGTCTTGATGAAGCCCCCCGCATGCAATTTCCGGGAGTGTTGTCGCGTACAAGGGTTACAGAGCAGCAATTTCTGAGCCTTGTTCGGCATGGCTTACGGTGTCTAATTGCCAAGACCAAAATACCCATTCGTGTTGAGGATTTTCTGAATGCATACAGTCAGAAAGGCTCCAATGTTGATCAGAGGCAACGAAATGCACACTACCAGAGTATCAACGAAGCTCCAAAACCAGCAGCAAAACCAGCCGCCAAACCCCCAGCGCGCGGTGTGCCAGTGGTCGAATCCCAGCCCCCCCCCCCCTCTCCCAGACCCCCCCCCCAAAACTCCCCGCCCTCCACCCCATGCCTGCATCTATACCGGTGGTAGATGATTTCAATTATGTTGACAGTGCCAGTGAGGGCCCAGAAGAGGTGCGCAGTGACTCGTCCCTGGAAGTGCTTGATGAGGAAGAGGAGTTGGGACGGAGTACATAGGGTTGGGACTGATTTGACTGTTTTATTTGCGATTGTGCTTCCAGCTGGGCGAAATTTCGCCTAGGCGCCCGACTTCCATGATTTTTAGCCTGATATTATTTGTTACTACCAAAGCTCGGCGAAATTTCGTCCAGCTTTCCAGTCAGTGTGAATTTGGCATCCTTCAGCACTGTCTCATCCCTGTTGCACAGCAATTTGTGCTTTTGAACCTGGGTTCTATAAATTTGATCTGATTTGGCTAATATCTCTCTCTGAGCACCTGGATATCACCATGTCTGCACTGTGCACGTGCTGTTTTGTTACCTTCCAAGCAATGTCTTCTATGGAAATCTCTCAAAATGTTGGTACGTCGCCCGAAAACGTGGCCAATGATGAAGATCATCTCAGTGGAAGTGAGGGAACTTCTGCTGCTGAAGCCCCTGCACGAGAACCACAGCCCAAACCGGCCGCCAAACCGAAGCCAAAGCCCAAACCCAAAGGAAAGGCAGACATCAATCTGGCAGATTACCTCAGCTCCACAAAACGCATTCGTGTGCGATGGGATCAGATCCTGATTGACAGAGATCGCTCTGAAGGCCAGGTTCGTGGGCTGAACCCCGACCGAGTCCAGGCCCGCTATGATGATTTATTACGGGCACCACCACCTGATTGTATTGATGATTTACTGCTGGTACCTGGCGTGTGTATGTTCTGCCCTGTCCTGTTTCGATTTTACTTGATCTTTACTACCATTTGATTTTACTTTGTACTGCCTGTCACCTCATGTACAGCTTGGTTTTGGTATCCCATTGGGGGCCAACACATCTACACGGCTGCTATGCAACATCGCAAGGAAAAAGAAGCCAAAAATCAGCCCCTACCTACATGGACCGGAGAGTTTGAAGGCTTTGAGGTTAGAAGAGACATTCCTTTGCCCATACGGAGAAAGCTAGCAGGGCTTCATCAAGTGCAGACCACAAGCAGTAGTGTGTCAACAACCAGTGAGCGGATGGCACTCTTACTAGAGCATATTGCGGAGGATCCAGATGCCCCCCTGCTCACCCATGTTGCCTCAAATTGGTATTACAGCTAATGAAGGGAACGTGGTGTGTTCAACGTTTCGACTGTATCCGTTATACCTTACTGTATGCCTGTATTTTTACTTGTCTCTTGCTGTCTGAAGGTCACTGTATCCAGGCGTTGGGCAGGGTTGGGCAAGCTTGTCAAATTCCTTGGGCAGCCAGCTGTTGACGCAGTCTATGGGATGGAGAAGCGAGATGTTGAACCGGCGCTTGGGGTTTTCAAAGAGTGCGAAGGATTGATGCCAGGCAGACTGTCAGGCATTGTCCTCTACATGTCGGGTACTAAAAGCTCGGTACTCGGTATCAAACGTGAAATAAAGTTGGCCAGAGTTGAGCGGTTGTGGAGCTCGCATGTGCTCCATCCGGATGCAGTCACAGAGGGGTTTCTGCACGAGTCCAGGGGTATGCCAACTTTTTCTGCATTATTCTGCACTGTCAGTGGTAGTGATTTCGTGCTATTTGTTTCGTTGCTCACGCTGAGCTGGGCGAAATTTCGCCTAGGTCCCTCGGTTTTCTTTCATAAGCATGCCATTTTTGAACTGCCTCATTTGTGTCCTGTGTATACCCTCTGCAGCAAATGTGGGTACTGTGACCATGTGCAAAGAACAATGTCGTATTATGGCCCATATCCGGGTTCTGTATGGCAGCCGGGTGTGGAGTACCGAGTCACCTTGGCCACCGTGGGCTTGTGTTGTCAAGGCAGTCTTTTGGACCTCCGACCTTTACCAAGGGTTACGTGACAGGCTTCGCAAGCCCCGTGCGACACCAAATATTGAAAAGGCTGACGGTGGGCATATGAGTCTTAAGTTGGGTGACACCATTATTGAGACAGACACAGGGAAAGTTCTGAAGGAGCAGGGTAGAGTTGAGCTACTCCCTTTGTGAGCAGGCTGCCCTGTTCCCAGCTTTATTAGTGCACTGCCATTTGTTTGCATCCTGATTGAGGTCCCACGTATGTGGACGTTGGCACCGCACAATATTCTGGCACAACTTGTGTTGAATGGTATTTTGGTGGCAGTCACTGGTGAGACTGCTGATGTTCGGGCCTGTGTTAGCAACCTGAGAGCTGCCTATGCCGAGGAATTTTCCATGCTGATGTATGTGTGTACAACCTGTCCGAACCGTCATCACTGTACAACATGGGACAGAATGCTCTTGCACTGTGTAGTGTGCACCAGTTTTCAGCACGCCTACCTCGATATCTTTCTTATTTCCAGGGCCCCCTGACAACTGCCATTCCTGTCGAAGTGTTTTGTTACTTGCTGTATGCTTTGGATTTGATTTAGCAGAATAGTACATGGGTAATGGTCTGCACACAGCAGCCAGATTTTTCTGCAGCCCTGTCCATTCAGAGCATGTTTCCTGTCAACATTGCAGTTGTATACCTGTCTGAGGAGAAGTCTATTCTTGAGTCATTTGTTACTGATTTGAGGGCTGCTGTGTCGAACTGCGACACTGTGGCACCAATCCAGTGGGACTGAGGGTGTGAAGACCTTGCAGATGGGTTTCCAATAGATTGTACGGGAAGGAGGTATGTAGAGCAAGAAGAGGAGGCCACCCAACCGGAGGAAGAGGACGGTGAATCCCAGAAGCGCCCCCCACCCCAAAAGGCAACCGGCAAGCAGGGGGACGGCACCCCCGCCAAGGCTAAAAAATCAAAGGCTGGGACAAGCCCCTCACATCACAGCCCCAAGCCTGGTGCAAAGCCTGCACCCAACAAGGCGCTGGGCACCCTTGCAGCCCACTTCACACCGTCCCAGCAGACACAAAATGGACGTTGTGCCACTGGTAGTGCTAACAGCGAGATGCCTGGTGACCATGCAGGACAAGCAAATGGTGGGCAGTTTCCTTGTAAGGGTGCCAAACCAAAGGCACCTGGCCCGAGGAAGCGGCGATAGAGTGACGGTGGTGTGTGATGTGACTGCTGTGTTGTATGCTTTCCCTGTTACACGTCATAATGGCGTTCTGCGCCATCTCTGTTAATACCATTGACATCTTGTGCACTGTTTTTTTGTGTTTTACTAAAGCTGGAAGAAATTTCGCCCAGCTTCAGGTATTTCTTGGAATACACGGTTCGTTTTTACATTTTTGCAAAGCTGGACTAAATTTCGCCCAGAGGTCTCATTAGGGGCAAATAGAGACCTTGATAATGATGCATGAATTTGAGTGACTGTCAGTTGACAGTTTTTTGGGCACACACAGGGTGCGGCAACCCTTGCCAAGTGTGTGCTACCCTACTTCTTACACTGCATTGCTTCACAGGTTGATACATTTGTGTGTGACACAGAAAGGTTTGTTGTATTGAAGAAACATGCATTCTTCCTCTGCTTTTCCAGTATGCATACATGCTTATTGTGTTTTGACAACTTCGATCTGGTTCCATGACAATGGCATTTTAGGTGAATAGAGATACTCATTTTTTCCTCTCAAGAACAAGGGGTCCCCCAGGTGCAAAATTCATACCTTGTTTTTGGGGGGTGGTACAGGATGGCCCCGTGGAGCCCAGCTAGTGGGTAGGGGGGTGAGCAGTTATCGTGGCCCAAGTATGGCGTGGCCAGTGTGAGGCTTTAGCCATGGGCTACAACATCTACGAGGCTCTAGCCACTCTTGCGGGGCCGGGGGACGGTTCACAACCCATAGCCGGGCCCGTCCCCAAGCAGTGAGAGGGGGGCAGGGTCTAAGGGGTCTTTGGATGGTTGGGCTCCGCGCCCTTATGCTCGCCAACACACGGCGGAGAAGGTCGCCGCGTTGTACACTCCAACGGAGGCTGGAGGAACGTCTTGCCCATTGTTCTGCACTTCAGCTTGGTGCTAAGAGACAAGGTGACCGCCCCTATGCACATCCACATAAGTCAAAGGGACTATAAGTGCCCGCCCTTCTGTAAGAAAGCGTTGTCTTTTCCTCCGCCCCAAGTTGGAGTGCACAAGCGCGTCGGATCATTCCCTTCCACTTGTGCCAACATGATAAGGGCAATAAACGTGTCGCTTTGGCCTGTGCAAGGTTGCACAAGGTCACAAACCCTGCTCCTTCTTTGTGTGACGTGCACGTGTGAGGGGAGGCCCTGCCTCAACCTTGTGTAGATGTACACAATGGCTGGGAACATGCATGTTCCTCCCCCTTGCTTGGTGTTGCAAAGGGCGGGGAACGTGTCACCTCGCCTTGTGCTGATGTGCAAGTAAGCAGTGGCCCCTAGCGTATGCTAGCCTCCACCCGTGCTAGGCTCCTTTCCGTTTGCCCTATGCTCGACTGGGCACGGGACCTATCCCTCCGCCCTATGGTGGAGTGCACTCGTTATGCACATCAACAAGTGGCGGTAGAAGGAAATCCCGCCTTAATGTAGTCCAACACAAGGCGCAATGACCGCTTTCCCGCCCTTGTGCACATTAGCAGGGCGGAGGGACAAGGTGCTGGCTGCCGTGCACTCACGCACGAGTTGTAGCGACAAGGTCACCGCCCGGTGCACATCAACATATGGAGCATGGACAAGGTTTCCGTCCCGGTGCACTTCAGCAAGTGGCGGTGCCCTAGGTATACGCTAGAACACCGAACTCCGTTCTAGCCTAGATGGCGCCAGAAGGCTAGAACAAATAATAGTGGTGGTTACCCCAACCCATAGGCTTAGGGGGTCGGGGTTATGAAGGGTGCAACTTGGACCTCGGGTACCGTACTAGGCCGTCCATACGTTATTCTTCAAAAAAGCACAAGTTTGACCTCAAATTTAACGACAAAAAAAATAGTTCTAGCGACGTTCGTTCGAGCGTCAATCTAGCGAGCGCCGCTACCGCTCGCTGGAACATCGCTAGAACAACTCGCTCGAACAAGGCTAGAACAAAAGCGTGCACACGTGTTTGGCAAGTAGCGGACGTCAATGTGGGAGTAGGGGGGGTTCCATGACATATACACACATAGAAGCCATCACATTTTGTAGATGTCTAGTGATATGTGCTCTCACACATACACACACTCACATGCACGCACACATTTCTCATGGGTACGGGCAGTGGAGGGCTGCCCTCCCTAGGGGGCGGGCTGCGTCTTTGGTTTCGTCGCACATTTTTCGGGTGGGGGGCTTGAGAAGTGCCTTTGCGGGGGGGGGGGGGGTTGAACTCACGGGTTTGTGGGGGTTTTTTTCTTTGTCTTCACAGGTGCATTTTGTCATGCAAATATGATGAAACTACAATAAGAAAACTGATGTCAAGTTGCAGGTGTGCCATGCTATATTGTGCAGTCTTGTGCTCCGGTTTGTTGTAGTTTGTGATCTGTTGTGGTGTGTTGTGCTGTGCAAGGGGGGGGGGGTAGTGTGTTATGGTCACATGACGTGCACTGTGGTGTGTTGTGTTGTCATGTGATGTGCTTTGTTGTCATGTGTTGTGGTCGGGTGTCATGTGCTATGGTGTGGTGTCATGTGCTGTGGTTTCATGCGGTGTTGTGTAGTGTGGTGGGGTATTGTGCGACAGGCTTGGCCATCCGGTTGGTTGAATGGTACGTTGGCAATTTTGGTAGGTTGGGTTGTTTGATGGGTGTTTAGCCGGTTGGGATAGGCCGTGTGGTGTATGCACCTTGTGGTGTGTGCTTTGGTATGCTGTTGTATGCTTTGTGATGTCGCTTTTGTGCGTACACATGTATTTGCACTGCCAGAACAAAAAAAATCAATGGTTACGAACCCCCCCCCCTTGGACTAGCAGCGAGTACATGTATACCCGGAGACACGACATCTCACAACATGCAAAAGCACACGACACCACACCCCGTAGGGTGTTGACACCACACAGCATGACAAAACCGACTAAACAATCAACCAACCCATCAAACAACGCAACTTGCCCAAACATCCCAACACAACAAAGAGCCAAATCAAACAAGCAACCAACCCGCCATTCAACGAGTCGGAAAGCCAACCCTACCACAGCACACCACATCACATGACACCACATCACATGACACCACACCACATGACACCACAGCACAGCACATGGCATCGCATCAAACCACAACACACCTCGTGTGACCACAACACACTACCCCCTAGCACAACACAGCACAACACACCACACACCACAGCATACCGCATCACGTCCCAGCACATCACATCAACAGTTTGGTTGCAGCAGCCCAATAGTGTTCCGCATAACATATTGGGTTGATGCTCTGTTGTATTTTTGCGTCGAGTGTCGCCGTGGCGTGTCATGTGCTCTTGTGTGCTTTGTGTTGGGCCTTGCCATGCCTTGCTGTGTTGTGTTGTGTTGTGTTGTGTCGTGTCGTGTCGTGTGCCGTGTTGCGTCATGTGATGTCACTATTGGGCCCTGTGGTGTTGTGTTTTCTTGTGTGGTTGCGTGTCATACGACGTTGTATCTCGTTCTAGCGGCGTTCTGGCGCCATTTTTGAGGGGTGTGGCTAGAATGCCGCTAGAACAGTTCCCTAGAACCCCGCTAGAACGACAATATAATCAAATTATAGCACACCGCCGCGCACCTATAACAAGCACAAGACACTACTCCACAGCACAACACACCACACCGAGACAGCCCGTTTCCACACCTTCTCATCGAGCCACTACGCGAGCCGCCGGCCGGCCGGTCCCCACTCGTGGGACCGGGCTGAGCAGGCCCAAAGGTGGGGTGCCGTTTCCGGCTGCGCTCCGCAGAGGAGGCATGTAGTGTCCAGCACCGTGTCCCGGTGAGAGCACCGGTGCACCACCAGCTGTGGGAGCCGACTATACTAGAGCACTGGGCAGTGGCCTTGTGTACCCCCTCCATGCAGCCACCCCACATGGAGTGCTCAGCGCCCCACACACTGGGGACAGAGTTCATTCCTCACGTCATCAAGGAGTCCATCAGAGTCTGGTACGCCCACGGCAAGGCTCATGCCACGTTGCTTAATGCCCGCCTAGGCCCAGGGAGCACGATGGCGTGGGTGTTGCAGGAGTTATGCCTGCACGAGCAGGCAGAGAAAGAGAGAGGGTGTAAAGCGGGCACTTTTGGCGTGACAGCTGTCGCCAGAAGGCTGACATCCAGGTTTTCCCGACTCCCCCTCTTTCCGCCGATAACCACACACTAACACACAACACGCGCGCTACACACACAGCCCTCCCCTTTACCCGTACCCGCCGGTAGATATCTCCGCCATTGCCTTTTGGTAACAGTATCTCCGGCACAACACACCTCACCATAGCAGAGAACACACCATAATAGACCAAGACCCCCAGCACAATACACCACACCACAGGATACCAGACCACACCAGATGACGACGCAACACACCATAGCACACCTCATGTGACCACAACACATGACACCACTGCACAGTACAACACACCACAGCAAATTACACACCACAACAGACCACAACACGGCACACCACACCACACCACACTGCACCACACCACATGACACCACTGCACACCATAGCATGGAGCACCTGCAATTTTAAATCGTTTGTTTGTTGTATTTACATCGTATCCTTCATTGCATGCAAGATCACCTGTGAAACAAAGAAAGGAAACGTCCCCAGGTCGGTCTCAAGTTCCCCCGCCCCGAGGTGAAAACACGTGACAAAAGGAATGACATCACCCGCCCCACACCAGTGCTTGAAGGGGGGGAGGTGCTTGTGCCTATGTCGAAGGCTGTGTGTGGGCGCACATGTGTGTGGGAGCGCACATGAGTAGACACGTACCAAATACTTTTGCTGCCATGCGTGTATGTGTCAGGGAACCCCCCCCGGTCCCACATTGGTGTGCGTTGTGCGCCAAACATGTGTGAATGTTTTTGCCAAAATCTAGTTCTAGTTTCGTTTAAGGCTGGATGTTCTAGGCTAAAAGTTCTAGCCTACAACAAAATTTGGTTTTCTAGCGTGTACCAAGGGAAGGACAGGTTCCCCGCCCTTATGCACATCTTGTCATGGTGGAGCAACAAAGTACCGGCCCCTGTGGTCACTAGGAGAAGGTGGAGAGAAAGGTAACCGCCGCAACGTGGCTCATGACCAAGCGCAGCGACCATTTTCGGCCCTTGTGCTCTCTAGCATATAGGACAGGGAAACATTTCTCACCCCTATGCACATTTGCACAAGGTAGGGTGAAAGGTTTTTCGACGTTGTGCAACCACACACAAGGCGGAGTGACAAACCCCGCCTCTTTACACATCATGAGGGGGCGCAGGGACAAAGACCCTTTCTTTGTGCAATCCATCACAGGTCGGAGGGGCATTTTCCTACCCCAGTGCACCCCTCATGGGGGTGGGAGGGGCAATGTGCCGTGTACCTGAGGCGTCCCATTTCCATGTTACGTCGTTGTGGAACCCGCCACCTCGCCGTGGTGGGAGGTTGCCGTTGCGGAGCGGCCCAAAGGGAGGAGGTGCGAGAGAACGGGGTCGGTCGGCAAAGGCGGCCAGCGAGCAAGGTTGAGGGGGGGGGGGGTGGAATAGCCAAGGTGCACGTTCACCCGGAGTCGCCACCGTGTAATTCCCAAAACACTCCTTGGGCGCGCGGGGAAGGGGGGGGGGGTTGCTTTAGAACCAACACGCGGGCCCCTTTCCAGACACTCTAAGGGTAGTGGAGGGAAGGGATGCTAGACGGTTGGGCTCAACACTGCACAGGGGCGCAAGTTCTCCCCCCCTAATCACAACCTAGAGACCTACGTTAAATCCAAAATGCTAAATTTTCCATTTTAATTTTTGAAAGGTGTTAAATGTTAAACCAATAACATTTGACGTGTTAAACAAGAATACCTAGGTTTTCCTAGATTTTAAAGTATTTGTGCCGTTCATTGCATGCGTATGCTAAGGTCCTAAGGCGGTTTAATGTGGTAGAATGTTACCCAATGGGCTTATAGAGGTGTTCGATTGCTTAAGGGTTGGGTGTCCAACCCTTAGTCCTCTTCTTTATGCCCACCGCCAACCCCATTCCATACCCCCTTTTCCCCAGTGTAGCACTTGTTATGCCTTTCCCTCGAGACACTATTCTCGCCCTTAGCATGACGCTCGTGCGTTTGAGTGGAGCCAAGACTTTGCGGGACCCTTTGGTCTCCCAACTCCTTGGTGAGTGGGTGGCTTCATCTCCCTTGGCCCGGGCCCGATGGTCAGAGGCCAGGGACGTTGGCTACCCCTCCCTTATTCGTGCGAAGCAAGTGGAGGCGGTGAAACAATACGCCTCCTTCCTTTTTCCCGCGACCGATCTTATCGGGCTCCTCATGGACCTCAATGTTACAAAGACGGGGTTCTGCCACCTCTCCGAGTTCATGACCCGTGAGGAATTGACTATACGGCCGCTACGGGCCACATTTTCTCCACCCTCATCCCAACGCGGCAAGCCTTTTTGGACACATGGAAGGATATGGCTAAGCCGCTATAGTTGCGGCCCCGCGTGAACCTGGACAACCCACACGCTAGTGGCCGCAGTTGGCCCGTGCACTCATGGCCCCACTACATTCAATCACGTCCACCGCTAGTGGACACCATTGATTGGAACCGGCCCCTCACGTTTATTGTGCGCGGGGATGCCTGGGGATGCCTACCCGTGTGCCGGTGGGAGTTGGACCCAATTGCCTATTGGGCTCCTGAACCACGGCAAACGGGGCTGCACACCCGCCTACTTGTGGGTCATCGGGATGGCCGTGTGCGGCAACAAAGACATGGCCGCTTTGGCCACTATTTGGGCCGAGAGCCTTCATGTACTGGGCTCTTTTGTGTTGCATTGAATTCGGGCTCGCTTCGCTTCAAAGTACCTCGTTTAAAAGCGAAAAATTGCTTAAAATTTAAGCCTTACCAAATTTGATGCTACAATTTAAACAAAAAAGTGATGCCCGGGTATCAATGCACACACTTTTTTGTAGGTGTTGCAGTCGATTCACGACACAAAAGGTTCTGTTGGGCATCCGCTTGGGTGCTTGATGCGCTGGTCCTTGGGGGTGATCGACCGTTTATTCGCCCCCTCATTGGGGTCTCCATATCACCCCAAGTGGGGTCTATTTACAATATGGGGGTGTGGGACAAGGCGGCGGCCCCGTGGTTGCGGATGGACGTGTGCCGGACTTTGGACAACGAGGCGGCGGCCCGTCACCAATATCAGGTAACGGGTCGGAGCTTGCATAATGGGTGGTGCATAGCGGAACCCCACATCGTGGTTGACCGGTTTTGGGTTTTCCTATGCATCCTCCATTGTTGCATGGCCATTGGGCGGCTGCATGTCGCTTTTGTTGAGGCGCGCCTGGAGTCACTCCCCAAGGAGAATGCGGAGGCCGTGCAACGGTCGTTGTACCGGGCACGCACGGGGGTGAAGCTGGGTGCCACCGCCGCACCCGATGGGGAGGAGGCCAGGGCTCTGTTCCTTGCATGGGAGGAGATGGGCCCACTATTGGCCTATGCGCCGGAGGACCCCGAATGGCAAGCCGTTGTTGCCATGAGGGATCTCCTTCGGGACTTGTACTGCGACACGCCCCCTCTCAATGACCCGGGGGCATCTGCTGTTGCGTGGCAGTACCGTGCACATTGCTGCAAAGCCGCATGCCAGTCCAACTACCTCCTCTGCTTGGAGGAGGATGTGACCATGGCGGTGGCTAATGCGGCACGCTTGGGGGTGGGTTTGGGGCGGTGTGTGCGGATGTGGTAGAAAGCCTAAATGCAATTTTAAAACGGGCCTACAACGATCACAAGGCCCGGGGGGGGGGGGGGTGGGATGCCGGGGGCCACATCCCTAGAAAGGGAGGCGGAGGTTGTTTTGCAAGTATGGGAAATGTGATCTACCCCTTAGGACCCAAGGAACCCCCCATGTGGCCCCATGTACAATGGCCACACTCATGTCTAACCGTAGCCCCCCACCCATGTCCCTTTCCCTTGCACCCCCAGCTCTTGTTAGTCCAATCCATGGACCTCGCCGCAATGGAGGCGTTGTTGGAGAAGATGTTCGAGAAGATGAGCGACAAAGTGGTATGTGCTGGCGTGTGCGTGTGTTTGCTTGCTTGTGAAGCGAATTTGTAGTCAGCAATTTTCGTTTAAAATTTAACAGGGGCGGCGCTGTTTTTCATTTAATTTTAACATCGGCAGTCATTTAACATTTAAAATTTAAGCTAGAAGTGAAGTGTTAAAAATTCAACCACAAAGTTTAACCCCAGGTTAATTTTTGCATCTGTTCTCCCTTGCGGATGCGGCAAGTGGAGGGCTGGCTGCAACAGGGTGCAGCACCCCCTGGGGGAACACCTCCTCCAGCTCCTCCACCTCCTCCGCCTCCACAAGCAGCTTCAGCAGCTGCAGCAACCGTGGGGGAGGGGGGAGGCGCGCCGTCCACCGCCGCCTCCTTTGAGGAGCGGCGCCGCGAGAATGAGGAGAGACAACGCGAGGAGGAGGAGAAGAGGAGGGCAAAGGAGGAGAGGAGGACCACCCAGTCACAGGGGGGGTGAAGGCAGAGGAGGGGGAGGTGGTGGTGCCAGATGGTGGGGACGAGGATGGGGAGGGGGATGAGGATGGGGAGGGCAATGCGGTCCAGGTGCAGCCCCCCCCCCCCCCCAACCCGTTGGTTTACCCCTTCCCGAGCGGCTGCAAAAGGCGCTCGGGAAAGACTCCGCGGTGTGCCGCAAGGCAGCCGCTGCCCCCTTGTCTGCCCAAATCCTTGAACAGGGCTATGGGCCAGACCACCCAATTTTTTCTGACCCCAGCAAGGGTCACTACACCCTTCGCTGGGTTATGCGCCGACTTTTCCGGTGCCTAATTAGGAAACATGGGGAGGGCAAGGGGGAGTGGCGGAGGGATGCTGCCAAAGGGGGCGCCCGGCACTGGCAGCCAGTGCCGGGCGGTCCCATGTCCCCCCTGCCCGAGCGCATCAGCTCAGGGCCCCTAGGGGCCCTGAGCCTGCTGTCCGACCCCCGGGGGGTCAGGTTTGGCACCGGCCACTACGTGGTGTGCCTCCAGCATTGGGTAGCGCTGGGCGGCTGCCAGCAGTGGCGGCAGGGCAAGTCGGTGCAGCTTGCACCGGTGTGGTCTGCCCTGCTGTCCTTGCCCAGCCCCCCCTACGACCCTGCGCCCCAGCACACCGATGATGGGCTGCTGCCCGGGTCGCGCACAACCCGCGGCTTGGCGGCCGTCACTCGGACGGCCCCCCCGACGGCCAACACCGCCCCCGCCACCAACGCCGCCGATCCAGTGGAGGCCCCTAGCCGCGTCTCGAGCTTCACGCAGGCAATGGGGGTGTTGCATGCGGTGGGGTGCCCAGAATTTCAAACGGTATGTGTGTATGTGTGTTTGTTTGCGTTTGTTTAAATTTTAGGACGCTTCGTTTGAAAGTTTTGGTTTCATTTTTAAACCCTCGATCGCCGCTTCAAAAATTCAAAATTAACGTTAAAAATTGAACCAAAAAATTGAAAAAAGTTGTGCAATAAATTTAGTTTTTCTCCCAGACCACGGCCACCGCCTGCTTTGTGGCAGACCAAAAATCTGGCGGTCTGCGGAGACGATGTGCGCCCCATCCGTGTTGTTCGGAGCGACAAGAACGGGGAGCGGAGCGTGGGGTTAGGGGGGCTCCACAAGCTCCTCGCCCATGACCCCGCGCTTGAGCTGGCCGTGCCCCGCGGCTTGAAGGGGCGGAAGCACAGCCGCCTGTGCGCGGAGCTGTGGGGCCCCTCGAGGCCCTACAAGCCCACTTCGCGGGCACACTTGGGGAAGGTAGGGTGGTTGGGGTGTGAGGATCAGGCGCTTTGGCGGGGGATGGGTGGTGGGGAGGGAAGGGAGGTGAAGGAAGAAAGGGGGGGGGGAAAGCACCACCACCACCCCCCCCCCCCTCCAAGCCCAAGGCCCCCCCCAAAAAAAGCAAGGGCAAAGCCACCACCCCCACCGCCGCCCCAAAGCGGAAGCGGTTCGAGTCGGACTCGGACGCCGGGTCCAACAACCCCGGCTCTTCCTCTTCGTCGTCCTCCGACGAAGACACCCCCCCAACAACAAGAAAACCCCCCCCCAAAGTCAAAGGCCGTCCCCGCACCAAAAGAGAAGGGTCGGGAGAAGAAGGTGGAGGGGGGTGGGAAAGAAGCGGGGGCGGCAAAGATGTACCCTTCGTGAACCGGCCGTTTGAATCCGAGATTCACGGTACCGTGAATTTCACCTATTTTTGCTGTGTTTTGCTCGTAACTTGGTGCTATCGTGTGCTTTTGTCGTGCCATCTTCGCCCAAAGTAAGATTCAACAAATGTGTGCAATTTACAGTTTTGAAGTAGCCGCATGGTTCAACACATTTGGTGAGCTTCGCGTGAATGTGAAATTCACGCACCCAAATTCACGCATAAATTCACGCTAGATTCACAGATTCACGAGAATGTGAAATTCGCACGAATTTCGTACGAATTTCGTACGAATTTCGTGCGAATTTCGTGCGAATTCGTACGAATCGGCCCCAATTTTGTTTTGACACTGCTATTTGTTGCACACATTGGATATTGAACAATTTGTTTTGTAGATCCCTAGATACACGCTAGCACGCACAATTTCGTTCTGGCCTAAACCGACATCGCGAGGGCATTCTAGCCTACAACATCTAGCTAGAACGTAGACTAGAACAGGAATCATTCTAGCATAGATTTGTTCTACACTAGAACACAAATAACAAATCAAATCATTACACATTACATTTCTCAATCTTTGTTGCGTTGCTCACAAATTTGTTGGGAAGGGCATAGGTTATAGGTGATAGTGGCTGCACTGGTGGGGGGGTGCAATGGGGTCAAACCATTGTTGCATTGCTCACACAGTTGTTGGGAAGGGCAAAGGTGATAGTTGCTAGTAGATGCATGAGGGTGGGGTGCGGGGGTCCATTGGGTCAAACCATAGGAGCGTAATCAACCACGTCTAGGGTTGGGACGGGGGGGGGGGGGGGCAAGGAGACCCCCCACTTACAGCCCCTGAGTGTCTGGGTGTGGGATTATGAGGGTGTCTTGCTTGTTGCAGTGCGGTTACGGTTAGGGAGGGTATCCTTTTTCTCTTCACAGGTTTTGTGTATCCCCATGGCTCTCGTGTGCTAGTTGCTCATGCTTTGGCGGCAATTAATCAAGTCAGCGCCGACTTTACAACCTACCTACCTACCTACTTCACTCAGTATGCTCCCAGCACTGGGCGTCAACACTTGGCAGGGTGACCGCAAGTGCTGGGCCATCTCTGCCTCAACTTTTGACGTGATTTGTACTGATATGAAAGCAAACAGGTATGTGTGTGTTTGTGTTTGGGTGTGTGTGTTTGTGTACGGGTTTGTATGTGTGTGTGTGTGTGTGTGTGTGTGTGTGTGTGTGTGTGTGTGTGTGTGTGTGTGTGTTCGTGTGTGTGTGTGTGTGTGTGTGTGTGTGTGTGCTTGGGGGGCACGTATCGGGAAATGTGTGTGCTTGGTTCTTTGGTCACCTCACGCCGTGTGTGTGTGTGTGTGTGTGTGTGTGCCGTGTGTGTGTGTGTGTGTATGTGTGTATGTGTGTGCCGGGGGGGCAGGTATAGGGAAATGTGTGTGGGTGTGGGGACTTCGGTACATGCATAGGTGGTGTTGGTGTGGCTCTTCTTGCAGTGTCCTGCAAAAATTGTGCGAAATTCGTACGAAATTCGTCCCCAAATTACCTCACAGATAGGTACTGTGAATGTGGTTGTTACGAATTTCGTACGAAGTTCGTACGAATTTCGTACGAATTTCACACGAAGTCCAAACAATTTGCATGAATTTGTGTCACTTCTGTGTGTGTGTGGGTGTGCCTGGTCGGAGGGGTTGTTGTTTGTGTGGGCGTGGGTGCATGGTGTGTGCTTGCCTGGGTGATATGTGCATGCATTGGTGGTTCTTGGGTTCTTGGGTGGCTTTGTTGAATCATGTGGGACAATACTTTTGTGCTGTTTGTAGTTTGTGACTTTCTGTCGTTTGTGTTCGTTGCTGCTGATTGTCATGATGTGTGTGTAATGCCTGCTTTTCGACTATGTTGGTATCGTTGTTTTGCTTGTTGCTTGTTGTGCTTCGTGTGTCTGCTGCTCCTCACTGGTGACTGTTGCTGATGACCTAACTTTGTTGCTCTTCTGTGTTGTTGTTGTGTTGATGTGCTGTGTGCTATGGGTGGATGTGGATGGTTCGATGGGTAGCTGCCTGTTGTTGAATCATGTGGGACAATACTTTTGTGCTGTTTGTAGTTGGTGACTGTCTGTCGTTTGTGTTTGTTGATGGTGATTGTCATGATGTGTGTGTAATGCTTGCTTTTCGAGTGTGTTGGTATCGTTGTTTTACTTACTGCTTCTTGTGCTTCGTCTGTCTGCTGCTCCTTATTGGTGACTGTTGCGGATGACCTGAATGTGTTGTTCTTCAGTGTTGTTGTTGTGTTGCTGTGTTGTGTGCTATGGGCTCACTGTGTTGTTCTTCCATGTTGTTGTTGTGTTGCTGTGCTGTGTGCTACGGGCTAAATGTGTTTGTTCTTCTGTGTTGTTGTTGTGTTGCTGTGATGTGTGCTATGGGTGGGTGTGGATGGTGGGATGGGTGGCTGCCTGTTGTTGAATCATCTGGGACAATACTTTTGTGCTGTTTGTAGTTTGTGACTGTCTGTCGTTTGTGTTTGTTGCTGCTGATTGTCATGATGTGTGTGTAATGCCTGCTTTTTGGCTGTGTTGGTATCGTTGTTTTGCTTGCTGCTTGTTGTGCTTCGTGTGTCTGCTGCTCCTCATTGGTGAATGTTGCTGATGACCTCACTGTGTTGTTCTTCAGTGTTGTTGTTGTGTTGCTGTGCTGTGTGCTATGAGCCGACTGTGTTGTTCTTCTGTGCTGTTGTTGTGTTGTTGTGCTGTGTGCTATGGGCTGAGTGTGTTTGTTCTGCACAAAAATGACACAAATTGATGCAAATCATTCGAAATTGGTACGAATTTCGTACGAATTTCGTAGCAAATTCGTAACAACCACATTCACGGTACGTATTCACGGTACTTTGGGGACGAAATTCGCACGAAATTCGCAAGATTTTCGCACAAATTTCGTACGATTTTCGTGCGAACTTCGTACGAATTTCGTACCATTTTTGCAAGACACTGGCAGAAGAGCCACACCAGCACCACCTATGCATGCAACAAAGTCCCTACACCCACACACATTTCCCTGTACCTGCCCCCCCGGCACACACACACGCACAGACACACACCCACACACATACACAGACACACACACACACACACCCATGCACAAACACACACATACCCTCGATGAAAGCAAACAGCCCCCCACTCGACCCACACCCACACACTGCTCGCGCACACACCCTCATACGTACCTGGTCAATGGATGTGTCACGGTTAGATGTTTAGGGGGGGGGGGGTTCTGTGTGTGTGTGTGTGTCTGCCTGTGTGTGTGGATGGGTTTCTGCGGATGTGTGTGTGTGTGTGTGTGGGTGGGTGGGTCGGCGTGTCCATGTGTAGTTGGGTGTGAGGTTGTGTGTGTTTGTGTGTACGCGCGTGTTGGTGTGAGGTGCGGGAAGGGTGTGTCTGTATGTGTGTGTGTGTGTGTGTTTGTGTGTGTGTATGGCTTGTGCGTATATGTGGTTTGGTGCTCCTCACATCCTCACCCCCCCCCCCACACAGGCGCACGCCCACACCCAGAAACCAAAAAGACAGTCATGCACCCCACCCCCCCTCCCACATACCATCAATGAAAGCAAACCGCCCCCCATTCGACCCAGACCCACACACCGCCCGCCCACACACCCTCATATGTACGTGGACAGTGGATATGTCACGGTCAAATGTTTAGGGGGGGGGTTCTGTGTGTGTGTATGTGTGTGTCTGCATGTGTGTGTGGATGGGTTTGTGCGGATGCGTGTATGTGGGTTGGTGTGTCCATGTGTAGTTGGGTGTGTGGTTGTGTGTGTTTGTGTGTGCGCGCCCGTTGGTGTGAGGTGCGGGAAGGGTGTGTGTGTGTGTGTGTGTGTGTGTATGGCTTGTGCGTATATGTGCATGGTTTGGTGCTCCTCACATCCTCACCCCCCCCACACACACAGGCGCACACCCACACCCAGAAACAAACAGACAGCCGTACATGTACCCCCGCCCCACACCCACACACCCACATGCCATTAGTGGAATGAAGCCGCCCTGCCACCCCACCCACACCCACACCCACACACTGCCCAGCCACACACACACACACACACACCCGCATAGTGGATGTGTCGTGGTTAGATATGTGGGGCGGGATCATTGTGGGTGTGTCTATGTGTGTGTGTGTGTGTGTGTGGATTGGTTTGTGCGCGTGGGTGCGTGTTTGTGTGTGGGTTTGTATCCATGGGTCCGTGGTTGTGTGTGTGGATGTGTGGGTGTTGGTGTGAGGTTTGGGACGGGTTTGTGTTTGTATGTTGTCGGGTGGCCCCCACATCCTCACACACACCAACACACAGACGCATGCCCGCACGTAGAAACAAACAGGAAGTCATGCATCCGCCCACAGGCAAACCCAACCATACACCCATACACAAACCCACACAACTCCACACACCCCACACAAAGGCACACCCACACACATGTGCACATGTTGCATGTAGCCAGGGTGCCTGCAGGGGTGCATTGGGGGGGGGTTACCCCTGGTGTTAGGACAAATGAGGGGGTGCACAAGGGTGAAATTTGTATGAATTCACGTGAATTCACGTGAAATTTTGTACGAATTCATGTGAATTCGCGCCTATGAATCAGCTACAGGCTTGCCGGGTTTTGGCCCCTCCCGTTTTGGGCGCCGTTTCGGCATGGTGGATGCTTTTGGGGCGGGACTTTCATTGGATGATGCGGAATGAAGCTGGGGGAAGAATTTTGGCCCCTCAAATCCCTCGGAAGGATCCAAAAATATCGCATTTCCCCCCAAAAACCTCAAAAATTGGGTAAATTCACATGAAATTCACGCAATGATTCAAACGGCCACTTAACCCCCGTTCATGAAGGGTACAGAAGGAGGAAGGGGGGGGGGGGCAATCCCCTCGTGGAAACACCCGCCCACGTCCCATGCGGAGGCGGCCTAGGGGTGGACACCGTCACCGGTGTCCACACCCGCAAGAGCGGGGTTGTTTGGCCGAGATACCCAAACAACTCCAAGGTCTATGAGGTGGAGCGCCTCCTCATCTTCAGCACGGCCGAAGCCGCGGAGGCGCACCTCCAAAAGGTGCGCAAGGGCAAGACGCCCACCACCAACCTCCCCCAACAAAGCTGGCTAACCCCCCGACTCACCCCCAAGAAACCCCTCAACCCAACCCAAATACCCCCACTATCCCACCTAACCCCCCAAGCGATGCCCAAGCTACCCCGGCACTATGGGACCCGGAAGCGGGCTCCCGGGAGGTTGAAGACGGCAACAATGGCCGGAATGGCCAAGCACATGAGCCGCAAAGGCTAAAGGGTATGTTCTATGTGTTTTTGTGCTGGTGTAGGGAGGTTTCGTTTATGGGAATTTCGTTGAAATTTTGTTGGTTTAAATTGTAATCCGGGCAACGCATAATATTTAAAATTTACAAAATTTAAACCAAAAATTAATCTCAAATTTTAAAGCCAAGAACCATTTTAATATTTTTACACATCAGGACGGGTGAACCCCCCCCCCCAACCCAATTCAAGGCGTAAAATGGTTCACACATACACAAGGCACCCTGTAAGGGTGAAATTTTTCCCAAGCGACGCCCCTAACCCCCCACAAAAAGTGCATACTTTGGTTTAATCAATTAATTTTTGGCCAAAAATTAAAAATATTGGATTTAATTTGGGTCTCTAGGGCACCTATGCAAGGACTCTACGGTGCATGTGTAGTGCAATGGTATGGGTGACGCTACTGCTTGTCGTTGAGGCTTCTTTCTTCGCACCATTGAATCCATCGTGAAGCGAAAGTCTTGGCTGTGCAGTGGCAAGGAATAACCCGGAGGGGTTGCAATGGTACATGAAACACAATATTATTTGACAGCGATTGTGATGAGCAATCCGCATGCGTTTGGACGCTCCGAAAATGATGCACGTAAAGCCAGAAACTAACCCCCGCCACACTACTTGTGTCCTGGACACCCCCTTGGTCTGTGCCCAAGCTTGCGTACTATGTTGAACAATTCCATCCTGAAGCCACCAAGGTTGAAAAAAAATTTACGCGAACTAATCACTTGCACATTCAACCAAGTCAACAAAACGACGCGGTCATGTCAGGGTGCACATCTTTAAACAATCTGCCCGGATCCCCTTTATGATGCCCCAAGGGACCAAACGGAGAGAGTAGGCAAGCATTCGTGCAATGCTGCTCCAAGCATATGTGTAGTTGATCACCATACCTCATTGTTGAGCGTGGCAAGCCTACCACCTAACCCCTTGGGTGCGTGACAAACCGCAACGGGAGGAATGCAATATCTCTGTTGTGACCATATGGATACAAGACTACGAATGCCAAGCACCAAATGGGGACCAACGCCAAGGTGAAAACTAATGCCACAACCAACACCCACGCCAACACCAACACTAGCACAAAAAAGTAACGGAGACTAGGCCCGGTCTTCATTAGTACACGACCAAATCACAAATTGGCGGCACAACCCAATGGCAAAGGGGACCAATGGCAAATGGACGTGCTCAAATATATGGCTGGTTTGAATTGTGTACCCCTGAACTCCAAATGTTGGACAATGCCACACAGGATCAGTAGCACTCCCTCCGCCTCCTATGGATGTATGTGGCACGGGGAAGTTGTCCACCACCATTCGCTTGAGCGAAGACAGCAAGAATCTTGTCCGTGCTAGCAATGTGCAATGAAAGTTGGTTACTAGGTCCACCGTAGTGCTCCTCCAACGCGAAAGTCGTGCGTCGCATCCCCCCCCCCCCCCCGGGCGGGCGGCGGGGGGTAGGGGCGGGTACGCGCGACACGTGAAATACACGTTATATCACACGTAAGTTTCCTTGATGTTTGACCTGCAATTCTCTTAGGGTTACACATCAAGGCTGCATGCATTTTTACGTGCATGTGGTGTAGCTCCTCCCTACACATGTGAGCTCATCGATAAGCATCATCCTACCGGCAGTTCAGGTAGGTTTTTTGTACACCAGTGACCTAGTATGGGTGCTTGTAATTTAACCTACAAGTCCCCTAGGCTTTCAGTTCACGGGTAACACATTATGGATGCGCCTAATTTTACCTGCAGCTCGAGCAGATTTTGCCTTCATGAAGAGTGGGCAAGACAATAGGATGCCGCTACCAATGTGTTACATTATTTTGTGTCCTTTTTCGTTGCACTGGGCTGCAACCCCTCCAATCCCTAATTTTGAATTGCCTTTCTGCAATGGTAGCGCAAGGAGCTCTTTGGGTCTGTCAATATTATGCTCCATTTTGTGACATTCAGTGTAATCTCCACTCATGCGAAATCTATTGACTCTTTTGCACGATGCTAACCGTCCCCCTCTTAACTCTTCAATGGAGATGACAAAATGTTTGGTTCTGTTTTTTAGTTTGCTGGAACACCAAGCTGTCACGCCTTCAAGAAAGCAATATGTGGAGCCCCAATAGGGCAACTAACCTCCTAGGATTGCGAGGCGGAAGAGTGACTCACGGACTAGTGTGGTCAGCCTGCATGGACGACGCACGCTTTTTTGTACAAAATGCAATTTTCTTCATTCTATGTATGGCAATTTGCAGTGCCTTCTTACGCTTAGTGCTCATTGTACAAGGTTTGGGGACAAGATTCACTCTCAACAATGCAGGTGGAAGTTTGTGCCCGAGGCATTCACACTCACTCTCTTTTGCCTTGTTTTTGAGCCCCGCTTTGCGCCTCACAGTGCCGCAAAGTTTGAATTGGCACCTAGTTGCAACTACTTCTTTCCCAAGTACATTGTGCCTCGGACGCGAACTGATGGTAGCAAACACCCAAGGAAGCTTGTACGAGTACAAGAACTCGCATCAAGGAGGCCGCCAAACTGCAAGGGCACCGTGGCGGTCGTGCGCAGAGCATCTTTCACTCGTAGGAGGCTCCAGGGTCTTTTCGATTGTGCCATTGTGCCAGGGCATGCAAGGACGAGCAACGTGTAGGTAACTTAGCAATGGTCCAGGAATATAGCTGTCTCAACCTTGCTCTCTATCACTACTTTGATTCAACGCTTCCGTTACGGGTTCAGTTCTCGATACATTTTTAGGCCATCCCGAGCATTCCGTTTTGTGTCGTCATCCCCGACGTCCCCCTGAGAGCCATTTGTACCATGGAGCGACGAGGGGCACTTGTCATCATGGGAATTTGTTGCTAAGCACGAGTTCCACAAACTGTATTTGCCGCAGCCACCCCTTTTGTCCCCACACTGGCCCGGACCGTCCGCACCCCCGCTGGCCATGGCCGCCCAACCAGGCGGCTCACAATTTCGGGATGCGAAAAGCCGCCATCCCTCAGCCTGCTAGGATCAGAGACTCCTCTACCCCGGTGAATTGCCATTACTCGGGCAAACATACATTGTGCAATTTTCCATATAGAACCAATATCTGACTTAGGCCTTGGCAATGGTCACAAGCCTATGAGAAGGAATCGTAGGCGCAAGGAGGGTCTTGTGCTCCGCCTATGTGCCATGTAGCTAGGATGAGGCTTCGCGCTTGATGCCCCCCGAGAATCGCTTGCCCTGTCCATTCCGCTCCGACTCCCGGGAACATGAGCCTGCTCCCCCACCTTAGTCTCCACAAGAGGCTCTTTGTCCCGGCCACTCAGTGCACCGCATTTTCCATGACAGACCAAGCATTCTCCTTCGCACACACTATACAAATCATTGGGGGCACGCAAGGCAAAGTATTTCCCACAAGTTGTGCAATACAATGACACGTCAATAGACAAAGCAAACAATGTGCAGACCATGCCGCCACTCAATGTGACAGGTGTCGAATCAATTCTTCGTTGCAGTGATTATGTAATAGACCAAGCAAACACTGTGCAACCCAATGCTCTTCAATGGGTTCTGCAATCGCCAGGCAATGCAGCAAACAAACACATTGCAGATGATACCCTCACTGGAACTCGTTTTGCATGAGTACTGCAACGCAATAAACAAGGAGCCCACCGAGGAAACAATTCGTAGGCCATGAGTTATGTAGTCAAAGCACTGGCCACTTGAGTAAGCAAACAACAGAAAGAACATGCAGCCACTCATTGCAGTGCATTCCCCACGAGTGAGGGTGATAGTTTAGGACTAATTATTTTTTGTTAAGGACCGCCCTCAAGGATGCCCAGTATGGGGTTTTTTCCACCAGTCCGGCGCGGGCCATTTTTGAACCCCTTATCATGGACCCATGAGAACGCGGGGGTTACGTAGCACTTCCGCCTACTTGGCGGCAATTTTTTTTTGGCATGTCACACTGCTGTAAGATAGGTTGAAGCCATGTTCTATTAGTTAGACATTGTTCTTGAGAGCCTTGCGGTTGTCCTCTAGCATCTTCATGAATATATTGAGATTAAGGCTGACTTGGGGCGTAGGGATAAGCCCGATGGCTTGTTGCAGGCTCTGTTGCACCCCCTCTTGAAGTTGGCCGCTGCATTTTTTTGCGATATTTATCCCTTGGTTTGTGCCACGAGTTAGAAAATCCAAGCAACCAAGGGTGCACAAATTGGTGCAATTTGGGGTCTGATGAACATGATGTGCACCCAAGTTTATGCACAGCATGTGTCACGTGATTCCAAGGGGTGCGAGGAAGGGTTCGGTGTTGAGGTAGGGAGGAGCTTCATTGAGGGTAGCAGGATCAAGTTTCTTCTCACCGTGATTGAAGATGTGGCAAAACAGTTTAATGAATCTCAGGGGGGTGGTTGTGTGGCATTGGAGAGTTCGGTTGAGGCAACCTCGTGTTCGTGTGAGGGAGTGTGTTCAGCTACTTCAATGCCACTTTCTTTGGACAGAGCACGGATTGCATGTGTGATACACTGTGGGTGAGGTGTAATGGGATAGCTCCGGGGGACCAGGGACAGTTTTAGTGTTCAATGAGCTCTGCAATACACCTTTTCGTCTAGAAAAGTGAAAGGAAAGGCATGTCGTTGAGGTGGAGGATGGTACTTTGGTCGGATTTGTAGCTTTCAAAGATTTGCAAGTTTCGGTGGAAGGCGGTACAGGGGCAAAATTTCTTTTGGAGATTTCACTTGTGTACCTTGTCTCCAAGAGGGCAACCGGTGACGCCGACCTCGGGGATGTGTATGGTGTTGCGTTGGAGGATGAGGACAAGGCCACTAACGAGGAGGATTTGGATAGGGCGGGCGAAGCTGCTAGTATTAATAGCTCTTCTTCTTACCTTCCCAACTCGCTAGCCGTGTCCTCTACCTCCACTCCCTCCGCTAACCATGCGGCACAGTTGGTCTTCAAGTATGATGCGAATGAGGCGGTGTTGAGGGCCACGGAGAAGGGTAGATTTCATGAGTGGACCAGCATTGAATTCCGCGCTATTTGCAAGAAGCATTGTTTGTGCGTGACACGGGCAAACTGTGACCTTATGGGGCCGGTGGCGGCGCATTTCCAGCAGGTGTACCAGGTGTTGGGATTTTGAGCTGTGCCACCGGCAAGGGAACGTTCGGGTGGTGGAACGTTGTGGCACTTCATTTGATGCAATAAAACTGTGATCTTCTTCGCTTTGAAGTTTGGAGGGTGTGAAGCAAGGTCCGAATGCCACCTTTGCATCCATTTGGGGGTGGGAACAAATGTTTGAACAATTGCAAGCATGAGGGGATGAGAACCAATGGTTGAGCAACTGGGAACCCATGGTTAAAGACATACAGGGCTAGGAACCAATGGTGAAATGGAGGTCCTGCGGGCGATTAGGGAATCTTGTGTGACGCAACACTTTTTTTTGTCCCCTAAGGAGCACCCTACGATGAGTTATGCAATATAATTACCACGTATTACACCAAGAATGGATTGTTGAAACCATCTGGCATCGCATCACAATGTGCATTTCATGAGTTGTGCAATGAAATTACACCAAGGAAACGTTGTGTAGACCATGCTACTCGTAACTCCAAAGGTTTTCAAGCAATTTTTGCAATGCAATGCCCGGGCAATACATGAGAAAAAGAGTGTCGAAACGATCCGGCCACTCAGTGCAATGTTTTTTTCATCAATTTTTTTATGATGCTCAGGCAATGAACCAAGGAAGCACTATGCAAACCGTCCGCCCCCTCACCGCAACACATTTCACATGAGCCTTGCAATCCAATGATAGGCCATGTACTAAGTGAACACTCCGGAAACCATACGACCACTTGGTACAACGCATTTCCCATGAGTTGTGCAATGCAAAGACCAAGCAATACACGAGGGAAATAGGGTGCGGACCGCTTGGCCACTGAGTTTAATTGGCTTGCAATGAGTGAAAGAATGGAATGACCAGGCAATGCACCAAGGAAACACTCTTTGCAACGTATGTGTCATGAGTTCAGCAGTACAATGACCACACAACACACAAAGAAAACACTGTGCAAAACATGTGAACACTCTTTGCAACGCAGTTCGCATGAGTAATGCAATGCAACGATGAGGCCATGCGCTGAGTCAACACTGTGCACACCCACCGGCCACCGAGAACAATGCATTTGCCAACAATTGTGCAATTCAATGACCAAGCAATATACCACAGAAATCTTGTGTGGACCATCCGAAAATTCACCTTCATGGGGTTTCAATCAATTTTGCAATGCAATGGCCAGGTCATAGGCGGAAAAAAATGTGTACACGGTTGGCCCACTTAGTACCCTGCATATCCCTTTGAATTCTGCCATGCAAGGAGCGGGCAACACACCAAGGATACACCGTGCAGAACAAGCGGCAACCTAGTGCAACTCATTTTTCATCCCTTATGCAGCACAATGCAATGACTACACGCAAGAAACACGGTGCAAACCATCCTGCCCCTTTGTGCAACCTTTTTTTCACATTTTTTGCAATCCTTCGACCAAGCAATACACCAAGGAAACACTTTGTAAACCATGGGGCAACTCATGGGGATGCATTTCTCGTGAGCCCTACGATGCAATGACCACACAAATCTCCAAAGAAATACGAAGGAAACCATCAGGCCACCCCATGCAACGCGTTCTTCTACAATGTAATGACCGGGCAATACACTAGGAGGACACATTGCACAAACCATGCGGCCAGCCAGTGCTACGTGTTCCCCATGAGTTTTGCAATACAATGGCCATGCAACTAACTTGGGAACCTTCATGCACACCATCGGGCCGCTTAGTACCCCACATTTTTCATGGGTTCTGCAATGCATATACCCGAGTGCACCAAGCAAACATTGTGCATGCCGTCCGACCACTCAGCTAAATATGTTTTTCATGAGTTATGCAATCCAATGACCTGGTAATACAATGAGGAAATATGATGCTCATGAACGGCCTTTTGGTGCGCCGCTTTTTTCGTGAATTGCAGAGTGCCATGACCAGGCAATACACTTAGGAGACAACGTGGTGCAAACGGTCCGCCTAGACAATGCAATATGTCTCTGATGAGTTTTGCCCTGCATTGACCAAGCAACACACCATGCAAACGTTCCGAAGACAATAGTGCAACCGAAAGGCACACATTTCCCATGAATTGTACAATGCAATGACCACGCAATGCACTGAGGACGAGGGATGGTGCAAACTATCCCGCGTCTTCGCAGTACCTGTTGTGCTATGATTTGCAATGCAATGGCCATGCATTTCACGTAGGAAAGCTGATGCAAACCATCCATCCACTTATTAGAGCCCAATTTGCATGAGTTGTGCGATAGCTTGCACGAAGAACCCCCCCCCCCCTTACTTTCCCCCCTACCTACCACCCCCGCGACGCCCCCTACGCACCCCCCCTACCCCCCCATACCCCCCCCCCCCCCCTGGGCGGCGGCTGCCGCCCTGCAGCCTGGCACGCGCCCCTTGTCGGCGGCAGGGCAGCAGAGGGGGAGGCTGGGCCCCACAGCGCCGGCCCTAGGGCAGAGGGACCCGCGGGCGTGCGTGGAACAGGGCATCGTATGGCGCGACTCGCACCGGTGCACGCAGTGTGGGCGCGGGGGACGAGGGACGGAGCGCCGCGGTTAGACCCCCGGAGTCGCGAGGACTAAGCCCCCGCCCCGCAGGCCGGCGTGGCCTGGCGTGGCCTAGCGTGGGGCCCATGGGGCACGGCCATCCCGGAGGGATGTTCGGGCAAGGCGCGACCGCATTCCTGGACCCGGAGGTGCCTGCAAGGTACCCCCCCCCCGACCGGGAGGTGCGACGTCGGCCCTCCTACTCTGCACAAAGCAGTGAACTAGCAGAATGCCCCGCTGCACCTTCGCGTACCCCCCGCACCACGCCCTCCCGCCGCCGTCTCCATACCGGATGGGCCCGCGCGGGATGCAGCCGCTGTCCCGCAACCGCCGGCTAGCCGGGGAGCAGCCGATGCTCCGCTGGGTGGCGCAGAGCGACCCGGCACAGGCCGTCTTGCGCTGGCTCGCCCCGGTGAGCCGCTCGCTGCCCCCTCACCGCCAGCGCTCGGAGGGGGCCCTCGCGGCCGTCGCCTGCGCCCTCTACGCCTTTGAGGGGCCGGCCCCCCGCCTTCGCCGCTTGGCCGACATCCTCATGGGATGCTTCACCAGCTGGACGGACACGGGCGCGAACCCGAGGCGGGGGCTATCGCCGCTGAATTGCGTTCCACAGGGTCTGGTGGTGTCGGGCCCCGCACTCCGCGAGGCCCTTGGCCGGCGGTATGGCCCGGCGGCCCCACTCTGGCGGTCCCTCCGCCGCCATTGGAGGGAGGGGATGCTACTCTCCCGGGTCGCCCGCGTGCTGGAGCCCCTTTGGGACTTGGGCCCCCTCCCGGCCCGCCGAGCCGGGCCAGTCGCCCCGCGGCCCTGGATCGACGCGCCCTAGCGCCGGGTACTCTTGGTCGCGGGTTCAGGGGTGGGACGACGAAGCCAAGGGGTTGGGGGGCCATTGGGTGGGTATCACCCACGGCGGCTCCATGACGTGCCTCTTGCGGGGCGATAGGCCCCTCGCCCCGCCCTGGGACCCGCACGCCGCCGCCGCCGCAGGGCTGGCCTCCATCCCGCGGCTGTATGCCTTGTGTTACGCGGTGCTGCCAGCCCCCCCGCAGCACCCCTGTGCGGGGGGCGACGCCCACGCTCGGGCGTGGCTCGTGGTCCGCGTGCTCGTGGCGGCGTGGCGGTGGCGCCGCGGGATGCAGGTCGTGTTCCAAGCGCCGTGACCCAGGTGTGCTGTCGCTGGGCAGCCCTACCAGTGGGGCCGCCAAGGCCCTCCCCCGCCCCTCTCCCCTCCCTTGCGCCGCCCCCCCACCCCTAACCCAACGAGCGCAGGAGCGCGGCCGGCGAGGACACCGACCCTCCTCCCAGGGCGGCGGTTACTACGCACCCCCACAACCCCCTCAAATGGGAATGGGGCAAAGGCCGGCCGGAGGGGGGGCGCGGCGACCCCCCCCACCCCCCACCCTGACATGTCCCCCCAAAAATGAGTGTCGCGCGGCCTCCTTCCCCCAGCCCCTCGAGGCCCAAGCCGTGGCACGGTGACAAGCCCCCCCCCCCCCCCCCCCCAGCCCGCGGCAGCGGCTGGGTGTGCATCGCATGCATGGCCGGCCGATATGCCGAGGACAACCATCGAGCGCCCACCAGGCGGCCTGTGAGCCTCAAGATGGGCCCTCAAATCAAATCAAATCAAATCTTTACCCCCCCCCCCCTACCTGCACCCCCTACATGCAGCTCGCTTCGCTCAACGCGGCGGCCAGCCCCCCGATCACCCCTTAAATAACCTGACTCGTGCGGTTGCCACACACCGCTTGTGCTGTGTTCCGCCTTGTGTGTGCACCGCCTTCTGTGTGTACCGCCTTGCATGTGGCTCCTTAAAAAGCATGACTCTTGCGGTGGCTACTGGCCGCCTTTTGTGTGTTCCGCCTTGTGGGTGCACCGCTTTCTGCGTGTACCCCCTTGCATGTGGCCCCTTAAATGACATGACTCCTGCGGTAGCCACAGACCGCCTTTTGTGTGTTCCACCTTGTGCGTGCACCGACTTGTGTATGCACCGCCTTGCCTGTGGCCCCTTGAATAACATGACACTTGCGGCAGCCACGGGCCGCCTTTTGTGTCTTCCGCCTTTTGTGTGCACCGCCTGTTGTGTGTACCGCCTTCTGTGTGCAACACCTTACGTGTGGCCCCTTAAAGCGCCCTTCCTCCAATGGAGATGGGGGGGTAGGGGGTGGGAGGTAGGGGGCGGAGGTAGGGGGGGTAGGGGGGGGTCGAGAGGAAGGGGGGGTAGGGGGGGGATGGGGGGGGTTGGGAGGGAAGGGGGGGGGTAGGATCATACACACAGAAGGCGGTGTACACACAAGGCGGGAGGTCGCCCCCCTACTGGCACCCCCATGGGGCCAGGGTCCCCTCCCTGTCCGCCGTGCCGGTGCGGCCGCCCGCAGCCCTGCACCAACGCACCCCAGTGCCGGGTGCTCCTAGTCAAGGGGTGGGACGACGAGGCACAGGGCTCCAAGGGCCATTGGGTGGGTCACCCTTGAGCGCAGCCCCGTTCCCGACTGTGAGATGTACACCAGCACCACGCCACCCGAGCTCGTAGGTATCCCTCTTCTCCCCGAACTTCCGCTGCATCGGGCGGTCAACAAAGCCCTCACAGCGCTCCGAGGAGTTCACAAGTCCACCGCCCGTGGTCCCACATCCCCGGTCCTTCCCCTCCGATCCTTGCATTCCTTTGGGCTGTCGGTCCTCGACTACGTGGCCAGCGGCGTCCCGTTCCCCCCTGACTCCCTTCGCCTCCACCAGCGGGTTGTGGACGACGTTCACTCCGCGGCATTTCGCCTTGCTCCGTGGGTCCACCGTTCCCTCCTCCGCTTGCCCCTTGCATCTGGCGGCTTTGGCTCCCCTGACGTGATGCTTCGCTCCCACCTGCACCTACTCACCACCTACCTGCATGCGTCGTGGAGCACCAACCTCCTAGCCGTTGCAGCGTCCCACCTCCACCTCTCGCTCCCCCCACGAGTTGGTTGGTTCCCGGAAGGCCCTCACCTGCGCCAGCTTCTCCTCCCCCTGGGGGTCACGCTGCACCCCTGCCCCTCACCGACCCTCCCGGGCGTGCACTTCCACAGCTCAGGCGACGCCACCCTCCTTCACTCCATGCACCACGTCGTGGCAGCCACTGACGGCAGCCAAACAGGCCACCAGCTGGGAGCCGCGATCGTCGTGTGGCACCCTTCCACCGGCATGTTTTACCGTCCGTGGTTCGGGGTCCAGTCCCGCTCGGGCCACTCCACGGAAGCGGAGTGGGTGGCCAAGATTGAGCTCTACTACCTCCTGGGGGGGTGGAGGGGCGTCGCGCTCCTCGCGACCGACTCCACAGCTGCCCTATCAGCCAACCTAACGCACTCCCCACGCAACGGCACGCTGCTCCTTCTCCCCTTTTGTGCCGCCCTTGTCTAGATGCGGGTACGGGTACAGGAAGTGTGGTTTCCGGCCCAGCACGACTCAGGCTCACACACCCTCCTCACCATGCTCAACGCCGAGGCCGATCGCCTGGCAGACGAGGATGCCAAGGGGGCACGGGCCTACACCGTACCATGGCTCCCCCTCTTCCCCGGACGAGTCCTCTCTACCCATCACTGCCGCCTCATCTTCTACCCACGAAAGGCAGCCACAGCGATAGCCGTCCAGAACAGCACAGCCTCATACATCAAGCGTTTCCCTCCGCCCGACTCCGATTGGTCCTCCACTCTTCTCATCGACGCCATCGACAACGCCGTCCTCCAACCGCGCGCAGTCCACACGACCATGCTGCACCGTCTGCTCGCGGCCCAGCGCCACCCCCCGGGATATGGTGGTGTATTATGCCCCTACTGCCACCTTGCGCAGCCCGACATCGCCGATCACCTACTTCGCCGCCGCCCCCCGTTCTTCCTCCAGTACCTCTACTTGTCCTGGCGTCTTCTGCGCCACCCACGGGTCTTCCCCCTCATATCATCGACACCGGGGTCCTCCGCCCTTCACCAAGGAACAATCCTAGCCACCCCGACGCTCTTGGTTGGCCTGACATGGAGCTTCCTGCCCCCCCCCCCCCCCACACACACACACACCGACCGCTCCCGACCCCCGCGCCAGCTACTCCTCAACCTCGACCGCTCCTTGAAAGTGGTCTTGGACGATCCTCGACACCCCCCCCTCCTGCACACCCAGCGCGCAGCGTTAGCGGCCGACCATCATGCCGCCCTCGCTCAGCACCCCCCCTCCCTACCCCAAGCTCTCGACACAGTCCCCACCCTCTGGACCCTAGCCCCTTCCCCGCTACCCGCGCCCGTCCTCACCCTCCGTGACGCCGCCATCCTCAGCCTGCGCCACAGTGTCGTACTCGGGTGGCTATTCCGTCGCTGCCGCTGAGCACCAGCGCAACCCCCTGCATCCCCCTCCCACCGGCAGCTCCCCCACAGTCTTCGATGGCCTGGGTCGTCAACGCGCTCGGCGTCTCTCCTCCAAAGGCCGCCCGCATGGCCGCCGCAGCCCCAGAAGACAGCAGTCTGGTGATTTTAGCGCGGGCCTGCGATCTCCCGAACATCCAGGCTCGCCTAACGGAAACGCTAACACCACTCGCCCTACGTGAAGGACTCACTGTAGGGCGCGACGTTGGCGCGCCTTTGGACATGCAAGAATGGCCCGATGATTAAACACACGCGCTCCCTTGCTCGCCCTGCCCACTTGCACTTCTCTGCTCGTGGCGCGACGACGGACCGACAAGCGACAACGAGCAATCTCTAGGAACCGCCCTGGGGGCCTACACACAGCCACGAAATGACCCGCAGGACACTGACCCACCATCACGCGACACCGTTAGGCTCCTTTTCTTTTGGTGAAACGTGATGGGGCAAGGCGTGAAGAAGTGGCACTTCATGGACCCCGGCGTGCCTTGCCCGCTGCCGCCTCACCAACACCGACCCAACCGACACACAGGGCGCGCCGCCTCCCCGACACAGGTACACCACTACCACCCATCCCACACCAAACGCGGACCCCCCCCCCCCCCCCCGCGGAAACCGGCAAGTGTCAGCCCCCGGTGGCGCGGGGTGCTGCCACGGGCCGCCAGCTTCGACCCGACACAGCGGGACCGAGTAAGCCGCCCTATGGCGGTTGGGAGTCTCTCGTTTTCATGGTGCCCCTCCAGCTGTGCTTGAGCCTCGGGCGGCTCGTCCAGAATCCAGAATCCAGAATCCTACCTTCTCGACCCCCCCCCTACCCCCCCTACCTCCGCCCCCTACCTCCCACCCCCTACCCCCCCACCTCCATTGGAGGGAGGGCGCGCAGCTCTCCGAGGTCGCCCCCCTACTGGCACCCCCATGGGACCAGGGTCCCCTCCCTGTCCGCCGTGCCAGTGGGGCCGCCCGCGGGCCTGCACCAACGCACCCCAGCGCCGGGTGCTCCTAGTCGAGGGGTGGGACGACGAGGCAGAGGGCTCCAAGGGCCATTGGGTGGGTATCACCTACGGCGGCACCTTCCAGTGCCTCCTCCGGGGCGACAGACTTCTCGCCCCGCCCCGGGACCCGCATGCGGCCGCGGTCGCGGTGCTGGCCTCCATTCCAGGGGTGTTCGCCGTGTGGTATGCGGAGATGTCCGCCCCGGGGACGCCCGTGCCACAACCGCACCACCGGCACCCCCGCGCGGGGGGCGACGCCCACGCTTGGGCGTGGCTCGCGGTCCGCGAGCTCATGGCGGTGTGGTGTTGGCGCCGCAGGGTGCACGTCGTGTTCCACGCGCCCTCACCCACGTGTGCGGTCTCCGGGCGGCCCTACCGCTGAGGCCACCGTGCCCCCCCCCCCCTCTCCTCCCTCGCCCCCCCCCCCCCCCCCAACCTGGCGTGCAGTGGTGCATAGCGGACGAGGACTCCAACCCTCCCCGCGAGTCTGCGATTTCACAGCGCCCCCAGCCTCTGGATTGGTAACGGGTCGGGGTCAACCGCAGGGGCGCGGCACCCGGTGCCGCCTCCGCCATTCCTGAAGTGCGCAGGAGTAGCGTCCCAATATCCCCCAACCAACGATGGCATGCACGCAGGTGGCGGGCGTCCCCCCACCATGGGCTGTAAGCACGAGGTGGAGCCCCCGCCCCCATACGCCAAACAGCCGAGCGTGGGGCCCTGCCGAGGCCTTCACTGTCCCCCCCCCACCCACCCCCCCCAGCCTGCCCCCCCCCCCCCCAACGGGCAGCACATGACCCCCCCCCCTTCCCCCTCCTGGCCCCACCCGCCGCACGGCGACAGGCCTGCCCCCCCCTCCCTCCGGCCCACGGATGCGGCGGAGTGTGCACCGAATGCATGGCCGGCCGATATGCACAATCGTCGGGACAGCCATCGAGCGCCCCCTAGGCGGCCTGTGAGCCTCAAGATCGGCCCTCAAATCAAACCAAATCAAATCCTCCTACCCGCCCCCCCACCCCCCCCCCTTACCCCCCCCCCTAACCCCAAGGTAGAGGGGGGGCGACTTCATGCGATATATGGTTGTGCAATGCAATGACCAAGTGCTACACCAACCAAGCAATGTGCACACCATTCGGCCAGCGCAATGTGGTTTCCAAGAATTTCACATTGCCATGACTACGTGATACACCAAGGAAACAATGTGCACACGATCTTGCCTCTCAGTTCAACATATTTTTCATAAATTTTGCTATCGAACACCAAGGCAATACACCACGGAAACACAGTGCAAACTATCCGTCCCATCAATGCGATGTGTTTGCGATGAAATGTGACTCCGCAAAACATTTAGGCAACACTTTGCAGGCCATCTGGCCATGGAGTGTAATCCAATTCCTATCACTTTTGCTTTGCGGTGACCAGGCACTCTTTCAAGCACACACCGCCTACTACGTCAGACCATCCGGCCACTCATTGCAACATTTCTCAGAAAGAAACGCTATGCAGCCCAAGCCGTTGTGATCTCCATTCTTCGTGTTTTTTTGTGCACTAGAAAAATGTTTGAGCACGACTTGGTACTACAAGAATTTCGTGCACCAGGTGCAGTGCAATAGCAGCCGTGAACACCCCTTGCACACCATCATTCACCGTCGCCATCGTGATGAGCATGAACCGTGGCCATCGTGTTGAGGAGAAATGGGATTTCACCGTTGGGACCCCGGAGAATGTTGATGTAGCATTCATTTCCTTCTCTTCAACACCATGCCGGAAGTACACACCGAAGACCCTGCATTACGGAAAGTGTTTGCTAAAGAGGGACCGTAGGACATGGACTTGCACATTAGACTTGTTCCCAGCATGTAATCCGTACACATGCGTATGTTGCACCCCTTGTGCCCCAATGTGCCCTTTTTTGGACACCTATTAAGAGCGGAACGAACATGGTTACCTCTTTTCAATAGGAAATTTTAGAATTCGCTTCTCAATGTGTATTATTTTCTTGTCAACGTTGCTGCAGAAGGCATGCATCCTTGCACACAAACCTAATTATTGTTGTTCATATTTGCTGTAGGTGTTTCTCTATGTGCTAAGGGAATGTCTACCTCCAAGTTTTAAGGATAGATTGCCTAGATGTTCTACTACCACGGCGGGCGTCGTCCCTCCATGGAGCACTAAGTTGGTCACTTGGCACGAAATGGCCAAGCAAGTGTTCATTTGTTGGTGTATGGAGGGAGGTATGCAAGAGTCGAACGCGGTGGAAAATTTTGTATTTCCCAGGTTTGGCACGCGGGCCACTATGAAGGTGCATTTCATTCCTATATACCATCATTTTTTGTTGTCCGAAATGCGTATGGTTCATTGACTCGTTATCCAATTGGTCACACACATATCAATCACAAAATCTCTTTTCGGGCACACAAAGCCTCAGCACAAGTTTTGGGTCAAGTTTATTTGCCACTGATAGTGCCCCAACAATGCAGGTAGTGCAACCCGTTTGCACAACCTCAAAGGGACGGTTGTTGGGTGGTTCATGGCATGGCCTTGATGGTGTATGCAAGTTTTGTTTTTTCCGCATTGTGGCAGTGCTTCCCTAATGCTACGGGGTCTCAAACAATGTTCACCATGCACGGGCCCGGGCCTAGGCAACATTCGCTGCAACGTGGAGTTTAATCGTGAGGAGGTCACGGGTTTTTGTACTCAGGGTTGCCTTTTGAATGCATGTGCCTCTGCTGTGCCACGTCGAGGCTTCGGCTTTATGCCGCCTTGCATGATTGTTGTATGCATCCTACCTTCAGATGCCACTTGATGTGTGGCTATCATCGATGGCGGTCTGCTTGTATCTTGGTGCCCATCATAGAGCTGTCTCGCACAAGAACTACACATAGAATACATTTTCACGGGAGATTGCATACTTAGGTTTTCGTAGATTTGTAAGCGCCCATATCGCGTGCTACCATTCCTTTGCACGCTGCCCACACAAACAACATACATCACTACGCCCCTCAGGCCAAGTGTTGCCAACGAAAGATTGTGAGCTATGCTATCCATGGATAATGCGGCCGCTAGAATGGCCTATCAAATAGTCACTACATGGATCATTCCGTGGTGCCACGTTGTACCGACCCCAAATATGCAGAGCTGCGGAGTAACTGGTTCAGGTTGATAGTGTCATAATCACCCATACCGCCGGGTTGCACCTTTGTGACACACTGTCTGGTACATTTCATGTGTCAGACACTCGCGAAGGTTGTCATCGGGGATAGTGTTGGTCACTTGTGTGAAGCATTTTGCACGGCTCAAGTTGCTCTCGGCTCACACGTCGCTCGTGTGCAGTAAATCTTTTGACCTTCCTATTTTTCACACCCTGCTACTCATATGCAGGACATCAAAAAGTACCTTTGGGTCACAGAAGAATGCAAAATATGAACCTAACCACGTTGGCCCTCGGAACCCTAACATGTTTACAGATGCTAAGCTCCGCCAGTGCCCTTCAACCAACGATGTGTCGTGGAAATGGAGAAATTCTCTACACCAGCAACATGTTGCCCTTAAGCTAAATGAAGGGCACATTCTACAAGGAACTCGGCGGCAACAGTGATGCAGATGAGGACATTGAGAACAAGAACATTTGAGTGACCACCTAAACATTCCAAGTGCACCACTCGTAATAGCAGTACCAGCATCACGAGCTCTAGCAACGGCAATAGCAACACTGCTTGCGTCATTTTCTACAATAATGTATCAAGCCTGGGTGACACAAGTAAAGAATTGGTAACCAAGACTGACGAAGAAGCTCATTTTTGTGTTGTCCATGCTGATCACCTGGTATGGTCCAACATGACTCCAATTTTACATTTGTTTTCAAAATTTCTGGCGGTAGAATTGAAGGAATCGTAGCACGTTTAAGTCCGCATCTGTGCTGATTTTGTGTCCAACACATGGCGCCACAAGGACCCTGCCGTTGTGGTGTTTGGCCCCATCTACTCACTCTACACGCCCCTACAATTCCTATGTCTTGGCTTCAAGTTAGGCAGTGCCACGTACAAAAGCGCAGTTGAGATGTGGCATCCACTCAGGCTGGGGTGGTAGCTAGCTGCGTTGTGGGTGCATGGATGACACAAGTTGCGATTGTCGGCTTGCTTGATGCGGTGCATGTGTTAGCTAGTTCCGCATTTACCCGGCTTCAAACGCATACATTGACAAATGTAGCCGCAGCTGCTTCCACTAAACGCGGTCCGTGTTCACCGCCACCTTGCGTTGGAAGTTGTAGTTTGCTTCTTAAGCAAAACAACAGCCCCAAGCTACTCTATGGGCATATGCCCAAGGGGTTGGGTACTTACAATGTTGGAATCAGTGGATCTTGAGGGACGCTTTTTTGTGCCACGCGCTGGTTTGATTGGGAGCATGCCACTGTCCCTTGGAACATGCTAGAAGACCCAATCTGGTTCTAGCCTAGAACCCGCTAGAGTGGCTAGAACGAAAAAAAGAGGGGGATACACCCCCCCGCAAGGGGGGGGGATTTGATGTGTCTAACTTGGACCCCCCTACCCGCACTCGGGGCCCAAACTTTTTTTTTCACAATTTCATTGTTCACCTGATTTTGGAGTCCAAAAAATTTTCGTTCTAGCGGCGTTTTAGCGACGTTCTAGCGAGCGCCGCTAGAACGCCGCTAGAACGGTTCGCTAGAACGCCGCTAGAACAATATATATTAATGCCCCGCCACTCCTCAAAGAGAAGCTGCCCCGGCTACCATGGCCTGCCGTGGCCAATCACAGGGTCCCGATGCTGGACCCGATTCACGGAGCGCCGGGTTCCCCCCCCCCGCCCCCTGGTTAGCCCGGTTAGCCCCCCACCGCACCCCATAGGTCACGTGGAAGGTCACTTGGCGGGCCGGCGCCGGGTCACTTGGTGGTGGGTTAGCCCGATTAGCCCGGTTAGCCCGATTAGCCCCCCTGCCCCCCCCAGGCCCCAATTCGCGAGTCGTGACACGCAGGTTACCCCTCTTGCGTGGTGGGGGGTTGCCGGGGCTCATCTTTGCTCCCGGAACCCCCATTCTCACCCCCCGTGTCCCCTTCCTTCTCACCCCCCATGTCACCCTCCACCTCACCCCCCTTGTCACCCTCCTCCCCCTTGTCGCCACCCTCGTCCCCCTCGTCGTTCCCGTCATCCCGGTCGTCCCCGTCGTCCCCCCCCCCCAAGGCCTCCCAGAGGTGGGCCTCGGCCTCCTCCCGGGTGAGGAAGAGGAGCTCACCCGGCACCCGGAAGGTGCCCCCCTCTTTCTGCCGCTTCCTCTTCTTCCCCTTCTTCCCCTTCTTCCCCTCCTCCCCCTCCCCATTGGACCCCTGCGACACCACCCACCACTCCCACAGGTCCAACTCCTCATCCCAATCCTCCAACACCGTCACTAGGCGGACGGTCCCCCCATTGCCCCCCTCCGCCCAAGGGACATACCGGGTGTCCCCCACACCCGGCACATTCCCATAGGAGTCCCCGCCCCTATCTTGCAAGGGGGGTCTCCGGGTTCGGGGGGCCGGGGGGCTTGCTTTGCGCTTGCGCTTGCCCTGCGGCTTGGCCTTGCCCTTGGGCTTGCTTTGCTGGGCTTGGGGGGGGGGGGCGTCTTGCTCGCTACTCTCGAAGGGGCAGGGTTTTTTTTGGGGGGGGGCTTGAGGGGGGGGTTTAGGGGCCTTGGGGGGTGTGTGTCCTCGCCACGCTGCTGGTGCTGGTGGTGCTGCTGCTGCTCCTGCTGCTGCTGCTACGGGTCTCCCCCACCCGACCCTGCAACCTCCCCCAACCCTTGCGCCGCGGGTGCATTCCGCCCGCACTCCTGCCCGCTTCCCACTTACCCAAACCCTCCACCACCGAGAGGGCCAAATTGGGGTCGGTCCCCATCATCCGGCCCAACTCGGTGACCCCCACGAGGCGCGTCCGGCCTCCGCCGTCGCGCCACTCCATGCGCACCCCGCGGGGGTCGGCTCCACATGTCTACACGTTGACAACCTCAGGACAGAAACATAATGCACGTGCGTTCTAGCGGCGTTCTAGGCAACAGTTGTAGCGGCGTTCTAGCGACGTTCTAGCGGTGGCGGCACGGCGGTAGTCAAATCAACGCTAGAACGGTTCGCTAGATCAACGCTAGAACGCAATCAACATACCATGCTTTGGTGGTCCCGGGCGGGGGAGATGGCCCCCATGGCCTTGGTGAAGGCGTCCCGGGGGTTGGGGGGGGTGCGGCTTGGGGGGGGTGCGAGCGGGGGTTGCGGCGGGCTTGCGCTTTGACATGGGCCGGGAGGCGATGCCGTGCACCACCCCGGCATACGCCCCCGGTTTGCCGCCTCTGGGTTGAAACCCCCCATGTCCATCAGCGCCCACCAGGTCGGCGGCCAGGTCCAGGCCTTCCCCGCATATTCCATCCCCCCCAAGCCCAGCCCCTGCTAGCAGTTGGCGACGAATCGCCCGTGGGTGCCCCCCCCCTTTTTCCTCTCGGGGTGAAGAGGTTGGTTCGCGCGAACTCAAACATCTTCACCCCCATTTCTGGGGGGAGGGGGGGCACCTCCCCCCATCTCTTCCCCGGCTCCGGCAACTCAGGTTGCCACCGCCACCACCCGTTGACCACCCCTAGGCGCAGGGGCCCGTCCATGTGGACCAACCCCCCCCCTCGTCCACCCATACCCACCGCCCCACCCCCCCCCCCACCAGCCGGTGGAGCACCCGCTGCAACAAAAACTGGAGAGTCCAAACCGGACTCTCCGGGGCGACGAGGAGGGGGGTGTCCAGGTTTCGGGGGTGGGGGCCCAGCGAGGACAGCCGGGTCCCATGGCAGGTCCTGAATGGCCCCCGCATCCCTCGACCCCATCATTCCCCTGAGGCACTGGCTCCCCCCCCTTCCACCGCCGGCGTCTCCACCACCACCTTCGCCTCCACCTCCTCCGTCACCATCCCCTCCTCCATCTCCTCCGCCTCCACTTTCGCCTCCACCACCTCGCCCTCCTCCTCCTCCTTCACCTTCTCCACCGTCCTCGCCAACACTAGCTCCGTCCTCCGCACGCTGCGATCGAGCGCCTCGATCGGCTCCTCCTTCTCCGCCACCTTGGCCTTCGCCTTGCGGAGTGTGGCCTCCGCCATGAGGATCCTTTCCCAATCCCCCATCGCCCGCACTTAGGCCAGCTTGGTCTCCCATGGGGAGTCCTTGGCTTCCAGCTTGGCCTTGGCCCCCTCAGAGGCTGCGAGGGAAGCCGAGAGCCCTTTGAGCTCACCCGGAATTTCCCCCACCTCCGGGTCCTCGGGGGCCGCTGCCGCCGACTTCTTGGCGGCCAACGGGTGACGAGGTGGCAATGGTGGAGGTGGGGCTTCGGGTTGGGGCTGGGGCTTGGCCTTGGGCTTGGCGAAGGGGGCTGGCTTGGCCTTGGGCTTGGCCGCGGCCTGCTCGGCCTTCGGCTCGGTCTGCTCGGCCTGTGCCCGCTGTTGCGCCGCCATCCCCTGCGCAATCAGCGGCTGGGTCGCCGCATTCTATAGGACACACAGGAGCGGTCTAGCGGCGTTCTAGGCACCCGTTCTAGCAGCGGTCTAGCGACGTTCTAGCGACCGATCGTGCTGCCTAGATCAACACTAGAAGGATTTCCTAGATCAGCGCCAGAACGCACAGCAAGACAATATACATGGCGGAGCAGCTCGTCTATCAACTCCTGTGATGCCATCTTGTTGGTCAATGTTCTGGTTGAGGGAAGCCTGCATATGGCCCTGGCCCCTCCTTACCTCCATGGCATCCCTGCCCGAGCATGGCACTTGCGACCGCGGCCCCCCATGCACAACCCACGACACGTCAACGTGTGCAAACAGCCATGTAATGCACTGTGCTTGAACATTGGCCTCCCTGTGGATGGCCGACCACTGACGACCCTACACCTCGTCCACCCCCTCCAGCCGACAGCTTCCCGGTTGCTGTGCTCGTTCTGACCATGTTTCAGAAAGCGGTTGCTGCTTTCCGAAATGTCACCCGAGAAGGTAGCCAACCCAAATGGCTTAATGTTCTGCAACATGGTATCTACATTATGCTCAAGGCTCCGTGGATACCATGATGCTGTTGCGACAGTACAGTGGCGCTAGAAATCACGGGCCACGGCAACACAGTTCAATGGGTTAGGGCCCTGATATGTATAATAGAGGGCCTGTAGCAGGTCCCACACGTTCGCGATGGCCTTGTACTTGGCCGTTCTCGGCCTAATGCCGAGGCACCTAGCAATATCCGGCCATGCGTCAAAAAAATTGGCCGTCTCTTCCCCGTCCGGGGAAGCTGACCCATAAACGCTCCAACCAGCACGCCTCTCCGACAGGAGAACTTGCAGGTCTTGACGGAGCGCAGGGGTGACCTACCTAGCCCCCCGGTGGACAAACTCCGCCAAGAAGCGGCCCATGGCCATTGTCAAGTGCAAAATGCACAAGACGACCCAGGCACGTGGCAATTTCAAAATCCGCTGAGTACCGCAGCCGGCGGCTTGCAAGGAAGGCGCCCCAAGAAGGAAGGCCGTGTAGTTGGCCTCATCAACCTCCATGGTCCGCGAGATAGCACTACCCTCCTAAGTCTTCTTTTGGGCATTCCATATCCCCTCATTGAACATGGAGCCCACTTGGCGGCATGTGGACATTCCAATCACCCTTTGTGACAACGGTTGATCCCCCCCCCCCCCCGGGGATCACCTTTGCCTCCTCCTTGGAGGCCGCCCATTGGACCAGCCCCGTGTGGATGATGTCTTGAATCACCTAAACACGAGACATGGGGGGTGGTTAATTTCGTTCTAGTCTAGTCCAATCTAGCTTCTAGCGAGCGGTGTTCGAGGCTAACTAGATCAAAACTAGAAGCAGCGAAAGGCACTAGGTGAGAGGCGTACCTCCCAATTGCTCTTCCACAACGTCCCAAGGGTGTCCATGGCCTTGTCATCGCAATTGGCCATGCTCAACACGCAAAGGCCCGCGGGGGAGCTCGCCAAGCGGTCGAAGTTGGCCAAGGAGATGGTGAGTTGGGTCCCATTGCCCCCGGCCACGGGGTAGGCATCTCCCCGGACGATGAACGTCAACGGGAAGTTGCGGTGGATTGACCGGACCAAGCTCGACCGGGAGAGGATGTATGTGACCCATGAGGCGAAGGGCCATGAGATCCCAGTGGCCTTGGGCAACACCGTGGCAACGGGCTCATCCAATCGTACCGGGGCGACCAACTCTTTCCAACGGGCTTGGAAGTCCCGCTCGGTACAAATTGGACGGGAGTTTGGGCCACCGGGGACGGTGCGGTGATACTCCAACTTACGGAGCGTGTAGAGCTCCGAGAGGGTCCTCCCCGAGGACTTGGGGGCCCTCATGTTGAGCACTAGTTCACATATGGTGGTGGGGGGGAGAAGGGAGGCGACGTATGCCTCAACGGCGGCCTTGCATGTCTCACCCGTGGTATGGGTAGAAGTGGCGGAGTTCACATATTGGACGGCGTTGTTGAATTGCCGCCGTGCTACGGGGCATGATAGCGCCCACGTGGCCAAGTAATGGCCCAGCCGCTCATCCTTGAGGTTTGAAGCCCCACTCAACTCCCGTAGTGCCTTAGACAAGAGGGAAGTATCCTTCCCGCCTGAGGAGGGAGCAAGGGGGGAAGTGGCGGCGTTTCATTGCAAAGAAATGTGGAATATCTAAGCGCGAAAGAAGGAAGCATGGAACAGTGGACTACGGACAATAGCAAGCATGCACGGGGGAACAATGAAGAAATTGGGATATGTCGGTAGACATTATATCGTTGTAGTATTGATCTAATCTAGGCTAGAACATCTAGGCTAGAGTGTTCTAGGCTAGATCAAGATTGGGTTTTCTAGCGTGCACCAAGGGGTCGGCGTTTTGGCAAATGCTGCATGCTGTTCGGCGTAGTTGGATGGTGGATGGTTGTGCACAGAAATCCTAGAAGTTGTGTGCCATACCGTTGTGAATACACGTCATTTTAGGTGGCGTAGACATTTTATAGTTGTAACAATTTAGTGGCGCTTTTCAGTGGCTGACCACCACTAGCTTTGGTGGGAGCTGCACCATGGCGAGGCTTGTTCCTCTTGTCTGTTGGATCGTGCACAACGCAAAGCATTCTAGAAGCACATGCTTTGGATGCTTCGGACCTATTTTGCGAAAAGCGGACCCACACAATTTAGTGTTGCTTATCACGACTACGACTCGGTGATACAAAGAGAAGGTTACACCAAATTAAAAGGATCATCGGGCCTTGCCACGCTCGAAGTTTTGGGATTGTGTTGTTTCTCAGAAGCGAGACCCGAGCAAGACATTTGTACCCCTCGCACATTTAGTCGCTTGCACTTGCGCTTCGGACAAATCGTTGGGGAATCCTAAGAACTTGATCAGGTTCACTTGGGCTCTTCAGATTGCTAGATTTAGGGAGCATGCCAACACTCTTACCGTAAAGGACTGCACGGGTTTCGTGAATTGACTGGATGAAGTGGGAAGTACAAGCAGCTGTGAAGTGAAGAGCAAGATGAAGTGCACCAAGGATCTCGGATTTGCATATTATACCATGTCATGCACCCAAAGAATGACATGTCAGTTTTCCATTGTATGCTTTCTTGCAATCCCTGTGTGTATGGTTGATCTCCTGTCATACGTGTGACACCGAGCGTTCCCGTTTGTGAGTGGTCGGTGTCCGACGTCTTCATTTGCTTCATCTCCAAGACCGTTGATATTTGTTTGGCCTGGCCCAAAAGACGACATGAAGGCTGTAGCAATTGGACGGACTGGTGCACAAGGCCTTTAATCATTTGACGTGAAGTCGTTCATGAATGAGCTACCATTCCGGAAGTCAACAAGTTGCAAAGCTGACGGCGATGACTTAATGTGAACCACTGACACAAGGGTTGCAACTGTTGCAACAAATCACAAGACGGACAGAGATTGGGACTCAATAGTCGGGCTAGAATATGCTAGATCACTCACCAAGTAGATCCTCGCTCACACCCACCTCTAAAGCTTGTCGGCGTCACTTTGCAATGTACTATTCCGGGTCATCTCCTCAACGGCGTCGCCCGTGGGCTCCATCCCTCCAAGGTGCCACGGCCCACGCGTCAAACCGTGCTTGGGAGGCCGCGTTGTCATTTGCGGGGGGGGCAGGGGGTCGATACAGCCCCACGGCTAGACATCCCCATCTACCCAAAAAGGGCTCAATGGACGGGAACCCCAAAATCCTATCAAGACTCACCTCCGCGCCTCTCACGTGACTGAGACCCAAAAAGCGGCAAAAAAAATGAAAATGCGACTTTTGGCATCAGCGCATGGAGGGGGTTCAAAAAAGTCATGATTTACCATACGTTTTGTGAAAAAAGTTGACCAATCTAAATGCTCCACAAACAAACTTCGGTGCCTTTGATGCCAGAGTTCATAATAACTTATTGGTGGTGCCTTGCAATTGATCCTGACGGCCGCAATTTTAGCCCCCCCCCCCCCAGGTGAAAATCGGATATGCCTCGAACCGGAGACATGGCATGCCCTTGTAATCGAGATGTATGCCCTTCAGTTTTGGGAGTGGGTGATTGTTTTCATCCGTGAAAAGAATGTGCGCGTTGTGATGGGCGATCTTCAAGACGACATATGGAAAGCTGCTACGTGGTTGCAAGAAAATGGTGATGGCGTTTTGGAAGCGGGCGCGGAGAGAAATCCTCGTATGCCATGTAGACATTTCTAACGATCCCTTCCACAACCCATGGGCATTGGGCATAATGCCTGCATTTTTCAGAGTGTTAAGGTCCTGTCTTCTATTTCACAGAGGGTTGCGCGCCTCCGCAACTCTGTCGTGACATTTCTCTATAACCAGTTTGGTATTCATCCATTCGTTGGTTACTCATAACGGTGGTTCAAGGCTTTCCTCTATCATATTGGAGATTGTGGTGTCAATCACGTTGGGTACCGTGTGCGTGCAATGCTCCGTTACATTTCTCTTCTTCAAGGGGGTGTGTCCGTTTTGTGGTTCCTAGTGTGGTGTGATGCGTAGCGGCTTCAGAACGCAGTCCATTGTAATATCAACCACTGGGGTACCATGCGACGCCTCATTTCTGCCACGAATGTCGTTTTGTGCATCTTTGTGTGACGCTCCTGGCAACATCCGTGGTGGTTTTAGGGAAGCCATGTCGTTGCAAGGTAAATGAATTACAGGGCAAAATGTGGGGTTACAAAGAGGTAGAAAAATGTTGCGGACCATAGTGCCTTCGGAAAGGATGATGCACAAGTGTCTACCAAAGACAAAAAGAAGGCTATAGCGGTCTAGCAGCCACATGCGGCAATTGCCCTTGCTTATTATATCACGCAATGCGCAAGAGCACGTTCAGGCCTTGCGCGGGGAGGGGAAGCGGAACACGTGCAAAGGCTCCACCCATGTCACCCATATTTAGTTGGACGGCTTGTGGCAGCAAAGGGGCAAGGGGAAAACACACAGGCTCAAGGCCTCTAAAAGCGCAAGGCCGGGAAGAACAGTGCCGCGGCCACAATAGGGTTGGCACCGGCATTGAGCAAGAGCAATCTATACGTCCACTTGCAATGTGTTTTGGACTAATTGCCATGTCAGCTGTGTGGCATGCTTTTGGTGCATGTGCGCATGTTTGCAAACCATCTATTTGACAGAAAGATAGTTTAGTGGTTGTCGGACGTGCAACATTCTACAATGTGCATGTGTTTGCGGCATCCTCATGTGTGGAGGTGTCTCAGTCACGTGCCTCCATGGGCACGTGCAATCTCGTTCGTTGACACCCATGGATTTTCAAATGGCCTCATGGTCTTTTTTATCTTCTTCTTCGTTTGATATCCGCATGTTACCATTTATGAATGGGAGTCATCAAAAGCCCCTATTCCCCTTTCCACCCGTCATCCACTCAAATGAAATTCTTAGCGGCAGCGATGGGTCGCAACAACGACAACAACAACCTGCATCGAGCAGCAAGATGACCTCCCATGTAGCCTTTGTCAATGTGCGATACAGTTCCTTCTGAATGGGCGTTGACCCTAGTGTGAATGTGGCCGTGTTTTGCCATGAAGTCTTCCTTCCTGTCCCTCTTACAAGGTAGCAATGTGCCCAAAAATTTTACAACAATACTGCCTACGGTCCTAAAAACAAGGATGACCTATCCTTGATGCAATATAGCTTCATTCCCGCTCTTTTTCGTGCATTCACATCGGTCCAATCAAGCATCCTTCTTGCTAGTTTCTGCATGTGAACACAATGTGAATTTTGCGCGAATTTTGTCCGAAATATGCGCGAAACTTGGTGAATTCCCACGTGATAAGATACAAGACAGCATGGTGTGCAAAGAACAAGAGACACCTAACCGGGATATAGAGCTGCAATTAACGGCGCCTTTCCGGGCCAAAGAATCACGCTTGCAAAGTCTTCACATAGCCTAGGTCACTAAGTGCCGTGCGTCATGCTCCGGCGTCCAGTAGTTGCACGCTTTTTGGCCCTTGCCCTCGCATGGTCTCTGGTTAGATCACATCCCGTGCGGCGGAGACGGTCATCATTGATGTGGTTATCCACAACCACATATAGGCCCAGCTTGTTGAGCAAGAGGCTCAAGCCCTCACTTTTGAACTTGAATCGCTAGCGGCTCCATGGCATTGCAAAACATACAAATTTAGAGAGGATTCACCACTAGCGAGAAAAAAATACATGTGGTGCATCCGAAAGGCCGACTAGAACAATTTCCCCCAATGCAGCTGCCGATGGGCTGCGCCGAATGCCACACTATACTCCCTCAACATGAGTTGCATTCTTTCCTGCATGGCGGTGCTGCGTGTCGGCTATGCACTGCCTAGACATCACCCTTTGGTGAGGCAACCCATTCAGGGGGGATGCCATGGTGCCAGGATGTACACGTAAGGACAAGCAAACCACCCTGGGCCAGAAGCACGTCATCAAAGCGTGTCTCGTTGACCTCATCGTCAGCGTAGCTGGCATGCAAAGCAATGCGGTACTCCGGCGAGAAAACCAATAAAGTGGACATATGGCAGCCGTGTATTCAACCCCTTGCCCCAGTGCACTTCAGTGCGATCCGGAGATGGTATGTTGATGTGTAGCACCGCAGGGCGGGGAGTGGGGTTCTGCTTCCCCGCCCATTCCACGATTGACTCCAGGGAGAGGTCATCGCAATTGTATGTCACCTCCTCCAACTCATGCGCGAGTATGGGGTCCGGTTGGTAGTGGAAGTGGGTGTCTGGGGAGGAGTCTGGCAGGGAACCTAGCTCAGACAAGTGTTGGGACATGACAACACTAAACCTCAGTTGTAGAAGGGAAAGAATGTGTGAGACGTGGGTAACACATTTGACATGAATGCGAAATTGTTGCTAAATTCGTGCGAAATTCATGCAAAATTCGCGTTCGTCTACATCATGTGAATTAAATGTGAATGTATGTGTGAATGTGAGTGATGTTTGTGAACCGGTGTCTTAATGTCAACACACTACCAAAGTGCGTTTTTGAAGGAATTATTTTTCTTGGATTTCCAGAGAAGAGAGCGCTGTAAACGAGCAAAGTAGCAAGGCACCATGTTAAGAATGAGTCAACATTTGGTCAAATACGACCCATATTCAAAACAAAGGTTCACAAACGGGACACACACACACACATTGTAGAGTGGCAAGCCAAATATTTTTTCAGTCAGGTGAAGAAGCACGAGTACTACTTTGAAAAGTGATTGGCAGGGGGATTTGGCCATCTAGACATGATGAAGGAGATTCTTGGCGGTCCATAGAAGCACAAGATCAAGATGTTTCCTCAATTTCAAGAGAACCGAGTGCGCCAAACGGGCATAGTAGCAAGGCACAAGCTTAAGCTCACCCCTGGTGTACCACCCTATCTGCCATGCAGACATACACATGGCACTAACATTGGTCCACCACTTGCAGCAAACCTCTGCCTAAAGTCGACCTACAACACGTCCCCGTCCCCTTCCACCACCCCCCCCCTATGGAGCCACTCGTCTATCACGGTTTTGCCTTTGTTTCGCATGAGGTGCACTGCTGAAGCACACTCAAGTCGGATTTCCCCCTTTTCGTTGGCCCTTTCCGTATTTACAGTCCCTTGCATACATGTCTCCTCCGATAGCCAGGCCACATTTAGTATAGGTTGGACAAGGGTGCGGTCCACCACGGTACAAAATTTGTCAGTGGTTGTCACTATGGCATCACTCTATCCATATATACCACATATACAACCCCGCATAACACCATACAGCCCGTAACCACGGATGCGACCTTCGGTTGGCATGTGCAATAGCAATGATGCGGTGGTTAGCATCCCTCATGGTTTCTATTACTTTCTTTGTGCCAATTTTGGCCAACCTATTAGCCGCATTACGAGATGTAGATGGTCCTCCATTGCTCAAAGCGTCCCCTGAGCCACCAACTTATGCGCTCGTTCATACTAGTGGCACCCCTTATTGTGGAGTGCACGTACTCGGCCTCGTGCCGTTTTGTGCCGCTAATTGCTATGGGCATGCAATCGTCCTAGGGGCTCCAGGCTGCTATATATATGCAAGACGTATGAACCGGCACTGTTACAAGTGCCGCACCCGCGGGGACAAGTGCAAAGTCTTGCGAATTCGCATTCACACCATATTTGTGTATGTGCTGGCATGTGGTCGTGAATGTGAATTTCGTGCAAATTCCCTGCGAATTCAACGGATATATATTTCGCATGAATTCAACGAATGTATTTCAATGGTTCCTTGAGCTTTGGTACTTTACTAGCATGAATCTTGGAGGTTGTGTTGAAGTGGTCTCTTGCACTGCAGACATCTAGCATTGTTTGGCACTAGCCCTAATTTCTCAACACTGATTTCCAGGAGGGGGGGGGGGGGGGGATTCACCCCAGTAGGCGAAGTGTCAACCCAGCAGAGGGGGGGCAATTATCGCGGTTGAAAAAAAAAACCCAAAGTTGCAAAAGTGCCCCGCTCCGGGGGTATGTCTGGGACTAGTCTCAGCGTTGAAAAAATGCATCTTACTGCCCCCGAGTGATTGCGGCATTGGAGGTCCTCGTGGACAGTCCATTAAATAGAGTAACCTTCTCAGAACTTTGGAAGCTTAAAGCTGCCACCGCAGCTATGCCGCAATCCAGAGGTCCCCCTGTTTGGGCAAACGCTCTTTTTTTCAGGGCGTGCTGCCCAAGTAGGGGCCCCCGGTGGCGCCGTCCACGCCTGTGTGTCTTGCTCATACGTCATTCGTTTGACCGGTTTGATTTTGGCCGTGTGGTGAGACACTTGGTGAATGGGATCGTCAGGGACGGATTTTGGTTACACATCTCAAAAAGAGTTCCTCAACTGTTGCTCAATGTTCGTGTTTTTTGGGAGTGTGACCCGGCTATGTGGTCACACACATGGACTGTGGGAGCTCCTGGATAGTGCAGCATTGCTGCTAAACCCCCTCCTTCAGTGATCATTGCAAGTGCCACCATTTTTCCTCACAAATGCCCGACATGCACACATCTTCTGCCTGCTTGCCTCCTCTTAGCGTTGCCACAGGGTGGCACAGCCACCACATCCGGACGAAGAAGTGGCAATGCCCGTGTGGCAAGGTTTTGCCTAAAGTGTAGACCCCAGAGAGCAAGGTATCTGGCTTTCACTGGTCGGGTGCCTAGCATAATCATTGCGTGCGGTATGGCAACGTTGTGCCGGAGATCTTTCAGGGCTAAGCATGCTCATCCGCGTAGACAAGCATCCGGACCTCCTCGGCACTTTCTGGCTTGCCTCTACATTGGCGGCCGCTGGTGGGGCCGTTGTAGCAGAGCTCCTCCCCGCTCTCCATGTGTCACACTTGGATGAGGGCTCCATAGACTTAGGAGGCCTTAATTGCCCGCCCTGGTGACCCTCAAGAAGTCGAATTTATTACCCCGAACTGGGGGGGTTTTTAGGGTAAGAAATGCACGAGGGGGTGAGTCATTGTTTCAGTTTGTGTTTTAAAAGCCATTTTTTGGGCCATACCAATGTTCCGATTCCGAATAGTCAATTTCAACACCCAAATCAACCAAATTCCAAAAATGAAGCGAAATTTTGCCACTCCTTTGACCTTGGCCGATATCATACCCTTTTGTCATGCATGGTTTTTACTCATGAGACGCGAAATTTCGTCACTCCTCCATTATTTGATGAAGTAAAGCCCTTATGGTGTATTTGCATTTGTGTATGTTCATTTGATTTGATTTGTACCGAAATTTGTGCCTTTGATGAATCTTATGAAAGTTCCGACAATCTTGGTATGCTGGATGTGCCCTGTTCTGAGGCAAATATCTAAGTATTTAGTGTGAGGTGACCGGAGAACAAGGATGCGGCACTGCTAAGGGTGGTTGTGGCAAGTCGTGAGTTTCGGAACGTTGATGACCTCATGACGGATGTGCCAATGGGGGCTCTGCAAGGTTATGGGCTGTCTGGGCCCTCGCAATGCGAACAAATTGATGCTCATGGAAAGATCTTACACGGTTGCTGTTTGCCGATGGAATACGTGAGAAGTCCCGTTGGTACACTGTTTTTGGAAATCAATTGATATGCTTGTGGCGACTTATGAGAAAGATGGCAGCCAAACCCAAGTTGGACTTTTGGGGGTTTTGGGGCCTGTTTTTGCCCATATTGCACCTAGTTGGTTTGAGTGAAACCCCCTGAACTGGTGAATGATGGCATTTAACGCGTTGTGCCATGCCACCGGAGAATGCTTGCACACGTGAGTGCCCTGTGTATTTGCCAGGGGACGCTAGAGCCACTGCAGAAGGAATTGAGTCCATCGGGAATTTGCAGTTGGAGACGGCAAGGCACAAGTTCGTGTTTTTGGGGGGTTACTGCCCTTTTTTTCCCTTGTTCCGTGTCACCTCAGAGCAAAGTGGCAGGAAAGAAAGAAGAAAAGAAGAAGGAGAATTGGCAAAAGAAAAGTAGAAGGAAGGTGCAGAAGGAGAAGAAGCGGAGGGAAGAGAAGGACAAGTGGCAGAAGGAGAAGTGGCCGAAGGATAGAACTATGCCGTGGGAGGAGATGGTGGAGAATGAGAGGAAGGAGAAGGAGAAGGAGAAGGAGAAGGAAAGGGAGGGGCAACCCACCCTCGCCGCCCTCATGAAGGAGCGGCTGCTGGGCAGCATGCCCAGCGATGCGGTGGGCGTCCCTTCGGGAGCCCCGCCGCCCCGCCCTTCGGCCAACCAGCAGGTCGACCGCACAAATATTTTCTCGTTCATCGGGGGAGATCGTTGGCACCGCGGTGCCACAACGGTGTTTTTCAACACCACTGTTCCACTCTTTGCTCTCTGTTGGCCTGCCAATAGTGCACGTAGTTGGTGGCCTAGTTGATAGAATGAAAACCCCTGCAGTGCTGACGGATGGCACTTGAGGTGCTGTGCCCTGCCGACGGGGAGCTAATGCACAGCTGTGGGCCGTATGCATACGCTAGGGGACGTCGCAGCGACTGGAAAAAAATTGGGTCCATAGGGCACGGGCACTTGGAGACACCTGGAAGGCACAAGTTGGAACCTTTTGGGGGGTTATTGGCTTTTTTGCCAATGTTGCGCCTAGCTGATAGAATGAAAACCCTTGCGCTGCGAATTGATGGCATTCCAGGTTTCTTGCCTTGCTGACGGGGAGTCAACGCACATGTGCGGGCATTATTTGTACGTTAGGCGACGCCGTAGCCACCGGAAAAAGAATCGGGTCCATCGGCGACGGGCGCTTGGAGAACTCCAAGGCACAGTTTGGAACCTTTGGGGGGTTATTGGCCTTTTTGCCTACACTTTGCACAGCTCATAGAATGAAAACGGATGCATTGCTGACATTTGGCATTGGAGGTGTTGTGCACTGCCCACGGGGGTAAATGCAAATGTGCGGGCGTTATGTATACTTTAGGGGACGCCGCAGCGACTGGAGGAGGAATTGGGTCCATCGGGGCCGGGGGCACGGAGGCCCAATTTGGACCCTTTGGGGCGTTGTTGGCTTTTTTTGCCCATATTTTGCATAGCTAATAGAATCAAAACTCTTGCGCTGCTGACTGATGGCATTTGACCTGGTGTTCCCTGCCCACGGGGATCTAATGCACATGTGAGGGCATTATGTGTACGTTAGGGAACGCCGCTGCCCTAGGAGAAGGAATGGGGTCCATCGGGGCCAAGCACTTGCAGAACCAGGTGATACAACTTGCACCATTTGTGGGGTTATTGTCCTTTTTTGCCTTTTGGTGCCTTTACTGGCGCTCTTGGTGCCTCCTCTTGTGCTTCCTCTGCTAGCTCGGTTTGTGTCTCTTTGTGTGCTTCTTTTGATGGTGCTTATGGTGCCTTATTCGGTGCTCCCTCCGCTGGTTGCTCTGGTAGCAGCTTGGGGGCCATCCCTTTAGCGTCTCAGTTGTCCGCAATGCATGTGTCTGCAAAGACAGCAAAGCAGCCAGCAGAGAGACCAAAAGGAAGGCACCAAAGCAGCGAGCCGAGGCAACGCCAACGAAGGAAGTTAACCCGCAAGTGCCAAAGGAGACACCAAAGCAACCGGTAGAGGCAGCTTCACCGAAGGTATCAAAGCCGCAAGCACCAAATGAGGCACGAAAGCAGCCACCAGAGGCACCACCAATGGAGCCCCAAGCGCCAATGGAGGCACCAAGGCAACCGACCTACAAGCGCCAAAGGAGGCACCAAAGCAGCCACCAGCGGCACCACCAACGGAGCCGTAGGCGCCATTGCAGGCACGAAAGCACCCACCAGAGGCACCACCACCGGAGCCGTAGGCGCCACAAGAGGCAGCAAAATTTGCAGCACAGGCAGCACAAGAGGAGGCACCAAAACAGCCAGCAGAGGGCAGCAAAGCAGGCAGCAAAGACACGAAAAAAGATGGCACTAAAGCCGCCAGCGCAGGAGGATTGGGAGTGGTTAAACCCAGGGTCTTCATACGGGGCCGGGCTCCCGACTCCCATGTCTCCTCTGATGCCGGCCACGGAAACCAGTTGTCAGATAATGCGATCGCCAAACTCACGGATGTCAAACGGGAGGCTATACAGAAGCCCCCCCCCCCCGAAGGGCGGGCTGGCTAGGACGTCCCTAGGACGTGTCTAAGTACCCGGATAGGAAGGTCATGGCAAAACATGGCGTTGAGAGCCCCTTTACAGGGAGGAGTATCCTACTGCCGGTGAGGAAGCGGCAGGGAAGGTGACCAATGATGGTCTGCTGGTCGACTTCGCCATTACAACCACAAGGTACGGAACGACACATCACGACGTGCGAATGGCGTATTTTTACGTTGCTAGAACCATGGAGGTGACGTGGGATGCCAGCGAGTATATACTAGCAAAGCAATGGATACATCAACAAAGGTTTGCGGGGGCAGAGGCACAGGCGGAGCGGCCGGAGAAGGGTCCTACGGACGGGCTGCAAGCAACTAGAACAGCAACCAGAGAAGCGACGTGCCGTGGATCAGCCAGAAGGAGAGAGGGCAACACAAGCATCCGGAAAATCGATGCAAAAGCTTTGCAGCACACCAGTGCCCCGAGTAAATCGGCTCTTGGAGAGGCCGCCGAGCCAAGAACGCAAGGGCAAGGACAGGGGCGAGCCTGCCTTGAAGAAGGCGCTCCGCACATCCGTGGGTGCACTACTAGTCTCGGAGTCAGACACGGAGGAGACCGAGGAGTCCAAGGTGGGAATTTTGCCAGGCGAGGACGAGAATCCAAGCCATACTATCCCACGACAATAGAGAGCACAAAGGGAGAGAGAAAAGGAGTAGGTGTAGAGACACATTCAAGAAAGGCGTACGCAGGATGCAAAGCTTTTTGCTTGGCTGATGCGCGCGTACAAGCGGACAACCGGGGACGCAGAAAATCAAGCTTGGATGACAAGGATGTGGTATTTGGAGCATCGTCGGACCGAGACCCATGGAACACGGTGGGTGGAGCAGGTGTCCGTTGCTCGCACCCTCTCTAGCGCGCAGCGGAACAGGCAGCTACCGACTGCCAACAATGCCTTGCAGGACTACACCGAATAGAGGAAGTCGCTGATCACGTTGCAAGGGGCAATGAAGTGCGCACCCTAGCTGCCTGCAAGGCGCACCGGCCACATGCCTGATTTTCTAGTGGCGCACCACAGCCCGCACGATGAAGGGCCCCTCCACGCTTCCGGGCCTAGCCGCCACTCGTTCGTGGTCACTATGGACTGGCAGGGCGAGGAGACGTGGATCGTCCATCCGCTGATGCAGCTGCTGCAGCCGGCGCAGGACCTAGCGGTTAGCTTTCGGCGCGAAAGCTTTATGGTGCATTGCCTAGAGATGGCGTGGGTGCAAAAGGTGGCGCGGAGGCAAATTTGCTTATAGCTGGCGGTCCAAGCCGCCAGCTTCGTGATGTACACCCCCTCGGACGATTTGAGAAATCCTGAACCCGGGCACCTGTTCAACAAGAACAAGTCCATGATGGAGCAGCACCGGGAAGAAGAGCACTGCAGGTTGGAATGGCTGCAGGGATGGTGCCAAATCAAGGTGAAGCCCCAATGCAGGGCAGGTGGGCAATACGTCCTGAAGCGTCCTAGGATCGTGAGCATTGCTGAGACCACCCTCCAAGAGGGACTACGGAAAAGTGGATACACAACGCTGAGCAAGAAGGCGATGATGGCAGCTGTGGTGTGACGCACTGGAGGGGCCCCTAACCTAATGAGAAAGGAGCAGGGCAGCCGGCCCTCGACCCGTGCTGAGGCCCACCGAGGCGGAAAAGGTTGAGGTACTGCAGTACCTCCCGGGTGCAAGAGCTCCTTGGCTTGGTGCACCCGACTCGCAAGTGGCGCAGGAGCAGGAGCCGCAAGGTGCAGCCGGTGGTGCAGCGCCGGTGGGTGGTGCTGATGGTTACTAAGACGGAGAGCGATGCGGCCCTGTGCATGCGGGCACCTGCGCGACCAAGGAAAAGCGCCCCCAAAGAGAGCTAGCAGGAAGGAAAACAGGAGACCAAGCAAGCAAGCAAGGCTCGCAAGTAAAAGGGGGAAAGAGCGGAGGAAAAAGAGGAGGAGGAACCGGAACCGTTGCGGAAAAGAGGAAAGCGCTGACGAGGAAGATGAGGAAAAGAAATCGGGCCCACATGGAGGACAGCGACAATGGTTAGCGCACCATGGCATCGCCCACCGCTCTATGGTGTGTGCCGTGGATCTAGCGTTGCTTTTTTCAACCCGCCATTATCAGGTTCAAGGGGGGGCACATTGTGCGGACCCCCGCACCGACATCGCCCTCCACTGCGGGCACACGGTGGTGCAGGTGGCAAGCGCGCCAGTGTGTGGTGTTGGGACCACGGCCAATGTCGACGGCCAGCGACGTGCGCCATGGGGTGGTTCCAGTGTTTGGGTAGCGGGACCAAGGAGGGGAGAACTGGGGTGTAGATGAGAATCGGAGGGGGCATGGGAGCAAGAGAAGTAAAAGCAGGGCAAACCGAGGAAGAAGAGAGCAAATGGGAGTGGGAAGTGGCGATGCAAGGGTGATGCATGCGCGATGCAAGGGCGCTGCACCGGCGATGCGCGGAGGACCCCATGGGCTTTACCCCGACAGCCACATAGGTGTGGAGATGACCTGAGCTAGAAAGGAAGGAGGGAGGAGGCGAACGATTTGCCTGTGCAGTGTGACCAACTACTGCGGAGGACAGGGCTGGCTCACCAGGACAAGGTACAGACATGGAGGCAAACACGCTAGGTGACCATGACTGTGACCCACAACAGGGAGGAAGGTAGGCGAGATGGGTGGTAGCGAGAAGGGGCGCTAATACGGAAGATGGAGGACAGAGGGACGAGAGGGGGCAGGCTAGTGGCCAACGACAGAGGGTGGAGAAGATGGTTAACAGAAGTACCAGAGGGAAGGGGGCAAGCGGAATGGCGGCGAGCCGGGGGTTGGGAACTGGGCGCTCCATGAGTTTGCCCCGCGATCGGGGGGCATGTGATCTGCCACACGTGGCCATGGTAGCCGGGGCATTCGTCACAGAAATTCACTGCGGTCACTGAATTTCTGCGGAGTGGGCGGAGCAAGGGGGGGCATGGGGTGCTGGTCGTGCATGTCATCCCCGTTCGTTTGTGTAGGAGTTGACAACAGTATAACACAGGCAAAGTGCGCTCGGGAAGCTGATCCAGAAGTGTTGTACTCATTGCTTTTTGCGGTGAATTTTTCTACAAGTATTGAGATTTTCAGGAGCAACAAGAAGACCCTAACCCTCAAGTTGAGCATGGCTGTATTAAGGACCACCGTGGGCAGTGCCTCTTTGGATGACTCTGAAGAACTGCCAAAAAGAGGTGTGTTGTTCATGCGAGTACCAAGTGTTTCTGCAGGTATCAAGATTTTCTGGCGCAACATGAATATTGTGATCCACCGGGCAGCGAGATCAATTTCGTCCTTGATGAGTTCCATGATGGTCAAGTCAAGTAATTCCACCAAACACCCTCCGAAGCGGATAAAAATAGTGTGTGCTGTTTGTGCGCATATCCATTACTGTACCTTCGCACTTGTGCTGGAGGGAAATGAACAGACCATTAGCAAGAGGAGGGAGAGCCCATCAACAATTAACCCAGGCCGGAGGCCAACAATAGACCGGGGAACCACTCTCATTGATGTCTCGTCCTTGATATCCCGTATTCAGCACGAAAGGTGGTGCACCAACCAGCCGTGGATTTTGCGCCGGTCACCGGAAAACTTGCCGTGGTCACACGATGGTCACCAAAACCCGCCAGTCAAGCCCCTCAAGGTCTCCGAAGGGACAGTCTGGGCAGTGTAGTCAATTGAAGCAATGGCATTAAAAAAAAACAGGTGTGTTGGCGCCGTGGCAGACTTTTGCACATTGAGCCGGGGCTATAGTCTCTTCTCTTTGAGAGAGCAATGGTGGCAAACTATCAATCTGCTCCTGTACATATTCCTTTGTCTACAATATATACGATGAATTGGGTGCTTCTCGGGGATAGGACAAAGAACCTTGCTTTTACAACGCTTTAGGGGTTTTTTTGAGGTAGTCCAACGCGCTCGCGCATGAGTTTTCATGTGGTTCAACCACGTTCAAGGAGAGAAGCACTTTGCATGTTGCCTCTGCCTCTGCTTCCACCGTTCGCAGCTTTCTACGGGTGCCGCCTGTGGGCCGCGTTTTTCGCGATCTGCCTTTGTGCTTCCGCTTGTGCTTCTGGAGGTATCTTTTGTTCCTCTGCCACGTTCTATTCGTCTTTCCGGTTCCCTCTTGTCACAAAATGACAACCCCGATGCACCCCAACAACTGCAAGGTGGACGATGTCGAGGTGACGAAGGCCGCAAAGAAGGGGGCCCTGCCCCAGGTTTGCGATAGCCGCAACAAGCTAGATCGGTGGCTCAAGTACAAGAGGGTATGTCAATGCGTTTCAAGTGTGCCTCTTCGGTGAGGGTGGCCCTTTCTCTGTTTTGCTCTTTTCCAACATGCGGTATCATTGCCTCCAAACGTGTTTCTGGGATGGCTTTGCGCGTTATCCACGTTCTGTGTGTTCCGGTTTTTTGCCTCCACCCCTGCTTCTGGATGCACGGCTTGCGTTATCCGCGTTACGTATGTTCCTTTCAGTTGCAGAAAGACCGGTTTTGGGCCAAAGCGGAGGACAAGCCGCAAAGCAGCAACAACAATGATGAGGATGGGGGAAGCTGAGTCGTCCAGCAGCAGCTGGAGCAGCAGCAGCGGGATCGTTAGCGCCAGTGGTAGTGGTCTTGCGCCCACAACAGAGAAAAAGGCCGCAAGGAGTACCGTTATGGAGGGAGACAAGGACAAGGAGAAGGAGAAGGACAAGGAGAACGATGGGGGGCGGGGCAGAAGGGGAGGCCGTGGGGCAGAGGAAGACGGAGCTTGCAAGAGGCCGTCCTCCGAACCCGGGACAGGGACGGTACAACACCTTCTTGCTGTTGCTGGGCATGGTGCGGACCATGCAAGTGGATAGTGTATGGGACCATAATGGGTTGCCGTAGAATGCCCATCTAGCACGCTTGCTGTCCCCGGGGCAATTCTATGATCTTCACAAACATTGTTGCCCGGACGCTGTGGACCTTATTGAGGCAGTTAGTGCCCATTAGGGTGCAGGGTGGACTATGCGTGGCGCGGCCACGGGGGATGAAACCCTAGTGCCGCATACGGGCCTTAGGGCAGGTTCCTCAACGTGTACATGGTGCGGAAGCCGCACAACACCGGCATCAAGTTCCAGTGCTTGGTTGATGCCAGTACGGGGTACATCATGGACGTGTACCTTTACACCGGACGCCGCGGTGTCCTCCGCTTACACGGTTGTGGTGCCGGCAACCTCAACGCCCGACGGCTTATGTGCATGTGGTCAACACAGCTGCCGGCTCACATGGTCCTTGTAGGGGAGTCGTTCTTCGGGTCACACGCCACCGTGCAACGGGTTGCGCCTGAAGGCCGACCCTTCATCACCATGGTGCGAAACGACGCACCCCGTGCCCAGCAAGGCGGAGAAACCATCCAGGCCTGGCACACGGCTATGGCCACGGTTGACGGCCACAAGTACGACCTGCAGGTGTACAAGCAGCCCAAACCAGAGGCAAGCCCCCCAAATTGGTGCCCATCTTCCAACGTGTGGTACGCTGCGCGGGGGCCCCTACACCACACGGGCCGGGAGATCCACCCCCTCGTTGCTATGTACTAGTAAGTGGCACGAGGGGTGGACCTTGCCACGAAGATGGCGTTGCAAATGCGCCTCCTGGGAAGGCAGATGTCCTGATCGCAAGCCGTGCGAGGCTTCTTGCTACCATACGCCGCGGCCAACGCGTTTGCAACGTGTCGTGCCCTAGAACGGTGCCGTGGCAGGGATAGCATGTGGGAGTGGCAGTGGGCCCTCCTTCGTTGCTGGTACTGTACCGATCTGCAGCCCCGCCACACCATCTACGTCCCCGTTGGCGCCGCCCAACGGCGCGCTTGTGCACGTTGCGGCAAAGGCTGCAAACGGACGACGCTGAGGAAAGCCAGCCGCCCCTTTGCCACGAGACCCATGAGGAGGACGCCGGGGAGGACGACCCGGAAGCGGTTGGGGAGGTCAAGGAGGAGCCGGATAACGACAAGGAGGAATAAGAGGACGAAGCGGAAGACGCTAGAGAGAGCGTACAGGACGACACGTTGGAGAACTTGTCCTTTAGCGTGTAGTAGACGGGGTGGAGGAGGTAGCTGTGGTGGGATCGAGAAGGTCATGGCCGCCAAGCCTCCGCCATCCCCACCCATGGGGACCAGTGCGAAATCTCGGGGGGACCAACCACATAGGCTGGATGCCCAACTGTTAGGACACGGCGCCCCCAAAATAGTGTGGTGTGTTTTACGCGTTTTCTGCGTTCTGCGCATTCAAGTTTAGTGCTTCCGCTCGTGCTTATTGAAGCGTTCTCCTCGTTTTTTGCGTTCTCCTCGTTCCGGAGCGTTATCCTCGTTGTGTGCGTTCTCCTATCTTACGGGCATAACATATTAGCAGGTATGGTGAGTGGAGGCCCAAACATGATGCTTTTGTAGACAAAGGAATATGTATGTGAACAACCGATTGGTGCTCGTTTTCTTCGAACTCGGCGCTCCGTGAGTCGGCCCCGGGATCGCGGGCATGTGATTGGCCACTCCTGGCCAGGGTAGCTGGGGCAGCCTCCACAGATATTCTATGTCAGCGGCGGAGCAAGGGCGGCATGGTGTGTGTGGGGGGGTGGGGGGCAACGGGGGATGCTTGGGGGCGGTGTGGGGGCCAAGTGGGGACAATGGGGGGTTAGGGTAGAGAAAGTCCCCCGCGGGTAGAAATTGTTATATACGGGGTTGGGGGGGGGGCAAGTGCCGCGGTTGAAAAAAATCTTTCACCTCCTAGGGGGCTTTTTCTTCTGCCCTCCCCCTGCTCATTTTTGGTTTGTTCAGCTTGTGCACAATGCCCCGCAGAACTCCGAACAAGAGCGTTGGCCCTTCCACGTTGTGTGTTCACCAACCCACATCAACCCTAGGCTAAAGTCGCTACAGGAAGTAGTTGGTAAGCAGTTCCCAGCCCTGTACACATGCCAACTTACTCCGGACGTGTAGTGTCCCGTGAATGTTGCATGCGAGACCAATGCGGGTTGCAGTTGTGGCAGGTTACCCTCAAAGATTTTATTGGGGTGCTCGTTTGTAGTTGAACAGGCCCATAGGCCCAGATAGCTGTCCCGTTGTTGTTTGTCCTATCCCCATCCATGCTTGTGTAAATGCAAACAAAAAATGCACACCCACAGCAATGGTGGCGGGGGTGGCACTGAAACCCCTTGCCTCCTAACATTGTTGTTGCCTCTGCTGTTGCTTGTGGTTTGCACGGGCACAAACTCACTACTTTAGGGCGCCCACTTGGCCATGGACCAGGTACATTTCTGTTGTGCGACCTTACACACCGAGACTGCCACGGCTGTCTCGGTCAATGACACCTCCAGCTGCTTTCGCAGGCTATCCATGTCTTGTTGGGCCCTGTTGCCATTTTCGGAATGCTGATGTTGTTGTTGTTGTTGCTTCACCCATTGGGTGATATCCGTGTGCAGGGGGGAATGGTGTGGTGCCTAGGGCCGCCTCTGCGGAGCTTCCTTGGCCGATTGGGAGCTCACGGTCTGCTTCAGCTACAACTTCAGGAAGATGCCCACGATGACCGAGTCATCTGGTCATCGTCTCCATCCCCCTCTTCTCCCCCCCCCTTGATCACCGCGCGAGTCCCCTGCCTTGTATAGTCGCGCATGCATAGCCATGCATGGTGCAACCAATCATTGTTCCGTGCCTTCCAATGCCTAATAGCATTAAGGGGCATGACACTAGCTCGCTGGAGAACCGGGACGATGAATGGTTGCGTCCACTTTTCCGTGGCGGCTCTTGAGGCCGTAGCCAAAGCGGGCCACCGAAACCTCATCCTCCACGTCCACCCAAAGGCAAAGCCCTCCCTGATGGGCACCGGACAGTGCAAGCTCATGGTGTGGGCTACATCGCCTTTTTCCTAATCTAGGGTTGTGACACTCAAACACTAGGCTGCTGCGAAACTTTTAGCTTGACCGCCCTCCCCGTTGGCAAAACTGCCTTCCATGCATATGGCTTGGCCTGGTCCGGGCAAAAAGCCATTATCTCGAATGGTGGCCTGCTATGGCCCGTGGCCCCGGTGCCATGATTGGGCATGGCATTACACTGGCTGTTCGGATGCAAACCGGGCTAGGGGCGAGACTGTGGCCCAAGGCTGGGACCCGGTTGCGGTATTGCAGCTGTAGGCCTGCTCCGTGGAGCTTGTTTTAGGGTGGTCCTAGCTGACGGGCTTGAACCGCCTCTCACCTTGGAAGGAGCTAATGGGTTTTCCAGCAATTGAAATGTTTTTGTGACAGTTGTGCAATAGCCACGTGCATCCATGAAAATTGTGTGCAAATTCGTGCGAAATGCGCCGCACAGTCATTTGGAGTGAAAGTTCCAATTGTGGTGCCGTGTGCGAAATTCATGCTACGATCGTGCAAAAGTGGTGCAATATTTGTGCAATATTCGTGCGAAAGTCGCATGCAAGCGGCGAGCAGTGTGTGCACTTCAACGACCACTAACAAAAGTATGCAGCCCAAAGGCATACCGGCCCATCGCAGAGGTTTACGATAAACCACAATCCCGATTTTGCCTTCTTTCGGGGCCCTGCAGGCAATTTCAAAGTCGATCAGGTGCCATGCCGTCGTACGGCGGGTTGGTGGGACCGCATTGCCAAGGGCAAAGCGATAGTGGCCTCCGCATCCGTGGGGCCGCTATTGCGCATCTCCAGCTCAAAGGGTCCCCGTCAGAAAATGACTTGCCCTTCCCCAATTCATAGTCGGGTACCGTGTGGGCTGCTCCGGCATAAGAGCACGGGGTGGAACTCGCAGGTGGAAGCAACACCCGACTTCCCTCGACCAAGAATGGTTTCCACTACATCTTTGTTAGCTAGCCCAACAGTTACCTCAAACCCCGTCCCCAAGTACACCACTTGGTGCCAAGTTGGCACCGCCTGTTGACCTACAGTCCGTGTGAATGTCTTTACTCCCGGCACAGGTAGGGAGTCAAGGTCATGTACAAGAATTGCACCAAAGAGGAAAGCCCTGAAATTGGCATATGAACACAAATAAAGCAAAGTTGGGGAAAGATGGAAACGTACTCTAAATTTGGTCAAATACAACCTAGATTTGAAAGGCAGGTTAACAAAGGCTCCCACACACCCACTGTAGAGGGGCAGGCGAATTGTGTTCTCAAGCGGTCAAGAAGCACAAGTACTACTTTAAACAGCGATTGTGGGGGTGATTGTTGCATCAAGACGTGATGATGGAGATTCTCGGGGGTCCATACAACCTCAAGATCAAGAACGGAATGCGGGGGCATTGGAAAGATGTGTTCTTGGCAGCAAAAGACCTTTCCATGAGGTACAAGAGATTGGGACTTCCACCACAATCCTAGCGGACAAATATAGAAGAAGCTAGGTGAAAAACATGCTTGGTGCCGTCAAGCCGACGTCACTGCTCGCCCGCACGACAACCGCAAAGGCAAAATCTTCATGTCCCCATCCAAGCATCAAGGAACCCCAAACTACGCCACCTAGCTGTGGATCCACGGGGGCGGGGGGGGGGGGGGGGGGCTGGGCCCGGTCCTTGTATGCGATCCCCCCCACCCCCCCACCCCCGAGTTTTGCAACATAGCGGTGCAGGGGCCAAATTTTTTGTCCTATGCTTAGTTGAAGGGGGTACTAACCCTTCAGACTTTCTTCCCGGCAAAGACGAGAAATCGCTATTATCGCATACATACCTCTATACCCCCATGCCCCCAGACACACACACCCCGTTCAGGGATGCATATGGTAGCACTGGGTCGCATGCAGCCCCCGCGCCCCTTGGGACCCCCCCCCGGCTGAGCTACTAATACCCCCCCACCCCACCCTCCCGCCGACCCCCCCCCCACGCCCGCCCCAACTGCCCCCCCCCCCCCCCCCCGCGCAAGTTTTGACACATAGTTGGGGGCTGGGTAGCATCAAGACCAATTGTAGTTGCCCCGCGTGTGTGGATCCATGGGGCGCCAAAGTGGATTGACCTAGTGGCCGGAATATTTGACAGTTGACTTTTCACATGGCACGATGTGATCTTCTCGCCGTTTAGCATTTTTGTATTGCGATCTGTTGTGTGAGGTGTAACATCAACAGAGTGGTGGCAATTGCATGTCCGAATAGGGCTTGCTTGCCTACATGCTGGTGTGCAGCATTCTTTGGCTTTTTTGGGCGGGGAGAGGGGCAGATTTTTGTGGAACACGCCGAACATGACAATAATATTGTTTTGAACACATGGTGTTGGGATGACGTGGGTTGTCCAATCCCATTTATGTTTGTCAGCGGCTTGGCACTATTTTGTTTTCGAGGTGGCATGTGCTGCTGACATGTGTCTCCAAGTCCTGGAGTCATTCGGACTTTAGTTTTTCAAATATCAGTTTGTGTGTAGACAAGGTGAGTTTGATCCACTGTCTAATGCCAATTGATTTGGTTTGCCCTAGGTTGAGAATAGTGACCTCTGTTTTGTGCTATTGGGATATCCCCCCCCCCCCCTGTTTGTTTTTATTGAAAAATGTTGCATCCAACTTTGATGGGTTTTACTCCACTGAAATTCGTGTGGGCTAGATTTCCTTGTATCTAAACATTGTGTTGTGACGCAACATCACACATACGTGCCCACCTATGATAAGGACTACTCATGAGATTTCTCACATGACACATACTCTTCATCTCTTAAGAATCCCTTTTTGCTGGGCATTGGACGGACTAATGTACGACGGAAGATGTGGCAGAGGAACAAGGGCAGCATAGGCACGGGCGGAAGTGTGCAACGCTGGCGTCGGAACCGGCGCACGAAGGAGACCCCATGAGGTAGATAGCCAAGGAGCAACCAACGCAATTCCATTCCCGTCGTCTCAGACCAAGATTTCCGGGACATAGGGTACACCCACCTGCAGCGGTAAAAATTGACCATGGTATGGGATTTCTATGATACTCGTAGAAACATGCTTTTGGATGAGGCTGCCAACATGCGTGGTGACCTACACCAGCAGGTCTGCGGGGCACACACCCCAGCAAACGTCATATACAATGGTAAAAAAGAGTATGCAAATGCCACCAAAAACATGGTTGCTGCGCTTAAGAAGGCACAGGCTCATAGAAGGGGCACATTGGCTGAGCTGGAAGCCACCGCAGAGACAACGGGGAGCGGCGCACCTCCCATGGATCTAGGGACAAGTCACACGGTGGGGATATCCCCCACCTTGGGATAGGAGGCACAAGTGGTGTGCACATGGCCAGGGCTGCCAGTGTGCCTGGATACAACACCGCCTTGTGGCTTGCACAACATGGTTAGCTTTTTGGTAGCAAGGGCCATTTTGGTGGGGCCTGTGTTGGAACAGGCTAGTGGTAGCATTATATGAGGACAAATTACGAGCTATCAAGCTACTGGTCCCCAAATCGCTGCTAGAGTCCATCCCATGAGAAACATTTCAGAAGGGAGATAGTACCGAAACATCAACACAAAGTGCTTGCAAGTGTGTCTAAGCTGCGGAAGGAAACCGTACCGTACTTCCCACCACCAAAGGTATCACCCCTCTGGCCCAGACGGTCCCAACCATTGCTAAAGGAGCCCCAAATGACATCCGTGTCCCTAAGGGCCCAAACGAAAGCCCCAATGTACACCCGACCGCTCAACAGAAGGCCATATAGACTACGGCAGCACCAACATAGAACGTGACAGACTGGCGCAGAGGCAGAGAGGCATTAGCATGGACCACCAAGCAGTAGCACGAGGAACAGGGAGCAGCCAGCCAGGATATCTATTAGTATTAGGCTGGAAAGCACGTATTCAAGCTCCAATGGAAGTTGTGCAGCTGGCTCAAGGATATGGCAATGGCAAACAACGTGGTCGCGGCGGCAACAGACAATGTGTCCACTATGGAAGCTATGTGTCAATATATTACCAAATACAAGCGGTGGTTGACTAGAGGACACCGTCTCACGGTAGGCTACCTGGTGGACTCCCTAACATGGGAGGACACCAAAACACAAGAATGGGATGGAGTGACCCAAGAGCGGGCTTTGGAGCGCGTGCAAATGGAGCAGCTGGCACAAAGGACCCAAATACATGTGCGCAACCTCGCCAACGCCAAGGACCACATGACCAACATCGTCACCCTGTACGCCAAACCGTTCTTCCACCTATCGTACCTGCACATCTAGAACAATGTGGTGCAATAGCTCATGTCCAATGTTGCTAGGCTGATGCACACCGTAGTGTTGAAGCGTATCGGGCTAGCTCGGCGCCGACCCCATGCATGCGAGCAGCCGGACCACGTTATGCTATCCAACTCTGAACAGCCACATCCAACCCCACCCCCTAGGAAGAAGGCAAAACTGACTCATCGGGATGAGATGGAGATGGACAACCCACTGGATGCGGTGTGGTTGTGTGGAGGCATGCTGTCTGCCAACGGTTGAATGGGGGCACAACGACATGTTGCTATCCGTTGAACACCAACAATGTTCATGAACTGGTTGACACCACCATACAGTGCACGTCTCCGGCGCAGTTTCACCATGATTTTTAGAAAACTATATGTATGGACTTGACAACACTGTATTTCATTGCAAAAAAAAACGTGCATACAAGACTGCCACTGACCCCTTCCCCTAACCGTGCTACCATAGGGTTGCTGCACTAGTTAGGTTAACGTTCAATCGTTGTCGAAGAGGGTGTAAGGTGCTTGCATTTCGTTCCAAAGAGTGATTTTTGAGCATGAGATCCCATTGATGGCGGCATCATAAGGTGTTGGTGCAGTCTGCCTTGTGATCTACTGCAAAGTGAGAGCCCAAGGAGCACAGCTTTACCTGAATGTTTGTGGGTATAATGATGTGTAGGTAATTAACCCCATGCCTGACGTGGTGTCGTTCATTGCAGGGGTCCAAGGCTCCAGCGCCTATTCACCTCCAACTCCCTGACCCCCTCCCCTTCTTTCTTTACCCCAACCTGCCCCCCTCCCCCCATCCTGGATCTTGGGATGGCCACCCCCAGTGCCCCCGGCCATCAGAGCGGGAAGGGGGGGGGGGGGGGGCTTGGGCCACTTTTAGTGGGGGGGGGGGGGTCTGCGCCATAGACCAAGGCACCCCCTTGTTTTGTAGCATGGCATTTTTGCTGCAGTGTTGTTTCTTTTGGCTGAGGCCAGCTCTTTGTGTTGCCTGCATTTCTGTGTATCAGTACGTGATCCTCAACAAGGACGTCCATGTTTTCGAGCTCGAAAAGTATGTGCAGGCCCTAAAAAAGCGGGTCTGGAAGCTCCGAGAGTCTCTGCGGCGCTACCGTGAGGCAGAGAAACAACAAGCCGAGGATGCAAAGCCGCTGGAGAACCAGCTGGTGTACCTCCGCGCGGAGCGCGAGTGGCTGTACGCCAAGGTGTACGCCCTGCAGACCACCAACGCAGCACGCGTCAATGATTTTGTCAACAAAATCCGCCGCCATGCAAAGGAGCGCATGGCAGAGATGCGGTATGAGACCGATGCAGCACAGGCCGAAGCGAAGCAACAAGCGGCAGCGTGCATTGCGGAGCAGCAGCAAGTGCAGGTCTATTTTAGCCTGAAATCCCCTCCATTTCGGTTGGCTGCCTTCACCTGCAGAGGCATGGTGGTGGGTGCCTTGGGGGGGGGGGGGGGGGTGGCGTTGTGCCTGGGGTGCCTGTCCAGACAACATTTGACCTGGCCACATACTGCCTGCCCCAGAGTGCGGGCCTGGACCAGGTTCAGCACAGGCTCTGTGGCTATGGGTAAATTGGGTGCGCATGTCGCCTGCCGGCCTGCCCACGTGAGAGTGGGGGTACCGACCTTCAGCATTTTGGCTTTCAAGAAGGGCCACTCGAGAGTCAGGATCCTGTTTTTCAAGATTGCAGGCTATTCCATCAGGCATCAGGTCGAAAGCTACCAAGCAGGCAGATACACATGTGGGTATGATGATTGCGTCACAATGGTGCCTCTGATCTGTTCAGAAAAGGCCGCCAGGCATGCATCCACCTTTGTTCTCACTGTAGGCACTGAGAAGCAAGTGGAAGCGCAAGATAGAGAAGCTGCGTCTCCATGTGAAGTTGTGCGAACGGCAGGCAATGCAGACGGCTGAGCATGAGTCAAAGGCTGCCATGCTACCGCCGCCACCTGCTTTGCTGTTCCAGGGCTATGTGCGGTGCTCAGAGGAGACGTACCAGCAGTTCCAGGAAACAGCTGCAGCCTCACAGGTGCACTCTACTCCTATGAAGAAGTGCTGCACTCCAGTCAAGGCAGCCCCTGAGACATCACGAGGCACAGCAGATTCATACCCCCTCTCCCTCCAACCAACCTCAATCACGCACCCACACAGCCACAGACAATACTCTCCCTGCTTGAAAAGCCCCCTCATGCCACAGCACATCACCCAGGGGTGGCAGTAAAACTGGTCAACCTGTGGTCGGCCGCACACCTTAATGGGGCCTGGGAACAATTGTGCCCATGGAAGAGACACCCCAAGCAAGGTCCAGCACAGTTGGTTGGTGGCTCTCCATTCAGGGGGGGTTGCATAAAAACCTGGTTGGTTTGCACGCTGGTTCTTTCAGTGTGTTTGTCTTTTGTGCCGTCTGTGTGTGGGTTTGGGCTGACCATTCCCCCTTTCCACCCTGTAGACTCGATCCTTTTAGCGCCCATGAAGAGGCTGTGCCCTACAGAGGACAGTACAGTGGGGGTTGGAGTGCGGGTTTGCTCAACAGTTGATGGAATGGTGTCTGTGTTTGTTCCACAAGGGCCATGCCAAAGGGTCTAGGTCTTTGTATTTGTATTTGTATTTTTTTTCGAGCTGGGTCTGTGCTAATAGAGGTTTTCAAACCCATTTTCACGGAACTGGGTCTACCGGTGGAGTTTTTACAAACACTTTAGCATCCACGGCAAGCAATGTATGCGAGCAACCACCTTAAGCAGCAACAAGCAAAGGGGGGCTACATAAGAGAAGGCGACAGGCAGAGTGGGATGAGATTGATTTTGGTGAAGATAATTGACTTGCTGACGGAGTCAGATTGCATGATTTCTAGCGTGTAATCATATATTTGTTACGTAGTGCAATGAACATGTTCAAAGAAGTAGAATCAAGACGCCATGCATCATATAATGTGCAAGGGTTGTGAGAAGTGAGGTCGTGAATCCGTCGTGCTTTGTGCTGCTCAGTGTCAGTCATGATATGGAAGGGCAGAGGTGGCTATTTTTTTCATGTCATCTTCATAAAGACCCATCACTACAGAAGGTAATGTGGACCATGATCCTGAAGCTCCAAAACTTATTTCCGGAACTACCAGTGGTCACCCTGTGCGACCACAACTGCATTTTTTTCCCCGAGTGGGACAACGTGCAGATTTTCAGACGGGAATTTAGGTCTCGGAATCACAACACGTGGTGAAGGCTAGGGAACACGAGCTTGCGGTGATGGCACAGATGGGGGTCACGGATACATGGAGTCAAGGTTACGAAGAGCCCATAGATAAACTGGGGGTGGGGGCGACTCAGGAGCAGAGACCAATTGATTGCATCGTGCTCAGCTAGCCATTGGGGACATTAGTGAAGGCGGTTTTCAATACCCCGATCGGACAGCCAGACCATGAGGCGGTGATCCCCAAGGTGTGCCCAACTATGTATTCAAAGCCATCCAATGTGTGGAGGTTTCCACAATTGCTCCTACAGTCAAAGGAGTTTTTACAGGGCCTGGACCAAATATTTTAGGATTTGCACAGGCTCCCCGGAGCGCTGTGGTGGGAATCGGTGCTCGATGAGGCCCGGTTTTTAGCTAAGTCGGTTTTAGGGTGCACGAGAGGTTGGACAAAGGGGGTCCTGCAGATGCAAAGGGCGTTGGCAGAGTCGTCAATTGAATATTTGAGTTGGAAGGCAGTGTATTTTGTGACGAAAATGGGCGAGGCGAACCCCTCTCTAGTGGCTTCCAGAAAAGTATGCCAGGTACAGGCGTGAGAGGGCGGGACCTTCTTGAGCTCCCGCTCTGGCACTCAGCGATCTTCTCGAGACAGATTCCATCCAGGGTGTGCGAATTGAGGGAACACACATACTGTTGCCCGAGATTGGTCAACAGAGGATTTCGGGTGCTAGGGGATTGTCTCACGGCAACAAGACAGGTCAACGGAGCACTCATCCCACAAGTTCCGCGCAGTTACCGGGTACTGTATACCAAACGCATAGTGGATCTGGCGGACAGGGCGGCGGCATCACAGGGGGACGGTGCAATCCTATCCACCCCCCCCCTCCCATGGACACTTGGTCCTTTGCGAATATCCGGAGACCAAGGGCACCCACGGTTCAGATAGAGGAGAGGCAAGACTCCGGGGTATGGGAGCACCTACGGGAGTTCAGTGTGCCGCCCAGGCTCTACCACTTCGTCCTGAGGGCGTTATGGCGGAAAGTTCCAGTGGCAGCTAGGATGTTCGCTTTTGGACTGGTGTCCGCGCCGCACTGCACCCTCTGTTCACGCTAAGAGGGTCACACACACATATTGAAGTGATGCCCATATTTGTCCATTCCCTTTTCAGTCATTAGAAGGGGGGCGGTAGTCAACGACAGCGCCCCGATCGAACCCTCCAGGTTGTGCCTCGAGCACGGTTTGGTATCTCTGCAATCGGTACAAGGATGGCTGTGCTGGGCAGCCATCTACACGAGATGGCTTATTCGGTGTGAGCATACCACTTTTCAGCGCGTGGACGCCACGACAGCGGTTTTGCAAAGGTGGTACTCTGTGATCCAACTCTGGGCATCCCTTTCGCAAGGGGCGCTACCGGCCAGTGTGGTCAAGACCACGCTACAAGCGATAGCGCAATTCCTACAAGTCAGGCAAGGCTCAGGCAAAGCTCAGAGGTCCTGCGAATGCCCAGACAGCAACGGTATTTTTGTTTTGGTCTCTTTGAGGCACAACAATGGATCAAAAGGAAGAGAGCCTACTAGCTAGTAGCAGCAACAAACCCCCCCTTCCCTCTCGGTATGTACAGCGGCTCAACGCTTCCCAGGGAGTCGTGTGGTGGGAGGCGCCCGCTTGGGGCACGGGGACAGGGGAAATTTTCACAAGGTGTTTGAATATGACATATCTGCCCTTGACAATGAATGCGCGGTTCTAGCACAGGTCCGCAGAGACAGGATGTTCCTCTGGACTTTTCTTGTCAGACCTCGGACTTGAGGGTGAATGTGCCTGAAAAAGTGTTACAGGGGCGGACGTCGGCGTGGCTCGCAAGTGTGGACAACGCGTGGCCCCTGCTAGTATATATCACACACTGCTGTACCTCCAGTGATAAGTTGGTGTCGTGGACACACACGGCACACTCGTTTCATTCGGAACTACAGTCGCTACTAAGGTCAACAAGTGACCACTCACTCGAGTGTCGCCCAGCCGGGGGGCTAGTTGGGTCACCTGAAGGTGTAGCGGGCTCACCGCAGAGGGCTGCAAGTTCAGGAGTCAGCTTGGGACCGGACACAGACAGTTCGTCCAAATGCTCCCCCCCGGCAACTCCAAAGGACCGTGGTGGGCGAAGCGGCGATCCGGTTCTGCAGGCAACACGGAGGAGATGCCTTCTGCCTGGTCATGGCTGAGACCATGGCGCCGTGGCTCCGGGCGTTCTCCACCTCCCGGTGGAAAGTCGCAGGTGACCGGGAGAAGTTTGCCGATGCGTGGCGCCGGTGGGTGGAGGGGCAGTTCTTTGCGGAGGGCATGCTGCACCTGCCACAGCCGCCCAGTGTGCCGCCGGTCCGGCCAGCCGCCCCTGCGGTCGCGGTTGTGAAGGCGGCCCCGAAGGCAGCACCGAAGCCTCTCCCCAAAAAGGGCGTCGTATGGCAACTACACGAACATGAGGCTAGTGCTGCAGCACTTCGGGGGACAACCGGCCACGGAGCAGCGTGGGGCAGGCGAGCTGAACGTCTGCTCTTGGTCTAAGCTGGAGGGGGCGGGCCAGTGCCCGTGGCGGCCCAGCCGACACTTGAAGATCAGCCGCCTCCATCCCAAGGACCTCCTCGACCACTTGGCGAAGGACCGTGGGTCGGACCCGGCTCAGCGTGAGCAAGCAGAGGCCATGATCAAGGGCGTCCTGCCTGGGGGACTGGCGGGCCCTTTGCGGTGGCCAGGGCTGAATCGTCGGCGCTCGCGCTGCCCACAAGAGTCCAACCCAAGGGAGCGCAGGAGGCGTCATCGTCTGCGGCGTTGAGTGGTGCTCGCGGGTCTACGGCGGTGTCTTCGACGAGGCGCAAGGGAGCAGGCTCAGGAGCGGCCCACAGTGGAGACACGCGGGCTTCCACAGTGACCCGTGGGGCGCGCCCGGTGGCGACCTCCTCCGGGGGTGGGCGGAAGGGGTCGGTGTCCGGTCGTGCTGAGGGATCGTCGCGTCCACCACTTAGTATTGGTGCCGCCGGCCCTCGTCCTAGCGAACCAGGTCCGGCTGATGATACAGATCTGGCTGCGTTGCCGTGAAGGGATCCCGCCTGTGACGCCCGGACTGCAGTGTCTTGGAACGTCCAAGGCTCGATGCGGGGTGACGGCGTGCCCACAGCCCTGGGTATGCTTGACAGTAAGGCGGTTGCAGCGGGCGTTTTAAAGGCAAAAGGTGCCATTCTGGGTCTGTTGCAGGAGACAGGCCTGCATGACCCCTAGGGCATGGTACCTATGGAGAATCAATGGCGTCACCATGGGTACCACGCGTTCGTGTGGGTCGATACCTAGGCAGCGTTGGCGGCTGCGGTACGTGGCAGTCTCTTGATTGCCCTTCGAGCGGACGTGTTCGCTGCGGAGGAGGTTCGAGATGTGCTGGACATCGTGTCGGGCAAGGCCATGGCCCTCGATGTGGTGACCGCACGTGGGACGTTCACGGTCATCAACGTCCACAGCCCGGGCAGTGGCGGTGACTCCTGGGCGTCTAAGGCGTCGTTTTGGGCTGACGTGGCCATGTATGCCTCGGCCAAGAGCGCGGGAGGCACGAGGCCGGTGCTCATCGGGGGGAACTTCAACCTATGGCTGGAGTCCCCAGGACACCCCACCACGAGGCGGTTTGTGGCCCTATGGGACCAGTGTGTATTCCTGACGGCAGGACACGCGGAAGGGGAGGACCGGCAGCCTACACGTGCGGGGCATAAGCTGGACTCCAACCTGCTCAACGCACCGATGGTCCTGTAGGGAATGCGCGAACGCCTGTCTTTAGCGCCGGAGGGATCTCGTGCGACGCTAGGATCTGACCATGGCCCCGTGGTCTTGCGCATCCCGCTGGCAGTGGCCGCCAAGGAAAGGATCACACGGCTGGCATACTCGCACGCTAAGGGCAGGCTACACGCTATACGTCCGGACTCGCCGGGAGTCGTGAGGCAGCGGCGGTAGTGCTGCAAAAGGCCTGTGACGATCCGGCGCTCCGGGGCTGGCTCTCGTCGGATCAGGACAGTGCCACCATGGGCACGCCGGAGGTTCAGGCGGTCTTCGACCTGCTCTATGCCTTCCGTGTCGCAAGTAACGGGGGTGCGCATGCCATTGGGCATGGACCCGCAATACCCGTATGGACAAGCGGAGACGAAGGCGTCTCTGTCCCAGGTCCTCACAGATCAGCAGGCCCTCGCGTGGCGAGCCCATGAGCTGTGGAAACGGGACGCGGCGGGTGCAGGGCTCGCCTCCAGTGAAGCAACTGCCCTGCTATAGCGGCTCCGGCAGGTGGACCCGACTTGTGTCCTCAGGTGCAACCGGCGCAGGTCCATCAAGGACTATTGGCGGGGCAAGGTGCCGGATTTGCAACTCCGTTGGATGGCGATCCGTTGGGCCATCGACGTGGTCAGCTACGCTCCCTCCGGCTTATGGTCGGCGCGCGTCCGGGAGTGTGAGAAAGAGCTCATGGAAGCCTCAAAGGTCATTGGGGAGGTCCAGAGGTACTGGGAGGCGCTATATGCCAAGCGGCCGGTGAACCCACCGGCCTTTGAAAGGCCGGTGGGGCCCCACATCCCTCGGGGTGTACCTAACCATAGTGACGTAGATTGAACCCAATATATTTAATATCTGGCCACAAATTAACACGTTAATCTCAAGTTTCAATTTTTTGGGGGGGTTAGGGGGTTTGATGTGAAACTTATGACCCCCATGGGTTGCCTTACGGGCTTGGGTGTCATTTCCCCCCGAGGGTTTGTTGGGGGGGTCCTACCCATGTGGTTGTTTCAAAATGTTAAAATAGCTCTCGGCTTTAATTTTTGTTTTCAATTTTTGGATTAATATTTTAAAAGTTAAAAATTAAAGAGGCACTAGCATTAATATTAATCTCACAAATATTAACCCTATTCTCCAAATATTAACCGTGCATAAAAATGCACCACAACAAGCCAAACATGCTAGGGGGCATGCATAATTGGTGTGCCTTACCAAAATGGATATCCCCCCTTCCCCTTTTTCTGCACACACACACACACACACACACACACACACACAATGATATTGGCACCCCCACACACCCGAACTCTCCCACACACATCCCTCGTTGCTCACGGGGGGCGCTCCTGGTCGGGACCCGGCCCCAAAGGGGGGGGGGGGGGGCTCTACGGACCCCAAAATTGTCGTACGGAACAATGTGCTTTGTTGGCGCCGGAGGCGCTGGAGGTTTTGTTTTAGGCATAGGGCAGGGGGAAATTTTTTTGTTCGACCCTATGTGTCTATACTCAAAATACCCAGAATTTCGTGCAGAATTTAAAAATGGCCGAAAAACACAAAAAAGATTTTGACCCCAACCCGGCCTCCGGGTCGGACCTTGGCTGATGGGAGCTTGAGTTCATGGGCAATTTTTTTTGAAAAAATTTTACCCCACTTGTATGTATTCAAAATGATCAGTGTGTCATGGGGATCATTTTGAGGTATTTATGTTGGGGTACCCACCTACCCCCCCCCCCCCCCCGGAGGGGCCCCGCGGCTGACCGCCCGACCTGCCGACCCCCAAGGTTTGGATCAACCAAGGGGGGGGGAGGAGTCCCCCCCCCCTTCGGAGGGGGGTGGGGTCCCCCCCCCCCCCCCTACAGCCCCCCAAACTGTCGAACACCCCTCGGGATCACACATTGGCTGGCGGCCGCCCCCGTGTCCTTGCTCCTTCCTCTCCCCTCGCGTTGACCTTGCGCTTAAGGTTTGGGAGGGCCCTTTCTTTCCACATGTTATTTTTTGAACAAAAGATTGAAAATTGTTGAAGATCGTTGAAAATTGAGCAAGGAGAAAAAGGTTGTAGCTATGTGTTTGTGTGTGTGTGTGTGTGCCTACATGTGTGTCCATTGTGGCTAGTTACTAGGTTGTAGAATGCCCCAAAGGAGATAAAGGGGCTAGTCACGTTTCATTGGCAATGCCACCCCCCCCCCCCCGTTGGTATTGTGGTGTGTGATGTTTGGGGCTATGGGATCTAGGGTTATGGTTCCTAGGGCTGTGGTGTGTGGGTGTGTGGGTTCGTGGGGCTGTGGTCTGTGGACCTATGGTACGTCTCGGTGTGGTTTCTAGAGCTGTGGTGTGTGGGGGTGTGATGTTTGGGGCTGTGATGTGTGGGGGAGTGGTTTCTAGGATTCTGGTGTGTGGGGCTGAGGTTTCTGGGGTTGTGGTGTGTGGGGCTGTGGTGTGGGGTTGTGGTGGGTACGGCTGTGGTATATGGGTGTGTGGTGGACATGTGTAGGGTTTGGTGTCAGGTGCTATGGTGTGTGGGGCTGTTGCATGGGGTGGGGGGGGTGCTGTGGGGATGCATTGCAGCCCTGTGGTGGGTTGTGGTGCATTCTGGGTGAACAAAATCAGTGCAGGAGGGACTGGGGGGCATAATTAATTTTTGGGACGACTTTTTAATTTCTGGTAAGTTAATATTATCTGTTAATTTCTAATATTTCGAACGCCGGTCCAAAAATTAAATATTAATCTCAAGAAATTAACACCGGCGGTCTACAACTTAAATGGAAACAGTGGGGGCAATGTGGGGCTTTAGTGTGTGCGCTTTTGGTGTGTGGGCCTTTGGGGTGTCCGGCTAGGGTGTGTGGGGTTGTGTGGTGTGGCGATGTAGTGTACAGGGCTGGGGTGTGTGGGGCCGTGGCCTGTGGGGTTGTGGTGTATGGGGCTGTGGCGTGTGGGCTGTGGGGTGTGGCCTTGTGGGGTGTAGGGCTGTGGTGTGTTGGGTTGCAGGGTGTGGGGCTGTGGCATGTTAGGGGCTGTGGTGCTTGGGCCGGTGTGGGCATGTGGGGTATAGAGCTGCGTGGTGTGGGGCTGTGGGATGTAAGGCGGTGCGTTTGGGGCTGTTGTGTGCAGGGCTGTAGTGCATTGGGCTGTGTGTGCGGTTTTGCTATGTGGGGCAGTGGGGGATGGGGCTGTGGGGTGGGGTGCTGTGGTGTGTTGGGCTATGGTTTGTTGGGTTGTAGTGTGTGGGGCTGTGGCGTGCCGTGTTGTGACAATTTGGATTGTGGTGCTTGGGGCTGTGGGGTGTGGGGTTGTGGGTTGTTGGGCTGTGGGGTCATGGTATGTCGGGCACGGTGCCCTTTGGGGCTGCGGTGCTTGGGGCTGTGGGGGGTGCCGCTGCGGGGGTTTGGGGTTTGTGGTGTGGGGCTGTGGGATGTTGGGGGTGTGCAGTCCGAAAATAAGACAAAAAACCAAAAGTTAATGTATGACCCCCTGAACTAATTTCTGGAAATTAATATTATCGAGCCAAAAATTAATTAATATATTAATTGTTAATAGACGCGAGGGTTAATATTAATCTCAAAAAACTAACGAAAGCGACACAAAAATTAACGTGAAAAAAAGTGCATAACGCACAACCACATACACCGCGGGACATGCGTACTTGTTGGGCCTCACCATTTCAAGTACCCGGGGGGGCAGGAGACTTACGGAGGGGGGCTTTAGGGGTCTGGGGGGGTTGCATACTGCGGGGCTTAGACACAAATTTGATGGTGCTTTTCGGGGGGGGGGGCACAGCCCCACAACCCACAGCCCCAAACATCACACCTCCACACACCACAGCCCTAAAACCCCCACCCCCACACCCCACAACCCCACACACCACACCTCCACACACCACAGCCCACCCCCACACACCACAATACCAAGAGGAGGGAGGGTGGCATTGCCAATGAAACGTGAACTAGCCCCTTTATCTCCTTTGGGGCAATCTACAACCTAGAAACTAGCCACAATGGACACACATGTAGGCACACACACACACACACACACATACCTACAACCTTTTTCTCCTTGCTCAATTTTCAACGATCTTCAACAATTTTCAATCTTTTCGTCAAAAAAATAACCTGTGAAAAGAAAGGGCCCTCCCAAACCTTAAGCGCAAGGGCAACGGGAGGAGAGAGGGAGGAGCAAGGAGGGATGTGTGTGGGAAGGGTTGGGTGTTTGGGGGGGTGCCGACCTCATTACGTGTGTGTGTGTGTGTGTATGTGTCCGTGTGTGTGCGTGCGTGTTTCTTCCCATTCCATACAAGAAAAGGTGCATTGATGTTGTATACTTTGTATCTGGAGCCCACTATGGGCCATCTAGAGGCGCCAATGAAGCGGTGCACTAGGGGGTGGTCATCCCGAATGGCTAGCTCACCGGGCACCCTAGGTGTTGCCCACTAGAACCCCTTGCGGTCATCAATAGACGGCAACACCTCCAAAAAAACCATGTGTTAATATTTACATTAATTTCTCGGGATTAATATTAAGTTAATTTTGCAGTCGGCGTTAATATTAACCGAAATCTAGATATTAATCTCGAGAAATGGATGCAAAAATTAACAAACAGCGAATGGGCCAAAAAACCTTCAAGTTATCGGGGCCATATCGTTGCTAGTGCCGCCATGTCCATGTCCCCGCACACAGCCATCCCTATCACCCACAAGTGCGCGGGTGTGCGGCCCTGTGCGCCGTGGTTGAGGAGCCCAATGGACAGTTGGGTCCAACTACCACCGGCGCATGGGTGCGCCAGGATTGTGTATAGCGACCTAGTCGGCTATCAGACATCACACATCAGACTTTTATGGACCATCACCCCCAACCCCCCCCACCCCCCCACCCCAACACCCTTTCTAACCCCCCCCCCCCTGTGTCAGACCCCCCCCCGTGTCCCCCCCCAATATCAGACTTGTCCCATTGTCACCACACCCTTGAGGTGTAGAAGTGGGTTGTGGTCTCGACCCTAGCGTCTGAAACCCAACCAGTGCTTGCAACCCCTTCAATGATGGTACGTGCCGCCCCCCCCCCCCCACCCCACCCCACCCCACCCCACCCCATCTCTCTGACTGCAACCGATCGGGGGGCTCATATGGGACTGAAGACAAGTGGGAACAGAATCCTGATGTCTGGCCCAAGCAACCTCACCTGAGCTAATCGGGTCAGTTTTGCAGGTGGCGTGGGTGGGTGGGGGTTCATCGGGTTGGGCCGGAACTGTGGAGAGGGGGGGTAGTGGGTTTCGAGCACGGCACAACACAGCACGGCACATCACATCACATCACAGCACATCACATCACAGCACACCACAGCACAACATACAGCATAGCGCAGCATATTACAGCACAACACAGCACAACACAGCCCCTACGGCCGCCCAAGAGAGCCTCCCTCCCTCCCTCCCTCCCCTCCCCTCCCCTCCCTCCCTCCCCTCCCTCCCTCCCCTCCCTCCCTCCCCTCCCTCCCTCCCTCCCACCCTATCGTTTCCCTGCCTGTGTGGTTGAGGTTAGGGAGGGTATGCCTGTTTTTCTTTTTCAGGTTTTCTTTTCCAGTACAGTGTTTTCCCACCAGCTTACCAAGGTCCCCAAAACCCCAAAAAAAATAAAATAGGAGGTATGTTACTCTGTTCCTTAGTTAGTTCCGGTGGAGGGTGGATGGGGCACCGCTCCCCCAGGCGCCCCAATGACACCTATTTACCCCCCCATCAATTTCATATGCCCCCCCTATCAATGTCATAGCCCTCCCCCCCATCCATTTCATAGCCCCCCCCACATCCATTTCCTAGCCCCCCCCATCAATTTCATAGGCCCCTCCCATCCGTTTCATAGCCCCCCCCAGATCCATTTCATAGCCCCCCCATCAATTTTACTGCCCCCTCCCATCCATTTCATAGCCCCCCCCCCGCATCCATTTCATAGCCCCCCCCATCAATTTCGTAGCCCCCCCCTCCATTTCATAGCCCCTCCCGCATCAATTTCATAGCCTCCTCCCATCAATTTCATAGCCCCCCCCTATCAATTTCATAGCCCCCCCCCATCAATTTCACATGCCCCCCCATCAATTTCATAGCCCCCCCCCATCAATTTCATAGCCCCCCCCCCCTTATCAATTTCATAGCCCCCCCCATCAATTTCATAGCCCCCCCCCCATCAATTTCATAGCCCTACCCCCCATCAATTTCACAGCCCTACCCCCCATCAATTTTATAACCCCCCCTTTATCAATTTCATAGCCCCTCCCCCATCAATTTCATAGCCCCGCCCCCATCCATTTCATAGCCCCCCCATCAATTTCATATGCCCCCCCCGTCAATTTCATACCCCCCCCCATCCAATACATAGCCCCCCCCCCATCAATTTCATAGCCCCCCCATCAATTTCATAGCCCCATCCCCATGAATTTCATAGGTTCCCCCCATTCAATTTCATAGCCCCCCCCCCAATCGATTTCATATCCCCCCCCTTGACTTCATAGCCCCCCCCCGATTGATTCACAGAGGAGTGTAGACCCCTGTTAGGAATCGGCGTGTGGGCACGCGCTGATTCCTAGAGGGGTCTTATTTGGGGTACTAGACCCCCAAATAATTGACGGATGGGCATGCGTCAATTATTTTGGGGGTCTAGACCCCCCAGACAACTGACACATGGGCATGCGTCAAATATTTGACAGACATGCATCCGTCAAATATTTAGGGGGTGTAGACCCTCCAAATATTTCACGGACATGCATCCGTCAAATGTTTTGGGGGTGTAGACCCCCCAAATATTTCACGGACATGCATCCGTCAAATATTTTCGGGGTGTAGACCCTCCAAATATTTCACGGACATGCATCCGTCAAATATTTTGGGGGTGTGGACCCCCCAAATATTTCACGGACATGCATCCGTCAAATATTTAGGGGGTGTAGACCCCCCAAATATTTCACGGACATGCATCCGTCAAATATTTTGGAGGTGTAGACCCTCCAAATATTTCACGGACATGCATCCGTCAAATATTTTGGGGGTGTAGACCCTCCAAATATCTCAATGACATGCATCCGTCAAATATTTTGGGGCTGTAGACCCTCCAAATATTTCACGGACATGCATCCGTCAAATCTTTAGGGGGTGTAGACCCTCCAAACATTTCACGGACATGCATCCGTCAAATAATTTTGGGGGTGTAGACCCTCCAAATATTTCACGGACATGCATCAATCAAATGTTTTGGGGTTGTAGACCCCCCAAACATTTCACGGACATGCATCCGTCAAATATCTAGGGGGTGTAGACCCCCCAAATATTTCACGGACATGCATCCGTCAAATATTTTGGGGGTGTAGACCCTCCAAATATTTCACGGACATGCATACGTCCAATATTTTGGGGCTGTAGACCCTCCAAATATTTCACGGACATGCATCCGTCAAATATTTAGGGGGTGTAGACCCCCCAAATATTTCACGGACATGCATCCGTCAAATATTTTGGGGGTGTAGACCCTCCAAGTATTTCACGGACATGCATCCGTCAAATATTTAGGGGGTGTAGACCCCCCAAACATTTCACTAACATGCATCCGTCAAATATTTTGGGGGTCCAGACCCTCCAAACATTTCACGGACATGCATCGGTCAAATATTTTGGGGGTGTAGACCCCCCAAATGTTTCACGGACATGCATCAATCAAATATTTTGGGGTTGTAGACCCCCCAAACATTTCACGGACATGCATCTGTCAAATATTTAGGGGGTGTAGACCCCCCAAATATTGCACGGACATGCATCCGTCAAATATTTTGGGGCTGTAGACCCTCCAAATATTTCACGGACATGCATCCGTCCAATATTTTGGGGGTGTAGACCCTCCAAATATTTCACGGACATGCATCCGTCAAACATTTAGGGGGTGTAGACCCCCCAAATATTTCACGGACATGCATCCGTCAAATATTTTGGTGGTGTAGACCCCCCAAATATTTCACGGACATGCATCCGTCAAATATTTTGGGGGTGTAGACCCTCCAAATATTTCACGGACATGCATCCGTCAAATATTTTGGCGGTGTAGACCCTCCAAATGTTTCACGGACATGCATCCGTCAAATATTTTGGGGGTGTAGACCCTCCAAACATTTCACGGACATGCATCCGTCAAATATTTTGGGGGTGTAGACCCTCCAAATATTTCACGGACATGCATCCGTCAAATATTTTGGGGGTGTAGACCCTCCAAATATTTCACGGACATGCATCCGTCAAATGTTTTGGGGGTGTAGACCCTCCAAATATTTCAGGGACATGCATCCGTCAAATATTTTGGGGGTGTAGACCCTCCAAATATTTCAAGGACATGCATCCGTCAAATATTTTCCGGGTGTAGACCCCTCAAATATTTCACGGACATGCATACGTCAAATGTTTTGGGGGTGTAGATCCTCCAAATATTTTACGGACATGCATCCGTCAAATATTTTGGGGGTGTAGACCCCCCAAATATTTCACGGACATGCATCCATCAAATATTTTGGCGGTGTAGACCCCCCAAATATTTCACGGACATGCATCCGTCAAATATTTTGGCGGTCTAGACCCTCCAAATGTTTCACGGACATGCATCCGTCAAATATTTTGGGGGTGTAGACGCTCCAAACATTTCACGGACATGCATCCGTCAAATATTTTGGCGGTCCAGACCCTCCAAATGTTTCACGGACATGCATCTGTCAAATATTTTGGGGTTGTAAACCCTCCAAATATTTCACGGACATGCATCCGTCAAATATTTTGGGGGTGTAGACCCTCCAAGTATTTCACGGACATGCATCCGTCAAATATTTTGGGGTTGTAGACCCCCCAAATATTTCACGGACATGCATCCGTCAAATATTTTGGGGGTGTAGACCCTCCAAATATTTCACGGACATGCATCCGTCAAATATTTTCGGGGTGTAGACCCTCCAAATATTTCACGGACATGCATCCGTCAAATATTTTCGGGATGTGGACCCCCCAAATATTTCACGGACATGCATCCGTCAAATATTTAGGGGGTGTAGACCCCCCAAATATTTCACGGACATGCATCCGTCAAATATTTTGGAGGTGTAGACCCTCCAAATATTTCACGGACATGCATCCGTCAAATATTTTGGGGGTGTAGACCCTCCAAATATTTCAATGACATGCATCCGTCAAATATTTTGCGGCTGTAGACCCTCCAAATATTTCACGGACATGCATCCGTCAAATCTTTAGGGGGTGTAGACCCTCCAAACATTTCACGGACATGCATCCGTCAAATAATTTTGGGGGTGTAGACCCTCCAAATATTTCACGGACATGCATCAATCAAATGTTTTGGGGTTGTAGACCCCCCAAACATTTCACGGACATGCATCCGTCAAATATCTAGGGGGTGTAGACCCCCCAAATATTTCACGGACATGCATCCGTCAAATATTTTGGGGGTGTAGACCCTCCAAATATTTCACGGACATGCATCCGTCCAATATTTTGGGGGTGTAGACCCTCCAAATATTTCACGGACATGCATCCGTCAAATATTTAGGGGGTGTAGACCCTCCAAATGTTTCACGGACATGCATCTGTCAAATATTTTGGGGGTGTAGACCCTCCAAGTATTTCACGGACATGCATCCGTCAAATATTTAGGGGGTGTAGACCCCCCAAACATTTCACTAACATGCATCCGTCAAATATTTTGGGGCTGTAGACCCTCCAAATATTTCAGGACATGCATCCGTCAAATATTTTGGGTGTGTAGACCCTTCAAATATTTCACGGACATGCATTCGTCAAATATTTTGCGGGTGTAGACCCCCCAATCATTTCACGGACATGCATCCGTCAAATGTTTTGGGGGTGTAGACCCCCCAAACATTTCACGGACATGCATCCGTCAAATATTTTGGGGGTGTAGACCCCCCAAATATTTCACGGACATGCATCCGTCAAATATTTTGGGGGTGTAGACCCTCCAAATATTTCACGGACATGCATCCGTCAAATATTTTGGGGGTGTAGACCCCCCAAATATTTCACGGACATGCATCCGTCAAATATTTAGGGGGTGTGGACCCTCCAACTATTTCACGGAAATGCATCCGTCAAATATTTTGGGGGTGTAGACCCCCCAAATATTTCACGGACATGCATCCGTCAAATATTTTCGGTGTGTAGACCCTCCAAATATTTCACGGACATGCATCCGTCAAATATTTTGGCGGTGTAGACCCCCCAAATATTTCACGGACATGCATGTGTCAAATATTTTGGGGGTGTAGACCCTCCAAACATTTCACGGACATGCATCCGTCAAATATTTTGGGGGTGTAGACCCCCCAAATATTTCACGGACATGCATCCGTCAAATATTTAGGGGGTGTAGACCCTCCAACTATTTCACGGACATGCATCCGTCAAATATTTTCGGTGTGTAGACCCTCCAAATATTTCACGGACATGCATTCGTCAAATTTTTTGGGGGTGTAGACCCCCCAAATATTTCACGGACATGCATCCGTCAAATATTTTGGGTGTGTAGACCCCCCAAATATTTCACGGACGTGCATCCGTCAAATATTTAGGGGGTGTCGACCCTCCAAATATTTCACGAACATGCCTCCGTCAAATATTTTGGGGGTGTAGACCCCCCAAATATGTCACGGACATGCATCCGTCAAATATTTTGGGGGTGTAGACCCTTCAAATATTTCACGGACATGCATTCGTCAAATATTTTGCGGGTGTAGACCCCCCAATCATTTAACGGACATGCATCCGTCAAATGTTTTGGGGGTGTAGACCCCTGAAATATTTCACGGACATGCATCCGTCAAATATTTTGGGGGTGTAGACTTCCCAAATATTTCACGGACATGCATCCGTCAAATATTTTGGGGGTGTAGACCCTCCAAATATTTCACGGACATGCATCCGTCAAATATTTTGGGGGTGTAGACCCCCCAAATATTTCACGGACATGCATCCGTCAAATATTTAGGGGGTGTGGACCCTCCAACTATTTCACGGACATGCATCCGTCAAATATTTTGGGGGTATAGACCCCCCAAATATTTCACGGACATGCATCCGTCAAATATTTTCGGTGTGTAGACCCTTCAAATATTTCACGGACATGCATCCGTCAAATATTTTGGGGGTGTAGACCCCCCAAATATTTCACGGACATGCATCCATCAAATATTTTGGCGGTGTAGACCCCCCAAATATTTCACGGACATGCATCCGTCAAATATTTTGGCGGTCTAGACCCTCCAAATGTTTCACGGACATGCATCCGTCAAATATTTTGGGGGTGTAGACGCTCCAAACATTTCACGGACATGCATCCGTCAAATATTTTGGCGGTCCAGACCCTCCAAATGTTTCACGGACATGCATCTGTCAAATATTTTGGGGCTGTAGACCCTCCAAATATTTCACGGACATGCATCCGTCAAATATTTTGGGGGTGTAGACCCTCCAAATATTTCACGGACATGCATCCGTCAAATATTTTGGGGTTGTAGACCCTCCAAATATTTCACGGACATGCATCCGTCAAATATTTTGGGGGTGTAGACCCTCCAAATATTTCACGGACATGCATCCGTCAAATATTTTGGCGGTCCAGACCCTCCAAATGTTTCACGGACATGCATCCGTCAAATATTCGGGGGTGTAGACCCTCCAAATATTCCACGGACATGCATCCGTCCAATATTTTGGGGGTGTAGACCCCCCAAATATTTCACGGACATGCATCCGTCAAATATTTAGGGGGTGTAGACCCTCCAAATATTTCACGGACATGCATTCGTCAAATTTTTTGGGGGTGTAGACCCCCCAAATATTTCACGGACATGCATCCGTCAAATATTTTGGGTGTGTAGACCCTCCAAATATTCCACGGACATGCATCCGTCCAATATTTTGGGGGTGTAGACCCCCCAAATATTTCACGGACATGCATCCGTCAAATATTTAGGGGGTGTAGACCCTCCAAATATTTCACGGACATGCATTCGTCAAATTTTTTGGGGGTGTAGACCCCCCAAATATTTCACGGACATGCATCCGTCAAATATTTTGGGTGTGTAGACCCCCCAAATGTTTCACGGACGTGCATCCGTCAAATATTTAGGGGGTGTCGACCCTCCAAATATTTCACGAACATGCACCCGTCAAATATTTTGGGGGTGTAGACCCCCCAAATATGTCACGGACATGCATCCGTCAAATATTCTGGGTGTGTAGACCCTTCAAATATTTCACGGACATGCATTCGTCAAATATTTTGCGGGTGTAGACCCCCCAATCATTTCACGGACATGCATCCGTCAAATGTTTTGGGGGTGTAGACCCCTCAAATATTTCACGGACATGCATCCGTCAAATATTTTGGGGGTGTAGACCCCCCAAATATTTCACGGACATGCATCCGTCAAATATTTTGGGGGTGTAGACCCTCCAAATATTTCACGGACATGCATCCGTCAAATATTTTGGGGGTGTAGACCCCCCAAATATTTCACGGACATGCATCCGTCAAATATTTAGGGGGTGTGGACCCTCCAACTATTTCACGGAAATGCATCCGTCAAATATTTTGGGGGTATAGACCCCCCAAATATTTCACGGACATGCATCCGTCAAATATTTTCGGTGTGTAGACCCTCCAAATATTTCACGGACATGCATCCGTCAAATATTTTGGGGGTGTTGACCCCCCAAATATTTCACGGACATGCATGTGTCAAATATTTTGGGGGTGTAGACCCTCCAAATATTTCACGGACATGCATCCGTCAAATATTTTGGGGGTGTAGACCCCCCAAATATTTCACGGACATGCATCCGTCAAATATTTAGGGGGTGTAGACCCTCCAACTATTTCACGGACATGCATCCGTCAAATATTTTGGGGGTATAGACCCCCCAAATATTTCACGGACATGCATCCGTCAAATATTTTCGGTGTGTAGACCCTTCAAATATTTCACGGACATGCATCCGTCAAATATTTTGGGGGTGTAGACCGCCCAAATATTTCACGGACATGCATTCGTCAAACATTTTGGGGGTGTAGACCCCCCAAATATTTCACGGACATGCATCCGCCAAATATTTAGGGGGTGTAGACCCCCCAAATATTTCACGGACATGCATCCGTCAAATATTTTGGGGCCGTAGACCATCCAAATATTTCACGGACATGCATCCGTCAAATATTTTGGGGGTGTTGACCCCCCAAATATTTCACGGACATGCATCCGTCAATAATTTTGGGGGTGTAAACCCTCCAAATATTTCACGGACATGCATCCGTCAAATATTTTGGGGGTGTAGACCCTCCAAATGTTTCACGGACATGCATCTGTCAAATATTTTGGGGCTGTAGACCCTCCAAATATTTCACGGACATGCATCCGTCAAATATTTTGGGGGTGTAGACCCTCCAAATATTTCACGGACATGCATCCGTCAAATATTTTGGGGGTGTAGACCCCTCAAATATTTCACGGACATGCATCCGTCAAATATTTTGGGGGTGTAGACCCCCCAAATATTTCACGGACATGCATCCGTCAAATATTTTGGGGGTGTAGACCCTCCAAATGTTTCACGGACATGCATCTGTCAAATATTTTGGGGCTGTAGACCCTCCAAATATTTCACGGACATGCATCCGTCAAATATTTTGGGGGTGTAGACCCTCCAAGTATTTCACGGACATGCATCCGTCAAATATTTTGGGGTTGTAGACCCTCCAAATATTTCACGGACATGCATCCGTCAAATATTTTGGGGGTGTAGACCCTCCAAATATTTCACGGACATGCATCCGTCAAATATTTTGGCGGTCCACACCCTCCAAATGTTTCACGGACATGCATCCGTCAAATATTTTGGGGTGTAGACCCTCCAAACATTTCACGGACATGCATCCGTCAAATATTCGGGGGTGTAGACCCTCCAAATATTCCACGGACATGCATCCGTCCAATTTTTTGGGGGTGTAGACCCCCCAAATATTTCACGGACATGCATCCGTCAAATATTGAGGGGGTGTAGACCCTCCAAATATTTCACGGACATGCATTCGTCAAATTTTTTGGGGGTGTAGACCCCCCAAATATATCACGGACATGCATCCGTCAATTATTTTGGGTGTGTAGACCCCCCAAATATTTCACGGACGTGCATCCGTCAAATATTTAGGGGGTGTCGACCCTCCAAATATTTCACGAACATGCCTCCGTCAAATATTTTGGGGGTGTAGACCCCCCAAATATGTCACGGACATGCATCCGTCAAATATTTTGGGTGTGTAGACCCTTCAAATATTTCACGGACATGCATTCGTCAAATATTTTGCGGGTGTAGACCCCCCAATCATTTAACGGACATGCATCCGTCAAATGTTTTGGGGGTGTAGACCCCTCAAATATTTCACGGACATGCATCCGTCAAATATTTTGGGGGTGTAGACCCCCCAAATATTTCACGGACATGCATCCGTCAAATATTTTGGGGGTGTAGACCCTCCAAATATTTCACGGACATGCATCCGTCAAATATTTTGGGGGTGTAGACCCCCCAAATATTTCACGGACATGCATCCGTCAAATATTTAGGGGGTGTGGACCCTCCAACTATTTCACGGACATGCATCCGTCAAATATTTTGGGGGTATAGACCCCCCAAATATTTCACGGACATGCATCCGTCAAATATTTTCGGTGTGTAGACCCTTCAAATATTTCACGGACATGCATCCGTCAAATATTTTGTGGGTGTAGACCGCCCAAATATTTCACGGACATGCATTCGTCAAACATTTTGGGGGTGTAGACCCCCCAAATATTTCACGGACATGCATCCGTCAAATATTTAGGGGGTGTAGACCCCCCAAATATTTCACGGACATGCATCCGTCAAATATTTTGGGGCCGTAGACCATCCAAATATTTCACGGACATGCATCCGTCAAATATTTTGGGGGTGTTGACCCCCCAAATATTTCACGGACATGCATCCGTCAATAATTTTGGGGGTGTAGACCCTCCAAATATTTCACGGACATGCATCGGTCAAATATTTTGGGGCTGTAGACCCCCCAAATATTTCACGGACATGCATGTGTCAAATATTTTGGGGGTGTAGACCCTCCAAATATTTCACGGACATGCATCCGTCAAATATTTTGGGGGTGTAGACCCCCCAAATATTTCACGGACATGCATCCGTCAAATATTTTGGGGGTGTAGACCCTCCAACTATTTCACGGACATGCATCCGTCAAATATTTTGGGGGTATAGACCCCCCAAATATTTCACGGACATGCATCCGTCAAATATTTTCGGTGTGTAGACCCTTCAAATATTTCACGGACATGCATCCGTCAAATATTTTGGGGGTGTAGACCGCCCAAATATTTCACGGACATGCATTCGTCAAACATTTTGGGGGTGTAGACCCCCCAAATATTTCACGGACATGCATCCGCCAAATATTTAGGGGGTGTAGACCCCCCAAATATTTCACGGACATGCATCCGTCAAATATTTTGGGGCCGTAGACCATCCAAATATTTCACGGACATGCATCCGTCAAATATTTTGGGGGTGTTGACCCCCCAAATATTTCACGGACATGCATCCGTCAATATTTTTGGGGGTGTAGACCCTCCAAATATTTCACGGACATGCATCCGTCAAATATTTTGGGGGTGTTGACCCCCCAAATATTTCACGGACATGCATCTGTCAAATATTTTGGGGCCGTAGACCCCCCAAATATTTAACGGACATGCATCCGTCATATATTTTGGGGGTGTAGACCCCCCAACTATTTCACGGACATGCATCCGTCAAATATTTAGGGGGTGTAGACCCCCCAAATATTTCACGGACATGCATCCGTCAAATATTTAGGGGGTGTAGACCCCCCAAATATTTCACGGACATGCATCCGTCAAAAATTTTGGGGGTGTAGACCCTCCAAATATTTCACGGACGTGCATCCGTCAAATATTTTGGGGGTGTAGACCCTCCTAATATTCCACGGACATGCATCCGTCAAATATTTAGGGGGTCCAGACGCCCCAAATATTTCACAGACATGCATCCGTGAATAATCTTGGGGGTGTAGACCCTCCAAATGTTTCACGGACATGCATTAATCAAATATTTTGGGGGTGTAAACCCTCCAAATATTTCACGGACATGCATCCATCAAATATTTTTCGGGTGTAGACCCCCCAAGTATTTCACGGACATGCATCCGTCAAACATTTTGGGGGTGTAGACCCTCCAAATATTTCACGGACATGCATCCGTCAAATATTTTGGGGCTGTTGACCCCCCAAATATTTCACGGACATGCATCCGTCAAATATTTTTGGGGGTGTAGACCCCCCAATTATTTCACGGACATGCATCCGTCACAAATTTTGGGGGTGTAGACCCTCCAAATATTTCCCGGACATGCATCCATCAAATATTTTTGGGGTGTAGACCCCCCAAATATTTCACGGACATGCATCCGTCAAATATTTTGGGGGTGTAGACCCTTCAAATATTTCACGGACATGCATCCGTCAAATATTTTGGGGGTGTAGACCCCCCAAATATTACAGGGACATGCATCCGTCAAATATTTTGGGGGTGTAGACCCCCCAAATATTTCACGGACATGCATCCATCAAATATTTTAGGGGTGTAGACCCCCCAAATATTTCACGGACATGCATCCGTCAAATATTTTGGGGGTGTAGACCCTCCAAATATTTCACGGACATGCATCCGTCAAATATTTTTTGGGTGTAGACCCCCCAAATATTTCACGGGCATGCATCCGTCAAATATTTAGGGGGTGTAGACCCCCCAAATATTTCACGGACATGCATCCGTCAAATATTTAGGGGGTGTAGACTCCCCACATATTTCACGGACATGCATCCGTCAAATATTTTGGGGGTGTAGACCCTCCAAATATTTCACGGACATGCATCCGTCAAATATTTTGGGGGTGTAGACCGTCCAAATATTTCACGGACATGCATCCGTCAAATATTTTGGGGGTGTAGACCCCCCAAACATTTCACGGACATGCATCCGTCATATATTTTGGGGATGTAGACCCTCCAAATATTTCACGGACATGCATCCGTCAAATATTCTCGGGGTGTAGACCCTCCAAATATTTCACGGACATGCATCCGTCAAAGATTTTGGGGGTGTAGACCCCCCAAATATTTCACGGACATGCATCCGTCAAATATTTTGGGGGTGTAGACCCTCCAAATATTTCACGGACATGCATCCGTCAAATATTTTGGGGCTGTAGACCGTCCAAATATTTCACGGACATGCATCCGTCAAATATTTTGGGGGTGTAGACCCCCCAAACATTTCACGGACATGCATCCGTCATATATTTTGAGGGTGTAGACCCTCCAAATATTTCACGGACATGCATCCGTCAAATATTTTGGGGGTGTAGACCCTCCAAATATTTCACGGACATGCATCCGTCAAATATTTTGGGGGTGTAGACCCTCCAAATATTTTTTGGACATGCATCCGTCAAACATTTTGGGGCCGTAGACCCCCCAAATATTTTACGGACATGCATCCGTCAAATATTTTGGGGGTTTAGACCCTCCAAATATTTCACGGACATGCATCCGTCAAATATTTTGGGGGTGTAGACCCCCCAAATATTTCACGGACATGCATCCGTCAAATATTTAGGGGGTGTAGACCCTCCAAATATTTCACGGACATGCATCCGTCAAATTTTTTTGGGGTGTAGACCCCTGAAATATTTCACGAACATGCATCCGTCAAATATTTCGGGGACGTAGACCCTTCAAATATTTCACGGACATGCATCCGTCAAATATTTTGGGGGTGTAGACCCTCCAAATATTTCACGGACATGCATCCGTCAAATATTTTGGGGGTGTATACCCTCCAAATATATCACGGACATGCATCCGTCAAATATTTTGGGGGTGTGGACCCTCCAAATATTTCACGGACATGCATCCGTCAAATATTTTGGGGCTGTGGACCCTCCAAATATTTCACGAACATGCATCCGTCAAATATTTTGGGGGTGTAGACCCCCCGAATATTTCACGGACATGCATCCGTCAAATATTTACGGGCTGTAGACCCCCCAAATATTTCCCGGACATGCATCCGTCAAAAATTTTGGGATTGTAGACCCTCCAAATATTTCACGGACATGCATCCGTCAAATATTTTGGGGGTGTAGACCGTCCAAATATTTCACGGACATGCATCCATCAAATATTTTGGGGGGGTAGACCCCCCAAATATTTCACGGACATGCATCCGTCATATATTTTGGGGGTGTAGACCCTCCAAATATTTCGCGGACATGCATCCGTCAAATGTTTTGGGGGTGTAGACCCTCCAAATATTTCACGGACATGCATCCGTCAGATATTTTGGGGTTGTAGACCCCCCAAATATTTCACGGACATGCATCCGTCAAGTATTTTGGGGGTGTAGACCCCCCAACTATTTCACGGACATGCATCCGTCAAATATTTTGGGGGTGTTGACCCCCCAAATATTTCACGGACATGCATCCGTCAAATATTTTGGGGGTGTAGACCCCCCAAATTTTTCACGGACATGCATCCGTCAAATATTTTGGGGGTGTAGACCCCCCAAATATTTCACGGACATGCGTCCGTCAAATGTTTTTGGGGTGTAGACCCCCCAAATATTTCACGGACCTGCATTCGTCAAATATTTTGGGGGTGTAGACCCTCCAAATATTTCACGGACGTGCATCCGTCAAATATTTTGGGGGTGTAGACCCTCGAAATATTTCACGGACATGCACCCGTCAAATAATTTGGGGGTGTAGACCCCCCAAATATTTCAGGAACATGCATCCGTCAAACATTTTGGGGGTGTAGACCCTCCAAATGTTTCACCGACATGCATCCGTCAAATATTTTGGGGTTGTAGACCCCCCAAATATTTCACGGACATGCATCCGTCAAATATTTTGGGGGTGTAGACCCTCCAAATATTTCACGGACATGCATCCGTCAAATATTTTGGGGGTGTAGACCCCCCAAATATTTCACGGACATGCATCCGTCAAATATTGAGGGGGTGCAGACCCCCCAAATATTTCACGGACATGCATCCGTCAAATATTTTGGGGGTGTAGACCCCCCAAATATTTCACGGACATGCATCCGTCAAATATTTTGGGGGTGTAGACCCCCCAAATATTTTACGGACATGCATCCGTCAAATATTTTGGGGGTGTAGACCCTCCAAATGTTTCACGGACATGCATCCGTCAAATATTTTGGGGGTGTTGACCCCCCAAATATTTCCAGGACATGCATCCGTCAAATATTTTGGGGGTGTTGACCCCCCAAATATTTCACGGACATGCATCCGTCAAATATTTTGGGGGTGTAGACCCTCCAAATATATCACGGACATGCATCCGTCAAATATTTTGGGGGTGTAGACCCTCCAAATATTCCTTGGACATGCATCCGTCAAACATTTTGGGGCCGTAGACCCCCCAAATATTTTACGGACATGCATCCGTCAAATATTTAGGGGGTTTAGACCCCCCAAATATTTCACGGACATGCATCCGTGAAATATTTTTGGGGTGTAGACCCCCCAAATACTTCACGGACATGCATCCGTCAAATATTTTGGGGGTGTAGACCCTCCAAATATTTCACGGACATGCATCCGTCAAATATTTTGGGGGTGTAGACCCCCCAAATTTTTCACGGACATGCATCCGTCAAATATTTTGGGGGTGTAGACCCCCCAAATATTTCACGGACATGCATCCGTCAAATTTTTTTGGGGTGTGGACCCTTGAAATATTTCACGAACATGCATCCGTCAAATATTTTGGGGACGTAGACCCTTCAAATATTTCACGGACATGCATCCGTCAAATATTTTGGGGGTGTAGACCCCCCAAATATTACACGGACATGCATCCGTCAAATATTTTGGGGCTGTAGACCCCCCAAATATTTCACGGACATGCATCCGTCAAATATTTTGGGGGTGTATACCCTCCAAATACATCACGGACATGCATCCGTCAAATATTTTGGGGGTGTAGACCCCCCAAATATTTCACGGACATGCATCCGTCAAATATTTTGGGGGTGTAGACCCCCCAAATATTTCACGGACATGCATCCGTCATATATTTTGGGGGTGTAGACCCTCCAAATATTTCACGGACATGCATCCATCAAATATTTTGGGGGTGTAGACGCTCCAAATATTTCACAGACATGCATCCGCCAAATATTTTGGGGGTGTAGACCCCCCAAATATTTCACGGACATGCATCCGTCAAATATTTTGGGGGTGTAGAACCTCCAAATATTTCACCGACATGCATCCGTCAAATATTTAGGGGGTGTAGACCCCCCAAATATTTCACGGACATGCATCCGTCAAATATTTTGGGGGTGTAGACCCTCCAAATATTTCACCGACATGCATCCGTCAAATATTTTGGGGGTGTGGACCCTCCAAATATTTCACGAACATGCATCCGTCAAATATTTTGGGGGTGTAGACCCCCCAAATATTTCACGGACATGCATCCGTGAAATATTTACGGGCTGTAGACCCCCCAAATATTTCCCGGACATGCATCCGTCAAATATTTTGGGGGTGTAGACCCTCCAAATATTTCACGGACATGCATCCGTCAAATATTTTGGGGGTGTAGACCGTCCAAATATTTCACGGACATGCATCCGTAAAATATTTTGGGGGTGTAGACCCCCCAAATATTTCACGGACATGCATCCGTCATATATTTTTGGGGCCGTAGACCCTCCAAATATTTCACGGACATGCATCCGTCAAATATTTTCGGGCTGTAGACCCTCCAAATATTTCGCCGACATGCATCCGTCAAATGTTTTGGGGGTGTAGACCCTCCAAATATTTCACGGACATGCATCCGTCAAATATTTTGGGGTTGTAGACCCCCCAAATATTTCACGGACATGCATCCGTCAAGTATTTTGGGGGTGTAGACCCCCCAACTATTTCACGGACATGCATCCGTCAAATATTTTGGGGGTGTTGACCCCCCAAATATTTCACGGACATGCATCCGTCAAATATTTTGGGGGTGTAGACCCCCCAAATTTTTCACGGACATGCATCCGTCAAATATTTTGGGGGTGTAGACCCCCCAAATATTTCACGGACATGCGTCCGTCAAATATTTTTAAGGTGTAGACCCCCCAAATATTTTACGGACCTGCATTCGTCAAATATTTTGGGGGTGTAGACCCTCCAAATATTTCACGGACGTGCACCCGTCAAATAATTTGGGGGTGTAGACCCCCCAAATATTTCACGGACATGCATCCGTCAAATATTTTGGGGGTGTAGACCCTCGAAATATTTCACGGACATGCACCCGTCAAATAATTTGGGGGTGTAGACCCCCCAAATATTTCACGAACATGCATCCGTCAAATATTTTGGGGGTGTAGACCCTCCAAATGTTTCACGGACATGCATCCGTCAAATATTTTGGGGGTGTAGACCCCCCAAATATTTCACGGACATGCATCCGTCAACAATTTTGGGGGTGTAGACCCTCCAAATATTTCACGGACATGCATCCGTCAAACATTTAGGGGGTGTAGACCCCCCAAATATTTCACGGACATGCATCCGTCAAATATTTTGGTGGTGTAGACCCCCCAAATATTTCACGGACATGCATCCGTCAAATATTTTGGGGGTGTAGACCCTCGAAATATTTCACGGACATGCACCCGTCAAATAATTTGGGGGTGTAGACCCCCCAAATATTTCACGAACATGCATCCGTCAAATATTTTGGGGGTGTAGACCCTCCAAATGTTTCACGGACATGCATCCGTCAAATATTTTGGGGGTGTAGACCCCCCAAATATTTCACGGACATGCATCCGTCAACAATTTTGGGGGTGTAGACCCTCCAAATATTTCACGGACATGCATCCGTCAAATATTTTGGGGGTGTAGACCCCCCAAATATTTCACGGACATGCATCCGTCAAATATTTAGGGGGTGCATACCCCCCAAATATTTCACGGACATGCATCCGTCAAATATTTTGGGGGTGTAGACCCCCCAAATATTTCACGGACATGCATCCGTCAAATATTTTGGGGGTGTAGACCCCCCAAATATTTTACGGACATGCATCCGCCAAATATTTTGGGGGTGTAGACCCCCCAAATATTTCACGGACATGCATCCGCCAAATATTTTGGGGGTGTAGACCCCCCAAATATTTCACGGACATGCATCCGTCAAATATTTTGGGGGTGTTGACCCCCCAAATATTTCAAGGACATGCATCTGTCAAGTATTTCGGGGGTGTTGACCCCCCAAATTTTTCACGGACATGCATCCGCCAAATATTTTGGGGGTTGGGACCCCCCAAATATTTCACGGACATGCATCCGTCAAATATTTTGGGGGTGTTGACCCTTCAAATATTTCACGGACATGCATCCGTCAAATATTTCGGGCCCGTAGACCCTCCAAATATTTCAGGGACATGCATCCGTCAAATATTTTGGGGGTGTAGACCCCCCAAATATTTCACGAACATGCATCCGTCAAATATTTTGGGGGTGTAGACCCCCCAAATATTACACGAACATGCATCCGTCAAATATTTAGGGGGTGTAGACCCCCCAAATATTTCACGGACATGCATCCGTCAAATATTTTGGGGGTGTAGACCCTCCAAATCTTTCACGGACATGCATCCGTCAAATATTTTCGGGGTGTAGACCCCCCAAATATTTCACGGACATGCATCCGTCAAATATTTTGGGGGTGTAGACCCCCCAAATATTTCACGGACATGCATCCGCCAAATATTTTGGGGGTGTAGACCCCCCAAATATTTCACGGACATGCATCCGTCATATATTTTGGGGGTGTAGACCCTCCAAATATTTCACGGACATGCATCCGTCAAATATTTTGGGGTTGTAGACCCCCCAAATATTTCACGGACATGCATCCGTCAAATATTTTGGGGGTGTAGACCCCCCAAATATTTCACGGACATGCATCCGTCAAATATTTTGGGGGTGTAGACCCCCCAAATATTTCACGGACATGCATCCGTCAAATATTTTGGGGGTGTAGACCCTCCAAATATTTCACGGACATGCATCCGTCAAATATTTTCGGGCTGTAGACCCCCCAAATATTTCACGGACATGCATCCGTCAAATATTTTGGGGGTGTAGACCCCCCAAATATTTCAAGGACATGCATCCGTCAAATATTTTGGGGGTGTTGACCCCCCAAATATTTCACGGACATGCATCCGTCAAATATTTAGGGGCCGTAGACCCTCCAAATATTTCAGGGACATGCATCCGTCAAATATTTTGGGGGTGTAGACCCCCCAAATATTACACGGACATGCATCCGTCAAATATTTTGGGGGTGTAGACCCCCCAAATATTTCACGGACATGCAGCCGTCAAATATTTTCGGGGTGTAGACCCCCCAAATATTTCACGGACATGCATCCGTCAAATATTTTGGGGATGTAGACCCCCCAAATATTTCACGGACATGCATCCGTCAAATATTTTGGGGATGTAGACCCTCCAAATATTTCACGGACATGCATCCATCAAATATTTTGCGGGTGTAGACCCTCCAAATATTTCACGGACATGCATCCGTCAAATATTTTCGGGGTGTAGACTCTCCAAATATTTCACGGACATGCATCCGTCAAATATTTTGGGGACGTAGACCCCCCAAATATTTCACGGACATGCATCCGTCAAATATTTTGGGGGTGTAGACCCTCCAAATATTTCACGGACATGCATCCGTCAAATATTTTGGGGATGTAGACCCTCCAAATATTTCACGAACATGCATCCGTCAAATATTTTGGGGGTGTAGACCCTCCAAATATTTTACGGACATGCATCCGTCAAATATTTTGGGGTTGTAGACCCTCCCAATATTTGACGGACATGCATCCGTCAAATATTTTCGGGGTGTAGACCCCCCAAATATTTCACGGACATGCATCCGTCAAATATTTAGGAGGTGTAGACCCCCCAAATATTTCCCGGACATGCATCCGTCAAATATTTTGGGGGTGTAGACCCTCCAAATATTTCACGGACATGCATCCGTCAAATATTTTGGGGGTGTAGACCGTCCAAATATTTCACGGACATGCATCTGTCAAATATTTTGGCGGTGTAGACCCCCCAAATATTTCACGGACATGCATCCGTCATATATTTTGGGGGTGTAGACCCTCCAAATATTTCACGGACATGCATCCGTCAAATATTTTGGGGGTGTAGACCCTCCAAATATTTCACGGACATGCATCCGTCAAATGTTTTGGGGGTGTAGGCCCTCTAAATATTTCACGGACATGCATCCGTCAAATATTTTGGGGTTGTAGACCCCCCAAATATTTCACGAACATGCATCCGTCAAGTATTTTGGGGGTGTAGACCCCCCAACTATTTCACGGACATGCATCCGTCAAATATTTTGGGGGTGTAGACCCCCCAAATATTTCACGGACATGCATCCGTCAAATATTTTGGGGGTGTAGACCCCCCAAATATTTCACGAACATGCATCTGTCAAATATTTTGGCGGTGTAGACCCCCCAAATATTTCACGGACATGCATTCGTCAAATATTTTGGGGGTGTAGACCCTCCAAATATTTCACGGACATGCATCCGTCAAATATTTTTGGGGTGTAGACCCTCCAAATATTTCACAGACATGCATCCGTCAAATATTTACGGGGTGTAGACCCCCCAAATATTTCACGGACATGCATCCGTCAAATATTTTGGGGGTGTAGACCCTCCAAATATTTCACGGACATGCATCCGTCAAATATTTTGGGGGTGTAGACCTCCCAAACATTTCACGGACATGCATCCGTCAAATATTTATCGGTTGCAGACCCCCCAAATATTTCACGGACATGCATCCGTCAAATATTTTGGGCGTGCAGACCCTCCTAATATTTCACGGAAATGCATCCGTCAAATATTTTGATGGTGTAGACCCCCCAAATATTTCACGGACATGCATCCGTCAAATATTTTGGGGGTGTAGACCCCCCAAATATTTCACGGACATGCATCCGTCAAATATTTTGGGGCTGTAGACCCTCCAAATATTTCACGGACATGCATCCGTCAAATATTTTGGGGTTGTAGACCCCCCAAATATTTCACGGACATGCATCCGTCAAATATTTAGGGCTTGTAGACCCTCCAAATATTTCGCGGACATGCATCCGTCAAATATTTTGGGGGTGTAGACCCCCCAAATAATTCACGGACATGCATCCGTCAAATATTTTGGGGGTGTGGACCCTCCAAATGTTTCACGGACATGCCTCCGTCAAATGTTTTGGGGGTGTAGACCCTCCAAATATTTCACGGACATGCATGCGTCAAGTATTTTGGGGGTGTAGACCCCCCAACTATTTCACGGACATGCATCCGTCAAATATTTTGGGGGTGTAGACCCCCCAAATATTTCACGGACATGCATCCGTCAAATATTTTGGGGGTGTAGACCCCCCAAATATTTCACGAACATGCACCCGTCAAATAATTTGGCGGTGTAGACCCCCCAAATATTTCACGGACATGCATTCGTCAAATATTTTGGGGGTGTAGACCCTCCAAATATTTCACGGACATGCATCCGTCAAATATTTTGGGGGTGTAGACCCTCCAAATATTTCACGGACATGCATCCGTCAAATATTTCGGGGGTGTAGACCCCCCAAATATTTCACGAACATGCATCCGTCAAATTTTTTGGGGGTGTAGACCCTCCAAATATTTCACAGACATGCATCCGTCAAATATTTACGGGGTGTAGACCCCCCAAATATTTCACGGACATGCATCCGTCAAATTTTTTGGGGGTGTAGACCCTCCAAATATTTCACGGACATGCATCCGTCAAATATTTTGGGGGTGTAGACCTCCCAAACATTTCACGGACATGCATCCGTCAAATATTTTGGGGTTGCAGACCCCCCAAATATTTCACGGACATGCATCCGTCAAATATTTTGGGCGTGCAGACCCTCCTAATATTTCACGGAAATGCATCCGTCAAATATTTTGGGGGTGTAGACCCCCCAAATATTTCACGGACATGCATCCGTCAAATATTTTGGGGGTGTAGACCCCCCAAACATTTCACGGACATGCATCCGTCAAATATTTTGGGGATGTAGACCCTCCAAATATTTCACGGACATGCATCCGTCAAATATTTTGGGGTTGTAGACCCCCCAAATATTTCACGGACATGCATCCGTCAAATATTTAGGGGGTGTAGACCCTCCAAATATTTCGCGGACATGCATCCGTCAAATATTTTGGGGGTGTAGACCCCCCAAATATTTCACGGACGTGCATCCGTCAAATATTTTGGGGGTGTGGACCCTCCAAATGTTTCACGGACATGCATCCGTCAAATGTTTTGGGGGTGTAGACCCTCCAAATATTTCACGGACATGCATCCGTCAAATATTTTGGGGTTGTAGACCCCCCAAATATTTCACGGACATGCATCCGTCAAGTATTTTGGGAGTGTAGACCCCCCAACTATTTCACGGACATGCATCCGTCAAATATTTTGGGGGTGTAGACCCCCCAAATATTTCACGGACATGCATCCGTCAAATATTTTGGGGGTGTAGACCCCCCAAATATTTCACGGACATGCATACGTCAAATATTTTGGGGGTGTAGACCCTCCAAATATTTCACGGAGATGCATCCGTCAAATATTTTGGGGGTGTAGACCCCCCAAATATTTCACGGACATGCATTCGTCAAATATTTTGGGGGTGTAGACACTCCAAATATTTCACGGACATGCATCCGTCAAATATTTCGGGGTCGTAGACCCCCCAAATATTTCACGAACATGCATCCGTCAAATATTTTGGGGGTGTAGACCCTCCAAATATTTCACGGACATGCATCCGTCAAATATTTTGGGGGTGTAGACCTCCCAAATATTTCACGGACATGCATCCGTCAAATATTTTGGGGGTGCAGACCCCCCAAATATTTCACGGACATGCATCCGTCAAATATTTAGGGGGTGTAGACCCCCCAAATATTTCACGGACATGCATCCGTCAAATATTTTGGGGGTGTAGACCCTCCAAATATTTCACGGACATGCATCCGTCAAATATTTTGGGGGTGTAGACCTCCAAAATATTTGACGGACATGCATCCGTCAAATATTTTGGGGGTGCAGACCCCCCAAATATTTCACGGACATGCATCCGTCAAATATTTTGGGGGTGCAGACCCTCCTAATATTTCACGGACATGCATCCGTCAAATATTTTGGGGGTGTAGACCCCCCAAATATTTCACGGACATGCATCCGTCAAATATTTTGGGGGTGTAGACCCCCCAAATATTTCACGGATATGCATCCGTCAAATATTTTGGGGCTGTAGACCCTCCAAATATTTCACGGACATGCATTGGTCAAATATTTTGGGGTTTTAGACCCCCCAAATATTTCACGGACATGCATCCGTCAAATATTTAGGGGGTGTAGACCCTCCAAATATTTCACGGACATGCATCCGTCAAATATTTTTGGGGGTGTAGACCCCCCAAATATTTCACGGACATGCATCCGTCAACCATTTTGGGGGTGTAGACCCTTCAAATATTTCACGGACATGCATCCGTCAAATATTTTGGGGGTGTAGACCCCCCAAATGTTACACGGACATGCATCCGTCAAATATTTTGGGGGTGTAGACCCCCCAAATATTTCACGGACATGCATTTGTCAAATATTTTGGGGATGTAGACCCCCCAAATATTTCACGGACATGCATCCGTCAAATATTTTGGGGGTGTAGACCCCCCAAATATTTCACCGACATGCATCCGTCACATATTTTGGGGGTGTAGACCCTCCAAATATTTCACGGACATGCATCCATCAAATATTTTGGGGGTGTAGACCCCCCAAATATTTCACGGACATGCATCCGTCAAATATTTTGGGGGTGTAGACCCTCCAAATATTTCACGGACATGCATCCGTCAAATATTTTGGGGGTGTAGACCCCCCAAATATTTCACGGACATGCATCCGTCAAATATTTTGGGGGCTTAGACCCCCCAAATATTTCACGGATATGCATCCGTCAAATATTTTGGGGGTGTAGACCCTCCAAATATTTCACGGACATGCATCCGTCAAATTTTTTGGGGGTGTAGACCGTCCAAACATTTCACGGACATGCATCCGTCAAATATTTTGGGGGTGTAGACCCCCCAAATATTTCACGGACATGCATCCGTCATATATTTTGGGGGTGTAGACCCCCCAAATATTTCACCAACATGCATCCGTCAAATATTTTGGGGCTGTAGACCCTCCAAACATTTCACGGACATGCATCCGTCAAATATTTCGGGGTTGTAGACCCCCCAAATATTTCATGGACATGCATCCGTCAAATATTTAGGGGGTGTAGACCCTCCAAATATTTCACGGACATGCATCCGTCAAATATTTTGGGGGTGTAGACCCCCCAAATATTTCACGGACATGCATCCGTCAAATATTTTGGGGGTGTAGACCGTCCAAACATTTCACGGACATGCATCCGTCAAATATTTTGGGGGTGTAGACCCCCCAAATATTTCACGGACATGCATCCGTCAAATATTTTGGGGGTGTAGACCCCCCAAATTATTTCACGGACATGCATCCGTCAAATATTTTGGGGCTGTAGACCCTCCAAATATTTCACGGACATGCATCCGTCAAATATTTTGGGGTTGTAGACCCTCCAAATATTTCACGGACATGCGGCCGTCAAATATTTAGGGGGTGTAGACTCTCCAGATATTTCACGGACATGCATCGGTCAAATATTTTGGGGGTGTAGACCCCCCAAATATTTCACCGACATGCATCCGTCAAATATTTTGGGGACGTAGACCCTTCAAATATTTCACGGACATGCATCCGTCAAATATGTTGGGGGTGTAGACCCCCCAAATGTTACACGGACATGCATCCGTCAAATATTTTGGGGGTGTAGACCGTCCAAACATTTCACGGACATGCATCCGTCAAATATTTTGGGGGTGTAGACCCCCCAAATATTTCACGGACATGCATGCGTCATATATTTTGGGGGTGTAGACCCCCCAAATATTTCACGGACATGCATCCGTCAAATATTTTGGGGCTGTAGACCCTCCAAATATTTCACGGACATGCATCCGTCAAATATTTCGGGGTTGTAGACCCCCCAAATATTTCATGGACATGCATCCGTCAAATATTTAGGGGGTGTAGACCCTCCAAATATTTCACGGACATGCATCCGTCAAATATTTTGGGGGTGTAGACCCCCCAAATATTTCACGGACATGCATCCGTCAAATATTTTGGGGGTGTAGACCGTCCAAACATTTCACGGACATGCATCCGTCAAATATTTTGGGGGTGTAGACCCCCCAAATATTTCACGGACATGCATCCGTCAAATATTTTGGGGGTGTAGACCCCCCAAATATTTCACGGACATGCATCCGTCAAATATTTTGGGGGTGTAGACCCCCCAAATATTTCACCGACATGCATCCGTCACATATTTTGGGGGTGTAGACCCTCCAAATATTTCACGGACATGCATCCATCAAATAATTTGGGGGTGTAGACCCCCCAAATATTTCACGGACATGCATCCGTCAAATATTTTGGGGGTGTAGACCCTCCAAATATTTCACGGACATGCATCCGTCAAATATTTTGGGGGTGTAGACCCCCCAAATATTTCACGGACATGCATCCGTCAAATATTTTGGGGGTGTAGACCCCCCAAATATTTCACGGATATGCATCCGTCAAATATTTTGGGGGTGTAGACCCTCCAAATATTTCACGGACATGCATCCGTCAAATATTTTGGGGGTGTAGACCGTCCAAACATTTCACGGACATGCATCCGTCAAATATTTTGGGGGTGTAGACCCCCCAAATATTTCACGGACATGCATCCGTCATATATTTTGGGGGTGTAGACCTCCCAAATATTTCACGGACATGCATCCGTCAAATATTTTGGGGCTGTAGACCCTCCAAATATTTCACGGACATGCATCCGTCAAATATTTCGGGGTTGTAGACCCCCCAAATATTTCATGGACATGCATCCGTCAAATATTTAGGGGGTGTAGACCCTCCAAATATTTCACGGACATGCATCCGTCAAATATTTTGGGGGTGTAGACCCCCCAAATATTTCACGGACATGCATCAGTCAAATATTTTGGGGGTGTAGACCCCCCAAATTATTTCACGGACATGCATCCGTCAAATATTTTGGGGCTGTAGACCCTCCAAATATTTCACGGACATGCATCCGTCAAATATTTTGGGGTTGTAGACCCCCCAAATATTTCACGGACATGCGGCCGTCAAATATTTAGGGGGTGTAGACTCTCCAGATATTTCACGGACATGCATCGGTCAAATATTTTGGGGGTGTAGACCCCCCAAATATTTCACCGACATGCATCCGTCAAATATTTTGGGGGTGTAGACCCTTCAAATATTTCACGGACATGCATCCGTCAAATATGTTGGGGGTGTAGACCCCCCAAATGTTACACGGACATGCATCCGTCAAATATTTTGGGGGTGTAGACCCCCCAAATATTTCACGGACATGCATCCGTCAAATATTTTGGGGGTGTAGACCCTCCAAATATTTCACGGACATGCATCCGTCAAATATTTTGGGGGTGTAGACCGTCCAAACATTTCACGGACATGCATCCGTCAAATATTTTGGGGGTGTAGACCCCCCAAATATTTCACGGACATGCATCCGTCAAATATTTTGGGGGTGTAGACCCCCCAAATATTTCACGGACATGCATCCGTCAAATATTTTGGGGCTGTAGACCCTCCAAATATTTCACGGACATGCATCCGTCAAATATTTCGGGGTTGTAGACCCCCCAAATATTTCATGGACATGCATCCGTCAAATATTTAGGGGGTGTAGACCCTCCAAATATTTCACGGACATGTATCCGTCAAATATTTTGGGGGTGTAGACCCCCAAAAATTTCACGGACATGCATCCGTCAAATATTTTGGGGGTGTAGACCGTCCAAACATTTCACGGACATGCATCCGTCAAATATTTTGGGGGTGTAGACCCCCCATATATTTCACGGACATGCATCCGTCAAATATTTTGGGGGTGTAGACCCCCCAAATTATTTCACGGACATGCATCCGTCAAATATTTTGGGGCTGTAGACCCTCCAAATATTTCACGGACATGCATCCGTCAAATATTTTGGGGTTGTAGACCCCCCAAATATTTCACGGACATGCGGCCGTCAAATATTTAGGGGGTGTAGACTCTCCAGATATTTCACGGACATGCATCGGTCAAATATTTTGGGGGTGTAGACCCCCCAAATATTTCACGGACATGCATCCGTCAAATATTTTGGGGGTGTAGACCCTTCAAATATTTCACGGACATGCATCCGTCAAATATGTTGGGGGTGTAGACCCCCCAAATGTTACACGGACATGCATCCGTCAAATATTTTGGGGGTGTAGACCCCCCAAATATTTCACGGACATGCATCCGTCAAATATTTTGGGGGTGTAGACCCTCCAAATATTTCACGGACATGCATCCGTCAAATATTTTGGGGGTGTAGACCCCCCAAAAATTTTACGGACATGCATCCGTCAAATATTTTGGGGGTGTAGACCCCCCAAATATTTCATGGACATGCATCCGTCAAATATTTTGGGGGTGTAGACCCCCCAAATATTTCACGGACATGCATCCGTCAAATATTTTGGGGGTGTAGACCCTCCAAATATTTCACGGACATGCATCCGTCAAATATTTTGGGGGTGTAGACCGTCCAAACATTTCACGGACATGCATCCGTCAAATATTTTGGGGGTGTAGACCCCCCAAATATTTCACGGACATGCATCCGTCAAATATTTTGGGGGTGTAGACCCCCCAAATATTTCACGGACATGCATCCGTCAAATATTTTGGGGCTGTAGACCCTCCAAATATTTCACGGACATGCATCCGTCAAATATTTCGGGGTTGTAGACCCCCCAAATATTTCATGGACATGCATCCGTCAAATATTTAGGGGGTGTAGACCCTCCAAATATTTCACGGACATGCATCCGTCAAATATTTTGGGGGTGTAGACCCCCCAAATATTTCACGGACATGCATCCGTCAAATATTTTGGGGGTGTAGACCGTCCAAACATTTCACGGACATGCATCCGTCAAATATTTTGGGGGTGTAGACTTCCGAAATATTTCACGGACATGCATCCGTCAAATATTTTGGGGGTGTAGACCCCCCAAATTATTTCACGGACATGCATCCGTCAAATATTTTGGGGCTGTAGACCCCCCAAATATTTCACGGACATGCATCCGTCAAATATTTTGGGGTTGTAGACCCCCCAAATATTTCACGGACATGCGGCCGTCAAATATTTAGGGGGTGTAGACTCTCCAGATATTTCACGGACATGCATCGGTCAAATATTTTGGGGGTGTAGACCCCCCAAATATTTCACGGACATGCATCCGTCAAATATTTTGGGGGCGTAGACCCTTCAAATATTTCACGGACATGCATTCGTCAAATATGTTGGGGGTGTAGACCCCCCAAATGTTACACGGACATGCATCCGTCAAATATTTTGGGGGTGTAGACCCCCCAAATATTTCGCGGACATGCATCCGTCAAATATTTTGGGGGTGTAGACCCTCCAAATATTTCACGGACATGCATCCGTCAAATATTTTGGGGGTGTAGACCCCCCAAATATTTCACGGACATGCATCCGTCAAATATTTTGGGGGTGTAGACCCCCCAAATATTTCATGGACATGCATCCGTCAAATATTTTGGGGGTGTAGACCCCCCAAATATTTCGCGGACATGCATCCGTCAAATATTTTGGGGGTGTAGACCCTCCAAATATTTCACGGACATGCATCCGTCAAATATTTTGGGGGTGCAGACCCCCCAAATATTTCACGGACATGCATCCGTCAAATATTTTGGGGGTGTAGACCCCCCAAATATTTCATGGACATGCATCCGTCAAATATTTTGGGGGTGTAGACCCCCCAAATATTTCACGGACATGCATCCGTCAAATATTTTTGGGGTCCAGACCCTCCAAATATTTCACGGACATGCATCCGTCAAATATTTTGGGGGTGTAGACCCCCCAAATATTTCACGGACATGCATCCGTCATATATTTTGGGGGTGTAGACCCTCCAAATATTTCACGGACATGCATTCGTCAAATATTTAGGGGGTGTAGACCCTCCAAATATTTCACGGACATGCATCCGCCAAATATTTTGGGGGTGTAGACCCCCCAAATATTTCACGGACATGCATCCGTCAAATATTTTGGGGGTGTAGACCCCCCAAATATTTCACGGACATGCATCCGTCAAATTTTTTGGGGGTGTACACCCTCCAAATATTTCACGGAAATGCATCCGTCAAATATTTTGGGGGTCTAGACCCTCCAAATATTTTACGGACATGCATCCGTCAAATATTTAGGGGGTGTAGACCCTCCAAATATTTCACGGACATGCTTCCGTCAAATATTTTGGGGGTGTAGACCCCCCAAATATTTCACGGACATGCATCCGTCAAATATTTAGGGGGTGTAGACCCCCCAAATATTTCACGGACATGCATCCGTCAAATATTTTGGGGGTGTAGACCCCCCAAATATTTCACGGACATGCATCCGTCAAATATTTTGGGGGTGTAGACCCTCCAAATTTTTCACGGACATGCATCCGTCAAATATTTTGGGGGTGTAGACCGTCCAAATTTTTCACGGACATGCATCCGTCAAATATTTTGGGGGTGTAGACCGTCCAAACATTTCACGGACATGCATCCGTCAAATATTTTGGGGGTTTAGACCCCCCAAATATTTCACGGACATGCATCCGTCAAATATTTTGGGGGTGTAGACCCCCCAAATATTTCACGGACATGCATCTGTCAAATAATTTGGGGGTGTAGACCCCCCAAATACTTCACGGACATGCATCCGTCAAATATTTTGGGGGTGTAGACCCTCCAAATATTTCACGGACATGCATCCGTCAAATATTTTGGGGGTGTAGACCCCCCAAATATTTCACGGACATGCATTCGTCAAATATTTTGGGGGTGTAGACCCTCCAAATATTTCACAGACATGCATCCGTCAAATATTTCGGGGGTGTAGACCCCCCAAATATTTCACGGACATGCATCCGTGAAATATTTTGGGGGTGTAGACCCTCCAAATATTTCACGGACATGCATCCGTCAAATATTTTGGGGGTGTAGACCGTCCAAATATTTCACGGACATGCATCCGTCAAATATTTTGGGGCTGTAGACCCCCCAAATATTTCACGGACATGCATCCGTCATATATTTTGAGGGTGTAGACCCTCAAAAAATTTCACGGACATGCATCCGTCAAATATTTAGGGGGTGTAGACCCTCCAAATATTTCACGGACATGCATCCGTCAAATGTTTTGGGGGTGTAGACCCTCCAAATATTTCACGGTCATGCATCTGTCAAATATGTTGGGGGTGTAGACCCTCCAAATATTTCACGGACATGCATCCGTCAAATATTTTCGGGGTGTAGACCCCCCAAATATTTCACGGACATGCATCCGTCAAATATTTTGGGGGTGTAGACCCCCCAAATATTTCACGGACATGCATCCGTCAAATATTTTGGGGGTGTAGACCCCCCAAATATTTCACGGACATGCATCCGTCAAATATTTTGGGGGTGTAGACCCTCCAAATATTTCACGGACATGCATCCGTCAAATATTTTGGGGGTGTAGACCCTCCAAATATTTCACAGACATGCATCCGTCAAATATTTCGGGGGTGTAGACCCCCCAAACATTTCACGGACATGCATCCGTCAAATATTTAGGGGGTGTAGACTCCCCAAATATTTCACGGACATGCATCCGTCAAATATTTTGGGCGTGTAGACCCTCCAAATATTTCACGGACATGCATCCGTCAAATATTTTGGGGGTGTAGACCGTCCAAATATTGCACAGACATGCATCCTTCAAATATTTTGGGGGTGTAGACCCTCCAAATATTTCACAGACATGCATCCGTCAAATATTTTGGGGGTGTAGACCCCCCAAATATTTCACGGACATGCATCCGTCAAATATTTCGGGGATGTAGACCCCCCAAATATTTCACGGACGTGCATCCGTCAAATATTTTGGGGTTGTAGACCCCCCAAATATTTCACGGACATGCATCCGTCAAATATTTTGGGGGTGTAGACCCTCCAAATATTTCACGGACATGCATCCGTCAAATATTCTGGGGGTGTAGACCCCCCAAATATTTCACGGACATGCATCCGTCAAATATTTTGGGGGTGTAGACCGTCCAAACATTTCACGGACATGCATCCGTCAAATATTTTGGGGGTGTAGACCCCCCAAATATTTCACGGACATGCATCCGTCAAATATTTTGGGGGTGTAGACCCCCCAAACATTTCACGGACATGCATCCGTCAAATTTTTTTTGGGCTGTAGACCCTCCAAATATTTCACGGACATGCATCTGTCAAATATTTTGGGGTTGTAGACCCCCCAAATATTTCACGGACATGCATCCGTCAAATATTTAGGGGGTGTAGACTCTCCAAATATTTCACGGACATGCATCGGTCAAATATTTTGGGGGTGTAGACCCTCCAAATATTTCACGGACATGCATCCGTCAAATATTTTGGGGGTGTAGACCCCCCAAATATTTCACGGACATGCATCCGTCAAATGTTTTGGGGGTGTAGACCCCCCAAATATTTCATGGACATGCATCCGTCAAATATTTTGGGGGTGTAGACCCCCCAAATATTTCACGGACATGCATCCGTCAAATATTTTTGGGGTCCAGACCCTCCAAATATTTCACGGACATGCATCCGTCAAATATTTTGGGGGTGTAGACCCCCCAAATATTTCACGGACATGCATCCGTCATATATTTTGGGGGTGTAGACCCTCCAAATATTTCACGGACATGCATTCGTCAAATATTTAGGGGGTGTAGACCCTCCAAATATTTCACGGACCTGCATCCGTCAAATATTTTGGGGGTGTAGACCCCCCAAATATTTCACGGACATGCATCCGTCAAATATTTTGGGGGTGTAGACCCCCCAAATATTTCACGGACATGCATCCGTCAAATTTTTTGGGGGTGTACACCCTCCAAATATTTCACGGACATGCATCCGTCAAATATTTTGGGGGTCTAGACCCTCCAAATATTTTACGGACATGCATCCGTCAAATATTTAGGGGGTGTAGACCCCCCAAATATTTCACGGACATGCATCCGTCAAATATTTTTGGGGTCCAGACCCTCCAAATATTTCACGGACATGCATCCGTCAAATATTTTGGGGGTGTAGACCCCCCAAATATTTCACGGACATGCATCCGTCATATATTTTGGGGGTGTAGACCCTCCAAATATTTCACGGACATGCATTCGTCAAATATTTAGGGGGTGTAGACCCTCCAAATATTTCACGGACCTGCATCCGTCAAATATTTTGGGGGTGTAGACCCCCCAAATATTTCACGGACATGCATCCGTCAAATATTTTGGGGGTGTAGACCCCCCAAATATTTCACGGACATGCATCCGTCAAATTTTTTGGGGGTGTACACCCTCCAAATATTTCACGGACATGCATCCGTCAAATATTTTGGGGGTCTAGACCCTCCAAATATTTTACGGACATGCATCCGTCAAATATTTAGGGGGTGTAGACCCTCCAAATATTTCACGGACATGCATCCGTCAAATATTTTGGGGGTGTAGACCCCCCAAATATTTCACGGACATGCATCCGTCAAATATTTAGGGGGTGTAGACCCCCCAAATATTTCACGGACATGCATCCGTCAAATATTTTGGGGGTGTAGACCCTCCAAATTTTTCACGGACATGCATCCGTCAAATATTTTGGGGGTGTAGACCCCCCAAATATTTCACGGACATGCATCCGTCAAATATTTTGGGGGTGTAGACCCTCCAAATTTTTCACGGACATGCATCCGTCAAATATTTGGGGGTGTAGACCGTCCAAACATTTCACGGACATGCATCCGTCAAATATTTTGGGGGTGTAGACCCCCCAAATATTTCACGGACATGCATCCGTCAAATATTTTGGGGGTGTAGACCCCCCAAATATTTCACGGACATGCATCTGTCAAATAATTTGGGGGTGTAGACCCCCCAAATACTTCACGGACATGCATCCGTCAAATATTTTGGGGGTGTAGACCCTCCAAATATTTCACGGACATGCATCCGTCAAATATTTTGGGGGTGTAGACCCCCCAAATATTTCACGGACATGCATTCGTCAAATATTTTGGGGGTGTAGACCCTCCAAATATTTCACAGACATGCATCCGTCAAATATTTTGGGGGTGTAGACCCTCCAAATATTTCACGGACATGCAACCGTCAAATATTTTGGGGGTGTAGACCGTCCAAATATTTCACGGACATGCATCCGTCAAATATTTTGGGGCTGTAGACCCCCCAAATATTTCACGGACATGCATCCGTCATATATTTTGAGGGTGTAGACCCTCAAAAAATTTCACGGACATGCATCCGTCAAATATTTAGGGGGTGTAGACCCTCCAAATATTTCACGGACATGCATCCGTCAAATGTTTTGGGGGTGTAGACCCTCCAAATATTTCACGGACATGCATCCGTCAAATATGTTGGGGGTGTAGACCCTCCAAATATTTCACGGACATGCATCCGTCAAATATTTTGGGGGTGTAGACCCCCCAAATATTTCACGGACATGCATCCGTCAAATATTTTGGGGGTGTAGACCCCCCAAATATTTCACGGACATGCATCCGTCAAATATTTTGGGGGTGTAGACCCCCCAAATATTTCACGGACATGCATCCGTCAAATATTTTGGGGGTGTAGACCCTCCAAATATTTCACGGACATGCATCCGTCAAATATTTTGGGGGTGTAGACCCTCCAAATATTTCACAGACATGCATCCGTCAAATATTTCGGGGGTGTAGACCCCCCAAACATTTCACGGACATGCATCCGTCAAATATTTAGGGGGTGTAGACTCCCCAAATATTTCACGGACATGCATCCGTCAAATATTTTGGGCGTGTAGACCCTCCAAATATTTCACGGACATGCATCCGTCAAATATTTTGGGGGTGTAGACCGTCCAAATATTGCACAGACATGCATCCTTCAAATATTTTGGGGGTGTAGACCCCCCAAATATTTCACGGACATGCATCCGTCAAATATTTCGGGGATGTAGACCCCCCAAATATTTCACGGACGTGCATCCGTCAAATATTTTGGGGTTGTAGACCCCCCAAATATTTCACGGACATGCATCCGTCAAATATTTTGGGGGTGTAGACCCTCCAAATATTTCACGGACATGCATCCGTCAAATATTCTGGGGGTGTAGACCCCCCAAATATTTCACGGACATGCATCCGTCAAATATTTTGGGGGTGTAGACCGTCCAAACATTTCACGGACATGCATCCGTCAAATATTTTGGGGGTGTAGACCCCCCAAATATTTCACAGACATGCATCCGTCAAATATTTTGGGGGTGTAGACCCCCCAAATATTTCACGGACATGCATCCGTCAAATTTTTTTGGGCTGTAGACCCTCCAAATATTTCACGGACATGCATCCGTCAAATATTTTGGGGTTGTAGACCCCCCAAAATTTCACGGACATGCATCCGTCAAATATTTAGGGGGTGTAGACTCTCCAAATATTTCACGGACATGCATCGGTCAAATATTTTGGGGGTGTAGACCCCCCAAATATTTCACGGACATGCATCTGTCAAATATTTTGGGGGTGTAGACCCTTCAAATATTTCATGGACATGCATCCGTCAAATATTTTGGGGGTGTAGACCCTCCAAATATTTCACGGACATGCATCCGTCAAATATTTTGGGGGTGTAGACCCCCCAAATATTTCACGGACATGCATCCGTCAAATATTTCGGGGGTGTAGACCGTCCGAACATTTCACGGACATGCATCTGTCAAATATTTTGGGGGTGTAGACCCCCCAAATATTTCACGGACATGCATCCGTCAAATATTTTGGGGGTGTAGACCCCCCAAATATTTCACGGACATGCATCCGTCAAATTTTTTGGGGCTGTAGACCCTCCAAATATTTCACGGACATGCATCCGTCAAATATTTCGGGGTTGTAGACCCCCCAAATATTTCACGGACATGCATCCGTCAAATATTTAGGGGGTGTAGACTCTCCAAATATTTCACGGACATGCATCGGTCAAATATTTTGGGGGTGTAGACCCCCCAAATATTTCACGGACATGCATCCGTCAAATATTTTGGGGCTGTAGACCCTTCAAACATTTCACGGACATGCATCCGTCAAATATTTTGGGGGTGTAGACCCCCCAAATGTTACACGGACATGCATCCGTCAAATATTTTGGGGGTGTAGACCCCCCAAATATTTCACGGACATGCATCCGTCAAATATTTTGGGGGTGTAGACCCCCCAAACATTTCACGGACATGCATCCGTCAAATATTTTGGGGGTGTAGACCCCCCAAATATTTCACGGACATGCATCCGTCAAATATTTTGGGGGTGTAGACCCCCCAAATATTTCATGCGCATGCATCTGTCAAATATTTTGGGGGTGTAGACCCCCCAAATATTTCACGGACATGCATCCGTCAAATATTTTGGGGGTGTAGACCCTCCAAATATTTCACGGACATGCATCCGTCAAATATTTTGGGGCTGTAGACCGTCCAAACATTTCACGGACATGCATCCGTCAAATATTTTGGGGGTGTAGACCCCCCAAATATTTCACGGACATGCATCCGTCATATATTTTGGGGGTGTAGACCCTCCAAATATTTCACGGACATGCATCCGTCAAATATTTAGGGGGTGTAGACCCTCCAAATATTTCGCGGACATGCATCTGTCAAATATTTTTGGGGGTGTAGACCCCCCAAATATTTCACGGACATGCATCCGTCAAATATTTTGGGGGTGTAGACCCCCCAAATATTTCACGGACATGCATCCGTCAAATTTTTTGGGGGTGTAGACCCTCCAAATATTTCACGGACATGCATCCGTCAAATATTTTGGGGGTGTAGACCCTCCAAATATTTTACGGACATGCATCCGTCAAATATTTAGGGGGTGTAGACCCTCCAAATATTTCACGGACATGCATTCGTCAAATATTTTGGGGGTGTAGACCCCCCAAATATTTCACGGACATGCATCCGTCAAATATTTAGGGGGTGTAGACCCCCCAAATATTTCACCGACATGCATCCGTCAAATATTTTGGGGGTGTAGACCCTCCAAATATTTCACGAACATGCATCCGTCAAATATTTTGGGGGTGTAGACCCCCCAAATATTTCACGGACTTGCTTCCGTCAAATATTTTGGGGGTGTAGACCGTCCAAACATTTCACGGACATGCATCCGTCAAATATTTTCGGGGTGTAGACCCTCCAAATATTTCACGGACATGCATCCGTCAAATATTTTGGGGGTGTAGACCCCCCAAATATTTCACGGACATGCATCCGTCAAATTTTTTGGGGCTGTAGACCCTCCAAATATTTCACGGACATGCATCCGTCAAATATTTTGGGGTTGTAGACCCCCCAAATATTTCACGGACATGCATCCGTCAAATATTTAGGGGGTGTAGACTCTCCAAATATTTCACGGACATGCATCCGTCAAATATTTTGGGGGTGTAGACCCCCCAAATATTTCACGGACATGCATCCGTCAAATATTTTGGGGGTGTAGACCCCCCAAAAATTTCACGGACATGCATCCGTCAAATATTTTGGGGGTGTAGACCCCCCAAATATTTCACGGACATGCATCCGTCAAATATTTTGGGGGTGTAGACCCCCCAAATATTTCATGGACACGCATCCGTCAAGTTTTTTGGGGGTGTAGAACCCCCAAATATTTCACGGACATGCATCCGTCATATATTTTGGGGGTGTAGACCCTCCAAATATTTCACGGACATGCATCCGTCAAATATTTAGGGGGTGTAGACCCTCCAAATATTTCATTGACATGCATCTGTCAAATATTTTGGGGGTGTAGACCCCCCAAATATTTCACGGACATGCATCCGTCAAATATTTTGGGGGTGTAGACCCCCCAAATATTTCACGGACATGCATCCGTCAAATATTTTGGGGGTGTAGACCCTCCAAATATTTCACGGACATGCATCCGTCAAATATTTTGGGGGTGTAGACCCTCCAAATATTTTACGGACATGCATCCGTCAAATATTTAGGGGGTGTAGACCCTCCAAATATTTCAGGGACATGCATTCGTCAAATATTTTGGGGGTGTAGACCCCCCAAATATTTCACGGACATGCATCCGTCAAATATTTAGGGGGTGTAGACCCCCCAAATATTTCACGGACATGCATCCGTCAAATATTTTGGGGGTGTAGACCCTCCAAATATTTCACGGACATGCATCCGTCAAATATTTTGGGGGTGTAGACCGTCCAAACATTTCACGGACATGCATCCGTCAAATATTTTGGGGGTGTAAACCCCCCAAATATTTCACGGACATGCATCCGTCATATATTTTGGGGTTGTAGACCCTCCAAATATTTCACGGACATGCATCCGTCAAATATTTTGGGGGTGTAGACCCTCCAAATATTTCACGGACATGCATCCGTCAAATATTTTGGGGGTGTAGACCCCCCAAATATTTCACGGACATGCATCCGTCAAATATTTAGGGGGTGTAGACCCCCCAAATATTTCACGGACATGCATCCGTCAAATATTTTGGGGGTGTAGACCCCCCAAATATTTCACGGACATGCATCCGTCAAATATTTTGGGGGTGTAGACCCCCCAAATATTTCACGGACATGCATCCGTCAAATATTTTGGGGGTGTAGACCCTCCAAATATTTCACGGACATGCATCCGTCAAATATTTTGGGGGTGTAGACCCTTCAAATATTTCACGGACATGCATTCGTCAAATATTTTGGGGGTGTAGACCCTCCAAATATTTCACAGACATGCATCCGTCAAATATTTCGGGGCCGTAGACCCCCCAAATATTTCACGGACATGCATCCGTCAAGTATTTAGGGGGTGTAGACCCCCCAAATATTTCACGGACATGCATCCGTCAAATATTTTGGGGGTGTAGACCCTCCAAATATTTCACGGACATGCATCCGTCAAATATTTTGGGGGTGTACACCGTCCAAATATTTCACGGACATGCATCCGTCAAATATTTTGGGGCCGTAGACCCCCCAAATATTTCACGGACATGCATCCGTCATATATTTTGAGGGTGTAGACCCTCCAAATATTTCACGGACATGCATCCGTCAAATATTTAGGGGGTGTAGACCCTCCAAATATTTCACGGACATGCATCCGTCAAATCTTTTGGGGGTGTAGACCCTCCAAATATTTCACGGACATGCATCCGTCAAATATGTTGGGGGTGTAGACCCTTCAAATATTTCACGGACATGCATCCGTCAAATATTTTGGGGGTGTAGACCCCCCAAATATTTCACGGACATGCATCCGCCAAATATTTTGGGGGTGTAGACCCCCCAAATATTTCACGGACATGCGTCCGTCAAATATTTTGGGGGTGTAGACCCCCCAAATATTTCACGGACATGCATTCGTCAAATATTTTGGGGGTGTAGACCCTCCAAATATTTCACGGACATGCATCCGTCAAATATTTTGGGGGTGTAGACCCTCCAAATATTTCACCGACATGCATCCCCCAAATATTTCGGGGGTGTAGACCCCCCAAACATTTCACGGACATGCATCCGTCAAATATTTAGGGGGTGTAGACCCCCCAAATATTTCACGGACATGCATCCGTCAAATATTTTGGGCGTGTAGACCCTCCAAATATTTCACGGACATGCATCCGTCAAATATTTTAGGGCTGTAGACCCCCCAAATATTTCACGGACATGCATCCGTCAAATATTTTGGGCGTGTAGACCCTCCAAATATTTCACGGACATGCATCCGTCAGATTTTTAGGGGGTGTAGACCCCCCAAACATTTCACGGACATACATCCGTCAAATAATTGGGGGGTCTACACCCCCCAAATATTTGACAAATGCATGTCCGTGAAATATTTGACGCATGCCCATGCGTCAGTTGTCTGAGGGGTCTACACCCCCCAAATATTTGACGGACATACATCCGTCAAATATTTGGGGCGTCTACACCCCCAAAATATTTGACGGACATACATCCGTCAAATATTTGGGGGGTCTACACCCCCTAAATATTTGACGGATGCATGTCCGTCAAATATTTGACGCATGCCCATGCGTCAGTTATCCGGGGGGTCTACACCCCCAAAATATTTGACGGATGCATGTCCGTCACATATTTGGGGGCTGTAGACCCCCCAAGTATTTGACGGACATACATCCGTCAAATATTTGGGGGGTCTACACCCCCTAAATATTTGACGGATGAATGTCCGTCAAATATTTGACGCATGCCCATGCGTCAGTTGTCTTGGGGGTCTACACCCCAAAATATTTGGCGGATGCATGTCCGTCAAATATTTGGGGGGTCTATGGGGACCTATGGGGGCCTTTGGGGACCTATGGGGACCTTTGGGGCTTGTGGGTACGTATGGGGGCCTATGGGGACCTTTGGGGACCGATGGGGACCTTTGGGCACCTTTGGGGACCGATGGGGGTCTATGGGGACCTATGGGGACCTATGGGGGCCTATGGGGGTCTACAGGGACCTTTGGGGACCTATGGGGACCTTTGGGGGCTTGTGGGGACCTATGGGGGCCTATGGGGGCCTATGGGGGTCTATGGGGACCTATGGGGGCCTATGGGGGCCTATGGGGACCTATGGGGACCTACGGGGGCCTATGGGGGGCTTGTGGGGACCTATGGGGACCTATGGGGGTCTATGGGGGTCTATGGGGACCTATGGGGGCCTGTGGGGACCTACGGGGGCCTATGGGGGCTTATGGGGACCTATGGGGACCTTTGGGGACCTACGGGGGCCTATGGGGACCTTTGGGGACCTATGGGGACCTTTGGGGACCTATGGGGGTCTATGGGCACCTACGGGGACCTATGGGGGCCTATGGGGGTCTACGGGGACCTTTGGGGACCTATGGGGACCTTTGGGGGCTTGTGGGGACCTATGGGGACCTACGGGGGCCTATGGGGGCCTATGGGGACCTTTGGGGACCTTTGGGGACCTACGGGGGCCTATGGGGACCTTCGGGGACCTATGGGGATCTTTGGGCACCTCTGGGGACCTATGGGGGTCTATGGGGACCTATGGCGACCTATGGGGGCCTATGGGAGTCTTCGGGGACCTTTGGGGACCTATGGGGACCTTTTGGGGCTTGTGGGGACCTATGGGGGCCTATGGGGGCCTATGGGGGTCTATGGGGACCTATGGGGGCCTATGGGGGCCTATGGGGACCTATGGGGGGCTTGTGGGGACCTATGGGGACCTATGGGGGCCTATGGGGGCGTATGGGCGCCTATGGGGACCTATGGGGACCTATGGGGGTCTATGGGGGCCTATGGGGGCCTATGGGGACCTATGGGGGCCTATGGGGGTCTATGGGCGCCTTATGGGGACCTATGGGGGTCTATGGGGACCTATGGGGGCCCCCGGGGACCTATGGGGACCTTTGGGGGCTTGTGGGGAGCTATGGGGGCCTATGGGGGGCTTGTGGGGACCTATGGGGGCCTATGGGGGTCTATGGGGGCCTATGGTGGCCTACGGGGACCTATGGGGACATTTGGGGGCTTGTGGGGACCTATGTGGGCCTATGGGGACCTATGGGGGCCGATGGGGACTCATAGGCATCTAGGGGGACCTATGGGGGCCTATGGGGGCCTATGGGGGTCTATGGGGGCCTACGGGGACCTATGGGGACCTTTGGGGGCTTTTGGGGACCTATGGGGCCTATGGGGGCCTATGGGGGTCTATGGGGGCCTATGGGCACCTTTGGGGACCTAAGGGGGCCTGTTGGGACCTTTGGGTCCTATGGGGACCTTGGGGCACCTTTGGGGACCTATGGGGGTCTATGGGGACCAATGGGGACCTATGGGGGCCTATGGGGGTCTACGGGGACCTTTGGGGACCTATGGGGACCTTTGGGCACCTTTGGGGACCTTTGGGGACCTATGGGGACGGGGGCCGATGGGGACTCATCGGCATCTAGTGGGACCTATGGGGGCCTATGGGGGCCTATGGCGGCCTATGGCGGCCTGTGGGGACCTATGGTGGCCTATGGGGGTCTACGGGGACCTGTGGGGACCTATGCGGACCTTTGGGCACCTTTGGGGACCTTTGGGGACCTATGGGGATGGGGGCCGATGGGGACTCATCGGCATCTAGGGGGACTAATGGGGGCCTATGGGGGCCTATGGCGGCCTATGGCGGCCTATGGGGGCCTATGGGGGCCTATGGGGACCTTTGGGGACCTATGGGGACCTTTGGGCACCTTTGGGGATGGGGGCCGATGGGGACTCATCGGCATCTAGGGGGCCCTATGGGGGCCTATGGGGGTCTATGGCGGCCTCTGGCGGCCTATGGGGGCTTATGGGGGCCTGTTGGGGCCTATGGGGTCCTATGGGGACCTATGGGGGCTTGTGGAGGCCTATGGGGGCCTGTGGTGACCTATGGGGACCTATGGGCACCTTTGGGGACCTATGGGGACCTATGGGGGCCGATGGGGACTCGTTGGCATCTAGGGGGACCTTTGGCGACCTATGGGCACCTTTGGGGCCTATGGGGGCCTATGGGGGCCTATTCGGGCCTATGGGGACCTATTGGCACCTTAGGGGACCTATGGGCACCTTTGGGGGCCTATGGGGGCCTATGGGGGCCTATGGGCACCTTTTTTTTTTGCCACTTTCCGTGCTCACAAATTTTCCCCATTTTTCAATTTGGTGTTCAAAGTTTTTTTGCTGCTGTGCTGCCATGTTTCTGATTGTCCAAGGTGGTTTCCCAATGATTTTTCAATAGTGTCCTCCCTTTTTGTTTTTTTCATTTCGGGGGGGGGTTGATTTAGATTTAAGCATAATTTCTCCCAATTTCCTCTAGGCATTGGACCCCTAGACCCACCTCCAGTAGATAAGAATATCAGATATCTTCTTGGACAGACCGCACACACAACATCCCTTATCAGACATGAGACATCAGACTTTATACACAATCCTGGGGTGCGCATCCCCACGCACAATGAAGGTGAGGGGCCTTGTCCAATTGATGGTGTCCACCAGCGATGGGCGTGATTGAACGTACCGGGCCCATGAGGGTAGCGGCCAAGAGCGCCCACTCGCGGGGGGATTGGGGACGGACACGGGTGGCCGTAGGTCAAGGGGGATGACCAACTCCTGCCACGTGTCCGTGAACGTATCCCGAGTGGGGATGGGACGGGGGAACGGGAGGCCCGTTGCGGCCGTGTAGGCCGACCCCCGGCGGCTCATGTACTCCGACATGTGCCGGAAGCCAAGCTTGGGGACGTTTAAGTCCATGAGGAGGCCGATGCGGTCCGGGGCCGCGAAGAGGAGGGAGGCATATTGCTTCACCGCCTCCTTTCGCTTGTCGCGAATAAGGAAGGGGTAGCCAACCTCCGTGGCCTCGGACCATCAGGCCCAGGCTAAGGGAGATGAAGCCACCCACTCACCAAGGAGTCGGGAGACCAAAGGGGCCCGCAAACTCTTGGCCCCACTCAAACGCACGAGCGTCATGTTAAGCTCGGTAAGGGTGTCCCGAGAGAAAGGCATAACAAGGGCTATACAAGGGAACATGGTGGTGTGGAGGGGGGGGGGGGGGGGATGCGGGCAACCGGAAGAGGGGTGTGCAACACATTCACCAACACAACATTGGAACCTCTCTACTATGCCATTGTGCAACGATATACCACGTAACACCCCTTATGGGTCCTCATGTGCATGGAAAAATGGGTACAAATGACCCAATCAAAAAAATTGAGCTTTAACCTCTTAATATATGCGAGATTAATATATTGACGGGTTCATATATTAAAAATTAAAATTAACCATATTGACTTTAATCTAGGTCACCGGGGATGGAGTGGAAGTCGGTACAGGACTACACCCTGCAGGACCTCAAGGACGCCGTGAAGTAGGCCGTGGCAGACGACAAGGTGCCGGGGTCCAATAGAGTCACGGCAGCCCTCGTCGCGGAGCTACCCGAGCCGGTGCAAGGGCTCTCGGCACACACTTACCGCGCCATACTTTGTGGCGCGGAAGTGCCGGAGTCGTGGCATGAGGCCATCATCTGGCTGATGCACAAGGAAACGGCCAAGGGGGACCTAGGTGCGTACATGCCCATAGCGTTGGGACAACAGGACAAGATAATGGTTATGACACCCCTCATAAGGAGGTTCACGGCAGCCGTGGCTCGTAAGGGACTGGATGCAGACTGGCATCTTTGGGGCCATGCCAAGCTCAACGGCGGTAGCCCCGGTATTTTTGGCACAACACACACTGCAGCGGGGACAAGAGGAGAATCTTGTTCCCGCCTTTGATGTCTCCAAGGCCTTCCACACTGCCCCGCATAGGGCATTGGCTCTCCTAGTGTGCCACATGGGGGTCCCAGAGGAGCTTATACAGCTCTTCCATACCCTTAGTTGCGGCACCACAGTGCACATTATCACAGCGCATGGTCCCACCCTGAGCATCCGCCTCCATCGAGGCCTGAGGCAAGGCATCGCGGAACGCGCCGTGACTGCTCAATTGCCGCTGCATACTCCAGGAGCTGTGGTAGGGAGTGCGCTATCAGCAAGAGGTCGTCACAATAGGCTTGTACCAAGGCCGGCACAGCGTGGCGGGTATCCCCCCTGGGCTTTGCGGGCAAGGCTGTGCAGGAGGGGTTACAGGAGGAGGAGGTAGAGACTTGGCGGACATAGGCATGTCCCTCAACGTTGGCAAATGTGCGTATGCCACCGCCGCTCGCATCCCCTCGATCATGGTGCACCTGAGTCCTCACAACGCGGTAGCTCCGTAGGTCTGTCTGGTGGCCAAGAGTAGTGTGCTGTACCTTGGCCTCCGGCTGGATCCGAAGAGAATGGCATCCATGAAGGAGAACCATGTACTCCGCTGCGAAGCTCTCCTAGGATGGTGCAAGAACACCCTGGGGCCGGTGTTCGTACCCCATGAGGTGATGGCGGTGGTGGTGGGTGGCAATGTGCGGTACGCGGCGGTGTACCTGTCGGACATTGCGGAGGAAGTTGTGAGCTTGAATGGTGCCATCAAGACTGCGGCGTTGCAGTTTGAAAATCTGCCCAAAGACCTGTCCAACGAAGCGGTGCGGTCTTGTAAAGGGCTTAAGTTGGCAGAAATCCGTGTCATGTGCCGTGACTCCGTGATACTAACTTTGGCTCAGCTCACGAATCATTGCTCGGCTGTGATCAAAGGTGAACTAAGAGCCATGCTTGACGACCTACACACACAGTACGGGGTGTGCGGTCAATTCATGGTTCCCTGCACATCGTTCGAGTTGCATATAAGGGACACGTGGGTCGACCGCGTGCTTAGAGCGATGGGGACGCTGGGAGTAGGACTCCTCATGCCGTCATCGGTGTACTGGTGCGTGCACGCCCATCTGCCTCAGGTGCAATGGGCTGGAATGCGATGGGCGACGCGGTCCTACACCTTCAAGGGTAGAGACATCTGTGTGCTCTCTGGGCCCGGCACGGACGCGGCGGTGAGGTGCCTGAGGGATCGCGTGAATGACCTCCTGCACGCACGGCTTTCATGCCATGAGGCCGGACACTGGGCCGTGCAGCATCGGGAGTGTCACGAGGACCACTCGCACCTTCCCAATGCGGGAGTTGGGCCCACTCAGCTAGACTATGTGTCGTTAACGGGTCTACAAGCGGTCTTCCCGTCCCGGATGCCCAGTCCCCTGACTCATTGTCTGCTTCAACGGGTGCGACACAAAAAAGCCACCAAGCGCCCAACGTAATCCGCTACGGGCGACGTGTATGTGGTGGGAGGGTATAGGGACGACAACTCTAACCCGGGATGTCCGGGGCCGTCCATGCCGTTTGTTCCGCTGGCCGCCCGGATCTTCTTATCGGGGGATGTCTTCGACGGTCATCGGCAACAAGACGATCCGGTGTCAATCCCCCTTGTTACGCCACGTTGCGGGGGCGGTATTAGCCCTTCGCTTCTATGGGTTGTACACGGGAGGTCGGCGGTTGCGGGCATGCAAGGCGGTGTGGGGACGGGAGAAGTGGGCTATAGTCCTACTACTGCCGTCAGGCGTTGCCCCTGATGTTGATGAAAGCCCGGTGCCGCAGGTGGTCAAGTTGGACAAAGTACCACATGATCCGCACGTCTCCATGGCCGTGTGGGGAGCGGAGTATACCATAGCCTTGGACGCCTTCAAGTCCATTTGTGGATGCGACATACACTGGCGGCCATAGGGAGTGTATCGGCCGAAAGCTGTTCTCTCACTAGAGCTGACGGCTTGCAATGGGGCGTCGCTAGGTAGAGTTGTGATGAGCCCACATTCGGATGTGGCGGGGCCGGAACCCCACAGGTACTGCTAGGTGCTAGTGGTAGCGAAGGTCACGTCGTCTGGTGCCTCTCCCTAGGAAGACGGGTCACCCAAGTGGCAGTGGCGAGCCATGGCAACCCCACGTGGACAGGTGCCATCCGTGGCACGGTCCCCGAGGCAGAGATTATCGGGGCAGCTGCATGCCTGCTCCACACCCCTCCGTCTAGCCACACTGACGTTCACGTTGATGATGCCTCCATCATAGTGGCACACCTGCGCACGGCTCCGGAGGTCGTGTACCGCGGCATCAAAGGACCAACCTCCCATTTAGTCAACCAGCAAGCGTTGAACTGGATGGTGGGGGGGCTGCGCCGAGTGCCACGCAGAGTTGGAGGGCCCCACCAGTGGGTAGTACGGCAGAGCTCGCACTTGGCAGCAGTCCTGCTCGAGGAACCGGACTTCGCTGCGGCCCACGCGACGGCCTGCCCGTGCACGTCCTGTTGCCAAAGGAACATGCAAGTCTTCTAGTGCCTAAGGAAGATGGGGTGCTAGAACCACATGTGCATGCAAGCCCTCCAGCAGGTTGGGGAGGCAGTGTGGAACTCATTGGCGGCGCGCACCAGGGCCCACACGCTGCTGGCTGGCGCTTGTGAGGCAGTGCGTCTGGGAGCGGTACATCATGGCCCTACACACAAAGACCTACTGCGGGCACGGGACGGCCGCCTCCCCACCATGCAAGTCATGCAGCGCTGGCGGCAAAAAGTCACCCGTACGGTGATTCCGGCGCATCCGTGCATCTTCCGTGCAGGGCCCGAATAAGCCCCGGGCCGCATGCGCATATTCTGTGAAAGGGACGAAGCGGCGGCGCGACTCCTGTGTGCGAAGGTTGAGGAGTTCACTGCGGACCTGCCACTCACGGAGAAAGCCATGGAGTTCATGTCCTGGAAAGAGCACTAATGCAGGTGGACGGAGTTCCGGATGACAGGAGTAGTCCCAGGGGAACTCAAGCGGGTCTTCGCGGCGGTGAGGGCCGCGTCGTACCGGGGCACTGCGAAGGCCAAGCTGTTCCTGAAGGACATGATCCAGATAGGGGAAGATGGTTACGCCTGAAGGAATCATCGGCTCACCCGGATCATGCAACCGCCGATGCGCGATCGGCGGAAGGCCGCGTATGCATTCCTGCGAGGTGATAGTCCCTTCTGTCCGCCGGTTGGAAAGGTTAGGCAGTTGCCGCCGTGGAACCCTTTTGATGGCCTCCCAGGCAGCCTATAGGCGACCTTTTAGAGGGCGCCGCTGCATGCGTTGTTGGTGTGCACGTCGTACATCACACACAGAGGCCATGTCCACATTTCCCCAGTTGATGGCGGCGGCGGCGGCGTAGCCTTTTAGCCAATGGATCGAGTCCCAGGTAGCCCAAGACTTCCCCGCATTCCGGGAGCGGTTCCGTATGGTGTCCGCACAAACCTGGGCCACCATCCGTGGTACCATGGTGCGTGACCCAGATGGTCGTGGCGAACCCTGGCTACAGGTGTTTGCACGTCCTCCTGCTATCGTCAACATCACGGGCTGGCCCCGTGAAGTGCTGCTGGTCCTCTAACAACCGTTGTGCTCCCTTCCAATTTTGGCACTGGCCAACGTGCTGGACGTGGGGGCACTGTGGTTGTATGACCGGCAACTACGGAGGATAATTCTGGTGGCGGAGGGGCAAAGGTCCATGGCAGTTGTGGTAGGGTCCAAGCAACTTGTGGAGATTCAGGGGGACGACACGTTGGGTCGCATCACGGAGGTGCTGCTATCACTGCCAGAAGGGGATGACAACGTGGCTGCATACGCCCGTCAAACGTTGGATGCCTTGGTCCTTGGGCCGGAGGTTGCCCCGGTCAAGCCAGGATGGACGTCATTGGGGAGATTATGTCAGACTATGGGTGGGGGCTCCTGACAGGGGGCATACCGAGTCTCCGGGCAGTGCGGTGGCCCCGGCTACTCGAGTACCCCGTGGGGACATTGGACGGATAGCCAGTTCTCGTCCCGTCGCCCACGTGGGACCAGGCAAAGCAGAGCCTGCCCCGTAGCGCCACTGCTTGTGCACTGGCAGGTGTGCTTCTTCGCCACCATGAGGCCTGCAATGATGAATGGCACGACCTGTGGTCTTAGTGCTGTGAAGGCGGCTGTGTCCCATCACGGTCGGTGCTCCCTCTAAAGGGCATCGGGTGCAGCGAAACGGTGTCGGTATGGGTACATTAGTGTGCCTCTATCCCACTTTGTGGGTCATGCCGAGAACGCGCCGGTAGGGGATGGCCCAAAGCCAGATGGGCGCTACGCCACTCAGGACAACTGTCATCGGGTGCGTGGAAGGCGATGCAACGTGATTTGGCGGATGTCCAGGTGGATGGGGTGCGATGCCCAGCTGACCCGACTGGAGCACTACCCCAGTTGCTATGGTGGGCTGCGCTTAACGGTGACTCACGAGTGTTGTGGCTCTGGCATCACCGAGGAATTTTTTAGGGGGCAATTGGTGTCGGGGGTGATGCTGCTTGGCCTGGTGTGAAGATGGTGGACAGGCCGGGTGTTGCCCATCTAATGGACGCGAAAGCGGTGGTGGCATTTGAGAAGTGGTCTTCAACCAGCCTGTGTGTGCGGTGACGGCGGACGTGATATGATGGCCAACGAGATGTGGCAGGCCGAGCCGGCCTGATAGTGCACGTGTACCGCCTCCGCACACGTGGTTCAACTAGTGAAGTAAGGCTACATGCTCCTGCCCCGGGTCGCCGCGTACTAAAGTGAGGTGTCACGGGTTGTTCGGACCAGGGTAATAAGGCCTAGACCCCTGTAGGGTATTTCCATGGCACCACGGTCGCTTTTGGCGGCCCGGTTATGGCAGTCACGCCCTTGGTACGCGTTTGAACCCCAATGTTGTTCCCGACTAGAATTTTCCCAATGGGAACAATTCCCGCCGGAACAATTTCTTTGGGAACACCACTGGAACAAGTGTCGCAGGCCAGATAACCAGATCCATCACCATGAGTTTCCAAGTTCGTAAATGGTGTTTTTTGTGTCTTTCTTGCATGTGTAACGTAGCCAAGGCTTGTGTTTCCCATCGGGGCCATGTTGACATATTGTGGGCCGTTGGTGCCACCTTCCACTAGGTGTACACATTTCGGACTTTTCGTATCCATTTGCAAGCCTGCTGTTCCTTGTAGTCCAGACGCACCGTTGTATGACTTTTCAACGTTGGCGTACCCGTCTTTCCGTTTGATTTGTGCATTGTCGCCATGCCTAGGGTCCCATTTTGGTATTTGTGCCTTGCCTGAATGCTCGGTGGGTCTACGGGCATCTTCCCCTAGAGGTATGGATTGCCGAATTTCGCTTCGTAGTTCATTGTTGTAGCTTCATCATGCCTAGATCGCAAACCCGCGTTGCGCAACTAACCACCCACCTCGTGCATTTGGCTAGGGTTGTCAGCCTCCGGGACGGGGATCTTGTTGGGGAGCTCATAGCGGAACGGGCCAGCTCCTCTCCACACGCCCGCTTCCAATTTGCGGTGGCCGTGCGCTTGGCCCAACCAAGCTGTGTACGAGAGATACAGCAGGGGGCAATCGCCAAGTACGCCTCCGAGGTCCTCCCCCCGGATGAGTGTTGCGAGCTCATCCTCAACCTGCGTGCGCCCCAATCCGCTTGGCGCACGCTCTCGGAAGTGTACACCCTCCGGGGGCTCAAGTACACCGCGACCACGGGCCTTCCATTCGCCCGTCCGATTTGCCCTGAGAGGGCTTTCGAGCAGCGCTGGCAAGATCCACTGGCCCCCTTGGAGCTGGCCCCTGCGGTGAGCACTTCGGATCCCAAGGCCACGGGCATCAGTTGGCCGTGGGCATCATGGCTGCGCTACATTGCTAGACAACCCCCGTTGTGTCGCATGATCGATTGGTTGTTCCCCCTGACTTTCATTGTCAGGGGGGATGGCTACCCTTGCGCAGGCGGGGAGTGGTCCCAATTGTCTGTGTCCAGCGCCAACATGGGCCTTTGGGGACGAATTCCCGCCTGCGTGTGGGTCATCGGCCTCGCAGTCTGCGGGGACAAAGCGATGGCGACCCTAGCAACCCTTTGGGAAGACAATATTAAGGTGTGCTACGTACACACCGTGTTGTTCCGGCGACGTTCCGATAACTTGTTCCGGCGACGTGCCGGCGACGTTCAAGTGTTTCGTTGGAACCGCCACCGGAACAATTTGGTTTCAACAAAATTGATGTTTTTTTCTTAGGCCATCTAGGAGGTCGTGGACACCCACCTGGTGGTCTTCCATTCCCATGAGGAAGCGGCCGATGCTTGGCTTGGTGGTGATTCCCCATGGGTGCGCCGCATTATCGGGATCACACCGGCCCCACAAGTGGGGTCACTATACAACGAGGGGATTTGGGACTCCGACGCCGCTGTGTGGCGGGGCAAAGACGTGGTCCGGACCACCGAGTCGGACCACGCACAGCGGACGTCCTTCTTGTTGGGAACACCATCGCTGAAGGCCGCAGGTTGTTCCGTGGAACCAGTGGTGGTCATTGCCCGGTGCCACGTTGTCATGTGCATTGTGCACTGTTGCAAGGCGATGGGCCGGTTGCAAATGACCAACATTGAGCGGTGGCGGCGCTGGCCGGGGGCGATGAGGTATTCCGTGCGGCGATTCAGGCGGTATTGCATGAGCATCGCACTGGGTGCCGCCTAGGCAAGGATCGTTCCCCGGATGATGAGGACACGTCGCGCCTGTTTGCGGCCTGGCCCGATGTTGCATTGTTGCTGTCGGTTGGGCCGGAGGAGCCCCTCTATAGGGCTGTGATGGGGATGGCGAAGCTTTTGTAGGACCTGTACCACACCTATCACGTGGGTACGCGTTCCCAATGCCGGGCAGCGGCGGCTGCCTTCCGGGAGCATTGTGCTCCTAGGTCCGCGTCCCATTACCTCCTGTTCGTGGAGGAGGATGCGGATCGGCTATTGGACGACATGTGGCCGTTCGGATTGGCAATGTTCTCCAATGACATTTTCGAAAGCCTTAACCGCTTCCTGAAGCAGGCTTTCAACGAACATAGTGCCCGGGGCGGTGGCCGGCAAACGGCTACTGGGACCGCCAGCTGCGGTCGCTCGCAGGCGTCCGTTGACTCGGACGCCGACGCCCTGCGGCAAGTGTTGCAATGGGTTTTCTTGTACTTTCACATTTATCTCCACCAACATGATGTTGTTCGACATGTGCCTTGTGTTCCCAGGGCTGCACTAGAGACCACCCCCTCTGCACCACCCCTGTTCCTCAGCTCTCTTCTTTCTTCTGCTCCTATCCATGGCGGCGCCCGTCAGCGCAGATATGATGCAAATGATGTTGGCGCTTCTGAAGGCCACCAAGAATATTCAGGTTTGCAAATGGGGTCGGGCTTGGGTGCGGGTTTCGGTTCGGGTGCGGGTTTAGACTTGGGTGGGGGTTTGGGCTTGGGTTTGGGCTTGGGCTTGGGTGTGGGTTTGAGCTTGGGTTTGGGCTGGGGGTTGGGTGTGGGTTCGGGTGCGGGTTTCGGTTTGGGCCTAGGTTTGGGTTTGGGTTTGGGTGTATGCTTTGGCGCGCTTTGCGCGCAGTGGAAATCAGTGCGTTGGGTTTGTGTGTCTTGTGTGTTGCTCTGCTCCCCCCGCTCCCCCCTGTGTCCCTTTCGCTCTTTGCCCCCCTAGGAATTTGATGAATGTAGATGGGAAGGGGAAAACCCGAGAACCCCCCAGTCATTGTGCTTGCCCCATGCCCACAAAGGGGCTAGGATTCTTTGTCGTGGATGGGAAGGGGAAATTCCGAGAACCCCCCAGTTATTGTGCTTGCCCCATGCCCATAAAGGGGCTAGGATTCTTTGTTGTGGATGGGAAGGGGAAAACCCGAGAACCCCCCAGTCATGCTTGCCCCATGCCCATAAAGGTGCTAGGATTCTTTGTTGCGGATCGGAAGGGGAAAACCCGAGAACCCCCAAGTCATTGTGCTTCCCCCATGCCCATAAAGGGGCTAGGATTGTGCCATTTATAGTAGATGCCCCCCCCCCCCCCCCACGGGTCCGTAGTGCACGCAGTGCGCCCTCTGCGCGCGCAGAACCGTGTCTATTTTCCACTGTTCCGGCGACGTTCCAACAACCTGTTCTGGCGACATTCTGGCGACGTTCCAGCGGCCACTTGAACGTCGCCAGAACGTCTCCGGAACAGGTTGTTGGAACGTCGCCGGAACAAGGTGTCTGGGTACGGTTGGCCTCTCTCGCGCATCCTTGTCTGCAGGAAGGGATGACCGAGGGCGAGGCCGTGGGGGCACCACTGGCTGCACCACCCTCGCCAGCCCCACTGGGGGCACTGGGGGCCACGCGCTCCGAGCCACGCAGCAGCTCTGCGCTGGCTTCGCCAGCCCCTCCCCCACCTCAGGGCGCTCCCACGCGTCCTCCGTGGGCAACCCCCGCTCACCGGCCACTGGAGCCGCCACGGCGTGCCCCACAAGGGGCTGCGCCAGTCGCGCCTCTCCAAGCGCATCGCCCCCAGTTGCCCGAGCCCTCGACTGGGAGCTCAATGAGTAAGGGGGGGGGGGTTGGGGAGCAAGCCGTGGTTTTGGGGGAGCTGCAAGAGGCGAGGGGCAATGTTGAAACCATCCGCCGCCGGCTGAAAAAATGGTCAGCGAAATTGGCGGAGTACCGGCGGCGTGGGGACCTAACCGGGGGGGGGAACGCGAGCGAGAGGGTTTTGGAGGGGAACCGGCGGGTAAGGCTTAGGCGGCCCTTTACGCACGTAGACTTCGTTGCCAAAAGGCACAATTCAGGGCGATTTCAACATCCGTTTTTTGCCCCCCAAAAAAGCATATCATTTTTTCGACCAACCCCACGTGGATTTTCATCGTGGGATACAACAACCTTGCCTTTTGTTGCTTCCAGAGGTGTACGTATACACCCCCTATTCCGGGCTGAAAAATGAATCATATAAAATTTCTGGGCACTGCAGTGCCCAAAAATTTGAAATGGCTTTTTTCAGTGGGTTCTCCAGTACACCTCTGTAGTCATCTCCACAGGTGATGTCATACTGCAGCAGCATGCATCAAAACTTGGCATACCCGTTATCCATGGGTCATCGCACCGCGGTGTTATACTCGGAAGGCCACGTACAATGTACCTTGCCAAATCACTTCCATTCCTGTCCAAATGTGCACTTGAAAATGGACTTCCAGTACTTTTGGGCACTGCAGTGTCCAAAAAATTTAAAACTCCGTATTTCACTCCTATTGGTTCCCATTGCGTAACACCTGACAAAGGACGTATGAATCATTGGACGTTGGTACTCATCCTCTGCTCATTGGAAATATATTGCCGGTTGTCTGACTGCCACCTTGGAGTGTACCCAGGCTTTGGAACGTTCCACGTCCATTGGGAGATACATTGTTTGGACCTTCGCTAGCTGCTTTTGGTCTATGCCGCATCAGGTTTGTTTTGTGATAGTGTCTCTGTTTTCTTTGTCTCCTTACCTTTGCTGCCTGCCAACAGGACTTTTGTCCATGGATGCGGCTCCCTTCCGGCAGTTCCTTAGTTTGAAGGTATATGCTTCAAAGGAGGATCTATCTGCGGCTGTGGGTGTGGATAAGGGTGCCGATGCGTTTTGTACGTGGGTGTTAGATCTCCGGTTGGAGTGGAGAAGTAGGCGGTCTGTTGGTGAATACATCCAACAAAGGGACAGGCGGACCGTTAATTGTCTGCCGGACCAATGGTTCCGTGTTGCTGAGCAAGAGATTTTTAATATATGGTCTGTTCTACACAAGAGGTGTCGTCCACGTGCCAAGAGGGCTGTAGGTGTTGAACCCAAGAGTCGTGTGCAAGGTAGGTGTTTGGCTCACATGGGTCAATGTTCTTACCATGTACCCTCCTTTGCAGTTCAAGGAGCAACTGCGTGCACCAGTCTTTGGCAGACCTTGGAAGGTAAACCCGCTGTTCTATGGTTTGATAATTTTTATAGACGTAACTTCCGGCCTGTGCCTGGTAATGAGAACCGGTCCCTTAATTGTACACCTGGTGCTATCATACTCTTGAAACGACCTGTCGACATTATGCCGTCTTTTCCTAGCCTCTCGGTCTTGCGGCAGAGGATTGGGTACACTGCAGACTTGTTGGTGCAGAGCCATAAAAACTTCATTGATGGCTTGCAAGCGTTGATGGAGGACCCCATCCGCCTTCAACATGTTCGTTGTCCCTTGGACATACGACGGGATAATGTTACCAGCCCAGCTTGGACCCCCTTTTTTCTCACAGACCTAACTGTGTCCGCTACCCCCGACCTTGTCTCTATTATTCACGGGCTCCAGGAGGTGCAGCAGCACACACAGCACCGTCTTCCATTGTTGGTCGACGAAAACATTCACTACCGTGTCCTTAAGCTCGTTTACAGCATCAGCTATGCTCGGTACAACGTGCCCCTGTTTATTACACGTACCCCGGTAGTGTACGGCACATGGCACCCATATAAATATTGTGTAACCCTGTGCTACAGAAGATTCTTCCCTTTATTTACCTATTTTTCCTATGGTTCACTCAATTTGGGCACTGCAGTGCCCAACTTTCCGAAACTCATCTATATGGAGCGTATGATTGTGGTGCTCTTGCACTTGGCCCATAGGTGGCGCCAACCTTTGGAACAGAAGTTACAGACTCTAAGGGGTTTGCACCGACCGGGTAACGCTAATCACACCACACTTCTTACACAGGTGCAAGGGTTGGTAACACTCCTGTATGGTTACATTCCAGCCTTGTTTATTATTGGGTCGCAAGTGAGGGATTGTCATTGGTCTGCACAGGGAGAGCAGCACGCTGTAGGGCCATTGTTGAGCCGTTGTCTACACGTCCTTCTGAGGCTCACCCTAGGTTATGAGGACAAGGTTGAATATGTGCGCACCATTGTTGTTGCTAGGCTGTTGTGGTCCCAGTGGTTTGCCCGCTTACCTGGGGTGGCACATAGTGAGGAACCGTGTGAGGCCCTGTTAAGCTGTGTTGTGCACTTAATGGCACAACACCCTGGGAACTCTACGTTGCAACAGGTGCATGACCTGTTTATACTCACTCCCGTTGCAGACCAGACCCAAAGGACCTGCAGTACGTTAATGTTCCCAAGGGACTGCCACAACGGGTTGATCGTCGTTTCACCAGATTGATGGCGCGATTCGATGTTGGTGTTATACCCCCCCTGGTCTGGTCCAGTCAGAAGTCGAGTATCGTGCAAGACAGGTGGGATCCTGCCAAGATGGATTTTCCTTGCGCACTAGATACGGTGCTCACTGCAGAGCATTACCGAGATCTATGTGCCAAGACATTGCAGACACTTGTTAAACCTGTTAAAGTTGATGCTCACGTGATGACAGAGCTGGGTAGACACGTGCCACAGCGTCCTCCGGGTGATATGGACACAATAGTAGCACAGGCACAGGACATGTTACGCGCATGTAATACACCAGACCGGTACAAGCGACGCCGGCCAGCGCGCGCTTTTGCGCAAAGGGACCCCGCCCGGATACCCGCCCCCCCCAATGCTGATGGCGACAGTGACAGTGATGAGGACCCCCCCCCCCTGCTGGTGGGGCAGCCGGAGATCCAGACCTGAGGGCTGCTGATTTTGTGGGTGATGATGGATGGGACCCGGACCCCCCCCCCTCCAGAAGCAGTGTCTGTTCCCAGTGATGATTCCGACGCCCCCGTGGCTGTCCTTTCGGAGCTGAATGAGTTTAACCCTCGATTTTTACCAGGTGCATCCGACTGTGATGCTATTTCTGCCATCTGTATTCAATCGTCGAGCGCTGCCAGTAGTCATCAACATTAGAAGCCTGTAAATCAACAATTTGCAGCCCTGTGACCTTTTGTAGTGTGTCGTGTGACCCTTTGTTAGCCCCTTTGCTAAGCTATGCCTTCGGATACCGAACTGCCGGAAGGGGATGAGCTGCAGACCGCATCGCAAGCCGTTCACCCAGCAGAGAAGACACGGGCGCAGTCGGGGCAGGCTCCAGTGAAGCGGACGGGGACAGACCGGGCAACGGAAACATTCCGGACAACGTGGATCAAAAAGGAGCTGGTAAAGATACAGCTGACCAAGAAAAAGTTTGACACCGACCTCACGCGCGGGCAGACCAGAGAGAGGGACGAGGACTCAGTACTATCGCGGATCGCAAGCCTGAGGACAAATCCACCCTGCCGGCCTATCTCAAACATTCTCATATGGCGAAACGAAGGTACACTACCATCCTGTCACACACGCGTCGTAATTTTCACACAGTCTGGTCGTTTGGGCACCGCAGTGCCCATCTCGCTGATATCCCCCATCTACCATCTCCCTGTGGTGCCTGTTTTTTATCAGCTTAAATTCCCTACTGCTTGGGCGGGGCTCATATCCTGACGGCACTCCAAAGACTTCACCGAGAATACTGTGAGAAGTCACGGGCACTGCCGGACTGGTTACAACACGTCTACTGCGAGGAGATCAGACACAACTGTCCTGTTGACATCAGAGAGATTATTGGAGGCGATCACAATGCGGTACAACACTCAGTGAGCAAGCAGAGTATGGGACAAGTGGCCGCTCGAATTTGGACTGAAGTGCAGAAGGGCAAAGCGAAAGAGATGCTGCTGGTGGCTCGGCGGAAGTGTGGCCGGCTGGGCGAGAAAACATCTGTGGTATGAGAGATGCACGATGAGACCACCGTTGTCAGTCCTTTGCGTACCTGTGGCCTGTCCAACACTGTATCCCTGCCAGGACTCAATCTGGAAAAATTGGATACCGCTGGTCTCATTACTGCAGATATCTGGTGGCCGCGTGGCTGAGTTTATTGACACTTTTGAGAAGACTGCCGGTGAAGGTATTATGTCCTCTGAGCACCTGTTTTCGTCGTCTTTTGGTGTTGATGGGAACTGCAGTGCCCAAATTCGATGCGACCCTAATTTTTGCACTGCAGTGCTCAACCCATACACTCTGCGGCCGTTGACGGGACTGCATGGTGACCAGATGGATGAAATACTGCTGTACATGGCTGGAGATGGGGCCAAGATCGCAGGACTACATGCCAAGGCCAGACTGTTGAAGCGGGACCGCCTGTGGGAGATGCTGTACCTTCACCCGGACAACAAGCTCATCCATCCTTCTGGACGTATGTTTATGGGGCGGCTGGGTCTGGCGCGATCGCTGTTGACCCCCCCCCCCCCCCCGAACCCACGACGTAAGGCTGTTTCGATCCCAGTGGCACCAATGGTCTCCAGTTCTAACAGTGAACGTGCATGAAATGCAAAGAGTCCGTAAACTGCTTGCAAAGTCGCCGAGGGCCGCCGAAATGTCACTGGGGAAATGGACCTGGAGTGCCGAAAATCCCTTACCAAGCTGGGACACTATCCAGAAAGCACCGCTGTGGCAGGATGAGGAATGGGCTGACCTGAGGGTTGCGCTGGCGAGGCCTGTCAAGGAAACTGCAGTGACAACGACTGATGGGGAGAAATCAACAACTATCTGGCTCAACAAGCCGCAGGATGGGACTGAAGCAACCGGAGCTCGGGCAGAGGCAATTGCGTTGGTTCCTGGCAAGGCCATCCCGTATACGATTGCATTGAGGGAGTACAAAGCGGTATGCAACCATTAGGCATAAGAAACGGATCCACTTCGCATTGCTGGTCACTTTAGGCACTGCAGTGCCCATTTGTAATGAAATGTGCTTTTGACAACAGGTCTTCATTCAGTGTACGAAGGAACAAATGGACGATATCCATCCCCTGGTGCTGAAGGTTGCTGCGAAGTTGGTACCTGTGGCTATTGGTGGAATGGCGGCCGATGTTAAGTTCCTGGTTAATCAATTGCGCGACTCTGAGGAGTGTGGAGGCTGGCAGTATATTATGACCTCTTTTTTTGATCAGGCAGTTGGTCACCCGACCTATCGGTTCGAGGAGAGGACTATTTGCTTCTGTGTCCCCGACAAGTTGAGGGTGAAGGTCCCGAATATTTTCATTTGCGATCAGGGTGCATACGGCAGCACCATTGGTCTGGCAGCGGCCGGTTGGCTCCTGCGTGTGCTTGGTATTGTTCCCCGACGCGACAGACAGTCCGAGGATGAAGTCTGGCTCCTGCTTTTGACAGCATCGGCTGTATTGCCAGCACAGCTCCTGTCCTGCCTTCCTCAGTCCCCCTGTCTGGCAGCTTGCTTCACTGGGCGCCAGGGTTTGTTTAACGAATTCTGTGAACAGATAGCGGCGTATGTGCAGGAGATGGACTGTGTCTACTTGGTTAACTGGGACGCTTGGATGCCAAGGATTAGGGACTGTATGCCAGTTGTGGTGCAGCGGCCTGGGGAAGGGGAAGATGAAGAGGGGGGGGACGATGTGGAGGAAGAGGAGGATGACGAGATCGTGATGGTTGGTGGTGACAGCAAGAAGAGGAGCACCCCCAGCAAGAAGAAGCCGTCCTCCGGCGTAGTGGGGATGAGGTTGATGATCCCCCCAAAAGGCCAGCCAAAAAGGCCAAGGACAGTACCCCCCTCAATATGTTTCACGCCAAAGTAGGTCAGGCCAAGGGTAAGAAGGCTCCACCAAAGAAGAAGTAGGTTGCGTTGTGCGGTTGGCAATGCTTGTGACCATGTCAGTAGTTTTTTCGCCTCGATTTGCACACTGTCGCGCGTCCTGTTCTATGCAGGTGTGAGACTGGTGCCTTTTTTCATGTTTTGGTAATTTTGGGCGCTGCAATGCCCAAACTCAGCAACTCGCCCTTTTTTTACCCCTGCTGGGCCATTTCTTTTGCAGGCATTGTTGTTGTCATTTATTATTGGATTGCCTGCACTGGCGGCGCCTCCGTTGTTGGTCGGCACCACTGGTGGTGCATCATTCTTGACGCTTCGCATACAATCACAGTGACTGGGTCAGCAGACGCGGTAACAAAAAGCAAACCAGACTTTTGCATGTGTTTGCCTGTCGTCCTCCTTGCTTCATTTTTTAGGTTGCATTTTACGGCATGGTTTGAAATGCAGCAGCGGATGATTTGGAAGAATTGGATTTTTCTTTGGATGGACACTGCAGTGCCCAAATTTGAAGGGGATACATGACTTTTGACTGGCACATGTTGTACCCCCTACACACAGTCATTTTGGACAATTCACACGTTTTTGGGGGTGTTCTCTGCAAAGCACAATTGTGCAATTTTTCAAAGTGGTTTTTCAGCCCCCGTTTTGGGGTGGTACCCATTTGGGAACTGTGGCAATTTTGCTACGTGCGTATAGGGCCGCCTAAGTAAGGGAGGCGCAGAAGGCGGTGGAGGTGCTTGAAAGGGAGTTGCAGGGCATGGGTGGGGGGGTGCAGGTGAAACAGGAAGGGGGGGTCAACGACGATGAGATTGACGAGCTGGGTGAGGTGGTGGTGGATGACAAGGATGAAGAGCGGAGGGCTAACCCGGGGGTTAAGAGAGAGGAAGAAGAGGGGGGGGGAGGGGGGGGGGGGATGGGGAGGGGGACGGTGTTGACGCCGGCGGCGTCTTGCGCATTACGGATTGGATGCGCAACCGACTTGGCTCATCCTTGGCAGCAAAAGCCGCCGATTTTCTCTGGACAAGGGAGATGGTAGGCCCCAACCCCCCCCCCCCCCCGTGGACGCCAGTGTCCTACGAGCACCCCACCCCACCATTTACACGCTCCGTTGGCTACTGCAGCGCTTCCTGCACAAGCAGCTGCACTACAACGAGCAGCGCGATTGCCGCTGGCGCCGGGAGGACGGGTCTGCGCCGGGGGGGATCCCGGTGTCCCGGGTGACCGGGCCGGGGACAGGGCGCACGGCACCCCTCCCCAACTACTGGCTCCCCACCAAGGCGCAGGGGGGCAAATTTCTAACCGCGGGCGCTGTCAGTGCGGGGAGTTGCCATTGGCACCTCATTTTGGAGCGTTGGGCCGACCACACCCTTGGCGAGGTGAGGGCGACGCCCCGCAAGGACACCGTCATCTTTCTGGCCAATTGGACCCGAATCCTCCGCGACAGCGTCTATGTGGTCGAGGACGAAGGCAAATACCATGGTTTCGTCGTTGGCCTAACGCTGTCGCGACCTGGTGTCCTACGCGTCAAGTGTGAGGACGACGCGCAGCGGCACCAACAATCTGCCGTTCGGGCAGTGCTAGCGGAGCGTCATTGCACGCCGACCTCGCAATTGCGGCAAGCGTTGGCGGCGATCAAGGACAACGTGGACACGCGTGTGCGGGTATGCCCCCCCGCAAGCATGTCCACATGGCCAATAGGGCCCAAAAATGCACATGGTTGGCGTGCCGGTGCATTGTTCCGGCGACGTTCCACAGCTTGTTTTGGCGACGTTCCAATCTTTCACCAAAAAACGTTTGAAAAATCTTTTGAACGTCGCCGGAACAGGTTATTGGAACGTCGCTGGAACACTCATCGTGGCTATCCTCCATGTAGGTGGAGGACATCTAGATCAACCCGTCGGACCCGCGCGCCGTTCGGGTGATCCTTCGTTGGCCAGGAAGCGATCCACGGCCCATCTATTTGGGTATGTTGCTTCAGCAGTTGCACTTGCAGCCGGTCGCCGTGCTCGAGTTCCTCACGGCCATGATGGACTACGTGGTAGCCCGCGGCAGCGTTCTCGCGACGCGCATAGAGGGGTGGGGCAGCATTGGCGACCTCTCCCTAGCGCCGCCGCACTGCCAACAACTGGCCGTAGAGCCCCCCCCCCCCCGACCGCGTGTGCACCGCTCGTGCAACCCCAACCCCCGAACCCCCGCCCAGCCCCCCAAACAGCACCCAAACCCAAACCCCAACCCCAACGCCCCCCCCAAGCGGGAACCTAAGAGCGCCCCCAAACCCCCCCCAAAAAAAGGAACAGGCTCCCGGGGGAGTCCTATAGCGAGGAGTCGTCCAGCGACTCCTCAACGGAATCCTTCTCGGGGTCCACCACCCACTCCTCGGCGTTCGAGGAGCCCCAGCCCCGCGCCCCGGCCAAGGAGCCCACCGAACCCCCTCGCAAGGCTCCCAAGAGACCCGCGCCCCCCCCAACCCAAGTCAAAGGCCAAGCCAAAGGCAAGAGGGGGGGGGGTGCAAATACAAAGCGGGGGAGCAAGTGTATGTCGTTTTTCGGGACAATGGGGAGTGGGGGATCGAGCAGGGCAAAGAGGCCCTTGCCGCGGGTGGCCCCCGCGGGGTTGGGGAGACGTGGATCTCCTTCCCCAAACACCCCGAACTCTTCGCCATCCCGAGAGCGTCCGTTTTGGAAAACCAGGACGCACGCGAAGAAGTTCCTCGCCAAGATGATGGCGGCCGAGGAGGAGGACAAGGAGGACGACGCGGACGCGGACGAGGAGAACAACGGGGACGAGAGCAACGACGGGGACGGGGACGGGGGAGACGAAGGGGATGGATTGGGGGCAGGTTTGGGTGCTACCGGGGCTAACCGGGATGGGGGCGTCGGGGAAGAGGTCGAAGGGGTGAAGGGGGAAAAGATGGAGGTCGAAGGGCTGGAGGGTGAAGGGGTGGTGGGAGAAGGGGTGGAGGGTGAAGGGGTGGTGGGTGAAGGGGTGGAGGGTGAAGGGGTGGTGGTCGGTGAGGGAGATGGGGGGGATAGTGGGGCGGGTGACAAGAGTTCGGGGGCGCCCCCCAGGCCCCCGACCACGCAGAATCTTTAGGTGAGGGACACACAAAGAGACTAACCGACGGGCCCCCGGGGGCACCTTACACAACAATGTATGTTACCATTCTACCCTTCCTTGTGCTTTGCTCTTATTGTAGATTGCTTGTTCCGGCGACGTTCAAATAACTTGTTCCAGCGGTGTTCCAATGGTGTTCTAACAAAAATTGTCACACAAGTTTTTTTCACGTGGCAACGCGCCGGGCAACAAATATAAGCATACCAGCAGGGAAGCCCAAGGCTAGCAAACGACATATTTTGCCACCATGTACGGGTAGGCTTGGTTGGGGGGCAAATAAATTTCGAACTTTTTTTGTTCCGGCCAGATAGCCTAGAACACTGGAACATTTTGGCCGGAACAACATTGGGTTCCAAACGCGCACCAAGGGACGGGGGTTCACCCTCACGTTACTCTGGGGGTTGATTGAATATGTCACCGTCCCTGTGCCCACACCACAGATAACGGCCGGGTAGGAGCTGAGCAGGCCGGGAGGCGCATGGAGTTATGGCCGCATGCGGGGCGACGTGCGTTGTGTCGCGGTGCTACAAGCGGGAGGCGAATGGTGGAGCCGAGGAGGCATTGGCGCCGTCCTTGCCCCCGGAGGAAGGTCAGTGGGAGTACGGGGGTGTCCCATGACCCCAGGACCAAGTCAGGGAGGAATTGTGGCCGCCCACGGGCCCCGGAGTCAATTCCGTGGGAGGACCAGGGTGTCCCGTAACCCTTCGGGGGACTCATGGTGGTATTGGGGTGTCCCTGTGACCCCTGGAACAACTCACAGGAAGTACTGGGGCACTCCTTGGCCCCTGAAACTAGAGGGACAGTGCCTGCGGGCTTGTACATAGCTTAACCATCGAACCTCTGCACGCGAAAGTAGTAGCATGGCCGCGGGTGAGGTGGTGGTCATGAGCGCGGAGAAGGCACCCGCGGGTAATGGGCCAACGCGGTGGTGTGGCGATACGGTCCGGCGGCGGTGCAAACGGGCGGTGTGGCGTCGCACAGGCACGACCGGCGCGCATAGTGTACGCGGTGGCAGCGAACACACAAGACTATATGGGGGGAACATGCCGTGAGCGGCCCGTGAAGTATCGTAGTACACCGTGTCTGTAAGAGAGGTCCAGGGGGTGAGGCACAGGCCTATGCTATAACTAGGCGTGCCACGTTGTAAATGGATGCCCAACCTGCGGCCTGCCCGCCGCTGTGGCAGAGATGGCACAACCACATCAGCTGGCCAATTAGTGCAGGTAAGGGTCAAGGGTAGGTTGTCAAGGCAATTTATGTGGGCCAGATGAGGTGAACCTGGTTACCGCGGCCCGGGGCGAACCTCTAGTGGGTACTCCTACAAGGGGTCGATAACCAAGCTACGGCACCCGCCAGCCCGAATCCTAGCTAGAGATATTCTTGGGTTGTGCCTCTCATGCTGCGGGGTGGCCAGCATCCCCCCTGTGGACCCTCGTGATAAATTATATGAGGATATGTACAAATGCCACGGGTGCGCTCAAGTCACGGTCTCGGAGAGGGGGTCCCGGTCCTCTATATATTTGGGATCTGAAGGGGGTACACCGCGGCTGCGGCTCTTAGCTACTGATGACAATGGAGTATTATCGTGTGCTTATATACAATGTTGTATCTCAGTCTGGGGGGGCCCGGGGTTGGCTCACAATATTTATGGCCTGTACGATGCGGACAAGGGCGCAATGAAGGCTGAGGGCTAGGCTAGGCAGGACCTTCCCAGCAACCTTGGCTGGTCGTCTTTGGACTTATGCACGTGCGCTAACGGTTGCAAGGTGCACATGGTCCGAGGGGATGGACAGTCAAAGGGTACCAGGGATTGACACCGTCACGGGGCCATCTTGCTTCGCCGCTTGCATGGTGCTTTGTATGTTGGTTGCTGCATTGCACCCATAGGATGGGCCCGCTTTCTGCTTGTTGCTATGCTGCTATGTTGCCATGCCTTGTCCCTTTAGCGCCGAAGATCCACGGAGCTAGCACTTGTTGCCGTTGCGAATGCTAATGCTCCGTAGTTGCCACTGTCCCCAAAGCCTGGTTGGCTGGTATCCGTGCTCTTTTAGGTCCTCCATCAAGCTGTGGGCCACCTCAGGCAGCCCCGAGACCCACGGGATCGAGCAAGGCAGGAACCACCTGTGTTGCGAGATGCGGTGTGAGATGCGCGGTAACTCCAGTAGACAGGATGATAAGTGGTTATGACTATGACTATGACTGTGCATGTATTTATGTATATGGCGGTGCGGTGTCTCGTCTGATTTTTGGTCGACGCCCCCCCTCCCCAGAGATTCGCAGCACACCATCTGTGGACTTGTTTTCGGCCGTTGTGCTGCTGTCCTTGTTCTGTGTTTCCTTGCCTGGCCGCGCTGTTGAGGTGGCATCGTTGTTAAAAAAACTGACCTTTGCTAAGCTTAGGGGGGATAGCATCCTCTCTTGATGCCTCTGATGACTGCTTCCTTCTTGCTTGCTGCCTGAGGGCTCCGTCTTCACCGCAACCCCCCCACACACCCCGCTACATGCCTCTTTCATAGCGCGTGGTGGCATCATTAGTGACACCGCAGGCAACACTCAGCAGACACTAAGTCCAGAGCATCGCCATATTGTGTCACTGCGCTGGCCCACGAGGAGGGCTTTTCGCCTGCATGTATTGCACGACCGTTCAAAGAGCATCGCCATATTGTGTCACTGCGCTGGCCAACGAGGAGGGCTTTTCGCCTGCATGTATTGCACGACCGTTCAAAGAGCATCGCCATATTGTGGCACTGCGCTGGCCAACGAGGAGGGCTTTTCGCCTGCATGTATTACACGACCGTTCAAATTTGGCCCTTGGCGTGCATTACATGCACACACTACCCACAGCATGCACCGCGCTAGGCATAATTTTAGGATTCTGCATTGTGCCTGAAGTGCTTCATTGGGGGGAGCGGCAATTTCCGGTTGCCGCGTCACTTTGGGTCCGCTTGGCGGTGGGATGGTGCCTGCACTGGTGCATTATGCGGCATGCCTGGGAGTTCATGGGGTCTGGAGGGCCTCCTGCCCTCGTCGACATGGACCGGCGCGCTTGTGCACGTCGTCGCAACGCCTGTCGCGTCCCGCGCGCCAATTCGCCGCTGCCTCATCCGGGCACCCCCGCTGACCCCTAGTGCCTGTCTACTATCTGTCCCTCGCTTGCCCTGGGATTTCGATTGTTTGGGTGTTTGCGCTATGCGCACTGCCCCGCTCGCGGCCACCCCGTTTTTGCGGTATATGCATGGAGGTGTGGACATTGCTTTTCGCCCTGCTGAGATTATGTGGTATCACGTCGACTTTCTCTGCGGTCAACTGTCAACTGCCGCTCGGTTGCACCCGGGCTCAGTGTGTTCGATCCAGTGGCTGGACTCTTGCTTTCTACTGGCCGCCTGCTTATTGTGGTCTGTATTCTTAGATGCGGCGCCAGCCCCCACGACTGTTGCGTTGCCCCCCTGCACCTTTGCCACAGCCCGATGGTGGATTGTCTTGGCGGCCTCCTTTGTTACCTGCAGTCATACAGGGACCCATTGTTAGTATAGCACTTGCCAGTTGGGGGGTACATGGTGCCGTTCCCACTCAGGAACGAACAGGGCGACACCGCATATGACAGCATCCGCACTCACGACACAGGGTGTGGCCTTCGCAAGGCCGCCCTGCCCGCAATGTGGAAGCCACACTGCCAGTTGTATGGTGTTTCCTTTGTTAAAGCCTTTCCATCCCTGCCGGCACGTCCCACACTGCAACCGTGTGTTTGCGCCCGTACTCCAGCCTGCCACCGCAAGCCAGTCGCCTGTGGGAGCACATTGCACTACCGGTATGGTGCAGCCTGACGGCATGAGGCACATCAGCAGTTGCATGAGGGTCATCGGGATGGGTGTCTATGTGCACGTGTGCGGCACCATGCGTATGTGCGGATCCCAGTGCACCGGTCCCTGGTCGCCGGGCCATGTTGTGATGTCTTGTAGGCACGCTAAAAGCTGGGGGATGTGTGCTAAATCTCCACGCACTACCTCCCCAAGCAAAGTAGATACCATGGTACACACTGCTGCGGCTAGTGTATCCACCGCGCTCTTTAGCGCTCTATACGCCTTCTCGCTAGGGGCCATCCCCACTGCCAGTGCCCATAGGAGCGCATCCCCCGGTGCGGACGGGCTCATAGCTCCCCAGTTCTTGTGGTGGCACGCCACAATGTGTATTTCACCCGCCGGTACGAGTACCACTAGACTGGACCACGTCCTTAGGACATGAACTCCTCCTTTGGCGTGGCGGTCAATCATGGTGGCTACAGCCCGTAGCATACAATGTTGTGCTGCCCGCGCATGCGGACAATCTCGCCACTGGTGGCACGCCTCGGCGCTGTAAAGTGCGCCACAAGGGTCACAGTGCACCTCTTCGACGCACCCTTGGAACAAAGGCTCCCAGCTTTAGTAGTGTGCTAGCATCACTCATGCTACATGGTGCGGATGAAGGGATGTGTGTGCCGCCCAGAGGTCTCGTAGCTCCCCTAGTATCCGCCATGTCTCCCAAGTTGGACTGGGCTGCACGTTTTGGTCGCTACCCTCACCACTAGGACAATGTACAAGACATCAGGGGGGGGGGAAAAATGCGATTCGCATTTTTTCGCATTTTCCGCATTTTTTTTCGCATTTTCTGGGCAGGTCCCTTAGTGTAATGTTCAAGAGGATACATTCAAGTGGCATTGTGTAGTTCAACTAAAGGGTAGTTTTGTAGTCAAGTCAGTGTTTGCATACCTTCCCAACACCGCCACTTTTGTTTGTTACATGGCTCCTTTTCCCTTAGACATGTCACATGCTATGCCCTCCCATTGCCCTCCTTCTGAGCCCACATCTGATGATGGAAATAGCCCACCCCGCCGCAAAGTACGTGGTAAGGGGAGAGGTGGTGCCGGCGCAAAGTATTGCACCATGGGCCCTGGGAAGCGGAAGGAACAATTCCCTGGCCATCCCCTGAGTCTCCGCACCAATGATCTTGGTATTGAAGTACTATGGTGCGATGCGTGTGGATGCCCCGTGAGCCACACAACGAAGAGCACAGTCCAATGTCATTTGGACTCCAAAAAGCACCAGGTGGCCGTTGAGACTATGCAGAAGAGGGAGAAGGCACGGGTCGAGCGCCGCCTAGAGGCAGAGGCAGATGCTCTACCTCATAAAGCCGCAATGAGGCAGCCCAGCCTACAATCCGTTAATCAACAACGGTGATGAACTTCTTGCATGGTGGGAGAGTCGGCCAGACTCCCTTTTCAAGGAGGCGGTGTTGTTCTTGATCACCATCCCTACCAGCAGTGGGGCAGTGGAGAGGTTCTTCTCGCAAGCTGGCAACGTCTCCAAGAAGCAAAACAAGTTGTTGAATCAGATGAGGCGATTGGGAAGGCTTCCGGCAGCCGCCATTGTATTCTTACGGGCGGTTAAGCTATCCATTGAGGGGCGAATAGCCGGTTGCTTCAATGGGGTATGGGGCGGAGGCAGTATTGGGGCTCTGCTGCTTCTTGCCGAGGGTGTAACGCCCCTCCTCTAAACCACAGTAGAAGGGTGAGACTTCCCTACCACGCTTTGCATGTTGAGCCGGGGCCGTAGTCTTCACATTGATGGAGCGATGGTGTCAACAGATCAACATGCGTCTTGATAAACATAGGGGTTTTGGGAGTCCTATAGCATTTTAGCAAAACCGCATTTTATGCCGCATTTTTTCTCGCATTTTCCGCATTTTTTCCGCATTTTTCCGCATTTTTTTCCAATCCCGGCGACCGCATTTTTCCCCCCCCTTTGAAGACATACCAAAACGGGTCTAGGCCTCCGCCTTGTACAAGTCCGCCGACTCCCCGGTATGTGGCTGTTAGTCCCTTGACGGTGAGGACGTGTGCATTGAGACGGGCATATATTCCCATGGACTGTCTTGCTGCCCAGCTCCAGATCGGGTCCTTGATGGCCCGTTCATTTGTCCGTAGGCATTAGATTGGTCCAGCTTTAGCCGGTATAGCCGCTTGCCTTTTCTGGCGTGTTGCAGCTGTATGTTATACACCACTCTCCTGATCTGGGCAGGGTTCACTCCTTTGACGATCGCAAACTGCGCATCATCAAATACCTAAGGGGTTATCACCTTCTGCCCTCTGCGGAACTGAAAGCGCCGGCGGTGCCGCAAGACTCCTGATTCCACTAGTATTGGCCTGGTCGCTTTATTGAGCTTCACTCTTGCCTTCTTCTAGATCGGCAGGTGGGGCGCTGGCAGGCTGTCTTGCGGTATTTCTTCCGTGTTGCACACAAGCATGCGCGCCATGTGCAAGAGCACTCATTAGTCCGAACGTGCCTGCCAGCACTGGGGCATGCCATTCCATGGTCACGGTGGGTGATGACTCGTCCAACGCAGTGGCGACAGCTCCCGCCGTTGTGACCGGGTATTGCACCCCGTTGTGGATGGCACCGTGGGATTCACGCACTGCCTGCAGCAGGCAGGTGTACCACGTGAACAATGGCCTGAATGGCCAAAGACATGAGCCGCGAAGGCTAATGGGTATGTTCTATGTGCTTTTGCGCTTGTGTAGGGAGATTTTATTTTTGGAAATTTGGTTTAAATTTTCTTGGTTTAATTTTTAATCCCGGGGACGAATAATAGTTAAAATCCGCAAATTTTGAGCCAACCATTGATCTCAATCTTTAAAGCCGAGGGCCATTTTAATATTTTTAGACATCAACACGGATGGACCCCAACCCCCCCCACCCACGGGGTAAAATGGCGGACAAACACACAAGGCACCCCATGGGGGTGAAAATTTCCCCAAGCAACGCCCCTAACCCCCGCAAAAAGCGGCAAATTTTGTTTATGCAATTTAATTTTGGCCAAAATCTAAATGCACTGGATTTAATTTGCGTCTCTAGGGCGCACACTGGTGCAAAAAGCCACCCCCGGGTACGCTGCCTCTGTGAAAGCGGTAGGTACCCGGGGCCAACTAAGGAAAGACGCGAGAGCCTTTGAAGCTGCCGGTTCCAGGCCTGGGACGACATTAGACATGGTGTGAAAGAGAGGACCCATGGGAGCGAGAAGGAATCGATGGGTGGGCGGATAGGGGGGCGGAGGAGAGGCGGAAAGGGGGGGGAACCCTCTGCGTGAGCCCCCAATTAGCTCTCACTGAGCGCTCACTGAGCCATTTGGCGCGCTCACTGAGCGCTCGGTGAGCGGGCTCAGTGACGGCTCAGTGACGGCTCAGTCGGGCGCTCAATCAACTGAGCCGTCGCCAAAAAAAGTACCCCTGAGCGCCCGACGGAGCCGTTAGTGAGCCGTCACTGAGCCGGCTCACTGAGCGCTCAGTGAGCCCTCAGTGAGCGCGCCAAACGGCTCAGTGGGCTCTCAGCCGGGTGGATGGTTGGGCCCTCCAATTGTTGGCCGCCACAAACTGGTGGTTGTGGGCAGGGGGTGCAAGGGGGATGTGCCACCTACCACCAGGGACTGAAAACAGGGTGTGTGCCAGGGCTGTGGGGGGGGGCGGGGGGCTGCTGCACATATTACGGCATCAACCGGGGGGAGGGGGGCATCAAAGGGGGCAATGGGAGACGCTGCGGGGGGGGGGGGGGGGGGGGGCATGATGGGACAAACACCCTGGCGGCATCCCTAGGGGGGGGTATGACGGGACAAACACCCTGGCGGCATCCCCAGGGGGGGGGAGATGGGACAAACACCCTAATGCAACCCCACTACCCCATCCCGACGAAGAGTGTGAATCCTGCAGGGGCAAGGGGGGGAAGGCTAGGGACGACAATCAAGGAGAAACAGGTGGGGGGCATAGCAAAGAGATGTGAAAAGAGGTAAGTGTGCCACAGGCACGGGGACTGCATGTGGCACTACACCTCTACCACAGGTCCTACACAAAATGCCCCATAAGCGTCCCTTTTCCTTGTCGGGAACACACCGCCAGCGCGCAACCCGGATTGAGCATATGGAGGCCGCGGTGGCGGCCTCCCTACGTGAGGAATATCGGGCCGAGCTCCAACCCGATGGTAGCATACTGCTAGTCCCTGAGGACTATAGCCGGCCCACGGACACCAATCCCGACATCAAGTCGGAGCCCTTGCGCGTGTTGTGGCGGATGCGTAGTGCACAGATGTCGCGCCGCGACATGGCCTACCTGCTGCCCAACCTGGACAGCACCGTTAGCTGGGCCGACGTGGCCCCGTGGCTGAAGCACCTCAGCCAACCTGCTAGCCGGCGGGTTTGTATCCTTGAGGGGGAGTATGAGATGCAAGGGGCGTACTACAATATTGCTGAGCGGCTAGCCCTGCTCTATGAAGCGCGTGCCGTACGCACACCGGAAGCCTTGCAACCAGGCGCGCTGCGCAACACCTGGGTGACCATCGGCGTTGACGGCACCAACAGGTGGAATCGGGCCTAGGTGCACTGTGCAGTGGCTGCACCGGGTTGTGGGCCCACACAGCTTGCTACCTGGTGGCTGTTCGAGGGTAGCGAGATGTGGGCCACGGTGTACAGCATGCACTCGGAGTGTGACTTCGCAACGTAGCTCCGCGCTGCTACGGCCCTGCAACTGCCGCATGCGGATGGGGTGGCGCGCAGCCCCCTATTCTTCGTCCGGGCCGATGGCAAGGCCCACATCATGCTGGCCAGCGGGGACGGCTTCACCAAGAAGAGCCCCGGGGCCATGGTGTGCCACTGCTGCGGCGCAAGTCGTGAAACGGTTTTGCGCAAGTTCGGGGGACAAGAGGTTGCCGTGTAAGGATTCAAGGGACATGTACGGTTGACCGGGGTGTTTCGTGACATCCCAGCGGACCGCCGCGGACCTGACTTCGGTGCGCATGGAGTCATGCGTGTTGCCATTGCGGGGGTCAATGGAATTGTGCGTGGGCTGATGACCCATGGAGGGGTATCGAGGAAGAGTGCGGCCACCATGGTGCAGGGGGTTGTAAACGCGGCCCGGAAAGTGGCCCGCACCGTGCGGCCTGGAAAGTGGGGGGCGGACAAGGCAAATGCCAAAGGACAAGTGCGCATGGAGTTGGGGGCTGCTGTGCACTTTGTCAAGGCCCGGCTGTGGGGCCCACTGTTGCAGCTGGTTGCACCGGTGATTAGGAACCATCAAGTGGGGGGCAGGCCATGGGTTGATGTGTGCACGGAGTGGTGGGAGGCGTTTGCGGCCATGGCCGAGGTGGCCTGGAAGGACGACTTTCTGAGTGGTGCAGAGCAACGTGCCTTGCTGCAACGCCAACGGACCATGGGGACAAGGCACCTTGACTTGGGATGGGGGAAGACCTTGTGGACGCACATGTGGGTTGACCACATGTATGCGTATGTTGCACGGTGGGGGACCATTGCAAGGTTTAGTTGCTTTGCATGGAGCACAGCCATGTGCGACTGAAACGGCTGCTTAGGAATAGTGTGGGGGTCAGCTTGCTGAACGATAGGTCGGGCTTGCAGTGTGTGGTGGATAACCACACACTAGATGATAACCTCCGCAACGAAGGTTGGGAGGTGGAGAGTAGGGCTGTGACCAAGCAAAGGGGGTTCCAACGACGGGCGGGAGAGGAAGGGGAGAGAGAACATGGTGAGGAGGATTGTGGAACGTGCATTGCGACAAAGGACCAAGTAAGTGCTTATGATGGATGATTTGTGCCCGTGCATGTTAAGTGAGCCCTGAGTGAGCCCCCAATTAGCTCTCACTGAGCGCTCACTGAGCCGTCACTGAGCCATTTGCCGCGCTCACTGAGCGCTCAGTGAGCCCTCAGTGAGCGCTCAGTGAGCCGGCTCAGTGACGGCTCAGTGACGGCTCAGTCGGGGTGCTCAGTCAACTGAGCCGTCGAAAAAAAGAAACCCCCCCGGTGAAATCTTCTTGGCCTAGGGATAGGTATCCCTTTGGGGACATTCCGAAACCCCAACCCACCCCGAAAGCCACAAGTTTTCACATTAAACCCCTTGAAAAACACCACTTAGCCCCAAATGAGCCGTTTTAGCCCCAAATGAGCCCCAACTTCACATTTCCAAGTGAGCCGCAGGTACAGCAAACAGCAAACCCCGCTTGCCTTGCAGATATCCCTCCATGGTCACTACGGTCGTCACGAAACCTGGCTCAAAAACGGCTTAGTTTTCACCTCCAAATCGCCCCCTCCGTGGCACCACGCCATGGGCCACGCCTTATTCCGCACCCATTTGCATTCCTTTGATGGCCCAATCGCCATGAATGAACAACGGCGCTCATTGGAACCAGCTACGCGGCAGACCAACGATCGTCCTAAACTTTCAGGACGATCGTCCTGAAAAGAGCCCCAAAACGGCCATTTTTGGACACAAAATCAGCCATAAAACTGGCAAGACGGCTCGAAACAACACAAAACTTGTTTGTGGTGATGCGCATTAGCTCCCAGGTTGTTTTGAGCCACTTGGATGTCGGTTTTGAGCTACGGTGTAGTCGCAAGGACTTTTGGAACGCCTGCTGCTTGCTTGCTTGCTGCTTGCTAAAATGTGTAGCCCATCCTTGGACCCTATCAGGCCTCAAAATAGGACCGAGCTGGGTCCTAGTCTTGTGTAACACATTGGTCATCACCGTTGAAGAAAGACCGCCTGCTTTAGAGATGTGCCTCCACAGTCAGGACGATCGTCCTGAAACACGCCTCAAAAACAGCTCATTTTCAACTCAAAATGGACCACCCTGTGGCACCACGGCATGGTACATGCCCGATTCAACACCCATTTGCCATCATTTGATAGCCCAATCGCTATGAAAGAACAACGGCCCTTATTGGAAACACCTACTTCACACATCGGCGATCGTCCCGAGTTTTCAGGACGATCGTCCTGAAAACAGCCCCAAAACGGCCATTTTTGGACACTAAATCGGCCATGAAACGGGCCAGACGGCTCGAAACGGCTCGAGACCTGTTTGTGGTGAGGCGTGTTTGCTCCCCGGTCGTTTTGAGCTCCTTGGATGCCGGTTTTGAGCCATGGTGCTGTCGCACGAACTTTTTACTCGCCTGCTTGCTGCTCTTGCTGCTGTTGCTGCTAAAACGTGTTGCTCACCCTTGGACCCTAAAAGGTGGTGTAAAACTTCGACGGGGTAAACCCAGCTCGGTAATCAAGACTCGAACTAGGACCGAGCTGGGTCCTAGTCTTGCGTAATGCATGAAATGTCACCGTTGAAGAAAGACCGCTTGCTTTAGAGATGTGCCTCCATGGTTACGGCGATTGTCGTGAAACACGGCTAGAAAACGGCTCATTTTCACCTCAAAACGGACCACTGCGTGGCACCACGGCGTGGTACACGCCTTATTGAACACCCATTTGCCATCATTTGGTAGCCCAATCGCCATGGAAGAACAACGGCCCTCATTGCAAACGCCCACTTGACACAGCGGCGATCGTCCTGAACTTTGAGGACGATCGTCATGAAAACAGCCCAAAAACGGCCATTTTGGGACACTTATTGGGCCGTAGAACGGGCTAGACGGCTCAAAACGCAACGAAACTTGTTTGTGGTGATGTGCCTTTGCTCCCCGGTCGTTTTGAGCTACTTGGATGCCGGTTTTGAGCCACGGTGTGGTTGCAAGGACTTTTGGACCTTCTGCTTGCTGCTGCTTGCTGCTGCTGCTGTTGCTGCTATAACGTGTAGCTCATCCTTGGCCCCTAAAAGGTGGTGTGAAACCTCGATAGGGTAAACCCCGCTCGGTCATCAAGACTCGAACTTGGACCGAGCTTGGTCCTAGTCTTGCGTAACGCATTGGAAATCACTGTTGAAGAAAGACCGCTTGCTTTGCAGATGTGCCTCCACGGTCAGGACGATCGTCCTGAAACACGGCTCAAAAAGGGCTCATTTTCACCTCAAAATGGACCACCGTGTGGCACCACGGCATGGTACATGCCTTATTGAGCACCCATTTGCCATCATTTGATAGCCCAATCACCATGGAAGAAGAACGGCCGTCATTGCAAACGCCCACTTGACACAGCGGCGATCGTCCTGAACTTTCAGGACGATCGTCCTGAAAAAGGCCGAAAACAGCCCAAAAACGGCCATTTTTGGACACTAAATCGGCCGTAGAACCGGCTAGACGGCTCGAAACGCAACAAAACTTGTTTGTGGTGATGCACCTTGGCTCCCCGGTCGTTTTGAGCTACTTGGATGCCGGTTTTGAGCCGCGGTGTGGTCTCAAGGACGTTTGGGGCGCCTGCTGCTTGCTGTTGCTTGCTGCTCCTGTTGCTGCTAAAACGTGTTGCTCTCCCTTGGCCCCTAAAAGGTGGTGTAAAACCTCGACAGGGTAAACCCAGCTCGGTAATCAAGACTCGAACTAGGACCGAGCTGGGTCCTAGTCTTGTGTAACGCATTCGAGATCACCGTTGAAGAAAGACCGCTTGCTGTGCAGATGTGCCTCCACGGTTAGGACGATCGTCCTGAAACACGGCTCAAAAACGGCTCATTTGCACCTCAAAATGGACCACCGTGTGGCACCACGGCATGGTACATGCCACATTGAACACCCATTTGCCATCATTTTACAGCCCAATCGCCATGGAAGAACAACGGCCCTCATTGCAAACGCCCACTTGACAGAACAAGGATCTTCCTGAGCGTTCAGGACGATCGTCCTGAAAACAGCCGAAAACAGCCCAAAAACGGCCATTTTGGGACACTTATAGGGCCCTAGAACGGGCTAGACGGCTCGAAATGCAACGAAACTTGTTTGTGGTGATGCGCCTTGGCTCCCCGGTCGTTTTGAGCTACTTGGATGCCGGTTTTGAGCCGCGGTGTGGTCTCAAGGACTTTTTAAGCGCCTGCTTCTACTGCTTGCTGCTGCTTGCTGATGTTGCTGCTAAAACGTGTTGCTCACCCTTGGCCCCTAAAGGTGGTGTAAAACCTTGACAAGGTAAACCCAGCTCGGTAATCAAGACTGGAACTAGGACCGAGCTGGGTCCTAGTCTTGCGTAACGCATGGGAAATCACCGTTGAGGAAAGACCGCTTGCTTTAGAGATGTGCCTCCATGCTTACGGCAATTGTCCTGAAACACGGCTGGAAAACGGCTCATTTTCACCTCAAAATGGACCACCGCGTGACGCCACGGCGTGGTACACGCCGTATTGAACACCCGTTTGCCATCCTTTCATAGCTCAATCCCATGGAAGAACAACGGCCCTCATCGGAAACACCTGCTTGGCGTAGCGGCGATCATCCTGAACTTTCAGGACGATCGTCCTGAAAACAGCCCAAAACAGCCCAAAAACGGCCTTTTTTTGACACTAAATCGGCCGTAGAACGGGCTAGATGGCTCGAAACGCAATGAAACTTGTTTGTGGTGATGCGCCTTGGCTCCCCGGTCGTTTTGAGCTACTTGCATGCCGGTTTTGAGCCACAGTGTGGTCTCAAGGACTTTTTAAGCGCCTGCTGCTGCTGCTTGCTGCTGCTTGCTGCTGTTGCTGCTAAAACGTGTTGCTCATCCTTGGCCCCTAAAAGGTGGTGTAAAACCTCGACAGGGTAAACCCGGCTCGGTAATCAAGACTCGAACTAGGACCCAGTTGGGTCCTAGTCTTGCGTAACGCATGGGAAATCACCGTTGAAGAAAGACCGCTTGCTTTAGAGATGTGCCTCCATGCTTCCGGCGATGGTCCTGAAACGCGGCTGGAAAACGGCCCATTTTCACCTCAAAATGGACCACCGCGTGGCACCACGGCGTGGTACACGCCTTATTGAACACCCATTTGCCATCCTTTGATAGCCCAATCGCCATGAAAGAACAACGGCCCTCATCGGAAACACCTGCTTGGCGTAGCGGCGATCGTCCTGAGTTTTCAGGACGATCGGCCTGAAAACAGCCCAAAACAGCCCAAAAACGGCTCTTTTTGGACACTAAATCGGCCGTAGAACGGGCTAGACGGCTCAAAATGCAATGAAACTTGTTTGTGGTGATGCGCCTTGGCTCCCCGGTCGTTTTGAGCCACTTGGATGCCGGTTTTGAGCCCTAGTGTGGTCGAAAGGACTTTTTAACCGCTTGCTTGCTGCTGCTTGCTGTTGCTGCTTGCTGCTGCTAAAACGTGTTGCTCCCCCTTGGCCCCTAAAAGGTGGTGTAAAACCTCGACAGGGTAAACCCAGCTCGGTAACCACTTTTTAGGGGCCAAGGGTGAGCAACACGTTTTAGCAGAAGCAAGGAGCAAGCAGCAGCAACAGCAAGCAGGCGGTTCAAAAAATCTTTGCGACCACACCGTGGCTCAAAACCGGCATCCAAGTAGCTCAAAACGACCGGGGAGCAAACACGCATCACCACAACCAAGTTTCGTTGCATTTCGAGCCGTCTAGCCCGTTCTACGGTCAATTTGGTGTCCAAAAATTGCCGTTTTTGGGCTGTTTTTGGCTGTTTTGAGGACGATCGTCCTAAAAGTTCAGGACGATCGCCGCTACGCGAAGCAGGTGTTTCCGATGAGGGCCGTTGTTCTTTCATGGTGATTGGGCTATCAAAGGATGGCAAATGGGTGTTCAATAAGGTGTGTACCACGCCGTGGTGCCACACAGTGGTCCATTTTGAGGTGAAAATGAGCCGTTTTCCAGCCGTGTTTTTTAGGACACTCGCCGTAACGATGGAGGCACATCTCTAAAGCAAGCGGTCTTTCGTCAACGGTGATCTCCAATGCGTTACGCAAGACTAGGACCCAGCTCGGTCCTAGTTCGAGTCTTGATTACCGAGCTGGGTTTACCCTGTCGAGGTTTTACACCACCTTTTAGGGGCCAAGGCTGAGCTACACATTTTAGCAAGCAGCAGCAAGTAGCAAGCAGCAGGGGGTTAAAAAGTCTTTGCGACCACACGAGGGCTGAAAACCGGCATCCAAGTGGCTCAAAACGACCGGGGAGCAAAGGCGCATCACCACAAACAAGTTTCGTTGCATTTTGAGCCGTCCAGCCCGTTCTACGGCCGATTTAGTGTCCAAAAATGGCCGTTTTTGGGCTGTTTTCGGCTGTTTTCAGGACGATCGTCCTAAAATTTCAAGACGATCGCCGCTACGGCAAGCGGGTGTTTCCGATGAGGGCCGTTGTTCTTTCATGGCGATTGGGCTATCAAAGGATGGCAAATGGGTGTTCAATAAGGCGTGTACCACGCCGTGGTACCACGCGGTGGTCCATTTTGAGGTGAAAACAAGCCGTTTTTGAGCCGTGTTTCAGGACGATCGTCCCGACCGTGGAGGCACATCTCGAAAGCAAGCAGTCTTTCCTCAACGGTGATCTCCAATGCGTTACGCAAGACTAGGACCCAGCTGATTACGGAGCTGGGCTTACCCTGTCGAGGTTTTACACCACCTTTTAGGGTCCAAGCCTGAGCAACACGTTTTAGCAAGCGGCAGCAAGCAGCAGCAGCATCAAGCAGGCGGTTAAAAATTCCTTGCGACCACAGCGGGGCTCAAAACCGGCATCCAAGTAGCTCAAAACGACCGGAGAGCAAATGTGCATCACCGCAAACAAGTTTTGTGCCATTTCCAGCCGTCTAGCCCGTTCTATGCCCGATTTAGTGTCCAAAAATGGCCGTTTTTAGGCTGTTTTTGGCTGTTTTCAGGACGATCAACGTGAAAGTTCAGGACGATCGCCGCTACGCCAAGCAGGTGTTTCCGATGAGGGCCGTTGTTCTTTCATGGCGATTGTGCTATCAAAGGATGGCAAATGGGTGTTCAATAAGGCGTGTACCACGCCATGGTGCCACGCGGTGGTCCATTTTGAGGTGAAAATCAGCCGTTTTTCAGCCGTGTTTCCCGCCAATCGCCGTAAGCATGGAGGCAGATCTCTAAAGCAAGTGGTCTTTCTTCAACGGTGATTTCCCATGCGTTACACAAGCCTAGGACGCAGCTCGGTACTAGTTCGAGTCTTGATGTAAAACCTTGACAGGGTAAACCCAGCTCGGTAATCAAGACTGGAACTAGGACCGAGCTAGGTGCTAGTCTTGCGTAACGCATTGCAAATCACCGTTGAAGATCAAGACTCGAACTAGGACCGAGCTGGGTCCTAGTTTTGCGTAACGCATTGGAGATCACCGTTGAAGAAAGACCGCTTGCTTTAGAGATGTGCCTCCAAGGTTCACACAATCGTCCTGAAACACGGCTCAAAAAGGCCTCGTTTTCACCTCAAAATGGACCACCGTGTGGCACCACGGCATGGTACATGCCGTATTGAACACCCATTTGCCATCATTTTATAGTCCAATCGCCATGGAAGAACAACGGCCCTCATTGCAAACGCCCACTTGACACAGCGGCGATCGTCCTAAGTTTTCAGGACGATCGTCCTGAAAACACCCCAAAAATGGCCATTTTTGGACACTAAATCGGCCGTAGAACGGGCTAGACGGCTCGAAATGCAACGAAACTTGTTTGTGGTGATGCGCCTTGGCTCCCCGGTCGTTTTGGGCTACTTGGATGCCGGTTTTGAGCCGCGGTGTGGTCGCAAGGACTTTTTACCTGCCTGCTTGCTGCTGCTGCTGCTACTGCTTGCTGTTGCTGCTATAACGTGTAGCTCATCCTTGGCCCCTAAAAGGTGGTGTAAAACCTCGACAGGGTAAACCCAGCGCGGTAATCAAGACTCGAACTAGGACCGAGCTGGGTCCTAGTCTTGCGTTACGCCTGGGAAATCACCGTTGAAGAAAGACCGCTTGCTTTAGAGATGTGCCTCCATGCTTACGGCGATTGTCCTGAAACACGGCTGGAAAACGGCTCATTGTCACGTCAAAATGGACCACCGTGTGGCACCACGGCATGGTACACGCCTTATTGAACACCCATTTGCCATCCTTTAATACCCCAATCGCCATGAAAGAACAACGGCCCTCATCGGAAACACCTGCTTGGCGTAGCGGCGATCGTCCTGACCTTTCAGGACGATCGTCCTGAAAACGGCCGAAAACAGCCCAAAAACGGCCATTTTTGGACACTAAATCGGCCGTAGAACGGGCTAGACGGCTCGAAACGCAACGAAACTTGTTTGTGGTGATGCGCCTTGGCTCCCCGGTCGTTTTGAGCTACTTGGATGCCGGTTTTGAGCCACAGTGTGGTCGCAAAGGACTTTTCAAGCGCCTGCTGCTGCTGCTTGCTGCTGCTGCTGCTTGCTGCTGCTAAAACGTGTTGCTCAGCCTTGGCCCCTAAAAGGTGGTGTAAAACCTCGACAGGGTAAACCCAGCTCGGTAATCAAGACTCGAACTAGGACCGAGCTGGGTCCTAGTCTTGCGTAACGCATTGGAAATCACCGTTGAAGAAAGACCGCTTGCTTTAGAGATGTGCCTCCATGGTTACGGCGATTGTCCTAAACCACGGCTCGAAACCGGCTCATTTTCACCTCAAAATGGACCACCGCGTGGCACCACGGCGTGGTACACGCCTTATTGAACACCCATTTGCCATCCTTTGATAGCCCAATCGCCATGAAATAACAGCGGCCCTCATCGGAAACACCTGCTTGACACACCGGCGATCGTCCTGAAAACGGCCCAAAACAGCCCAAAAAACGGCCATTTTTGGACACTAAATCGGCCGTAGAACGAGGTAGATGGCTCGAAATGCAACGAAACTTGTTTATGGTGATGCGCCTTGGCTCCCCGGTCACTTTGAGCTACTTGGATGCCGGTTTCGAGCCGTGGTGTGGTCGAAAGGACTTTTTAAGCGCCTGCTGCTGCTGCTTGCTGCTGCTGCTGCTTGCTGCTTGCTGCTTGCTAAAACGTGTTGCCCAGCCTTGGCCCCTAAAAGGTGGTGTAAAACCTCGACAGGGTAAACCCAGCTCGGTAACAAGATTCCAACTAGGACCGAGCTGGGTCTAATGCGTTGGAAATCACTGTGGAAGAACCGCTTGCTTTGTAGACGTGCCTCCACAGTCAGGATGATCGTCCTGAAACACCGCTCAAAAATGGCTCATTTTCACCTCAAAATGGACCACCGTGTGGCACCAGGGCATGGTATATGGCGTATTGAACACCCATTTGCCATCATTTGATATCGCAATCGCCATGGAAGAAAAACGGCCCTCATTGCAAATGCCCACTTGACACACCGGCGATCGTCCTAAACTTTTCAGGACGAAATGTCCTAAAAACAGCCCGAAAACGGCCATTTTTGGACACTAAATCGGCCGTAGAAAAGGCTAGACGGCACGAAAAGGCACAAAACTTGTTTGTGGCGATGCGCGTTTGCTCCCCGTTTGAGTACTACTACTTGGATGCTACTTGGATGCCGGTTTTGAGCCACAGTGCGGTTGCAAGGACTTTTGGACCGCCTGCTGCTTGCTGGCTGCTGCTGCTGCTCCTGCTTGCTAAAACGTGTAGCTCAGCCTTGGACCCTAAAAGGTGGGGTAAAACCTCGACAGGGCAAACCCTGCTCAAGAATAATCCCCTTCCTTTAGAGATGCGCCTCGATGGTGAGGAGGATTGTCCTAATACGCGCTCAAAAACGGCTCGTTTTCACCTTAAAATGGACCACCGTGTGGCACCACAGCATGGTACATGCCGTATTGAACACCCATTTGCGACCATTGGATAGCCCAATCGCCATGGAAGAACAACGGCCCTCATTGCAAACGCCCTATTGACACAGCGGCGATCGTCCTGAGTTTGCAGGACTATGGTCTTGAAAATAGCCCAAAAACGGCCTTTTTTTGGCCCCTAAAAGGTGGTGTAAAACCTCGACAGGGCAAACCCAGCTCGATAATCAAGACTCGAACTAGGACCGAGCTGGGTCCTAGTCTTGTGTAACGCATTGGAGATCACCGTTGAAGAAAGACCGCTTGCTTTACAGATGTGCCTCCACGGTCCGGACGATCGTCCTGAAACACGGCTCAAAAAGGGCTCATTTTCACCTCAAAATGGACCACTGTGTGGCACCACGGCATGGTACATGCCTTCTTGAATACCCATTTGCCATCATTTGAGAGCCCAATCGCCACGGAAGAACAACGGCCCTCATTGCAAACGCCCACTTGACACAGCGGCGATTGTCCTGAGTTTTCAGGCCGATCGTCCTGAAAACAGCCCAGAAACAGCCATTTTTGGACACTAAATCGGCCGTAGAACGGCATAGACGTTTTGAAACGGCACAAAAACTAATGGTGGTGATGCGCCTTTGTTCCCCGGTCGTTTTGAGCTACTTGGATGCCGGTTTTGAGCCATGGTGTGGTCGCAAGGACTTTTGGACCGCCTGCTGCTGCTGCTCCTTGCTTGCTGCTGCTAAAACATGTTGCGCACCCTTGGATCAAGACTCGAACTAGGACCGAGCTGGGTCCTAGTCTCGCGTAACGCATTGCAAATCACCTTTGAAGAAAGAATGCTTGCTTTAGAGATGTGCCTCCATGGTTACGACAATTGTCCTGAAACACGGCTCAATAACGGCTCATTTTTACCTCAAAATGGACCACCGCGTGGCACCATGGCGTGGTACACGCCTTATTGAACACCCATTTGCCATCCTTTGATAGCCCAATCGCCATGAAAGAACAACGGCCCTCATCGGAAACACCTGCTTGGCGTAGCGGCGATCGTCCTGAAATTTTAGGACGATCGTCCTGAAAACAGCCGAAAACAGCCCAAAAACGGCCATTTTTGGACACTAAACCTAGACGGCCCTTTACGCACGTAGACTTCGTCGCTAAAAGCCACCATTTTTGGCGATGTCAACGCCGAGTTTTTACACCCAAAAAAAGCATACCCATTTTTCGGCCAACTACACTTATGTTTTCGTCGTGGGGACCAACAACCTAGCCTTTTGTTGCTCTTAGAGTTGCACCTATACACCCCCGCTTCAGGGCTTGGAATCTTAGCATTTGACATTTTTGGGCACTGCAATGCCCAAATCTTCTGATTGTACTTTTTAGGGGGGTCATTGAAAGTGTGTGTCTAGTTGTCTCTATAGGTGAATCCACATTGCACAAAGTTACTACACCCTTGCCCCCCTCTTGTCAATCGGGTCGTAACGTGTTGTTGTTGTTCTCATAGGCGCTTGTACGATGTATTGAAACGGAACTCTCACATTCATGTACCCAGTATGGGCTAAAATTTGACTTTCACTACTTTTGAGCACTGCAGTGCCCAAATTTTTAAAAAGTTGGCAAATTTACCCGCTTCAATTCATTGTGGTGCATAGGTTCCACGAAGGGCAAGAAAGGCCAACACCTGTGCTTGCGTTGCGTTGGGTGGCATTCATGGTACCAAATATTTTTTGGCTACGGAGAGACAGACAAACGGACAGGCAAGCAGACAAACAGACAGATAGACACTGAGAGGCATACAGACAGTCCGACAGACACCCTGAGAGACGGACAGACAGGTAGACAGATGCACGACCGTGCGCGGTGATGAAGCAGACCTCTATACAGTTGTTGTGCCACTGGTCCAACACTTTCACATACGTTTTTTACCAGGGGCATTGAAGGTAGAGACAAACTTGGTTGTATGTGCGGAGTCTTGCACCATCTACAGCCATTTTAGAAATAACAACCACAAATTGTGATGAAACACTCGAAAACACGATTGACTCCGTGTTGGAAGACACCCTATAGACAACCGAATCCGCATCTACCTTCAAGGCCCCTAGTAAAAAATGTGTGTGAAAGTGTTGGACCAATGGCATAACACTTGTGCAGGAGTGTACCTCAGCACCGCGCAACGGTAGTGCACTGGAGAGTGGGGGTGTTCATCATATCAACCATTACACTACACACGGACAACCAAACTCCATCAACCAACAATGCCCCTACTAGAATAAGTGTGCCAAAGTGTTGAAGATCAAGGCAACACCTATGGAGGGGTGTATTTCATCAACATGGAATGGCGCAGTAGTTTAGAGGGGGGGATTTGATCACGTGGATGATTACATTGCACATATCGTGCACAACTGATGGCAAGACCCGATAATGGTTGCTACAGGGGGTGAGACTTTGAGGCAGGCACCCTACATAGTACATTAGAGACCTCAAAATGTTGGTTTGTAATATTTTGGGAACTGCAGCTCCCAAATGAACTCAAAACCCATTTGCATGATAATCTGGGCGGAAGGAGGTCAATATTGTGTGCGCAACGTTTTGCAGATGCATGAGGGAGCAACCGTGTGGTAGTAGGAGGACAGCCATTGTACCTGTCTCTCCGTCTGTCCATGTGTCCGTCCGTCCGTCTGTCTTGTCTTGTCTGACGGTTTGTCTTCTGTGTTTCTCTCTTTGTGTCTCTCTGTCCCACAGTCCGTCCGTCCAGTCGTCCGTCCGTCTGTGTGTTGTCTGCCTGTATGTCTGTCTATTTGTCTGTCTGTTTGTTTGCCTGTCGGTCTGTCCGTCCGTGTATGTGTCTATCTGTTCGTCCGTTTGTCGGGGTGTCCATTGGTTTGTCTCTCTGTCTATCTGTTTGTTTGTCTGCTTGCCTGTCCGTTTGTCTGTCTCTCGGTAGCCAAAAAAATTTGGTACCATGAATGCCACCCAACGCAACGCAAGCACAAGCGTTGGCCTTTCTTGCCCTTCGAGGAACCTATGCACCACAATGAATTGAAGCGGGTATATTTGCCAACTTTTTAAAAATTTGGGCACTGCAGTGCTCAAAAGTAGTGAAAGTCAAATTTTAGCCCATACTGGGTACATGAATGTGAGAGTTCCGTTTCAATACATCGTACAAGCGCCTATGAGAACAACAACAACACATTACGACCCATTTCACAATAGGGTCGCAAGCTTGGTGTAACCTTCTGCTTTTTTTTGGGCGCGGACTGCACATTGCCATGTGTCTTGTGTCACACAGGTGTGAGACTGGTGCCCTTTTTCATGTTTTGGTAATTTTGGGCGCTGCAGTGCCCAAATTCATCCACTCGCCATTTTTTTACTCCTCTTGCGCCATTTCTTTTGCAGGCATTGTCGCCCTCATTTATTGTTGCATTGGCTGCACTGGCGGCGCCTCCATTGCTTGTTGGCTACATTGGTGGTGCATTGTTTGTCACGCTTCGCATACAATCACAGTGACTGGGTCAGTAGCAGCTGTAACAAAAAGCAAACCAGAGTTTTGCATGTGTTTGCCTGTTGTCCTCCTTGCTTCATTTTTTAGGTTGCATTTTACGGTGTGGTTTGAAATGCAGCAACGGATGATTTCGAAGAATTGGATTTTTCTTTGGATGCACACTGCAGTGCCCAAATTTGAAAGGGATACATGAATTTTGACTGCAACATGTTGTACCCCCTACACACAGTCATTTTGGATAATTCACGGGATTTTAGGGGTGTTCCCTGCAGAGCGCAATTGTGCAATTTTTCAAAGTGGTTTTTCAGCCCCCGTTTTGGGGTGGTACCCATTTGGGAACTGTGGCAATTTTGGTACGTGCGTAAAGGGCCGCCTAAGCTAAATCGGCCGTAGAACCGGCTAGACGGCTCGAAATGCAACGAAACTTGGTTGTGGTGATGCGCCTTTGCTCCCCGGTCGTTTTGAGCTACTTGGATGCCGGTTTTGAGCCACGGTGTGGTCGCAAGGACTTTTGGACCGACTGCTGCTGCTGCTGCTGCTGCTTGCTGTTGCTCGCTAAAACGTGTTGCTCAGCGTTGGACCCTAAAAGGTGGTGTAAAACCTCGACAGGGTAAACCCAGCTCGGTAACCCTAAAAGGTGTTGTAAAACCTCGACAGGATAAACCCAGCTCGGTAATCAAGACTCGAACTAGGACCGAGCTGGGTCCTAGTATTGTGTAACGCATTGGGAATCACCGTGTAAGAACGACCGCTTGCTTTGCAGATGTGCTGCCACGGTCGGGATGATTTTCCTGAATTGCGGCGCAAAAACGGCTCATTTCCACCTCAAAATGGACCACTGTGTGGCGCCACGGCATGGTACATGCTTTTTGAACACCGATTTGCATTCCTTTGATAGCTCAATCGCTATGGAAGAACAACGGCCCTCATTGCAAACGCCCACTTGACACACCGGCGATTGTCCTGAACTTTCAGGACGATCGTCATGAAACAGCCCAAAAGCGGCCATTTTTGGACACTAAATGGGCCATAGAACGCGCCACACGGCTCGAAATGCAACGAAAGTTGTTTGTGGTGATGCGCCTCGGCTCCCCGGTCGTTTTGAGCTACTTGGATGCCGGTTTTGAGCGACCGTGCCGTCGCAAGGACTTTTGGCCCGCCTGTTGCTGCTGCTGCTTGCTTGTTGCTGCTAAAATGTGTTGCTCATCCTTGGACACTAAAAAGGGGTGTAAAACCTCGATAGCGCAAACCCAGCTGGGTAATCAAGACTCGAACTAGGACCGAGCTGGGTCCTAGTCTTGCGTAACGCATTGGAAATCACCGTTGAAGAAAGACCGCTTGCTTTAGAGATGTGCCTCCATGCTTACGGCGATTGTCCTGAAACACGGCTGGAAAACGGCTCATTTTCACCTCAAAATGGACCACTGCGTGGCACCACGGCGTGGTACACGCCTTATTGAACACCCATTTGCCATCATTTGGTAGCCCAATCGCCATGGAAGAACAACGGCCCTCATCGGAAACACCTGCTTGGCTTAGCGGCGATCGTCCTGAACTTTCAGGACGATCGTCCTGAAAACAGCCGAAAACAGCCCAAAAACGGCCATTTTTGGACACTAAATGGGCCGTAGAACGGGCTAGGCGGCTCGAAACGTCACGGCACTTGTTGGTGGTGATGCGCCTTTGCTCCCCGGTCGTTTTGACCTACTTGGATGCCGGTTTTGAGCCACGCTGTGGTCACAAGGACTTTTGGACCTTCTGCTTGCTTGCTTGCTGCTGCTGCTGCTGCTTGCTAAAACGCGTTGCCCACCCTTGGCCCCTAAAAGGTGGTGTAAAACCTCGACAGGGTAAACCCAGCTCGGTAATCAAGACTCGAACTAGGACCGAGCTGGGTCCTAGTCTTGCGTAACGCATGGGAAATCAACGTTGAAGAAAGACCGCTTGCTTTAGAGATTTGCCTCCATGCTTACGGCGATTGTCCTGAAACATGGCTGGAAAACGGCTCATTTTCACCTCAAAATGGACCACCGCGTGACGCCACGGCGTGGTACACGCCTTATTGAACACCCATTCGCCATCCTTTAATAGCCCAATCGCCATGAAAGAACAACGGCCCTCATAGGAAACACCTGCTTGGCGCAGCGGCGATCGTCCTGAATTTTGAGGACGATCGTCTTGACAACAGCCGAAAACAGCCCAAAAACGGCCATTTTTGGACACTAAATCGGCCGTAGAACGGGCTAGATGGCTCAAAATGCAACCAAACTTGTTTGCGGTGATGCGCCTTGGCTCCCCGGTCATTTTGAGCTGCTTGGATGCTGGTTTTGAGCCGCGGTGTGGTCTCAAGGACTTTTTATGCGCCTGCTGATGCTGCTGCTTGCTGCTGCTTGCTGCTGCTGCTTGCTAAAATGTGTTGCTCACCCTTGCCCCCTCAAAGGTGGTGTAAAACCTCGACAGGGTAAACCCAGCTCGGTAATCAAGACTTGAACTAGGACCGAGCTGGGTCCTAGTCTTGCTTAACGCATTGGAAATCACCGTTGAAGAAAGACCGCTTGCTTTAGAGATGTGCCTCCATGCTTACGGCGATTGTCCTGAAACACGGCTGGAAAACGGCTCATTTCCACCTCAAAATGGACCACTGTGTGGCGCCACGGCATGGTACATGCTTTTTGAACACCGATTTGCATTCCTTTGATAGCTCAATCGCTATGGAAGAACAACGGCCCTCATTGCAAACGCCCACTTGACACACCGGCGATTGTCCTGAACTTTCAGGACGATCGTCATGAAACAGCCCAAAAGCGGCCATTTTTGGACACTAAATGGGCCATAGAACGCGCCACACGGCTCGAAATGCAACGAAAGTTGTTTGTGGTGATGCGCCTCGGCTCCCCGGTCGTTTTGAGCTACTTGGATGCCGGTTTTGAGCGACCGTGCCGTCGCAAGGACTTTTGGCCCGCCTGTTGCTGCTGCTGCTTGCTTGTTGCTGCTAAAATGTGTTGCTCATCCTTGGACCCTAAAAAGGGGTGTAAAACCTCCATAGCGCAAACCCAGCTGGGTAATCAAGACTCGAACTAGGACCGAGCTGGGTCCTAGTCTTGCGTAACGCATTGGAAATCACCGTTGAAGAAAGACCGCTTGCTTTAGAGATGTGCCTCCATGCTTACGGCGATTGTCCTGAAACACGGCTGGAAAACGGCTCATTTTCACCTCAAAATGGACCACTGCGTGGCACCACGGCGTGGTACACGCCTTATTGAACACCCATTTGCCATCATTTGGTAGCCCAATCGCCATGGAAGAACAACGGCCCTCATCGGAAACACCTGCTTGGCTTAGCGGCGATCGTCCTGAACTTTCAGGACGATCGTCCTGAAAACAGCCGAAAACAGCCCAAAAACGGCCATTTTTGGACACTAAATGGGCCGTACAACGGGCTAGACGGCTCGAAACGTCACGGCACTTGTTGGTGGTGATGCGCCTTTGCTCCCCAGTCGTTTTGGGCTACTTGGATGCCGGTTTTGAGCCACGCTGTGGTCACAAGGACTTTTGGACCTTCTGCTTGCTTGCTTGCTGCTGCTGCTGCTGCTTGCTAAAACGCGTTGCCCACCCTTGGCCCCTAAAAGGTGGTGTAAAACCTCGACAGGGTAAACCCAGCTCGGTAATCAAGACTCGAACTAGGACCGAGCTGGGTCCTAGTCTTGCGTAACGCATGGGAAATCAACGTTGAAGAAAGACCGCTTGCTTTAGAGATGTGCCTCCATGCTTACGGCGATTGTCCTGAAACACGGCTGGAAAACGGCTCATTTCCACCTCAAAATGGACCACTGTGTGGCGCCACGGCATGGTACATGCTTTTTGAACACCGATTTGCATTCCTTTGATAGCTCAATCGCTATGGAAGAACAACGGCCCTCATTGCAAACGCCCACTTGACACACCGGCGATTGTCCTGAACTTTCAGGACGATCGTCATGAAACAGCCCAAAAGCGGCCATTTTTGGACACTAAATGGGCCATAGAACGCGCCACACGGCTCGAAATGCAACGAAAGTTGTTTGTGGTGATGCGCCTCGGCTCCCCGGTCGTTTTGAGCTACTTGGATGCCGGTTTTGAGCGACCGTGCCGTCGCAAGGACTTTTGGCCCGCCTGTTGCTGCTGCTGCTTGCTTGTTGCTGCTAAAATGTGTTGCTCATCCTTGGACCCTAAAAAGGGGTGTAAAACCTCCATAGCGCAAACCCAGCTGGGTAATCAAGACTCGAACTAGGACCGAGCTGGGTCCTAGTCTTGCGTAACGCATTGGAAATCACCGTTGAAGAAAGACCGCTTGCTTTAGAGATGTGCCTCCATGCTTACGGCGATTGTCCTGAAACACGGCTGGAAAACGGCTCATTTTCACCTCAAAATGGACCACTGCGTGGCACCACGGCGTGGTACACGCCTTATTGAACACCCATTTGCCATCATTTGGTAGCCCAATCGCCATGGAAGAACAACGGCCCTCATCGGAAACACCTGCTTGGCTTAGCGGCGATCGTCCTGAACTTTCAGGACGATCGTCCTGAAAACAGCCGAAAACAGCCCAAAAACGGCCATTTTTGGACACTAAACGGGCCGTAGAACGGGCTAGACGGCTCGAAACGTCACGGCACTTGTTGGTGGTGATGCGCCTTTGCTCCCCGGTCGTTTTGGGCTACTTGGATGCCGGTTTTGAGCCACGCTGTGGTCACAAGGACTTTTGGACCTTCTGCTTGCTTGCTTGCTGCTGCTGCTGCTGCTTGCTAAAACGCGTTGCCCACCCTTGGCCCCTAAAAGGTGGTGTAAAACCTCGACAGGGTAAACCCAGCTCGGTAATCAAGACTCGAACTAGGACCGAGCTGGGTCCTAGTCTTGCGTAACGCATGGGAAATCAACGTTGAAGAAAGACCGCTTGCTTTAGAGATGTGCCTCCATGCTTACGGCGATTGTCCTGAAACACGGCTGGAAAACGGCTCATTTCCACCTCAAAATGGACCACTGTGTGGCGCCACGGCATGGTACATGCTTTTTGAACACCGATTTGCATTCCTTTGATAGCTCAATCGCTATGGAAGAACAACGGCCCTCATTGCAAACGCCCACTTGACACACCGGCGATTGTCCTGAACTTTCAGGACGATCGTCATGAAACAGCCCAAAAGCGGCCATTTTTGGACACTAAATGGGCCATAGAACGCGCCACACGGCTCGAAATGCAACGAAAGTTGTTTGTGGTGATGCGCCTCGGCTCCCCGGTCGTTTTGAGCTACTTGGATGCCGGTTTTGAGCGACCGTGCCGTCGCAAGGACTTTTGGCCCGCCTGTTGCTGCTGCTGCTTGCTTGTTGCTGCTAAAATGTGTTGCTCATCCTTGGACCCTAAAAAGGGGTGTAAAACCTCGATAGCGCAAACCCAGCTGGGTAATCAAGACTCGAACTAGGACCGAGCTGGGTCCTAGTCTTGCGTAACGCATTGGAAATCACCGTTGAAGAAAGACCGCTTGCTTTAGAGATGTGCCTCCATGCTTACGGCGATTGTCCTGAAACACGGCTGGAAAACGGCTCATTTTCACCTCAAAATGGACCACTGCGTGGCACCACGGCGTGGTACACGCCTTATTGAACACCCATTTGCCATCATTTGGTAGCCCAATCGCCATGGAAGAACAACGGCCCTCATCGGAAACACCTGCTTGGCTTAGCGGCGATCGTCCTGAACTTTCAGGACGATCGTCCTGAAAACAGCCGAAAACAGCCCAAAAACGGCCATTTTTGGACACTAAATGGGCCGTAGAACGGGCTAGACGGCTCGAAACGTCACGGCACTTGTTGGTGGTGATGCGCCTTTGCTCCCCGGTCGTTTTGACCTACTTGGATGCCGGTTTTGAGCCACGCTATGGTCACAAGGACTTTTGGACCTTCTGCTTGCTTGCTTGCTGCTGCTGCTGCTGCTTGCTAAAACGCGTTGCCCACCCTTGGCCCCTAAAAGGTGGTGTAAAACCTCGACAGGGTAAACCCAGCTCGGTAATCAAGACTCGAACTAGGACCGAGCTGGGTCCTAGTCTTGCGTAACGCATGGGAAATCAACGTTGAAGAAAGACCGCTTGCTTTAGAGATTTGCCTCCATGCTTACGGCGATTGTCCTGAAACATGGCTGGAAAACGGCTCATTTTCACCTCAAAATGGACCACCGCGTGACGCCACGGCGTGGTACACGCCTTATTGAACACCCATTCGCCATCCTTTAATAGCCCAATCGCCATGAAAGAACAACGGCCCTCATAGGAAACACCTGCTTGGCGCAGCGGCGATCGTCCTGAATTTTGAGGACGATCGTCTTGACAACAGCCGAAAACAGCCCAAAAACGGCCATTTTTGGACACTAAATCGGCCGTAGAACGGGCTAGATGGCTCAAAATGCAACCAAACTTGTTTGCGGTGATGCGCCTTGGCTCCCCGGTCATTTTGAGCTGCTTGGATGCTGGTTTTGAGCCGCGGTGTGGTCTCAAGGACTTTTTATGCGCCTGCTGATGGTGCTGCTTGCTGCTGCTTGCTGCTGCTGCTTGCTAAAATGTGTTGCTCACCCTTGCCCCCTCAAAGGTGGTGTAAAACCTCGACAGGGTAAACCCAGCTCGGTAATCAAGACTTGAACTAGGACCGAGCTGGGTCCTAGTCTCGCTTAACGCATTGGAAATCACCGTTGAAGAAAGACCGCTTGCTTTAGAGATGTGCCTCCATGCTTACGGCGATTGTCCTGAAACACGGCTGGAAAACGGCTCATTTTCACCTCAAAATGGACCACTGCGTGGCACCACGGCGTGGTACACGCCTTATTGAACACCCATTTGCCATCATTTGGTAGCCCAATCGCCATGGAAGAACAACGGCCCTCATCGGAAACACCTGCTTGGCTTAGCGGCGATCGTCCTGAACTTTCAGGACGATCGTCCTGAAAACAGCCGAAAACAGCCCAAAAACGGCCATTTTTGGACACTAAATGGGCCGTAGAATGGGCTAGACGTCTCGAAACGTCACAACACTTGTTTGTGGCCATGCGCATTTGCTTCCCGGTCGTTTTGACCTACTTGGATGCCGGTTTTGAGCCACGATGTGGTCACAAGGACTTTTGGACCTTCTGCTTGCTTGCTTGCTGCTGCTGCTGCTGCTTGCTAAAACGTGTTGCCCACCCTTGGGCCCTAAAAGGTGGTGTAAAACCTCGATAGGGTAAACCCAGCTCGGTAATCAAGACTCCAACTAGGACCGAGCTGGGTCCTAGTCTTGCGTAACGCATGGGAAATCAACGTTGAAGAAAGACCGCTTGCTTTAGAGATGTGCCTCCATGGTTACGGCGATTGTCCTTGAAAACGGCTCATTTTCACCTCAAAATGGACCACTGCGTGGCACCACGGCGTGGTACACGCCGTATTGAACACCCATTTCTTAGGAGGCCCATAGTGCCCCCTATCGCTTTAGCGAAAAAAGAGGTGATGGGTGGTGTTTTGCGTATGGTAAAATGGGGGTTCAAATTTGCATTTTTTCATCAGGCTGGGCTCTGCAGAGCCCAGACCAGCCGTGTAAGCCATTTCTGGCCCCAATATTACACATCTTAGATCTCTGGGCTCTTCAAAGCCCAGGTTCCAAGTTATACCCTCTGTACCCACCCCCGGTACAACACTCGGCACCTGTATACAGTGGTCAAGTGGCCACGCTACATGGAGCTGGGTTAAGTGGTATACCCTCGTTGACATTGTAGCACATTCAACCTAAACATTGTCCCCGGACAGGTCAGCAGTAAGAGTATTCAAGGATACAACTCCTACATACATTACAAGTGGGCGATGATCCAAGACGCGTACCACACCAGGCATCACATATTCTAGATGGAACTGCCTAAACAAGGCTTATATTAGGATTTTTCAACAACCTGGGCTCTGCAGAGCCCAGAGTTCATAAACTTGGTGCTTGAGGGGTGCTTATTAGGGTCTCCCTATTTGCTCGGCTCTGCAGAGCCCAGATCTTCACAACTTCCCATTTTGCCCCCTTTTGTGTGACATAATAGCGCTATGACACTTCGAAACTTATTCCACATGTGGTCTGGTAGTGTTTTTTTTTATGCCTTTCTGCCGCGTTGCTGTTGTATCGTGTATTACAATGGTGCAGCCATGGCATTGTGTAAGTATGACAGTCGCCATTCAGGAGTACGCTGCAACAAGCCTTGGACTGTTTGCACGCAGTGTAGTCCAACAGTGTCCAGTGGGGTAGTGTTTCTATTGTTGTGGCGCGTCCGATACTATGGGAGTTTAAGGACACATTGTTTGCAATATACCCTAATCTATTGAAGTTGGTTTTTATGCATACTGTGCTGTGCTCGTACATTTACTATCTGGTCATACGTCTCGTATATTAAGTACATGTAACATGCTATCTTCCTTTTATAACAGCCATGGCTGATTTGCCACATGCTAGACGTACAGAGGTGGATGTACCGGGTTCCGGCCAGGATACTGAAGGAGATGAGGCTGTAGGACCTGTACCCTTACCGGTCCCATCAACCAGTGGAACAGCAGCGCGTGCTGCAGCTACGCTCGCCTTGCAAGAGGCTATTATGTTTACGGGGTCAGCACCCCCATCCCCACCGCGGCCACCAAAGCTTGTCCCCAAGGACCAACCAACCCCACCAAAGGCCTCCCTCAATGACCCATTGACTCCAAAGACAATGGAGTTGCTGAGGGACAACAGTGGTGACCAGGCACGATGGTTCGTGCAGTACATTTGGGGGCTTCGTGCACGGTTCCGTTTTGCATTGCGGAACCCAATGCGCAACCCCCTCGTCACATGGCAACAAGGGGATCGGATATGCCGATCCCATTTTCTGTCACGCAGCGAGGAGCGGGCTGCATTGATCCTGGATACACTGAATCCAGAATCACGTCCCCCTGTTGAGTTGTCTCCCCATCCCCGTATCCCACCTCCTCGGCCACTTCCTCCCCCGGATGCCGACCAACCCACACTTACACAGATTGATCGGCACCCCTCCGATCGCCAGCACGTCAGGTCCCTTCCATTACCCGTGGAAGCAGACCGCACCGGTGGGCAGTCAAAATACAGCCTGTTGCCACTAGTGACTGTACCACATCGAGGCACCCCCCCCGCCCTGAGTCACAGTTCAGTCACCTCCAGTGGTAGGCGGTCAGTTAGCGCCCCGCTGCCCCTGTCTGATAATGCACTACCCCCAAGGAGTTCCCTCCTGCATCCCCCCCCGCGCACTTCTCTGTTGCCCACTGCCGCTTATGCGGACAACCGACATACCCCCAGGTACTCACTTTTGCCACATGCGCATGTAGGATTGTCGCCAGATGTGGCTCCATCTGCCCCCCCACAACCATCTACTATCCCGGTAAAGAAGGATGGTCGGTATCGGTCACGGTGGTCATTACTACCTGATATGCCCCCGGCCAAATACTGGAAAACTCTGTGATGCATTAAGTGGTTGGTCAACCCCCCAAATGGGTGGTATGCACCCCCAACTATCATTTCTTCGGACCTTGGGCTCTGCAGAGCCCAGCTTGCGCCAAATGCTACTTTTACCCCTTCTCAATTCTTTGCTTGTGGCACGTCCCTCCCTCTTTTTCCTCTGTCTATTACACGGCCCGCCATTCCTGATTACGGGACGCTAGGCTCTGCAGAGCCCAGCACTCATAACCTTGGTACTTGGGGGGTGCTTACTGGGGTTTCTCTGTTGGCTGGGCTCTGCAGAGCCCAGACCTTCACCACTTCCCATTTTGCCCCCTTTTTTGTGCTAGTCTACGCCTCTAGTCACCTGTTCTGGTCACCACCTTTTCCTGTTGTGCCACCCAGACTGTCTTGTAACTATGGCACCGGTTTCTATGTCGTTGCATGTCAGCTACATGCGGTCTCTTTGTAAGACAGAATGGCGCATTGGTCGCCAAATGATATTGTTGCCTTTGCGCCATGGTGTGGCAAAGGAATTCATAAGATTCTGTGCGGGTCTACGTGTCAACAAGCGGACCCGCATTACGATTGACCGCATTCGCAAGGTGTTGGCACGAAAACAATGGCCGCGTTGGCTAACTAATTTTTCCAAGGAGGCCTATTATGTATGGCTGGGGATGCGTCGCATGGCCTTGCCACAAGCGGCTGTCCCAAGTGGTGAGAGCACCATTGCTGTAATGCGGGCAGACAGCCGCAAGCTGGTGCACGCTGGTATCACCAAGCCATCCTGGTTGTCTATTGCAGACCAGGGGGCATTACAGTTCCGGAAACTGTGGCATAGCATTGTTCGCCGTGATGTTGTGGTGTGGGTGGATAACTGGTGGCATGCCCAGTTTGGGGCCAATCCGGTGAAACCCAATGTCTGTCTAGATGTGACTGCCATAGCGGTGTTGCACACAACCCCCCTTCCTCATTTTCTTGGCCACCCGAGTCTGGGTGACCTAGTGGACCGGGTGGACACAGTGGCCATGGCAGTTGTTCAACAGCACAGAGAAATGTTGAAGGTGTGCACTGATATGTGCAATACACCCATTTCTCGGAGAACCATCCGTGCCCCCCTCGATGTTGCCCGGGAGGCTGGTAGACAGCAACTCTTTTGGAAACCATTCGGCATATATGAGTCCTGTACAGGTCAGAACCAGGAGCTCTTGGATCTCCTCGATATGCTACGCACTACCCAACGGCATTGTCAAAAACCTATGGCATTGCTCGTTGATTGCAACATCCACTACCGGGTGCTCAAATTTTTGTACTCTAGAGCAACCATTGACTGGAATTTTCCGGATTGGTTGCGGGGTATCTCGTTGATTTACGGCGTCTGGCACCCCTACAAACATGTTTGCAATATCATTTGGCGTAAATTCTTTCCTCTGTTTTCGTACATCACCGCTCCCGTGTTTGGGGCCGGTGCGCGCATATATAACCATCCCAAACTCATTGTAATAGAGAAAACCATCGCTGCCCTTCTTCTCTCGGCCCCGGACATACGGGCACAACTTCGGCTAAAAAATTACCCTGTTTGAGGGACGCGCCAACCAAGCAGCCCTAAACACACAGGATGGGTTGCGCATCCTTCGGGGCCTTGAATCCCTCCTGAATTATTACCTCCCAGCCATCTTTGTAGTAGGACACTTAGTGCGCAATTGCACTTAGGCTGGGCGCGCCGACTGGACTGGTATAGTGGCCACGTGTGTACTTCAGCGCTGCGTGGGTCTGCTTGTTGACCTAGCCGGTCCAGCTGCAGCAAAAATGGACTATGTCCGTACCATATGCTGTGCACTTCTGTACAATACACAATGGCACGACGACACGCCTGGTGCTGCCCATGTGGAGGAATGTTGTGACGCCCTGCTTGCAAAATTGCGGGCACGGTGCAAGCAACACCCCGACAAGCACACGGCGGATGAGGCTGGTGACCTATTCCGCACCATGCCCCCCGTCAGGAGGCACGTGCAACGGAGTCCCTCTCCGAAAGTGTGTGTGTTGAGGTGCGCGACAGGTTATGGGCACTCATGCGTGGTGCAGGACGGGAGGAGCATCCAACTGTGCGATGGTCCTCGGGTCCAGTTAGTGTGGTTGAGGCAGAAAGAGACACAACGTACGTGTTCCCCGAAAAGGGAACCGGGGGTACCCTAACAGTTGTGTTCATGAAATCTATTCTAAAGCGCTTTCTGCGCACCCTAGTAGGTGGACAAGGGCTCCGCGATGATGCCATGGCTTACATACGTCAACATATCCCACTTAGGCCACCTGTGAACCGCCGCGAGGCCCGGGCAGCTGTAGAAACAGTTGGGTTCATACCAATTGCAATCGAGCACATTGTTCCCCCAGTGCCAAATGCAATGTTCATTGATCATGTGCGTGCCCCCCCTGAGGATGGCGTACCTGTGATCCGGGCGAGGGATGCTGTAGATGTTGATGCCCTGTCTGATGGCCCTGTACCTGTTGTGCTCAGTGAGGAGTTGCGTGAATTTGACCTGATAGACTTAGAATAATCACGGGGGGGGGTGGCAATGCAGATCCCCCCCCCCCCCCAAGACAGGCCAATCTGCCGTGTACAGGCCCCTTATTGCTGTACCCCAGAGTCTGGGCTCTGCAGAGCCCAGCTTTCTCCGCCACTGAGTTTTTAGGGGTTGTAATATTGGTTTTTGACTCTCTAGGCTCTGCAGAGCCCAGCCGGTCCCCACTGTCTGATATGTACCCGTATCTGGTCATTTTCAGTCGGTTTCTTGTTGCTTTCATAGACTCAGATTGATCATCGACGGGGTTGGCAATGCAACCCCCCCCCCCCCCAGACAGGCAAATTTGATGTTACACCCCTGCTATCACTGTACCCCAAGTCTCTGGGCTCTGCAGAGCCCAGCTTTGCCTGACACTGAGTTTTAAGGGGTCGTATTACTGGTTGTTGTTACTCTGGGCTCTGTAGAGCCCAGCCTGTCACCAGTGCCCGATATGTACTCCCATCTGGTCATTTGCTGTTCCTTTCTTAGGGCTGGGCTAGTCCTGGACCATGCCATCTTCGTGCTTTGATCTGTGCACACATCTCCATTCTTTCGTATTGTAGTGTGCACCCGCTGCGTCAGTCTGTGTGATCCTCGAAGAGGTGTGCCTGGCACTGCTGTACTCACTCTTACGATTATCGGAGTTAAATTGCCACAAGCAGGTTTGGCTGTGGTGTTGCAGGCCATTTGCACAGGCCCAATTTCCAGCTGGTTCATACCTTGTGTCAACGAGGGACTTTTTAGTGGGCCTGTTTGATGCTGTGACCATCAATGTGCCCTGGACATTGTACTTGGGATGCCTCCGCAGTGATTTATTGTTTTGAAGACAGTTTTGGCTATTTCAACCCATGTGGGTGCCAATTTGAATGCTTTGATCCGACTAATTTGCTGTCCGAATCTGCCATTTGCCACCATTGATGCTTTGAACTGTGTGATTGTTGTGCCGTTTTTGGTGACTTGATTTGTCCTGTAAAGTCCGTGTGTTTTTGGACCATGTGTGACATACCAAACGAAGTTGCCATGGATGGCAACACCGCTGAGACACCAGCGATGGACACACTGGAAGCCGAGAAAGTGGACGCACTGCAGTCAGAGCCCTCCATAGAGGATGCTGTACAGGGCAGCACTGTTGCTGGGGCCAGCCAGGCCAGTCAATCTCCCTCGCAAGTGGTGAACAAGGGTCGTGTCGCAAGGAAGATGGGCAGTATCAAGGACTCCTCAACCGTACTGGCCATTCAAAACTACGTGGAGGTGCGGAGAGCGAAGGTGCCGCGCAAGGAACTGAAGATTGACAGGTGCATGGAGTATGGCCAATCCAGGATCATGGATTGGGACCACGTGGCGGAGGTGAAGGAGGACCGACTGGCAAACCCCCCCGATGGCCGACTGCAGCTTCTGGTTTGGGACGACAAAGGTATGGGATTGTTGCGACGCAACTCGATCAACGTAATTGGCTACGTGGCCTGCCCTGTGTGACCTGCCATGCTGTTGTATTTAGTGGGAGCCCTGTGGGTGATTGGAGGCCAACACGGCGTTGCGGCGTGTGATGAAATTTGCAAGGATGTGACAGCAAGGATGGGCGAGGTCGAGGACTGGATGACTAACTTTGACGTGCGCATCATCAAGTTTGATACATCCGTCGAGATCAGGCGAAAGTTGGCCGGACAACACAATAGGGCGCAGCACAGTGGGCGTGAGAGCAGTGTACCCCAACTGTTGAACAATTTCCTACAACTGGCGGCTGAGGACACACAATGCAAGAAGACAGTTGTCACCTTGATGTGTGAGGCAATCGTGGAGGCGGGGCTGACTGCAAAATCCGGCAACACGGAGACAATCGTCAAGCAAATGAGGCCAGCTGCCCATATGGCCCTGACCTGTGGTGCCACCTTCACGGACGCACTCGGCAAGATGGTGGAACGCAAGCAGGTGATTGCCCTTTACACAATGCGATGCTTTGCTGGAATGCAACCCGACAATTTGTGGCGCGTATGCAACTACATGGCCTCGCCGAAGAGTACGGTACCGGGCTTCCAGAAGCTGGCAAAGGAGCTCCGCGCTGGGGAATTGTGGTGGTATCACTTTGGTCATCCCGACATGCCAGTTGAGCGCATCCACCCTTCACGACGTATGCTGTTGCTTTGTAAGCCCCTGCCTTTTGTTGTGATTGGGCCGCTGCGACAGGGAGCCTGGATGAAGTGTAATGACCAATTTCAGTGTGACAGCTTGGGTCTGCTGGGCTCTGCAGAGCCCAGGATCCCCTGGGTTGCCAATTGACTGCATGCAAGCTTGCAAAGAGACGTTGGATCTGTTGGATTGTTCGAACTTCCGCAACTTCACTCATGATGACCGGTGCACTCTTGCCTAATGATGTCCAAGCCCCCCCCCCCCCCGGGAGAACCCCTAATTCACCATTTTGGTCATGCTAGGCTCTGCAAAGCCCAGATGGAGGGAGTTGACCAATTTCACACGCCATATTACCATTTAGAGAGTTCTGGGCTCTGCAGAGCCCAGGATCCCCTGGGATGCCAATTGACTGCATGTACAGAGACGCTTGATCTGTTGGATTGTCCGACCTTCCGCAACTTCACTCCCGATTACCGATGCACTGTTGCCTAATGATGCCCAACCCCCCCCCCCCCCCGGGTCACCCCCTAATTCACCATTTTGGTCATGCCCGGCTCTGCAGAGCCCAGATGGAAGGATTTGACCAATTTCAGACGCCATATTACCACCTTGAGAGTTCCGGGCTCTGCAGAGCCCAGGATCCCCTGGGATGCCAATTGACTGCATGTACAGAGATGCTGGATGTGTTGGATTGTCCGAACTTCCGCAACTTCACTCCCGATTACCAGTGCACTCTTGCCTAATGATGTCCAAGCCCCCCCCCCCGCCCCCGGGACACCCCCTAATTCACCATTTTCGTCATGCTAGGCTCTGCAGAGCCCAGATGGAGGGAGTTGACCAAATTTCAGACGCCATATTACCATTTAGAGAGTTCTGGGCTTTGCAGAGCCCAGGATCCCCTGGGATGCCAATCGACTGCATGTACAGAGACGCTGGACTTGTTGAAGCTTCCTTGACGCTGGACTTGTTGACCACTGCGGCCTGGCCTATTGATGTCCCAGGAACCCCCCCCCCCCCGGGCCACCCCTTAAGTTGCCAATTTAGTCATGCTGGGCTCTGCAGAGCCCAGATGAACCACAGTGACCAATTTCAGCCTTCATGTTACCAATTTGACAGTATTGGGCTCTGCAGAGCCCAGGATCCAACAAAATGCAAATTTACGCTTTGCCGGATCGCTGTGACTTGGCGGATCGCTGCCCTCCTGCCCTCATCTATGGCTCCTGTACACACAGGCACAAAGACCGAAGTGGCTCGCATCTCAAAGAAGTTTAGTCACCGTCTGGCGAATTTTGGTGCATGGCAAGGGAGCTGGGAGTACAGCGAGAGCACGCCCTGGCCACCGCTCCGAGCGCTGTTGAAGGCAGGTCTGTGGGTCAGCGATCGAGAAGATGTCGAAGCCCATCGCAGACTGCTTGTGAGACCAGTGTTGAACCCAGCTGTTGAGGTGTCTGGTGGCGAGGTGGCAAAGGTCAATGTTGGCAAGGGGTCAGAATCTGGAGAAATTTGGGCGTACGATGGATCGGTGACCGCAGTCCCAAATGAGATCAAAATGCTGAAGTACAATCTCGTCATTGTTGAAGTCCCGCGGCGTGGAGGGTGGATCCCTGGTGCGCAGATCGTGCGTGTGCTGTCTCAAGGGGTACTTGGCGCCTTTCATGGACACCATGGGGATTTGGTCGCCGTGGAACAACACTTGCGGTCGCAATTGGAAGATTTGTACCCAACGGCTTTGCGCATGGCTGTGTACCACCTGGGGCGCCGAGAAGAGCCATATTTGTTTGAGCAGTCAACCTTGTTGCTGGTGAAGACCCATGGGCTGGGCCCTGCAGTGCCGCACTTCCTCACACAAAAGTCGTTCACCGAAGGTCTGTGGCTGGGTCTGGCTATTTTGTGGTGGTTGGTGAATTTGCTGGAGGACCCCAACGACGACTCGGACGACACGCACATGGATGGTGATGCATCGCGCTGCCTATGGGCACTGTACTATGGCCGCCGCCCCGACCTGATCAGCCTGGGCTGTATTCACTTGCCTGTCCCGTTGAATTGCGCATGGGGTGTACTATCCGATGGTCCCTACAATGCAGCTGATGTGGTGAACCTGCTGAAGACGAGCGTCCGGAAAGGGCACACGGAGGAGGATGTTGAGTGGCGGAGTGTCACGCACTGGGCAAGCACCGGGCAGCCGCTGTTCCGGCAGGAAGCCCCTGACCAGGCAGCAGACGCGGACACGAGTGAGTCAGAAGTCGAGGAGGTGCCGGATCCGCAAACTCCCAAGCCGAAGGGGAGAAACACCGAAAAGCAGCGGCAGAAAGAGCATGGGAAGGCGGAGCGCGAGTCGCGGAAGCAAGAGGAGGCACGGGAGAAGCAACGTAAGAAGGAGGAGAAGGAGAAGGAGAAAAAGGCAAGAGAGGACGAACGAGCAAATCGCGAGAGGAAAGAAGAGGAGGATAAGTTGGCAACGGCAGCCGCTGGGGCGTCCCCATCGCAGAAAAAAAGGGCAGTTGAGGGCCTGCAGGCCACCCTGCAACGTGGTGTCCGGGTTGGCTTGTCCAAGAGCAACGGCAAGAGCAACGGCAAGTGACTAGAGGCCCCACATACCGCTGGATCATGACTGTCGCTGGACCATACCGGACATACAACCACAGACGCGTCCGTGTTACTGTGCTGGTTTTGTGAGCGCCTGATGTGACTGGGCCTGTCCTGTGTAGTCCCAAATGGTTGTGGGACAGTGAATGATGTGCCTGTTTGACGCTGTACGTGTTTGTGGCTGAATTTGACGCTCATTTTTTTGATTTGCACTGAGCTGGGCTCTGCAGAGCCCAGCTTGCCAGATTTGCTTGATTTGCCCCCGAATATGAACAATTTTATTCTGCTGGGCTCTGCAGAGCCCAGCATGCTGTTTCAGGCCAATTTGCATGCTTTTTGGTGGTACGCAGTGCTGCTTTCATCTCAACAGTGTCCCTGTGTCCCTGTGTGAATTTGGTTGTATCAACACAACATTGTGCTCTGGCATTTCTTTTGGTACGTCCCTCGTTGACACAGTGTGCCAACTGTCGAGTTTTCTCACAATTGTGGTCCATATACGGTGCCAGGTTTGTGTGTATGAGCCCCAGATCATTTATTATTTGCTATTTTTTTACCAGTCCATGCCCTGCAAAGTCCAGATGCCTTTTGTAACCCTGATTTGGTCCTGACATGTTCTGTTGTCCGTGCCTGGGCCCTGCAGAGCTCAGCTGAACGTGTCTGTCATTTCGAGTTTACCAGGTATGCCCTGAGTCCAATTTCAAGTCAGTAGTTTGGGCACAGGTTTGCTTTTTATCGCTGAGCCACGTTTTATTCCTCGCTGTCAAGTATGCTCAATTGCATTGATCTGTTGGGCCTGTGTCTTTTCATTTCTCCAGCGGTTGACAGTGCGTATGTTGGACAGTGGCCTGACAAAACGGCCTTTTTTGGACACTAAATCGGCCGTAGAACGGGCTAGACGGCTCGAAATGCGACGAAACTTGTTTGTGGTGATGCGCCTTGGCTCCCCGGTCGTTTTGAGCTACTTGGATGCCGGTTTTGAGCCGCGGTGTGGTCTCAAGGACTTTTCAAGCGCCTGCTGCTGCTGCTGCTGCTTGCTGCTTGCTGCTTGCTGCTGCTAAAACGTGTTGCTCACCCTTGGCCCCTAAAAGGTGGTGTAAAACCTGGACAGGGTAAAACCAGCTCGGTAATTAAGGTTTTACAACCCCTCTTGTGGTCCAAGGCGAGCAACGCATTTTAGCAGCAATAGTAACTAGAGTAAGAAGCAAGCAAGCAGTGCGAAACTCTTTGCGGGGATAACGTGGCTCGAATCCGTCATCCAAGTAGCTCAAAACGACCGCAGGGCAGATGCGCATCGCCCACAACCACTTTTTTCGCCATTTTGAGCCGGGTTTACCTTGTGGAGGTTTTACGACCCTTCTTAGGCTCTAGGGTGAGCAACACATTTTACCACCAACAATAGCAGCATTGGCACCAACAACAACACACAGTTCAAACCTCTTTTAACTGCAAAGCAAATGCGCATCACTTGCAACAAGGTATGTGCCTCTTCGAGACGTCTAGCCCATTTCATGGTCAATTTAGTGTCCAAAAATGGCCGTTTTGGGGTGGCTTTCAGAGGATCGCTATGAAAGTTCAGGACAATCGCCATTGTGTCAAGTAGGCATCTCCAATGTCCAATGAGGGCCATTCTTCTTCCACAACCATTGGGCTATCAAATGATTGCAAATGGGTGTTCAATAAGGCGTCTTTCACACTGTGGTGCCACACAATGGTCCATTTTGAGGTAAAAATAAGCGGTTTGGCCCCTTTTTTAGGATGTCGGTCGTGATCGTGCGGTAGCATCTCCAATGTAGGCTATTTTTCTTTCAGAACAATTTCCTATGTGTTGAGCCACACTAGGACCCAGCTGGGTCCTAGCCGAAATTCTTGATTACCGACTTGCGTTTGCCACTGGAGGTATGACGGTGCTTCTTAGGGTCCAAGGTGAGCAACACATTTTAGGAGCATCATCAAGTAACTAGCACAACTAACCCCGTTGCCGGGACACGTTGACTCAAAACTGGTCTCCAAGTAACTCAAAACGACCGTAAGGGAAATGCCCCTCACTTGCAAGAAGGTTTGTGCAATTTTGAGCCGTCTAGCCCATGTTATGGCTGGTTTGGTGTTCAAAAATCACTCCCTCGAAAGTTCAAGATGATCACCGGTGTGCCAAACAGGTGTTTGCCATGAGGACGGTTCTTCTTTCACGGTGAATGGGCTATGCAATGATTGCAAATGGGTGTTCAATGATGCGTTTGTTGCGCCGTGGTGGCATACTGTGATCCATTTTGAAGTGCAAATGAGCCGTTTTCCAATTTCTTTTTTTTGCAACATTATTGTTGTGAAAAGATACGTGGATCACAAGTGTGTCAAGCAGGCATCACCAATGAAGGCTCTTCTTCTTCCATGATGATTGGGCTGTCAAGTGATCGCAACTAGGTGTTCAATGAAGCATCTCTCATGCCTTTGAATCCATTTTAATGTGCAAATGAGCCAATTTCATGGTGCAAATGACCCCCTTTTGATCCTGTTCTCCAGATGATCGTTTTGAAAGGTCAAGTGCCACCTCCAACTGGATCACCGCCCTAACCATCACCTAACCTAGCCTAACCTGGCCTGACCTAACCTGACCTAACCTAACCTAACCTCACCTTAACATAACCTGGACCATCACCAATCAAGCAAACATCTCCAATGCAGGCCATTCTTCTTCCACGGCACGTTCCGGGTCAACATATTTTTTGGGTCACTGTGGGAGAGCACCTGACGCGGCGTGCGCGCGGCGCGGAGATTTAGCGGTCTGGCGTGACCAGGCAGCTGCAGCTTCTGTCCCTAGGGCCCCTTGTCTAGGGGTTTGGAGCCTTGTCCATGATACTCTTGAGTTGAACCACTGCACTAAGTTGTTCCATCAAACAGTCCATGCTTTGAGCAACAGATGGTGCGAGAAGAGGAGCTAGACAAATGTCGTTTGTTGCTCTTTGAAGATCCCGCCCTCTAAGCTCAGCCCCGGCGTGTGGTACCCAAGGGTTACCTCTCCTTAGGGGGCATTTTGGGAGGTGTGTCAAAGCCAGCCCTTTACAGGTAAACACGTTGGAAAAGTAGCGCGCGGTGCGCGCGTGGCGCGAGCGGCGTAGATACTCCCCCCTGTGGCTCAAACCCACGATCCACCTAGCTCAAATCGACCGCACAGCAAACAAGCATCACTTACAACATGTTTTGTTTGATTTTGAGCCGTCTAGCTATCTATCAAGTCATGTCGTGGTGCCATGCGGTGGTCCATTTTGAGGTGAAAGTGAGCCGTTTTTCAGCATGCTTTTTGGAACATCATCGCGAAGGTACACGATGATGGCCAGTGTGTCATGTAGGCTGCCCTTCTTCCACCACCATTCGTATGCAGCAAGCATGACTACCACCCAGCTCGGTCCTAGTCGTAAATCTTGACAGGGTGCAGGCCAAGCAACATATTGAGCAGCACGTATTGGCACGTATTGGCAGCAAGCAGCAACGCAGATGGGTAGATTTTTGATCCGTGGACATTGTGGCTTAACACTGGCATCCAAGTAGCTCGAAATGACTGCCCAGCAAACTGTGTGATTTTTGAGACGTCGAGCCCATTTTATGGCCGATTCAGTGTCCAAAAATGGCCTTTTTAGGCATTTTTTAGGAAGATCGTCCTAAAAGTTGAGTACGCTCACCATGTGTCATGTGCACCTCTAATGAGGGCTGTTCTTCTTCCACAGCAATTGGGCTATCAAATGATTGCAAATGGTTGTTCAATGAGGCGTCTCCCACGCTGCGGTGCCATGCGGTGGCCCATGTTGAGGCCCCTCTTCTATACATGGGGGACGGATGAAAACCGAAAGTAGACGACCTACCTAGGCTCCACTGCATGGCACTGGTGCAACAAACACCTATCAAGACTTGCGATCAGGACGAAGCTGGGTCCTAATGATTCGCGTGAACCTCATTGAAGTAAGGCTAATCGCACCGGGTGTGGGCCAGTTTGGATGGTTGGGGTCAGCTTGGGTTGGTGGGGGTTAGGATGTGGCAACCCCCCCCCCCCCCTCTGATACACAAAGCCTGCTGCCGGAGTGCAGCAGCCCTTTGTTGTGTCGCTTCAGGAGTCTAAGGTCCAGGAACTGATGGCGACCAAGGGCCTACAGCACGGGCTGTTAGGGCCGTCGATGCAGAGCCTCATGGCTGGACTGCACGCGGAAGCAATGGTCCTGTGCATCAACGGCCTCCGGCAGATGGACGACACGTTGTACTCCATCTCCACGGACACTGCCATCAAGGCTACGCTGGACTTTTCGGCACAGTTCGAAACAATGCACGAGCGGTTCATGGGGTTTCTGCACAAGGCGGCAGGGCTGTTGGGGCTACTGAAGGGCAAGGGCGAGGACATCATGGCGGAGACCGTGCGGAAGGAGGTGGAGCAGGTGCGGATTGAGCTGCGGCCGCCTACCCCGCCCCCTGCAAGCGAGACCCTGGAGCTGGTGTGTCACTGCTTGTGATTGTATGGCCTGTGACATGGCGCTTTCTGCAGTGCGTTGATCCGTTTTGGTAGTGCCAAACAGACACGGGACGCAGCACGCATAGGGATACACAGGGGGGTGCACGGAGGTGCCATGCCGGTGGCACACAGGGGCATGGTATGCTTCAGAGTGCGCAGGAATAGTGCATGGCCAGCAGGGGGGGGGGGGGTTCGATTTCTGCGGGAAAGCGACCACATGGTGGTGCAATTTACCCCCCTCTTCTCTACCCCCTCTCCCCCCAACAAAAATTGGCTAGTCTGCAAAAGATTGGTACATTGAAGAGTTGAATGGGATTTCTGTTGCACTGGGCCACACTGCACATTGTGGGGCCTCTGAGCACCCCATTGTGTCGCAACCCCCCTTCAGCGGCTGTGGGATGGGGATAATCTGCATTGCCATGGCCGTGCGATGGTGGACAATGGCCACAGGTGCCTCTGTTCCTGAATTCTGTACCTCGAATCGATCAGCATGGTGCCCTGGTCCATTATGTCACGGTTCCTTTCCCATTCCCGCTGTATCACGCCCCCCCTCCCCTTTATGTGCTGCTTGCATTTTTTGAAGTCACTGCGGTTCCCCGAGTAGCGCAGGATGGCTGGGGCACTGGGGACCTGGTCCGGCTGGCGCGTTGAGCCAAGAAACAGCCACTTTTTTTCCCAGACAAATTAGGTCAACACACCACAATAACAGGTGGCAGAGAACAAAGGTAACAAACACAACAGCAGATGGCAGATTAGGAGCAGGCCCACAGGCAGCACCACCATACCCTGTGTAGATCCAAGTAGCAAGATCAGCAGGCCCCGAAGCACAGGCAATGGTTTAGAGCATGGTGCTACTCTGCCTGGCGAGCCTAGGGAGTATGCTCACCCCGAGTACACATGCCCACAGATTCAGCTCCTGGGGCGCAATACATGCCCAGACATGCAGGACAGCACATACACCCTTTTGTGGGGATGCCACAGGCCCAGCGATCAGGACACAAAACAAGAACAGGGAACAAGAACAGGTGAAAAGGGCAAACACAGCACACAGTAGATTAAGTGCACGTGTAGGAAGCAAAGGCACCCCGCGAAACAGCAAGATGAACACCAGAAGGAAAAATGAGAAAGGGGAGAGAAAAAAAAGCAGGAAACGGAAAGCAAAATAGGAGCCGACTAGATCTCCTCCACAGCCGGGGGTACATCCAAGTCTAGTCCAAGACATACAGGGTCCAATCCTAGAAATGTGGTCACATGGGTGCATGGAGCGACAAGTATGGAGCAAAACAGAGCACAGTCAAGTCAGCACAGATGAGCCCTGTGGTTAGATATCCAGAGCAGGGTTCTCAATAAGAATCGCTTCATTTGGGAGGTGGGGGGGGGGGGTTGGCTAACTGTGACAATGTCGCAGTTGGATGCCACACTTGGCTTTTTTGAGGTTGATGGTGACAGTGCCTAGTGGCAGTAACAGTGACCGTGACTGTCACTGTATGTTTTTGTGTTATTGTTTTGTCATTTGTTTGCTTTCCCTGCCTGTTGTTTCTGCTATTTTTCTGTCCTACCGCAACGTGCCTAGAAAATGGATCTGGGAGGCTGTGAGGATGCACTTGATGCACTTGATTGGTGCAGAGGACATACAGGCGGACACATTTCTTTTTGAGGTGGTTGCTAGTCTGTGGGCTGCCAAGCCTAGATGCCGTGTGCAACACAAGGAACGGAAACCAAGGGCCAAGGTATCCAAAGAGATAGGGCCCATGGTAAATGATGATGATGGTCAGGACAAAGATTGGAGTTCTTTGATTGATGAGGGTGGTATTCAGCCATAGGGTACAAGTAGTTCAGATTCCATGTCTTCCATCTCAGGCAGTGATGACAGTTCCATCTATAGTTCCAGTGACACTGACAATTCTGACAATAGTGCCTCATCAACCTGCCGTGAAGTAATAGTAAGCAGGGTTCTGCCTTGCCCTGCCCTGGCCGTGGCCTTGGCCTGTGACATGTGACATGTGGAAGCCGGGGGGGGGGGGGGGGTTGCAAGAGGAACACCTCCCCCTATCGAGAACCCTGCTCCAGAGTGATTGAGAGAGTGTCACAGAGGGAGGACATCTGGACTCAGAGATCAGCAGGGTTCGCATAGCATAAGCAATGGGCTCTAGCCGGGCGAGAGCCACAAGTCAAGTGTCGGATCCGAAGATCCAAGGCCTTGCGTTGCGTGTACAATGGGTCTTCTCGGGAGGATTTCCTTACTTTGCTTTGCTTCACAGTGGGGGAGATATGCTTAATCTAGTAATGTGGCTGCACTATCATCAATGGGAAAGTCTTGACATGCGTGCGTGGAGGGACGCCCTTTGATACCCTCTTAATGGACCATGTGTGCGGCACCTTTGGTGAGGGTGAGCGAGCGATGATGATGGACTAGCAGATTCCACGGTCATGGTCGTACTTGCACTCGCAATGGTGCCTCGAGTATGCGTGAGGTGGAGCGCAGAGGATTCGTCATCGGCTTTTCACATGACCAACCTTGAGTGAAGTGTGACGCGAGTGTTAAAAAAGAATAAATAAAATAGTTTTTTGAGTGTCACGTGAGTCACTCGCTTCTGACTGGAAAAAATAGACAACTTTTTTTCTTTTAGTATGAGCGCGAGTGTCTTTTTTTTTCCCGAGTGTCGGCGCAAATACCCCCAAAAAGTCAAACCGCTAATTCTTGCTTCCACCCCCCCCCCCCCTTTGCACATTATTGGGTTATTTAGCCATTGTGGACCAAGCCGCCAATTCGCCCACTCACAGGCCACTTGTGATTCTCTCCCCCTCTCTAAAGCGTTGGGAACCCCCTAGATGGCAGGGGTTATGTAGCCAATCTGCCCACCTGTGGGCCACTGCTAATTGCAAAGGGGAGTTGAATGAAGCGCCTCCCACGCTGTGGTGCCATTCCATTGTCCATTTTGAGGTGAGCATGAGGTGTTTTTGAGCTATTTTTCACTATGATTGTCTTGAATGTGCAAGACCATATCCAATGCAACCCGTTTTTCTTCCACGGCGATTTGGGGTCTGTAGTAAAACCTAGCAGAAAAAAGTTTTTAAATTTTTTTTACTAGGTAACAGTTTACTAGGTTCACTAGTTTTTACTAGGTATCGGGAACCTAGTAAAATTTTTTTTATTAGGTTTCAAAACCTAGTAAAAAATATTTTTTCTGACCAGGTTTCAAAACCTCCAAAAACAAAAGAACTAGGCTTTAGAACTTTCAGGCCACTTGTTGGCCAGTTCTGATCTTGTCCCCCGCTGTGAGGGGCTTTTTTCCACTGGCCTTGTGAGGCAGGGTGGTGCTTTAGGACCAATATTTTTTTTTGTTAAGGACCGCCATTAACGACCCCCACTATGGGATTTTTTCCAGGACCCCGGCGCGAGCCATTTTTGTTCCCCTCCCCTTCTAGAGTGGACCCCCCGAACACAGGGGTGACGTAGCACTTCCGCCCTCTCTTGGGCCCCCGAGAAGGTAGGGCTGAGGCAACCACTTCTGATTTTGTTGCCCTATGTTGGGAATCCCTGGGAATGCATGGGTGATGTAGCATTTCCACCCTCTTTTGGGCCCCCGAGAGGCAGCCACTTCTGATTTTGTTCCCCTTTGTTGGGGAACACGTATTCCCCTATGTTGGGGATCCCCGAGAATGCAATTTTGCCTCCCACTTTCTTTTCTTTTTTCTTTTACTCCCGCGCTTTGTTGCGTGGCCCCTTGAGTTGGGGTTAGGGACTCACAATCCGCGCTTTGTTGTGTGGCCCCTAGAGTTGGGGTTAGGGACTCACAATCCATGGCTGACAATTTTGCTTGAACTAGTAGAGGGCGGAAAAATGGGTTTTCACCCCATGTGTCTATACTCAAAATACTCAGTTTTTTCAGGAGAACCCAATAATGGATGAGAACCAAATTGGACCAAATATCAATACCACCTCTGTGCAGATATATATCAGAGATGGCTCATACCCCAGTGGGTAAAGCAGTGCCTTTGCAAGTGGAAGGTCACGCGTTCAAACCCCGTTAGGGGCAATGTGCAAGACTCTAGGCTGGGTCATGGACACCCTGGGAAATTTTTTGTTTTTGTTTTTTTGTTTTTTTTTGTGCTTTGATTTTGTCCCCTTTGTTGGAGATCATCGAGAATGCAGGGGTGACGTAGCATTTCCTCCCACTTGTGGGCCCCTCAGAAGGCAGGGTTTGGGCAGCCAATTCTGATTTTGTCCCCTTTGTTGGGGATCATCGAGAATGCAGGGGTGACGTAGCATTTCCGCCCACTTGTGGCCCCCCCAGAAGGCGAGGGCCAGGCAACCAATTCTGAGTTTGTCCCCCTTTGCAAACCCCCCCCCCCTCTCCTCCAAAGGGTTTCGAAACATACATGAACTCCTTCTTCACGACATGCATGGTTTGGCCTGGGTGGGGCGCCACTGGCAACAATTGCCGGGAATTGACCCAGTAAGGAATTTTTTTTTCAAAAATTTGCTTTTTTTACTTGGTAAGAAAAACTTTTTAAAAAAACTTTTTAAATTTTTTTTACTAGGTTTTACTACATTTTACTAGGTTTTACTACATTTTAGTAGGTTTTACTACAACGCATACTAGGTTTTACCAAATGCCCGGTGATTTGCTGTGTATTGAGCGACACTAGGACCGCTCATTTCGTCCCCCGCGATGAAGCGTTGGGGATCCCTTAAGCGGTAGCGGTTATGGAGCCACCTTGCACTTTTGGGCTGGATTGTGTGGCTATCCCACGGGAGACCGTAGGGTGCACGGGAAGGGAGCCCCCCCTCCGGATTCTACTGCACGTGCGTTCTTGCGCCCATGTGAAACCCTGGCTTACCATGTGGATGCCCAACCGGCCTCTGCCGATGCGACACCATCTGGAGATGTTCTGAGTGACCTTGTGGATGCAAGTGTCCTGTCATCCCCCGTGCATGCAACACCGCCTGCAGATGTCCCCGCTTCCTTGTGGTTGTGGCCCCACCACGGGCTATGCCCGTTGATGCCGAGTCCGCACCTCCTCTTTTCTCTGAGCCCGACTGCGATTCTGAGGCCCCCGATTCAGCCCCTTTGCAGTACCCTACCAAGGCCGCATACGCATCGCCTTGGATCAAGCAAGGGTACAAGGTCAAGCACAATGCTGGCCGCAGGTATGCCACTTTGTGGTGCAAAAGCAACCCATTGCTATCAAAACCGGGGCACCCCGGTGATATTGAAACACAAAGCAGGCGTATGGACTGCCACTTTGGCCGCCCCACCTTGCCCGGCTTGTGAGTATCATCGTTGGGCACCACAGCGAAAGGTGTCCATGAGGGGCAATTGGCTGGGCAATGGGTCATCGGAACGCATTGTAACACAACATGTCGAGCAAAAAGAACCCTAGAGCAAATTGCGCACGGCCTAGATGCCGGTGTGTCCACCAACGGGGGACACAACTTGTTGCAGAAGCGCATCAATCAACTCCTCACCAACAGACGTTGCCGCAAGTGGGGCCGGGGGGGGGGGCTAAGGATCACGGTGCAACACGCGGTGGAAATTTTATCCAAGCTTCCATGAGCAGGGGCCGATGTGTTGCTACCCAGCTACTCGCTGGATGATCCCCTCCGCATTGTTTTGGCGACCCGACATTGGCTGGACAATGCCGTTAAGCAAGGCAAGGAGGCAAGAAGTTGTGGCTTGCCGCACTAGGCATACGTGGATGACATGGATGGCGTCATGTGGCATCAGAGTAGGTGTATTGTGGTTGGCACCCTTATAAGGTGGCACCAAGTAGCCCCAATTGTGCTTGTCATTGCAACTAGTGAAAGCAAACATGCCGCTAGTTTTTTGTGTAATAACGCCAACAAGGCATTATATGACGAGTTCAAGTTCGAATGGCGTTTGTACTTGCTCATGCAGGACAATGCAATGGGAAGGAGTGGGGGTGCTGTGGTTGTGTTTGGCTTCTTGATTGTTGTGTTTTGTTGCTGGCATGTCCAACGCTCATTGCATGGCTGTCTCAAGGGCATTTCCGAGAAAAAGCACCGTGCCCTAATACACGTGGCCTTGAACACTTTGCATTGGAGTTGGTCGACAATGATTTTCATAGCTCGATGGACCTCGCTCAACCAGTATTGGGCGGGGTATGCGCACTACTTGCATCATGCCCTCACTGAGTACATCGGGTAATGGAGTGGTTAGTTGTTGAAATTGTCACCACCGGGCATTCCTAGTGCAACCCCAGCTCAATCGCACACCAATAAGACAAAATTTTTGGTTGAGTGCAAAGTTTGTGGTTTCTTGGAGTTTTTAAGAGAGGGGTGCCAAAGACAGAAAGAGTGGCAGGTATTGGAACGTTGGGAGGATGCATTCGATGGTCGTGCTCCTAATCCTCAACTATGGATTTGGCAAGAGGCACAAGCCATCCGTGCCGGATTTTTTTTCTACTACGATGGTGTGTGCCTCTTTGTATGGCAGGGATCCCCCTCCTCCAAGTGTGGCTCCTCAAGGGAGCTCATTTCGTGCTTGTAAGCCCGTGACGCCGCAACATGTGTGCCAATGGAAGGACACATTCGCTGCAATGGAGTGTGGCGATCCTATTCCTTGGCCCACTTTTGTGGATTTCATTCGCCTTCGCTGCACTAGTGCCTCACATTGCACGTGTGGTACGTTCCAGGCCATGGGTGTTTGTGAGGAGATGCTGATATGGTTGATACCCAAGGACCCCCAATTCAAGGTCCTGCTTTTGTCTTCTTGGCAATATTTGGTTTCGTGACCTGATGAGTTTGCAAAGGTTCGGCGGGGAGTGATGCAGCGGGGTGACACCCACAATGAAAGGGGGAGGAGGGGTGAGGTAGGGTGAAAGAATGCCTTGTGCTTGCATGGCAGTGACAACAGCTGCGGTATTTTGTCACAAGACATTGTCACTCCAGCTCCTTTGGAGCCCGAAGACTAGATTGGGGCAGCATATCTTTCCCAAAAGTGGCGTAGTGGAAAAAAAAGGCATGTGTGTGCCCTCATCCCCCCACCCTACACTTGTGCCTAATGCAATTGCAAGTGGAACTCGTGGTGCACACACCGTGGTCGATGCGCTTTTTGCTTGGGTACCACTAATTCTCCCGCTAGAGGTGGTGTCACTTGCGACACACGTGTTTGGGTTCACCACCATCTTGCCGATGGAGAGCCTACTACAGCCCTCACTGTTGCACATGACGATGGCGGCAACACGGCACTGGTGGTACGAACTCTCGCCCGCCCCAAAAAGCAGCGCACGGTTTGCACAAAGGCATACACTTTTATGCCCACCAGCACTCACACCGCGCGTTCTAGGCGTCTCAAGAAGCCCCCTCCTCAAAGGATGGTGGGTATCTTTCTGAAGGAGGAGAGTTACACAAATAATGACCCCGTGTTACGACGCCATCTTGAAGGCACAGGTCTCCAAGCTTGGATGGATGACTGCCACATTGGTGCCTACCAAGAGGTGGTTTGGTGCACAAGAGAGGTCCTTGAGCCAAGGGCCTGGTCAGATGCCTTGGGATGATGTGCCGACCTCAAGGAGCGGGTAGACAAGTGTGATACCACCGTGTCACCAAAGCCCCATTGGTGGCAACGTTTGTTTTTTCTGACGAACAGCAATTGTTGGTCCGGGGTCCATTGGTTCGTTTTGGGGGCAGCTGCTGGGCCCTCCATGCGTGTGTAGTTGTGGGATGCCAAGGGAAGTGAGTTGTACATGTGGTCTCTTATTCAACAACTTCGCGACAAAGGCTTCCCACTAACCGCCAAGCCTTTGGGCTTCCAACGATATGATGGTAGGTCTTGCGGTTCTTAGTCCCTAAGTTTGCTGCAACAATTGCTGCAAACGGACCCCTGTTCCGATTTGGGCAAGTTCACTGCTAAATGCATGCCACTTGCCTTTGTGATGCATGTTCAAGACACTATGAACGGTGCTCCCCAAGTGCCATGCCCGTTCTTTTTGGTTTTCATTGCCTCTCCCCTTCCCCCTTGTGTTACAACAACGAACGGCGCAATGCATCCAATATGCATTGGTTCCCGCTGAACCCCTTCCTCTCCCATTCCCTTTGCTCCTTGCTCTCTGTTGTTGTCGCTAATCGTTTGTGTGTTTAGCTCTTCCTTCTCCATCAAACCTGGTAGACCCTAACCAACCAACTAATCCCTGCTTATCTTTTGTGTGTTTGCCCCTTCCTTCTCCATTGAACCCTATAGACCTTAACCAACCAACTAATTTGTTGTACAGCTGCTACTTGTGATCCAACGCCCACCCATTGGTATCCCCTCCTATCCGTATTATCATGCATCTGCCCCACAGCTCCATTGCCTTGCCCATGCTTGGAGTACCCAAAATGTCCGTGGGAGTGAGTTTGCCTCATTTCACCTCTCCAAGTAGTAAAGGTGGTCAGATTGGATTTTTTCTCCTCAGCACCCGTGGTGACAACCAAAAAAATTTTCCCGGAGTACTCTCGCCCTGACACTCAATTAAAGAAATAGGAGGGAAACTATATATGTTTACCGAGCTAGGTTTCCCCTGTAGAGGTTTTGCAACCCTTCTTAGGGTTCAAGATGAGCAACACATGTTAGCAGCAACAACTGCAGCATCATTAGCAAGAGCAGTAGCAAGCAGCAACAACATCAGCATCAATAGCAAGTAGACGATGAAAAACTCTTTTTGGGGACACCATGGCTCAAACCGGCATCGAAGTAGGTCAAAACGACCGCGGAGCCAATGTTCATCACATACAACAAGGTTTATGCCATCTTGAGCCATCTAGCCTGTTTTATGGTCGATTTAGTGTCCAACAATGGCCGTTTTCAGCCTATTCAAGACGATCGTCTTGAAAGTTCAGGACGATCGCCAATGTGTCAAAGAGGTGTCCGCAATTAGGGCCGTTCTTCTTCCTTAGCGTTCGGGCAATGAAATGATTGCAAAGGGTTGTTGAATGAAACATCTTCCACACCATGCTGCCACGCGGTGGTCCATTTTGAGGTGAAAATGCGGCATTTTTGAGCCGTTTTTCAGGATGATCGTCCTGAACATGCAGGGCCATCTCCAAAGCAAGCCGCTCTTCTTCCATGCCAATTTCCAATGCATTAAGCAAGACTAGGACCCAGCTCGGTCCTAGTCGTAAGTCTTGATTTTTTCCTGAGTACTTGCGTGACACTTGTCAACACTTGCGTGACACTTCCCCCACCAAACGTTGGCTAAGTGGAAGGCCCATTACCGTACACTGATCCTCCTCCTCCTCCTCTTGCTCCTCCTCCTCCTTGTGTGCATGGCAGCAGTTGAAGTTTGCATCGCATGTTTCAGTGCATCCGGTTTCGTGTTAGGGGCGAGAGGTTGCACGGTGAGCTCATAGTGTACCGGGTGCCAGTAATGGTTGTCACTGCTGTACTGGGCCCGGGAGGAAGGAACGTCCACAATCGCCAAGCCACGGCCACAAGTCACGAGACTGAAACAAGAGCCCCAGGCTAGTCGGGCTGTTCCCCCAATTAGGGGGTGCACCCTGTCTGTAGAGCGGCCAATGAAGGATTGTGTGGGGCACGTGGGGATCTTGGGGCATGTATTGCAGGTCTGCATGTGCGTGCACGCGGTGGTCTGTGCATACCCAGCCATTCTCTTCTGCTGCTGTAGGGGTCGCAGCATGATTCTCAGACTGCAGAGCAGGAGCAGGAGCAGGGGGAGGAGGCCCTGCACCCGATGGGGCCTGACTACGTGGATCACCACCTGCAGCCACGGCAGCTGTCCGAAAGCGTGGCCTCTCACCCCCGGACTCCGTCGGAGACGTCGAGTGCGCGCCAGAGCATTGGGCTGGACCTGGCGGATATTCAGCCGGTGCTCGAGGTGGATGTCAAAGAGCCGCCGGTGCTGCCGGAGGAGGCCCGTGAGGCCGCGAGTATGATGCGTGCCAAACTCGCCGAGCTGTCTGCGGAGGTGGCGGAGGCAGGACCGAGGGACTTGAGGCCGGACGAGGCTGAACCGCCCTCGATCACCGAACTGACCATTGCCATTGAGGAGGAGCTGACGGAGCTGACCACAACCCCGGCCTCGGCCGCCCGGCAGCGGATGGCGCCTGGGTTCCGCTTCGGTCCTGCTGCGTCTGCGCACGCACCAGTCCCAGAGGCGCCCACTGCCGACAGGCCCCGTGGGATCCGCCGCATCCCGCTGGACGGGGCACCGGAGGAGACAGGGCTGGCGCTGTCGGTTGGCCGAGAGGAAGGCGCCTGGGGCACAGGAGCGTCTGCTATCAAGCAAGTAAATCCCAGCGTCCCGGAGGGGGGCAGCAGCAAGCAGCTGCAGGCCGCACTCCCGGACCCGGTGAGCATCAGCTCCAAGCTGCAGGCCACCGCGGAGCTGCTGGTGGCCCGCAAACGGAGCGTGGACCCCGCCTCCTACCCCAACAGCAGCCGTGGCCGCAGCGGCCGGTCTGCAGACAACAATGGCCGCGATCCGTGGTCGCCGGACGGGCTCATGGTGGCGGCCGGGGCCTCGCTGTCGCCTCCTCCGGAGTTTGCATCCGTCGGGAGCGGTCGCCAGACCCCGCCGCTGAACACGCCGCCCCCAGGGCAGCGCCGGGGCGGTACCGACGCAGTGCGGCGGGCGCAGGCGGTGCAGGGGGTGGTCCATCAGGTGATGCAGCACGCCAGCAATCAGAGGCCGGACGTGCAGCTCGCGATCATACAGACCTCCGACGCGACTGCCGCTGCAGCGCCGGCAAATCCCGGTCAAGGGCTTTGCCGCAACTGCCGTGTGGCGCTGGACTCTGCGGCCAGAGACCTGCCTGTCTGGCCCGTGAGGGAAGGGCCCCTGCAGGAGCTCCCTGCCAGACCCGTGGGGGACGTCTATGCCAAACCAGTGGAGCTCATGGGCCCAAGACTGGGGCTGACTCGCCAGTCCCGGCCTCTGCAGCAGGCCCCCCCCTCTGGGGCTGGGCCAGACCGCCAGTCCAGACCCGCGCGGGAGCCCTCCGCCGTGGCCGATGGGCAGGAGCTGCCGTCAGGGGGTGATGTGCAGGAGCAGTCGTGGGGCGGCGTGGGCGTCCAGAGCCAAGGGTCAGGGGGGGCCCTGTGGGAGCCTGGGACCGCGCCGGAGCAGTTGGGCCTGGCCAAAGTGAAAGACGCCCCGGGTCGACTCCGGCACAAGCCCACGTTCCTTGAGCCCGCACTGCTGGTGCAGAACGGGGTCTCGCCCCCAGAACCGCCGAACGCGTTGCCGGGGGGCGCATCGCCGACGCGGCTGGAGCAGATCACGAAGGAGCTGCTGGAGGCCTTTGGGATGATGCCACACAGCCCCTTGAGGCAGGCACGCCCCAACATGTCGCCAGTGAACGCCACCCACGGCCATGGGTACGAGACGGAAGAGGCGCAGCAGCTAGCGTCGCACCCGAGCCACATCCGCCTCAAGGCCCTTCTGCAAATGCTCGAGAACAAGGTCCGGGCCCCGAAGAGCCCGATGCTGTCGCAGTCCGGTGGCCCAGCCGGGGGGCCGCTGGTGCCGCTGATCGAGAGCTCAGGGGACAGTGACAGCGAGTCGGAGGCGGTGCCGCGGCCCGTGGGCTCACTGAAGCTGCAGCGGCGCGACAAAGAGGAAGTGGAGCGCGTGACCATGTACGGGCGGGGGACGGGGCAGCCTGTCCCTGCAGACCACAACCTGCATTTTGTGAAGGTTGGGGACCCCAACTACCGGATGGCGGTCGAGACCCGGCATGCGGCCACGATGACAGACCCGGTCCTGGGGCTGCGGCACAGCCCGATTGCGGGCCGTGTGACGGAGGCGGTGCTGCCCCCGCAGAACTCCGGCTCCTTCCATGACGGGCTGAACCTGAACACTGCGCGGCCCCAGAGCCCCCTTGCCATAGGGAGTGTCAGTGAGCGCGCAGTGACCCCAACGTCCCGTCATGGCTCCCGATCGGGGCTCCTGCGGGACATCGCAAAGGCGATCATTGCAGCGCGGCGCGCGCAGACGGCGCCACTGGGTCCCCCGGGGATGCTGGTGCCGCCGCTGCTGCCCAGCGCTCAGATCCCTCTTGATGTTGACAGTCCAAAAATGAGCCCAAAGGTGAGGGCCAAGGCGCAGGCGGGGGCGCTGCAGATGACGGATACGAAGCTGCAGCTGATCAAGGGGATGACCCATCACATGCAGCACATGGCCCCGCAGCAGCGGCAGTCCCCCATCCACGGCATCAAGGGAGCAGCGGTGGCGCAGGAGTCGGAGCGGCGGAGGAAGGGCAAGAAGGGCCACCCCAACGGGAAGCTGCCGATCCAGATCCAGCCACTCCAGTTGAGCGGTTGCCGGGATGAGTCGAGTGGCGAGCCCGAGCAGGAACCCCAGTGGCCCTCCGCCGCCAAAGAGCTGATCACGGACCTTCAGGTGGTTCAGCTCCTACTTTGCATGGTGCTCTGCTTCACCCGCATCCCTCTGTCAGGCGCCATACCCCATGGATAAATGCGAAGGTGCAAATTTTTGCGGTGACTGGGGCATTGCCACGGGGGCAAAGAGATACCGCTCGTTCACGAGTTGTGCGCCAGTTGAATTCCAGTGCCCAACAATCAGCACAGGCGACATTTGGTGGTATGTGTACAACCCGGATGGCCCGGGCCGATGCCCCAGCGAATGAGCAGTGCCTGGTGGCTTGACAGCTCCGATGCCCGAGTGCATTGTTCCCTCTGCTTGTGTGTGAAAAATGTGCAGTTCTGCCGGGGGGACCACTGGGCGATGTCCACGTCAGGTAAAACAAGTTACAGTTTCGTTCTGCTTTCATGGCCCATGAACCCATGAACCTGTGTTGGAATGTCGTCAGCTTCACACACAGGGTCAGAAGTACACGGGTCCTCTAACCTGGATCCAAGCTACGAGGGTGCGCGGCCCCAGGACACCCTATGCCATCCGCCCCCTCCTTTGGTGGACGGCTTTGGTGTGGCTTTGGTGTCAGACAAGGTCAGTCTTCCGGTCCACACTGTTGTCTGCCAGTGGTAGCATCTGTCCTGACCTGAGGATGGTGTTTGTAATTGTACATGGGGTATCTCCCGGCGTCCCCTTATGCCGTTGTGGATTACCCTGTCCTTTTGACACTCTGCCAAGATACCCGAAAATTAATGAGAAGGAGTACTGTCACATTTTGGGGGGCTGGTCAGGTGGTGACCATGAGGAGATGTATGCAAATGGACGGGGATATAGAGTCAGGGTGGGTGGGTCCCACGAGGGGGTGCATAGTCAAATTCAATGATTGCCAGGCCAAGATCAGGTGCGCGGGCAAGTGCCAGCTTCTGCCGCCGGTTCTCATTCCTGCAGCCTGAGGGCCATATGGATATGTGCCGGTTGAGCAGGGGTGCACACTGTTCCTCTGGTGTTACATACCTCAGGAGGTTTCCCGGATATCAGACGTTTAATTCGGATTGGCAAACAACAGCAACCATCCACAGGCTTCCAAGAAGTACCAGCATCCTTGCGGATGCCACCAGGGAACGAACTACCATGCAGTAGCCTGCAGGAAATGACAACACCCATCCAGAAGCTTGCAGAAAGTGACAGCGACCATCCAGATGCCTCCCGGAAGTAACATCAACCCTCTAGATTGCTCCCAAGAAGTAGCAGCAACCATCCAGAAGCCTCCGGTAGATCACCTGTGTGGGCCAAAAATGCTACCACACCCTGCGAGGGTCATTTGCAGGTGATTTCCAACAGGATTGTACTTGTACTTGTATGGCTCCTCATGTCTGCTCCCACCAACCTGCGCCTCCAACAGCCCCCCATGCACCCCAAAAAGGTCGGGTTCCCCCCATTTAATGGTGACATTGGCGCACCTTGAACTTCCAGGTGGAACAGGTGCAAAATTTGATTGGGTCTTCAATTTCGTTCTACCCCCCCCCCCTACACTTACAAATGGGTGACTTGTTCCCACTATTGTCAAGGATCCATCACAGTGTGGTACATGAAGCTCAAATTGTGGAGCACCATTGCCGACCTGTGAACTTCATTGAGGTCTCCATTTTCGTTCCTGAGCTCCAGGGCCATGATACCTTTCACCACTTTTCTCACCATCATGGCCAACAATGGCAGGGCCTTGTGTGCTGCCAAAAGCATGGCCCAAACTCTCTCCAAAGGGCTTCGCCTGAAGGCTCCCATCTCTGCCCTCCTGCTGGGCAAGCCACCCATGAGCAGTTTTGAAGTGGTTGGCTCCAAGCAATGATGAGATTGTGGCAAAGGCAACCGCACGTGTGGGGTGTGTGGGGCGGCTCAAAGCCTGTCCAAACAAGGTGTTGGAAACAGGCTCGAAGTTGCGTCAGGTGTTCACAATTTTCTGCATGCTGTGAGTGAATGCATCATGCACAGATGAGCCACGCCGGGTCAACAGCTGGGTGCAATCAGTAATTTGGATGTCACTTGCAGTTTTGGGAATTGTGTGGACCTGAGCAAACTAGACACCTTTTCCTCAAGCGGTGTCCCCCTCAGTAAGGAGAACCGACCTTGGGGCTTGCCCTTCACTATGGAAAAGTGTGGTGCAACTTTTCGCGTCACTTTTAAGGATCATGGCAGAATTTTTCCCGTACTAAATCCCCCCCCCCCCCCACCCCCACCCCTGTGGGTGTCATTGAGTCGGGGGAGAACGAGAGGAAAGCGGCGAGGGACACCCATGCTACAGCGGAAGTGTGCGGCACCTCTGCATTGTGGGTGCCGGGATGGGGGGGCTGATGGTGGTCCTTTGCTGGGGGCAGGGCACGGGACGCAGGTTGGACTGGAGGCGCGGGCAAGCCCACGAAAGGGGGGGGGGGCGTCCCCGGCAAGATGGCGTGTCGGCAGTCCTCCCTTTTGGTGGGCCTGTCTTGCCATCAACCAGCAACCCAGTGTCCGACAGAAGTTCTACTGCACCAGATGTCTCCACCGTCAGCTCCCCCACCCCCCACCCCATTCGGTGCTCTGCATTCCAGGCCCTGCTGGCCCCGTGGGCATCGCTGCATCCCGCCCAGGCCTCTGCTTAGTGGCGTGCCTACCCTACCTCCGGAGTGGGTGGGTGGGTGGGTGCCTTTTTGAAAAAGTTGGGTGCCTCCTTTAGCCGGGACCCCCCCCCCCCTGAGGGAAGGGGTAGGTCACTAGTGGGTCTTCTTTGTCCTCTGTCCCTATATATTCTTGGCGCCAAAGGCGCCGGAAATTTTTTTCTTTGTATTTTCCCTTATGTGGTCTTGGTAGTATGGTGGGTGGGTGCCTCCTGAGGTTGACCCCCCCCCCCCATAGGGGTAGGCCAAGAGCTGTGCCTCTAGCCAAAAAGTGGGTGGGTGCCCTTCTCATTTGACCCCCCCCCCCTCCCCTCCTGTTGGTAAGCAAAGGCCTGATCCCACCCCAACGTTCAGGACAAGATCCAGCGGTTGTCGGAGACGCGGATCACGCTTGACCTGGGCAGTGCCAGCCCCCGCAGCCACGGCAGCTCCCGCAGCCAGAGGAGCGCTCTGCACATGGCCGCCGTTGACGCCAATGAGCAATTCCAACCGGAGGTTGAGGCCCAGACGCACCGGTCGTCCGGTGGCCGCGCCACGGGGAGGCTCCGCAAGAAGGGCATTGTGGCGCAGGGCGCGCCGCTGCAGGAGGTGCGCCCCAAGTCGAAGGGCACCGCTAAGGCCCTGCAGTTGCTGCAAGTCCCGCCTCCTGCAGTCAACATCAGCGGGTCCGACGCGGACGGGTCGTCCACTGATGTGTCGCCGCGGCTTGTCTCAGGGGCCTCGGATGTCATGGGTTCCCCACAGACTTTCCCATCACCCATCAGGTCCCAGTCCCTCTCCCCCCCCCCCTCTGGTGCTCCACTTACCGTACCTGCAGTGAGGGCAAAACGGCACCGTTCCTCCCACTGCATTGCACTGCCCCTACGCTGTTTGTCCATACCTTGCACCGCTCCTGCACTGTTCCTCTCAGCCGTAAAAGTTGACACAACAGACAAGCAAAAAGTAGTATGCCCAACGTATGGATCCAAGGACCTTGAATTATAGAGTCCAATGCACCAACAAGTGAGCCACCGCCGGAACTTGTCAGTACTGTGTAAACAGAGGGTTCAAAGCTTGAGCATGATGCCCAGGAAAAAGTACAGGGAAAATTGTGCCACAATCCTTAAACGTGACACGAAAAAATGTGCCACAATTGGGCGTACTAAATTTTTCCAGGCGACATTTTCCTGAAGTAAAATTTCACACACCCCTGCATGCAGTGGTGTAGGTATGCGGGGGCTGGGATATCCCCCGCGTTGAGTAAGGACACTCTGGAGTGTGCCAGACACCACAAACTAATGTGCCACAGTTACATACCTCCAACTAACCCTGGCGGGTGGCGGCGGGGGGGGGGGGGGGGCAAGCCTGTTTCCCAACCCCCCCCCCCTTTATTGAGCTCTCGGGGCTGGGCCCACCAAAATGACCCCACACGCACATTCCAAGCATCATCCCTCAATACACAGTGCCTCCCAGTTGGGGGAAAGCGCTGCACCCACCTGTTCAAACCACCTACGCTCAGTTGGGGGCTGCTCCTGTCCGATGCATTCTCATCAGACATATTCTCAGAGGCTTCCTAATTGTTGCAGGGGGTGGGGGGGGGGCGTGCCACTTGTTGCTACCAGGGAGGGGGGGGGGGATTTGATGTGGGCAAAATTTGGAAATGCAAAATTTGGTGCAGATGAAATTTGGCCCAATTCTTAAATATCACTGAAAATTTTGTGCAAAGTTCCCAGATTATGGCACCACAAGCATAGACTGCTGTAAATAGTGCTTGTCATTTCCTCTGGGTCTTTGGTTGGTTGCAGTCATTTCCTGGAGGGATTTGGATGCTTGTTGGCCAACAGATATATTGCAGCGGCTTCAACTCGCCTTTGCCCTCAGCCAACCCTTGCGGGGACACATCATTTCTGGGAAATTTTACAGCTTGGCTCTGGTACTGACCATGATGTGTGAGATAATGTATCCCTCCGCCCTGCCACACACGTACTCCCCCCACCCACCCACCCATAGCCTTCTTCTGGACAAAGAGAGTATTAAATTGTAAAGAGCCATAATAATAGGATGCCCTGCAGAGATTTCTCTTTTATAGCCACAGAACAGGTCAGCTAGGACACTGTAGACTCAGTGTAGATTTGCGCAAGCCCCCAGGGTGTGGCGGCATACACAGGTGACAGGATTCCAAACTCCACATATACCTCCCAACGCTACAAGCGGCATGTGAATTGTAGATCACATGGGACAAATATGTTGTACTTAGACTGTCAGCTTGAAGCGGTCCGTCTGACCAAGCACTTCCCAGGCACAGGCGTCTGAGCCAGAAAAATTAAAGTAAGGAGCCATAATGAGCGCGAAAGAATTTTTTGTTTCAGAACCCCATAACCCCTGAGGGCCAGAAGACGTTTAGGCTGGGGGGGTGGCTTGCACATGTTTCGCGATGACAGAAGCCCGTGGGGCCCAGCACTTCGCCAGTGCCCCCAGCCAAACCTATTTTGCCAGCCTACAAGGACCCAGTGAAAGCATGGTACCGCTTTATGCCATGTACAGTGTCTGCACTGTTGCTGCACTGTTCCTACACCTGTTGGGGACAGTGCCATTGTGCCTGCTGACCTGCATTATCTGCCATGCGCCCTCTTGCTGGGGTCTAGGCCATGTCTCCGATCGAGTAGTCCTCCTTGTGTCCCACACTTCACAGCACCAGAGCACCGTCTCGTGTGTCGTGCTGCGCTGATGTGGGGGTTCTGTTTCGCTGCGAATTCCGTTTGTTTCATTCGTTTCATTGTTGAGCTTGCCACGTGCCCTCTGCATTAGAGGCATGTCTATGTTGTGGGGCCTGGGCCTGGGCTGTGCACACGGCCACCCCCCAGCCTCACAGTGGCCCCAAGACACCCCATATGAAGAGGGCACCAAAGGCATGCAACTTTTTTGGGGAGCTCATCCCCCCCCCCCCCCCTCCCGCCAATTTTTTCCTGCTCCAACACAGATGTCTCCCAATAGCCAGCGTGATGTGGTGAGTATGATGAGGTATGATACGTTGTGGACCCCCCCACTCTCAACACACACACACACACACACACACACACACACGTGCTGAGAGGGAGGAAAGGCCACGAGGGTGGAATCCGAACATTGCTGCAGTGGGAACATTGCTATAGAGAGGCGGTGTATCATAGCGAACACTATGGAGTTCGTTTATTGATTGGGCATCACACACACACACACACACACACTCTCTCTCTCTCTCTCTCTCTCTCTCTCTCTCTCTCCACTGATCTCACATGCCCTTTTCTTGCCATGGCTGTTAGTGCTACAGTGTGGGAATCCAGTCCTAAGGGATCACAAGTAGCTGCTTTTGAACACTCGTTTTTGACTCATCCTAAGGGATCACAAATAGCCGCTTTTGAACACTCGTTTTTCACTCATCGTTGTCATCCGGGCAGCTGTTGACTTCTGAATTTTAAGGAGCTTTGCTACTGGTTTCTCTCAGCATGAATTCAGGTGGTGGAGGACACGGGTGGTGTAGCACTGCGGCGTCAGCCACACATGTCTTTTCTAGCATTTCAGTAGAGCAGCTACTTGCTATGCGAGGTGGAGCACAATGGGCATTACAAAATGCTGGCAGAGTGGACAATGCTGATGAGGATGCGGAGGGGGTCGCATTAATGCTGGCGGCTCATGTGATGTTTTTGACCAACGCCATGGTCATCAACATCAAAAGCATGGGTATCGCGCCCGGTCACCTTGTGTCCTTGACTCGTGCACTAACGATAGATGGGGGGCAAAATAAGAAGGTTAGTGAGCAGCTTGGCGATCTTCCGGACGGCGCTAGGGATGAGGCAAATCAGCATTTGCACAATCAAATGTGCATGTTCGCTGATCAAGGGTCTCAGCTAGTGGAAATAATTGATAGAGCTTCTCTCATCGCCGATGCAAGATGAACAGGTTAGACTCAAACAATAGGATGAAGAGGTAGCCAAGCAAGAACATCACGTGGCACATAATCGGAAAGGTATAGGTCGACATGTAAATGCGAAAAGATCGTCCTTTATTCGAAATGCAATGAATGAGGTGAAACCTTAGAAACACGGTCCCCCAAAGAGCTCTCCGGCCAAAGCTGCTCAAAGGAAGGACATGGTCCTGCCGGCACCAATTTTACGGTTAGTCCGGGATGCCAGGGAAAAGCTTGCACAGCAGCCACAGCTGGCTAGCGCTCCACATTTCAGGAATCAAAACAGGCGCAAATGGGTCTCTGCTTTGGATGGGACACGATGGATCGGGTGCTACAAAATGTCACAGGGATGTCGGGAGGCAACGAGCCCATGAGGCGCAACACGTTTCTTCGAGTAAGTGTGGATCATATTGCCAATATGTTGGAGTTTCATAAGCCTTTGCATTGTTGCTGGTGGTAGGTATCCCGGACTTGGGAAGGTTGAATACATGGAACAAGGTGGTTCAACGAATTGTGAAACTTTGGCAAGCTGGATGTTCTTCTGGAGCTGTATGGCCCAATTGAAATGAAGGAGCTGTGTGAGCTTGGATGGGGCTTCCCATGGGCAGTTGGAGCCATATATGAGCTCAACGGATCTCTGCATCTGGAGTCCGAGGACATTTTGTCGTCAAGTGGTGCTGCCCACAGCTGTTGATAGAACTTGATAGAACTGCGGGCCCGAGTCCGAAACTTGCCATGATGGGTTTGTTAGAGGTGGCAGCGTCGCTGATGACATTTGTAGTTTCGACCGTCCCAATCCCCAAAGAATTGTATGCATTATGGATAGGAAACAAGTTTCTCCATGAGGTCATGCAATGTATGGGGAACTCAGGGTCCCATTAGGTTTCCCGCCCGTCTAGGGCGCAATGCATGGGGAACGAGGAATTGGAAGAGATGCAAGAGCAAGTCGGACATCCCCCCAATTTGGTTGCCATGAGAAACGATGAGTATTTGGAAGGCAAGTTAGGGACTGCCACTTGGTCATCAATTGTTTGCCAATAGCAGATTGGTGAGTTGGGATCACAGCCCCCATCTTCACAGATTGTGGACACCATGAAAGTGGTTGAGAGATCTCAATTCTCACTGTAGGTAACGCGTAGAGCCCCCCCCCGAAGCTTGGCATAAACGAGGAAGCCAAGGTGGATGCATGGCTGCAAGATATCATGCCAAAGCTGATGGTTCAGGGTGTTAAATATAACAATGACAGAATAGATCAAGGGATCGACGAGGGTAAGGAACAACGGTCAGGGTCGGAGAGGTCCCCCGCCTCCACGGCCATGGGCAGGGGCTTGGAAGAAGCGGTCGTCATGCATGATGTCCCTCCACACCTCAAAGAGGTATAGCTGTACCCCGGGGTATATGGACCTGGCAGCATGGAAGGTGCAGGGACAAGGAGCGGAGGTGGCAACAAGCAACATCATAAGAGACTCCACAACAACCGGAAATAAATATGTTGTCCCTATGGGTCAGTACACACAGCAGAAAGCCAGATAGAAAGAAACGTCTAAAAAGCGTCGCGAGCACACGTAACATGCAACCCGCCCAAGGCGTGCGTGCACATCTGCTATATGCCCAGTTTTTTTTTATTGGGGGCAGGCGGGGACAGTCCAAGATGGGCGGAGGGGGTAGACAGGAAGAATGGCTCACTATGGCATTAATATGGGGGGAGGGAGCACATTTTCAAGAGCGTTGAACATCGTGGTATCCAATTTGAACGGTCTATTGACATTGGTTGGTAAACTAACAAAGGGACAAAAGGCGGAAAGTCGGATGCTGCCAAAACATAAGTTCAATTTCACCTTATCTAGGCTCAATGTGTTGCTTCTTGGGTTGAGTGAACACCACTATCCGTGGGATATAACTTGGACGGCATCTAAGAACTTGGCTCGGGACAAGGTGAAGGGCATTTTCTTCAATTGATCGTTGGCAAGTACTGGCCAACACATCGCTATTAGATTGCAGAGGCGTCGCACTGGCGAACTACAAAAATCTGTGGGCCTTGGAAGGTGCTTTTTTTGTTGTGGCGGGTACAACGTAGATCGGTTTGCCAAATGTTGGTGGACCTAGAAGCGCACAAATGTGTGGTGCTCTTGAATTGCTTTCTCAATGAGCCCCGTCTACTTAGGCGTCCAACCCCCCCCCCCCCCCGCCCGTTAGCCTTAATGTAGACATTTTTATGCTTTTTGCTGTAGACGGATTGTATGCATGAACTTTGTGTTTTTTCTCTTCGTTTGTTGTGCTGTTGTATACCACGCTGTGTGTACCGGTGAATTTTACCTTCGATGATAGTGCATATGAAGATGTCTCAAATGGTATCTTTAGTTTGCTGTTTTTTGATAAGCTGACTAAATATTCATTAAGACTTTGCCGAATTGCTAAAATACACCCCAAAATCAGCATCTATGACCAAAAGTAAATTGAAAATTCAGTTAGGTTTGATTTCCGGGGGCTTGTGACCCGTTTATTGCATGTCTTGCTGCTCAAAACCGTCAAGGTTGTTGGGGTGGGAGTTAGCACCATGTTGCTGACCTTTTGGGTACTTGTTAATATTTTTTTGAGGTTTGTGATGTGTTTTTGTAGATTCTCTCAAGGCCGACTGAATACTCAGTCCGCCTTGACCGGTTGGCTGCAATTTTTGAGGCAATCCCATGTATCCCATGCAATGATGTCGTGTTGACATTTAGATCATTTATTTTGCTTCTGACACCATGTGGGAAATGTTGTTTCCTCCGTATTGTGTTTATGTTTGCTATTTGTAATGGTAATGGACATCCCCTATGGAGCTGAAGGTGTTGCGCACCTTTTTCTGTGGCCCGAAGCGTGCATCCGGGTTGGTTTTACTGAGAGTTGCTATGAATTATAATTGTTGTCCATTGTGCACAATAGCGGCTGAACAAAACGCCACGTAAGAGCGGGAAAGCTATTTAGACAACTTTCGGTTGTAGTGGCAAGCCCCGCTGGTTGGTTGATTTCGAACATGAGTTATATGCCACCTATTGTGCCTTGAGATAGCCGTGCGTCCCGAATGGGGCTAAGGTCACGATTCTGCGTACAGTGCGATACATGTCTATTCGCAAGAGCAAGGAAATGGTTTTTTTTGGACTGTGTAAGCATTCAAAAGCCAATATTCTGGAGCCAACCGCCACATATGCTAGTATAAGTAGGTTGGCTCTCCATTGCAAATATGCAAGTGATCGCCTGGCTAGATGATTTTTACAAGCACCGCTATGGCCCAAACAATTTCAATTAGGAGAAGAGTTTGGACAACACCGCATTTGCAATATAGCACACAATGGAGCTTCCACGTTTCAGGGGGCAGCCCGGTTTGTGTATTGATGTGTGTTCTGACCATAAAGTCGGCGTGAATTCGTTAGCACTTAGTAAAATGGTGGTAGTTGGAGGATCGAATGCTATCGATGTGGTGGCAGTCGCGGAAGCCATGAAAGGGGCATCAAAGTGGAGGTAGGTAACCTACAAGAGGCACACGCCCTAGCCGAAGAGTACAATATGGTGGTTAGTGAGTTACATCAACCAAGTCCAAGTCCACCATTGGTGGCCTGAAGCAACACTGCCGGGAGTTGAATAGATCCATGCTTTGGAGCTGGCATACTATGCACCCGGGGAATACAAATTTGGTTGTTGAGAGCAGAAGTAGGCATCCGGCGCCATGAGCTCATTGTTAATGCACTCGGAAACCACTTCAAGCATCCTCACTCCGCTTGTAGAATATTTTGCCATCATCAACCTATGCAAGCAGCAATGACGCGTGCAATCTCACACCAGGGTCCTGAAAGGGTTGTGGGTCTACCGAGAGGATGCGACATTCCCTCCTTGGTCAAGTATCGTGAAGGCACCTTTCGGGCACTTGTATGAATACCCTGACAGCATGCTTCGCCCCTTGGCTATGCGTACCGTCAAAGATGATGCTTCTGTTGGTCTTGTCACCGTAAGCACAACAGGGCAAGTATCTACTGAAGATGGGTCCACCCGGGAAGTTGGTAGGGTGCAAATAATGGGTTTGAGGCTTGGAGTGCCTGTTTGTGGATCTATTCCTAACATACCACTTGCTTTGGACCTGGTTGAGGTGCCCCAGCATGGACAAGGGATATGCACAAATTGATTGGGCAATTGCTGGTGAAAGTTGTCCCTAAGATTGGTGTTGCTGACACGGTCATAGTATAGCCGGTAGTAACCTCTTTCCGCGTCCTTGTGCAGGAGGACATTACAACACCTGTTGCAAGATAGGGTCATACAGGATGACGGAGAATCACTATTGGCACATGAAGTACCAAGTGGTGTGAATTTTCCAAGGTATTTGGGTTTTTTTGAGGTTGTGGGAGTGGCGTCCTGCCTGTGGAAGTGGTCGTCTACCAGCTTTGAGCTCTCGTGACAGAGGAGTGCTTTGTATTGGATCGTTGTTGCCACCGGTGACCGAGGGATGCCGGCCCGCATCCCCACCCTAAGACATGAGTGTAATGTCGTGGTTGGTTACCTTGGTAACATTGAGTGCATGGATGGTGACTTTGCAGTCAACCTAATTACTAGGATTACCCTAGAGACCTACGTGAAAACCAATATGCTTAATTTTGATTGTTGAAAGGGGTTAAAAATTAACCTGCCAAATATTAACACGTTAATCCAATTTTGGGTCATTTGCACCGCTTTGCTTGTGCGCGTACTATGCCCATTAAGGGTTTTTGGTTGGTCAAAGGATGCACAACGTGGTTGTAGAGGGTTCCATACTCTTTGAGGTGGTTGCATAGGCCCACATCCTTCTCCTTGGTCCCGCTACTCACACCACTCCCAACTACTCTATTCCATTGTGTAGCTCTTGTTATTCATTTCTCTCAGGACACCATTCTCGCGCTAAGTATGACAATGACGCGGTTGAGTGGGGCCAAGAGTTTGCATGACCCTTTGGTCTCACAACTCCTTGGTGAGTCGGTGGCCTCATCCCTTTTTGCCAAGGCCCGTTGGTACGAGGCCACCGAGGTTGCCCAACTCCTCCTCATCCGCAGCAGGCAAATTGAGGCGGTGAAGCAATATGCCTCTGTCCTCTTCCCGGCACCCTAATTGAATGGGCTACTTATGGACTAGAATGTACCCAAGTCCGGCTTCCGGCATGTGTCGGAGTTCATAACTGCCAGGGGCTCTTTACACCGCCGCAACGGGCCTCCCATTCCCCTTACCTCTCCCTTCACATGACCACCTCATGGATCGATGGAAGGAGTTGGTAGAGCGCTTTGCGCTAGATCCACCCGTGTCTGTGCCGGAGCCCCCTACAAGCGGCCGCTCTTGGCCGTTGCAATCGTGGGCACGCTACATCCAATCGGGTCCACCCCTTGAGGACAACATCGATTGGCAGAGGCCGCTCACTTTCCTCCTCCGGGGGCATGCCTACCTGTGCGCCGCTGCAAGTTGGACCCAACTATCAGCCTTGGCCTGTAAACTCGCCTGCCTCTGGGTGACTGGCATCGCCGTGTGCGGGGATAAGGACATGTCCACACTAGCGACAATATGGACCAAAAACCTTGCAAGTGTACGGTCATTTTGTTTCGCTTCCGTTTTTGTGTTAATTTCTTGAGGTCAATGTTTAATATTTCACAAATATTAACACCAGCTAAAAAGTTTATCTAATATCAAGGTCCAAAAATTGATGCAAAAATCAATTTCCCCCTTTTGTTGTAGGCGAACGGAGTGGATGCCCAGCGAGTTGGTCATCGAGGGTGACCAACCCTTTGTGAGACGCCTTATTGGCGTCTCAATTTCACCCATGGTGGGCTCTATTTACAATATGGGTGTGTGGGACAAGGTTGCGGCGGCTTGGGTGAAGGCGGGGGTCCGCCACACATTGGAGGGAGAGGCGGTGGCACGTCCCTGCTATCAGGAGAAGGGCCTCAGCTTGGAGAATGGGGGGTGCGTAGGGGACCCGGACATTGTGGTGGAGCGGTGCTTAGTCTTCCTATGCATCCTCCATTGTTGCATGGCCATGGGCCGCCTCGAAGTGGCCTTCATTGAGGCCCGCCTTGAGGACCTTCCCAACGACAACGCCGTGGCCGTGCAACGCGTGCTATACCGAGCGCGCACCGGTGTCAGGTTGGGTGACACAGCCTCACCTTATGGAGAGGAGGCAAGGGCGTTGTTCCTAACATAGGAGGAAATCGGGCCACTATTGGCCTACGCCCCGGAGAATGGTGAGTGGCAAGCGGTGGTCGCCATGCGGGACCCCCTCCGAGGGCTCTACTCGGATACCCCACCGCGTGCCGAGCTTCGGGCCGCGGAGATCGTGCGGGCCTACCGCTTGCACTGTTGCACGGCCACCTACCTATCGAACTACCTCTTCTACTCGTAGGAGGACGTGACATTGGCGGTGGCTAATGCGGCACGGCTTGGGGTTGGTTCGGGCTCGGTGTGCACCGACGTCGTTGAGAGTCTTGACGCCATTCACAAGCGGGCCTACAATGACCACATGGCGCGGGGGGAGGGGGGGGGATGCCGGGGGAAAGGGCACTACAACGGGAGGGGGCGGTGGTCTTGCAGGTTTGGGAGTGTTGGTTTTTAAATTTTCACCTTCCATTGCGACACCATGGGGTGCCTCATACGGCCCCGTGCACCATGGCCACTCAAAGCCCCCCGCCCTCGACGTTCTCTTCCTGACCCTCAGATGTTGTTTCACCACCACATGGATCGCGAAATGTTGAAATCCCTCGTTAGGGGCGTGCTAAAAGCCCAAGAAGACCGCGTGGTATGCCTGCTATGCTTTTGTGCACGTTTTTGTGCGCGTTATTTTTTTAGCGGTTTCGATTCAGTTCTGCAGATTAATGTTAACGCTGGCGGCGTTGAATGCTTAATATATTAGTTAAAGGATGGTGTTTTAAGATTAAGCTCGCATTTATCAATGGCGGGCGTCCAAACGTATCTTTTTTCATTTTTTTCCGTAGATGGGGCGTCCGGAGGCACGCCTAGCGGCAGCAGAAGCAGTACTAGCTGAAGCAGCAACAATTGTAGCACCAGCAACCTCTAGCTCTTCCAGCCGGACGATCTCTGCCGTCGCCGGAGTCAAGGGGCAGAGGAATCAAGCGGAGACTCCTTTGAAGGGCGATGGGAAAAAAAGAAACAAAGGAGGAGCGCAAGCGGCAGAGAAGGAGAGTGAGGCACAGGCAAGGGGATAGCCAAGCCATTGGAGGGGGGGAGTCAAGGTGGAGGAGGGTGGGGAAGAGGTAGTAGACGAGGCGGGCAGGGACGAGGTGGTGCAGGAGGGGCAAGGGGACTTGGTGGAGGCCAACCCCCCCCCCCAAAAAAAAACCATGCCCCGGTGGCTCCTAAAAGCCCTAGGCCCCTCTTCTGCTGCCCTTGAGGCAGCGGTGATCCCCTAATATGCGCAGGCCTTGCAAGAGGGCTGTACAGGGGATCGGCTACTATTTGCGGGCGCCACCCACGCCCACACGACCCTCAACTAGATGTTCTGGCGCCTTGTGTGGTGCCCGATTCGGCGTAACGGCATAGCCATGGGCACCTGGCGCCGGGACACCAAACGTGGGGGCATGTAGACCAGGCGCCCGCAAGCAAGCAAGCAAGCATACCTCAAAACCCGTGGATGCCCCTTGTGCTTGGACAGCCCCCATGGCTGTGCGGAAGTGCGTGGAGGTCGTTGGGGCCTCCAAACGATCCCCCATGATGTCGGCAGGGCCGGGGGGAGGGGGATGCGGAGGCGGGGACGGCCCCCTTGGCGAAGGCGGTGGGGCGCGACCACGCGCCGCCCCCCTTGCCCACATGCTGTTGCTGCACGGCGGGGTCCTAGAAAGGCCGCAGTAGGGCCAGTACCGTTGTCCATGGCACCTTGAAGTTGACCCTATTTCCCTGTCGCCACTGCCGGCAGCACCCCAACGTGACCTAATGCTGGAGGGCGACAAGGAAGTGTGCAGTGCCGGACCGCACGCCACGAGCGTCACCGCACAGATTGAGCGCCCCTGAGCGCCCCGGAGAGCCCACGGTGATGACCTCCGGCACACGGCTCATGGTCGCGCCTGGGAGCGGGCGCCAGGTCTACATGCCCCCACGTTTGGTGTCCCGGCGCCAGGTGCCCATGGCTATGCCGTTACGCCGAATCGGGCACCACACAAGGCGCCAGAACATCTAGTTGAGGGTCGTGTGGGCGTGGGTGGCGCCCGCAAATAGTAGCCGATCCCCTGTACAGCCCTCTTGCAAGGCCTGCGCATATTAGGGGATCACCGCTGCCTCAAGGGCAGCAGAAGAGGGGCCTAGGGCTTTTAGGAGCCACCGGGGCATGGTTTTTTTTTGGGGGGGGGGGTTGGCCTCCACCAAGTCCCCTTGCCCCTCCTGCACCACCTCGTCCCTGCCCGCCTCGTCTACTACCTCTTCCCCACCCTCCTCCACCTTGACTCCCCCCCTCCAATGGCTTGGCTATCCCCTTGCCTGTGCCTCATTCTCCTTCTCTGCCGCTTGCGCTCCTCCTTTCTTTCTTTTTTTCCCATCGCCCTTCAAAGGAGTCTCCGCTTGATTCCTCTGCCCCTTGACTCGGGCGACGGCAGAGATCGTCCGGCTGGAAGAGCTAGAGGTTGCTGGTGCTACAATTGTTGCTGCTTCAGCTGGTACTGCTTCTGCTGCCGCTAGGCGTGCCTCCGGACGCCCCATCTACGGAAAAAAATGAAAAAAGATACGTTTGGACGCCCGCCATTGATAAATGCGAGCTTAATCTTAGAACACCATCCTTTAACTAATATATTAAGTATTCAACGCCGCCAGCGTTAACATTAATCTGCAGAACTGAATCGAAACCGCTAAAAAAATAACGCGCACAAAAACGTGCACACAAGCATAGCAAGCATACCACGCGGTCTTCTTGGGCTTTTAGCACGCCCCTAACGAGGGATTTCAACATTTCGCGGTCCATGTGGTGGTGAAACAACATCTGAGGGTCAGGAAGAGAACGTCGAGGGCGGGGGGCTTTGAGTGGCCATGGTGCACGGGGCCGTATGAGGCACCCCATGGTGTCGCAATGGAAGGTGAAAATTTAAAAACCAACACTCCCAAACCTGCAAGACCACCGCCCCCTCCCGTTGTAGTGCCCTTTCCCCCGGCATCCCCCCCCCTCCCCCCGCGCCGTGTGGTCATTGTAGGCCCGCTTGTGAATGGCGTCAAGGCTCTCAACGACGTCGGTGCACACCGCGCCCGAACCAACCCCAAGCCGTGCCGCATTAGCCACCGCCAATGTCACGTCCTCCTACGAGTAGAAGAGGTAGTTCGATTGGTAGGTGGCCTTGCAACAGTGCAAGCGGTAGGCCCGCACGATCTCCGCGGCCCGTAGCTGTGTGGCGGGTGTGTGGCTCACCATTGATTTCAGCAAGGCATTTGATAGTACAAATCACCATTTGATGTCGCTTTTTCTTACTGCCATTGGAGTCCGAGATGCGTGGGTGTCCAAGACACGTGGGTGCGAGCTCTAGGACAGTTTCTTGGGCGGGGGGTTTGCAATTCCCAGTGGGCACTGAATCAGCATCGGCCACACTGCATCCGGGCAGAGAAATTAAGCAAGGGGATATGGTATCCCCCACTCTATTTTCCCTTTCGACGACCGTTCTAGTGTATCAACTTTGCAAGCACCTCACATCGGCCAAATGCTATCTATACGCTATACGCCCATGACACATTAGTATTTATTGCGGGAACGTTCCAAGAAGTTTAGGACCCACTGAGCAGAGTGCGAAGTCTCTTGGACACATACGGCGAGATGTGAGGCTACATGTTGAACCTTAAAAAATGTGGGCTTGTCCTGCAAATCATCGAGGCCCCAAGCGGGGTCCAGTTCATGTCAGGGTTCGCCATACATAGGAAAATAAAGTATTTGGGGACATGGCTGGGGTCGGTGTCGGTATTTGAGCAGTTCTTGTGACCGTTGGGGAAACTGAAGGCCAAGGCACAATTCCTTTCATCCCTTCCCCTATCCCCAATAGGGAAGGTTAGGGCCCCGCATATGTGGGGGTATCCAGTCATGAGACATATTGCACTCCAGTTTTTCCCGAGGGACAAAGTCATCGGTCATGCTAACATGGTAATGAGGGCGGCCCCGGGGATCCATAACTAGGATTTGCCAACATCTCATTGGCAACAGTGGGTTGAGCAAGGGGGATATGAATCGGGGGAAACCGAGGGACTGCGCATTGTGGATGCACTCAATTCCTTTCGTCCGCATGCTACAATTGGGAAAGGGAGATCCGAATTTCATCCTGTTGCAACAATGGCTGTCTGCACAAGTGCCAGCATTCCGACTGCACGAAACCCGTTTATTAGCCTTTGCTTGCCATTAGTTGCCGCGTGCAAAATGGCCCCACATCATAACTTCGTCTATAGCATACCCGGCTTTCAAAAAGGCAATGCCACAATCCTGCAACATAGGGTCAACTTGACTCGATATTCTGCCTTGGAATTCGGTGTTCTGTTTGAGGTACGTCAAATCACGGGTACAGGAACACGGAGGTCATTTTGCTGCCCAGCACTGGCACGAAAGGGATTCACTCGTTGGGTGACTTGGCCACATCACAGGGTCAACCCAGAGAAGATCTCATTGCTAGTATACCAATCAGCTACAGCTTTATCGGAGAGCAGTTAAAGATTTATTGGAGAGGGTGACGGCGAAGGAAGGGGAGGCTTCTCTTACTCTGCGCCAGCAGTGCAGACATGGACATTTCAGGCAGTGGCCTAGAAAAGAGCGTTATCATTGGGGGTGGTGGAGCGAAGATCGCTGGAGGTTTGGGACGTCATACGAGCACGAATGTACCCCAGGCCCTTCACTTTTTTTTGTGGTGCGTGCCCTTTGGTGTATACTCCTGTGGCACGACACCTCTTTCAATTTAAGATGGCGCCTACGGCCAATTGCTTCCTATGTGGGTTGCTTGAGGGCCACTTGTACTTCTTGGAGTGTTGCCCGTTCCTTTTTGACCCCATGAGTTTCGTTCGATGTCTTTGTATGCCCACCCATTAATTAAATGCTGGCCGGGCCGCTGGCCGAATGGCAAATTTACGCGTAAATGCGTAAATTTTACGAAAACGGCCACTTTTTGGGCCACCACAGTGTTTCCAGGTGTAAATTCAGTGTAAATTGGTGTAAATTGCTATTTTTGCACTATTTCATGATGGAATTGACCTTCTTTGTTTTGCAAGTTGCGTGCTTTTTGTCATTTTGTTCGCATTGTTGCCATTCGTACATGGTTGTCAAGGCAAGTTTCCCGCGCGTGGTGAGGTAGGGTAATCTGTGCATAGGAGAATGGTTAAGAGCAAAGCTTGGGGGTAGAAGAGGGTTGGTGACAGGGGTGGCCTCCTCCCCAAACTTGGTGGCACAACAACGTTGGTATCAACGGGTGGGGTAGAGTAATGAAAAATGCATGTAAAGAAGAGAAGAATAATTGTAGAGTAGAAAAATGTCGGTGGTAGGGGCGCCCTCCTCCCCAAACTTGGCGGCACAACAAGGTTGCTTACAAGAGTGTCCTTCTTTCCTCTGCGTTGTCATTGCACCCCCCCCCCCCCCTCTTTCTTTTGATTAGTCTTGACATGGGTTCTGACGTATGGGTGCGGCCGCTTGGCCCCATTGCGCCCCAAGGTGTCGCTTGGATGCATTTCGCCAACGTTGCTGAGGCCCTCTGCTATCTACGCTCGGAGGACGGAGGGTCTCTGTGCATCCAACACACCCAAGTCGCGCGGGCTGCCAAAGCCAACGCCACTCGGGACGGTTACGCCTTCACCTTCGAGGAACCATCATCCCACGTGGTGGCTTCCCCCCCGCGCTCGCAGCGCATAGCAGCGGCACCCGCGCCCAATTTGTCAACGTTCGGGTTCACTAGCGTCCGATGTGCTTGCTGCAGTGCAGTGCAGTATGCCTGTTGTACAGGGTAGCCTAGAGTAGCCTATGGGTGGAACCCTCGTGCATTTGCCTAGAACACTCCTTGCAATCCGTACAAACGATTCAAGGCTGCTCATGTGGCCCGCCATCTTTTCTGTGTGGTTGGTGTGTTGTGAATCATTAAACATTGTCATCAATGACCGCTCCACAACTGTACTACAGCGATGGTACTCAGTTCCAGGGCAATGGATCAGCATCACTTAGGGTGTGCTGCCGCCGGAGGTGACCACAACCACGTAGAGAAGGTAATGGCGCGGTTTTTGAGGGTTAGGGCAGGTTTGGAGTTGGAGCCCCCGGAGGCTCCGGCGCGCTATTATTACCGAGGGGTCACACAAATGGCAAAACGCAAGAGGACACAACGTTGAGGGTTGTGTGCAGATGGTTCAATTTCTTGCTCAAAGGCATGGGTACATGGGTCGAAGGTGGTGGGGGAATGGTGTTGTGCGGAATGAGTTTCGGCGTAGGACACTCCGGGAACGCCGTCTAGGCGCTGCCGCACGCCCAGCACCCCGATGAGGGAGAGCCGCAGGCGATAGCAGATGTGATGGATGTAGCCCCGCATGACGGAAAGTTGCATGTTACATGTTCAACAGTGTATGTTTCAAACTTACTACAATTTATGATTTCCGGATGGTCAGCCAGGCAATGGAACTCTGTACCGCCGTCGGTACACATTCCTCTTCCCATCTTGCGTCCACCACAGGATAGTAGAAAGACAATCAACAGTGTTGTGGTCCTTTAATGCGGCTTCCTCAAGCCCGTCGGCCATGGAAGAGCAAATTTGTCAGGTCTAGGTAGCACAAATGGCCTATTAGCCCCCGGTGGAGCCGGAGGATGGGGAAATGCAAATGGAAGCTCAGGAAGAGGAACACCTTTCGCCAATGTCAGGGATGTAGGGGTCCTCTCGGCGTGGTCTCTCACACCAAGCCCATGCTCTTCAGTATACTCTAGGGTGGCAAGGTCTCTCATTCCCAGTCCCGCCTCGTCAATCTACTCAAGGGTAGCTAGGTCTATCACGCCTAGTGCTTTCTCAACGATATATTCAAGAGTAGCTAGGTCGGTACCCCAAAGCTGTGAATCGTTGTGCTAGCCGATGGCCTGCCAGCAAGGCTAGCAGAACTTCGAACACAAGGTTTCGCTGATGACTGATAACCCCCCCCCCCCCCCTTGCAAGCACTGTCTTGCCTTGTCTGAGCACCGGGACCCGGTCTGACCATCACTTTTACCGAATTTTCTGACCACGGTTTTTATGGTCAAAAACCAGGCAAAGCGTGATTGTGTGCCGATTGTACAGGGAAAGAGGGGCTGTGTCATGCTTGTAGATGAGTCCTCCTGCTCATAGCAACATTCTGCTTGGTACCGCACCCCACTGCTCTTTTTGGTGTGATTTTCAGCCATGATTAATGTCATTACTCCTGGCTTGGCTGTCACATACATCCGGTCCACCGGTGAGCAGGCGCCTGCCACTATTATCGGTTGTTCTACTTGTGGGGAAGATTTCATTCATTTGAAGTGCATGAGGAATGGGCATGGGCTTGAGCACCATGCCTTATACCAGCAAAGATATTGTGGATGACAGTTTTGTGCCAAGGAACAGGAAGCCTAAACCCATTCCAAAGCCTGCCCCAAAGCCTGCCCCAAAGGGCAAGCATGTGCAATTGTTCAAGATGACGCACAAGGTTGGAAAGGGCTTCTATTCCACAACTCCTGATGCCCCTGATGGGCAGTGAGGACCTCCAGAACTTGCTGAAATTTGCCAACACATTGTGTTCTAGTGCCCTGTTGTGACTGTTGTGCTCAGGGTGAGGTATGGGCAGGTTTTCAGGACATGCGTTCTTTTGGTACCGCGCGTTGCGCGCTAGCACCGCCTTGTCTAAGCGCCAGGACCCGGTCTGACCGTCACTTTCCTGATTTTCTTTGTGCTTGCGCAAGGGGGGGGGGGGGGTAGGATGTAGGGATGTTGAACCTCGCAGTTTGTGCTTTGATTGAAATACTTGGGCGTCACACACACACTCTCCCTCTTCCTCTTCCTTTGCGACCAACAGCCGGTGGGTGGGTCGTAGCGGAACTGATCCGGACATCCCCTTGCCCTCCAGGGCTGTGCCCCAACTGCTCCATGTGGGTGAAGAGTACTCAGGTTGCATGTGGTATGGTGTGCCCCTGACAATTGTACGCCGGCATACCCCATGCACGGGATCTGGTTGTGTTTCACGTCAGGATTCGGCGAAAGGAGTGCAAACCAGATGTGGGCCCTCCAAGCAGGAGATTCCCAGTTTTGTTGTGTCTGTCTGGGCCTGGGTGTACGATGGTTGGCCGACAGGAGGCAACATGACTGACTGGCGGTGGATGGGGCAGGGGGTCACGGGCACCACCTCGCTTCGGACTCGGACATGGCGTGCCATACACTCCTCATTCTCATGCGGCGCCCTTTTGTCTGCTCATCAGGTCCCACACCGGGAGCCGCATCGGCTCCGAGCACTTCCTTGACGCCGGTGATGCGTCGGTGGCGCCGATGGTGCTGACGGGGCTGACCTTCGCCACGGGGCCCGGGGACAGGGCGGTGCCGCCCAGCGATGAGTCGCCCGATACCGATGGCGATGATGGGGTCGAAGTGGCGTCGGCACGGCAGAGCACCCATGTGACGAAGCACCAGATGATGTTGAAGATGGGCATGAAGTGGCTCGACTTGCATCAGGTCCGCCCCCCGCCCTCTGATTGTGAACTGTGGAACCAGCACTGTACTGAGAACACAGCGCTCGTCCTCCCTCACACGATAGATACGAAGGACCTGCACCAATAAAAGCAAGTCGCACAACGAAGGCAAAGCACTGGACACCGGGTGTATGACATGGGGACGGACCATTCTTGAGGAAAACATCCTGGGCGGGCTGCGCAGCTTGCGCGGCTGTGTATGGTGCCGTTAGTGGTGGCTGTACATTTAGAGGTGCCTATGCGCAATTCGGGGGGGGGGGGGGGTTATCTGCGTGCGGCGTGGATCAGAAGCCGCGGAGGGTGGTGGTCAGGGTGGTCTAGGCTATGGTTGTAGTTCTAGTCGCCGTGCGCTGGCTTTGTCAGCTAGTGTGTGTCCTCCCCCCAAGCGGGCTGTGAAGGTTGTGATGGTAGGCGCGGCGGGAGACAGCGCATCTGACCACATCATGGCCCCAGCGTGCCCCTCTGGTGCCTTTGGGTAGCCCGCTGTGTGGCCATCTGCGTTCCTTGCGTCTCACTCCCCTTGTCCAAGAAAGGGCACCGCCATTAGTTTTCCGGGGGCATTGTATTTAGGGGACATATTGTTCAGGGGGTATAGTGTTCAGCCCCCCCCCCCCCCAGCCCCTGCACCCCCACCACCGTGGAATAGACACCTGAAGCTGATGACTGCCTGTCCCCCCACCGCAGAGGCCTGGTGGACCAAAAAAAAAATGAAAGCACATCACTACCTCAGCCCCATGGAAGGGCCTTGGTAGAACGCTCGCCTATGGTGCCAAACCATTTCGGCCCCATCGTAGGGTCCTTGTAGAACAATCTTGGACACCGTTCCCACAATCGGTGAGAAAGCGCCACCCCCCCCCCCCCCATCACGACGCGGGTGTCCTCTTCAGGGGATCACCTCTTTAGAGGTGCAAAAGGGACAAGGTCTACAGGGTGGGAACCTGCTGGCAAACCGAACCCATCTTCGTTGGTTTGCACCCCCACAAGGCACCCAATGACACAGCTCCATGCAGCGGCCACAACAAGGAGCGTGAGCTGGGGGCCAGCAGTAAAGACCCAGGAGATCTGTGCAAGCGGTGCAGGGATGGGCAGAATCGCTGGAGGTTCCCTGCATCCACCACCACTGGCAGCCAGGACAAGCAGTCCCCAAATCGCGGAAGGTCTAGTGTGCTGCACTAGGTGGGCATCTGGGGGATGAGGGGCGTGGCAATGATGGGGGTTGGGGAATCCTTCGACAACAAAGACCCTGTCGGTGACCCTCCCCCCTCCCGCTCACACACGGCACCCCAAAACAGTGCAACCAGTGTACTAACATGTGGCTGATTCAGTCTGCCCTAGAAAGGGCCGTGACCCCTTCAGCCCACTTTGGTAGATCCGGTTGCATCATGTTTCATCCTTTACAAGCATGGTCATGCTTCATGCAGCTTGTTGCACACTGTTATAACGTTTCATAACAGGGAGGGCACTCATCCACAGGGTAGAAACCACCATAAGTTCAATGCATTGTTAAAAAGCATGTGGCAAAAATCGTGTTGAACATGAGGGGGACTAGGCAGGGGGGGGTTTGCCGTCCCCGATCCGAGATCCGGTCCATTTTTTTTTGTGAGGGTGGGGGGTGTTACACCACCCCAATCCACCCGATCCATTTTTGTTGGCGTGCACACTGGTCCAATCCACATTGATTCATGTTGGAATTTGCCAAGTTAATGTGCATGTTGTATGGACAATAGCGATTTTTTTTTGAAGAACTTCAATCTATGCACCTTTCAAGATTTGCTGCAGTTTATTTGTGTGCATTGTAGTGGTATGTTAACTTCATTTTTTTCCATTGCATTCTTGTGCCTCAAGAACTTTGTTACACATCCAGAAGTTGCTTTGACAGAAGTTACGGGGCTGTGACCTCGTCCAAATGCCATTGCTGTTTGCATACTACACAAATGGGAAATCAAAAGGACCCAATGGCAAAATGCCTGGAAATGCTAAGTACCGCTGATGGATAATTTTTAGTGGTGCGGAACCCTCTGGCCCAGTGTTACATCAGTGGTGGTGAGCACCCTCTGAACTTCATGGTCTTGGGAAAGACCTTGTGTGAAGCATGCTGTTGCCGGCGTGGCAGGGACGCAGGGGTCAGCAGCAGCAATTGTGAGCAGGGGGACAACTGTCCCACTCTCACAAAGTGAAAATACTTTTCTCCAGTGGCTTTGGACAAGCGATGTAAACAATTCTGCCGAAAACCTCAAACCGGAGGGTACACCCATAAGTACCAACCAGTACACATACCCAGCCTTTATGGCATCCCCCACACCCCCACACCCCCACACCCCCACACCCCCACACCCACACACCCACACACGTCACCGCACCCCCACACACCACATTCCCTCTCACTCATATGTGTGTCTGTTTTGGGGGCGGGGGGTGGGTTATGCGATATACAGCTACCCCCCCCTAACCCATGCATTTCTGAAATGGCCTTTTCTCACAGATTTCAAAAAGTATACACATACCCCCCCCTACGGAACGAAATTTTGGTGCTCTGGACGAAAAATGGAGAAAACCCTGAGAATACACGAATTTGCTCCGCGTTGGCATGTTATGAATGTCCCCGAGAGATATGTGGACACAGACACTTGGACTGAGCTGCATTTCGTGGAAATGTCAGAGATGGTGGTGGGGAAGAATCTGGGAGCAGTCCCCTTGCATCCTACTTCATCTGTTCAAGGGGTCGGTGCTCACACAATGGCTTGGGCAAGCAACCTTGTGCGGCTTGTTTGACGCGCCCCCCCCCCCCCCCTTTAACAGGGCCTATTTTCTCTGTTGGAGCTGGTCAAGCAGGCATTCATGGTGCCAAACGTCATGGACGAGCCTGTGAACACTGTGCAGGCGCTGTATTACTTCGCCCGGTATGCGGAGTATATGGGGCAGTACGAGCCCGCTGTCACTATCCGGCAGTCAATGGCCAGCACAGCCCCTGGCACTGCCTCCAGCGGAGCCCCTGGCACTGCCCCCAGCACAAACTCTGGTGCTGCTCTGGGAACCGCTCCCGGCACCACCCCCAGCACCGCCCCGAGCACTGCGGGCAGCCCGCATTCGCGTGCGACACGGCGCCGGGCTTGGGCGCGGCAGCTCAAGCAGGAGGAGAAACAGGTGATCCAGGTACTGGAGGATATGCTGACACATGACTTGAGGATGGTGCGGGAATTCGCAACCCACATCGAAGACTCAATGAGCCTCCAGAAGCAGCTCAACAAGAAGAAGCTCCTCAAGGCCGACGTCATGCACTCGATCGAGAACATTAAGGTCTGGATTGGGGGGTTCCTTGGTACCCGAGACAGTGCAGTGGGTTGGGGTTTGGCAACACGGATTGGTTTCAAGGACCGGCACGTGACGGAGATAAACACAGCTGTTGTGGTTCATTGAGACCGTTCATGTAGGGTTACTTAGTGTTGTCTTCCATAAGGCATGCGGCCCCTGGTGGACTGCGGTAGGCGGCACAAACAGGTTGTGCCATCTGCCAATGTCCCCCCAAGTCCAGTCCACTTCAAGAGCCTGCATTTAGCCCCCCTGTACCCGCACTAGTGACAATCATCAAGGTCGCTGCGCATTGGACCCGTAAATGAGTGTATCACACTACGCCAGATTCGCTCCTCGGATCCACTTTGCCACAAGCAGTGTCTCAGACATGCTCATTAGGAACTGGGTCGGATGGACACGCACCAGGGCTCCACCAGGGAGAGTGGTCTAGCAGACTTGGCAGGAGCGTCTGGCAGGGACAACAGCATGTTCCACTCCGCAATGCCTGTTGCTGCTTGTCCAGAGCTCAGTATGAACCTGCTGCGGATGGTGCAGGCCAAATGAGGTCTCTGAAAGCGGAAAAACAAGCAGCACCTACAGCGTGTGCCACACCGGGCCGTACACGGACGCCGCATGCAGGGCACCTCACAATGCTGGGAGGGTAACCGATGGTAGTGGTAGGACATCTGATGGGGGTGGAGAAGTCACGGACGGCGAAGTGGCGGTGACTGGGGCGGTCCCTAATGCAAAGCAAAATGCCCGTGGGTGGTCTTTCGGTTGGCCCTGAAGTCTGAAATAGCCGCCAACAGTGACCCCGTGTCCTGTTTCTGTGCACAGGCCGAGGACGGCTACAGCTTCAGCATCGATGGCCTGGACCCTGCCACCGCCTTCTTCCTGGTCGAGAACCAGCGCGCAAAGCAGAAGCTCCGGAACTACCTCGACAATGTGCCGGTCTCCGGAAGCAAAGGGCACAAATGCGAAAAGCAACTCTCGTCGCGGGAGCTCCTCAGTGACCAGGCCCTCCGCATGTTCCTTTCAACCCACGATCCGGAGGGGGCGCGGCTCTTGGGCCTGCCTGACCGGCAGGCCACACCGGCGGATCTCATGGACTCTTCCAAACTGCACCGCACGCTGCCGCTGGACATGCGCCCTGGCACCGCCGGGGACCTCCTCATGCACTTTGGGGAGTCCCCGCTGCAGCCAGCACTGGCGCAAATGAAGGCGTTCCAAGACCAGAGCGTGGTTCTGCCGCTGCTGAGCGAGCGGGGTTCCGGCCGGCGGAAGGGCAAGCGGGGGAGCATCGCGCTGGCGGCGCGGGGGAAGAAAGCGGACAAGTTGGACCGGCCGGCGGGCCGCTCTGGAGTAGAGACGCCGCCGAGTGGCACCAGCAGCGCGGCAGAGAAGGGGAAGCGGGGGCTGCCGGGGCGGTTCAGGAAGCCAGTGACAACGGCGACGATGGCAATGGCTATCCAGCAGGCGGTGCCTCTTGTGTGAGAGATGGTCGGAGGGTTCACGGGGAGGGTTTGTGTTTGAGGGGAGGTTCAGGCTCCCATTTACACAGGCGTCCTTTCACTCCCTCCCTTCCCTGTGTCGTGCACCTCCATTGCGGGTTGGAACCTGGAGACACACACATTGGCCACGATTCACCTCTCTGTTCCACACTGTATGTAACCGGCCTCACTAACTTCGGGTGACTGTTGTTGCCATCATTCTTCATATTCCCAAGCCAGTGGAGGGCGGTGCAGCAGACGCCCACCCCAGGCGGTTCAGGACGCAACATGAGGGAGGATCTGTGAGACAGCATGTCTGTGAATGACTGCGAGGCATGGTGACGGCTTTCTCAGTGCAATTTCGAGGTCGCACACGAGTTTTACCCCCTGCATTGTCCCACTAGCTCCACGGGACTGTGCGAGCGTGTGTGTGCGCGTGTAGATGGTCTACGGCTTTCATCTATTGTCTCACTTTGTGGTTGTTTTTGCATACTTTGAGGGTCTGATGGGCAGCACCACAGCTCCCTCCTTGTGATCCTCTTGGAAACTCTGTAGCATGGGCTGTCTGCGCAAGATACTTCTCTTCAGCAGTATGTGGTGATGTCCTGTTTGCTATGTTTTTCAGGCGCCCTGCTCCTCAATTACCAGCAGGTTGCTGCTTCACCTGCTGTGAGACCAATAAACTAACCCCTGGGGGAGTAATCAGGGAAGGTTGAGACATTTGCCGACAGGAAGCCCTTGCTTACTTCCACCTGCCACACGGGCCGAGGTTGGTATAGACATCCCTTGCAGGGTGGGTTGATTACCATCACGTGTCCTTCCGGAGTCTGGGTAATGGTCGGCCCGAGTCCTGCACCTTGACCCCGCTTGCGCGGGTGTGAACGGCACAATCGATTGCTCTATGAAGCAATGGTCAGCAGGTTTGTCGCATGGCCTTGGGCATGACTCATCATGCATTTTTTGGGAGTAGGCTTATGACCTCTCTTGTGAACACTCTGTGAACACTTGCTGCAACATTTGATTTGCATTGAAACCGAACCTGCTGTCCCAGTCTGGTATGAGAATCTATGATTGGGCCGTAGACAGGCAAATACAGTACATTCACTGTTCCAAATTGATTCCTGATTTTTTTTTATACATTTGCTCCCTCACCTAATGAAGCTGATCCTTCAGTCAGTGTTAATTCATTGGACACTTCATTTATGCAACATGAGGGAGGATCTGTGAGACAGCATGTCTGTGAATGACTGCGAGGCATGGTGACGGCTTTCTCAGTGCAATTTCGAGGTCGCACACGAGTTTTACCCCCTGCATTGTCCCACTAGCTCCATGGGACTGTGCGAGCGTGTGTGTGCGCGTGTAGATGGTCTACGGCTTTCATCTATTGTCTCACTTTGTGGTTGTTTTTGCATACTTTGAGGGTCTGATGGGCAGCACCACTCCTAGGAGCCCAGTGGGCAGGGATGGATGTAATGTTGGCGCCAATCAAGGGGTCCGGGCAGGGGGGGGTGGGCATTTTTTGTGACTGGTCACAAAAAGTATAAAAGGCCATATTGGGAAAGTGCAAACCCCAAAAATATTGTGACCAAAAAAGGTGTCTCCGGTAGAATGTCTCCTGTGCCTGCCTGGACTGCAAATTTACCGTGTCTACTCGCACTGCAAATTTCTTGTGACTGCTGGTATTTGTACACTGTGTGTATTTTCTTGTTGCAGGCCAGTGGCAGTGGCAGCGAGAGTGGCAGTGGCAGCGATAGTGACAGCGACAATGACACAATGACAGGTCGCGTGGTAGTAGCTGCAGCGAGCAACAATAATACTATTGTCATTGTGAGTGATGACAGTGAATGACAATAGCAGTGTTGCATCCACAGGGCTCTGTACCTGTCAGGTGTGTTGTTGCATCCTCCCCCCCCCCCTCCCATTACCATCAGGGGGCAGGAGCCCGGTCCACCACGTCCACCACGGGCCCGTCACTACGCCGCACGGCAACCACAATGGTTGCCCAGGTGTTCCCACACAAAGCACACACAACAAGCGGCCACACGCACCTGAAGTGGCACCCTCCCGGAAAGGCGGTCCCAAACCCTGCTGAAGGGAGCACCGTGAGCTTACATGGTGGGTAAGTAGGCGCCCGGTGGTGCTGGGCGTCCAGTGCTGAGCCTGCATGCCACTGGAAGGAGGGCGTCCTCCACCCTGCAACCTGACCCGACAACCGAGGCACATGCCTCCAACGGATCGCTGGGCCAGTGCATGTACCCCAAAACAAGATACGGCGCCACGCGTAGCCACGACAACGCACGGCAGAACGGAGTGGTGCGTGCGCCGAGCCAAACCGTGAGCCACGCGACGCACGCGCAATGCGCAACGGCTGTGGCAGCCGAAAGGAGCAGCACCCCCATAGCCCCTCGATTGGTAACCGGGCGGGGGAGGGGTGCAGTGTAGCTGCAGCACACAAGCAGCTGCTGGACAATCGCTGCAGCAGCTGCAACACGACAGCTGCAGCTGGAGTGCAGCTATTGCAGCACCCCCATAGCCCCTCGATTTGTAACGCGGTGGGGGTGGGTCTTGTGCCACCATGCAGTAGGTTTTGTGCCACCATGCGGTGGGCTTTGTGCCACCACACGGTGGGCTTTGTGCCACCATGCGGTGGGCTTTGTGCCAGCACACGGTGGGCTTTGTGCCACCACACGGTGGGCTTTGTGCCTCCTAGAGGTGGGCTTGCTGCCACCGCGCGGTGTGCTTGGTGTAACCGCGCGGCGTGCTTTGTGCTACCATGCAGTGGGCTTGGTGCCACCATTTGGTGGGCTTGTGGCCTCCGTGCTGTGGGCTTCCATTGCCGTAAACCCCCGCCGCTTTAGGGGTGTTACACGAGCTGCACCCCGGTTGCGGCTTGCATGCTACAGCAGCTTCAGCCGGTGTCTTGTGGCTGCTGCGCGCTGCAGCTGCACAGCGGCCTACCCCCGCCCCATAACTGAGTTTCGCACCAGCTGCACTCAGGTTGAGCTGCACCACCTGCAGCCAGGTTGAGCTGTCGTACTATGTCTTGCAGCTGCTTTTGTGCTACAGCTGCTTTACCCCAAGCCCGTTTACGACTCTAGGGCTTCAGGGGTGCTGCCCTAGCTGTGCTGCAGCAGCTGCAGCTAGTTCCTACTCTGCTGCCAACCCCCGCCCCGTTACCAATTGAGGGGCTATGGGGGTGCTGCAATAGTTGCACTCCGGCTGCTGCATACCTGTTGCACATGCAGCAGCCGGTGTTCGGCAGCTACTGGTGTGCTGCAGGTGCACACCAACCACCCCTGCCCCATTACCAATCGAGGGGCTATGTGGGGGGCTGTGCTCTGGCCACAGCTTCGTACTACATCTGATGCAGCCAATGTCTTGCACCTGTTGTTGTGCAGCACCCGCTGTGTAGCCAACCCCGCCGTGTCCACATCTCTGGGGCTTTAGGGTGCCACCCCAGCTACACTGCCGCAGCAGCTTTCATGCAGCGGCAGCTGCAGCCGGTTTCCACAGCTGCTGTGGTACTGCCGCTGCATTGCAGCCAACCCGCACCCCGTTACCAATCGAGGGACTATGGGGGTGCTGCAATAGCTGCATTCCAGATGCAGCATGGGTGTTGCAGTGCTGCAGCTGGTGTCTAGTAGCTGCTTGAGTGCTGCATGCTCTGCAACCACCCCCACGTCGTTACCAATCGAGGGCATATGGGGGAGCTGCACCAGCTGCACCCTGGCTGCAGCTTAAACACTGCAGCTGGTGTCTTACAGCTGCTTTTGTGCAGCAGCTGCTTTGCAGGCAAACCCCGCCCTGTTTAGGACTCAAGGGCCTGGGGGGGGGGGGGGGGGGCTGCACCAGCTGTATTGCGGCAGCAACTTGCTAGCTGCTGCAGCTGCAGCCGGTTTCCTAAAGCTGCTTCTATGCTGCAGCCGCGTTGCAGCCCACCGCAAGATGGCACAAAACTCATCGCTAGATGGCACACAACCCACCACATGGTGGCGCAAGCCCACGGCGAGGTGGCACACCGCAAGGCGACAAAGCGCAGAGCACGGCGAGCGCTCGCGGGGAACGCGAGGAGCGTACAGAGCGCGCGACGGCCGCACACACCACACATCATTCCAGGGCGCCTTGGGTACGCCCTCCCACACCCCGCACGCCGGTGGCCGCTCTCGACCGGCAGGGTGGGATGCAAACCAACAGGTAAGCCAATAGTGTACGGCCCCTCAAAACCAAAACCAAAAACCCCCTCCCTGCCATGTATATGTACAGGTTGAGGGCCGCCCAAAATAGCTAGTCTTAGGTCACTTTTTTTGTCACCAAATATTGTGATTTTTTTTGTGACCAATGTGGGGGTGTGTGGGCGGGGGGGGCGGGGGCTCCGGGCCGGCCCCACTCCCTTAGTTATATGCATGCCGGGGGGGGGGGGGGGGGGTGGTTAATTCGTACGAAACTGTTCCTACAAACATTGCAAGTTGGTGCGGACATTTTTTTCAAAACAAGATTTTTCTTTTCACAAAACTTGCTGCACGTTTTCGGTTCTGGTCCTTTTTTGTCTTTTTGTCTCACATTGCATGACCTTGCTGCAGCCGAACCTTGCGTAAATCTCCCGGCTACCTCTTGCTCTGCGTTTGCCTTTTGTTTGTACAAAATTGTTGGTACGAACATTCAAAAGTTCGTACGAACGTTTCGTATGAATGATGCATGGCACTCAGGACGGCACACAAAAAGATGACTAAACACAGAGTCTAGATGGGTCCCACGGCCAAACAGTCTACAAAACTTGACTCTCCACGTCCTGCTCTGCACATGACTCTTCTTTTCCTCTTGGTTAGTGTCGTCTTACTTCGTCTTCTTGTCCTTCTTTTCCTCTTCATTTTCCATTTCACCCTCCTCACCTTCTTCCTCGCTTGATGACCCCTCCACTTGCTCCATTGTTTGCTGCACCGTCTTCACCCTCTTCTCCACCGCCGCCGGCTGGAGCTCCCATGCTTGCTGCTTCTTGTGCTTCTCCAGCCCTTTATTGGCCTGTGATCGGTCCTCATGGCACTTGGTGACCACCCACGAAATCCCCACTCCAATGCGACAACGGTCCTTCTCGGTCGTCCGGGACCAAAAGCAGCCGCCGATAGGTGTAATTGTGCACCTGGTTGTGCATGTGACGGGGGAGCACACAATTGGGGAACGTGCACTCGTCGACGCTCACACCTGGGTAGATCGGCTGCTCCTTCTTGTAGTAAAGGGGCACTCAAGGCCACGTCAACGTTTGGGGAATCGGCCACTTCTTCTTCTTGCGCTCCTTTCTCTTCTTGACGGGGCTTGTTGGGTTGTTGGAGCTCTAGAAGCTTTGCTCCTTTCGCCTTGGGATGTTGCCGCTGCTGTCCAGTTCACTCTCCGCCAGTGCTTTGCTGCTTTGGTTCCTCCGCGGAGCAATGGTCCTCGGCTTTGCACCAAATAGTGCCTTCCTTGCCGGCATTGCCTTCCCACTCCTCTCCTTTGCTGGCGCTTCTGTACCTTCCGTTGCTCAGCTCCCTTGTGCCTGACTTGCTAGCCCTCGACTCAACTTCTCTGGGCTCAAGGGATATGCTTTCGTCACATCATCCCAAATTGGGGTCTTTGTCATTTTGCATTGTCCTTCTTCGTCAGCCACATATGTTGACAAGCGTTGAATGGTGAGGTCCGGCCGCACACTCATCTCCTCCAAAACATCTCGCAGGGGTAGCAAGGGACACTTGAAGTCCTGTTGCTGTTGTAGCTTGACCCAAACGCCAACACACCTACCTTGCACTTGAATAGCCGGAGGACGAACACAAATGTTTACAAAACGTTTGTACAAATTTCAGGATGTTCGTACGAAGAATCTATAAGTTCGTACGAACCATCCTACGTGCATCAGATTGGGGTGCAGAAGCTACGAGCTGTCTTGGATGCACTGCTCCTACGTTGCTGCTGCAACAACGCTCCTCAAAATCGTTCTCCACAACACGTTCACCTCTTTGACCCGGTTGGGCTGTTGCGCTGGTGAGGCTTCCCCCTCGCTGCAAATCCCCACAGGATCCTCTTCTTTTGCTAGCTTGTCCGGAGTAACGTTCAGTCCGCTCGACTTCATCACCACCGTATGATGGCGAGAAGCCGATGTGTCGCTAGGTACCCGCTGTAATGAAAATTATGGGAAGAGTTTGGGAATACCATGGTGTGGCAGACGTCTTGTATGGCAATGCATGTGCACCCTATCGGTTTAGCGAAAAAAGGGGTGATGGGTGGTCTTTTGCATGTGCTAAAATAGGGGTGCAAATGCATCTGGCTGGGTTGTGCAGAGCCCAGACCAGTTATGTAACTCATTTTTAGGCCCCAATGGTACACATTTTAGATCTATGGGCTTTGCATTGCCCAGGCTACAAGTTATTCCCTTTGCGCCCACCCCTGGTACAGCAATTGCCTCATGTATACAGTGGTCAAGTGGCCACGCGACATGGCGATGGGTTAAGTGGTATACTCTTCCCAAAGCCCTAACATAGTTAGCCTAAAAGTTGTCCCCGATTGGGTCAGCAGGAACAGGAATCAAGGATACAACTTCTGCATACATGGTCCGTGGGCAATGATCAAAGGCACGTGCCACACCAGGCACCACATCACCCAGATGGAAGTGCCAAAACCACGCCTGTATTAGGACTTTCCAACAACCTGGGCTCTGCGGAGCCTGGCATTCATATACTTGGTACTTACGGGGTGCTTATTAGGGTTTCTCTGTTGGCTGGGCATTGTAGAGCTCAGTCCTTCACAATGTCCCATTTTGACGCCCTGTTGTGTAACATAATAGGACTGTGTCACTTTGAAACTTATTCTACATGCGGTCTGCTGTCATATTTTTGTATGCCTTTCTGCTGTGTTGGTCTTGTATCTTGATGTACAATGGTGCTACTGTGGTATTGTGTAAGTATCACAGTTAGCAGCCGTTAAGGGGTACTATACAACAAGTCTTCGACTGTTTGCACGCAGGTGTAGTTGGAGCTTGGTGACGTGATGTTTCTATTGCTGTGGCGTGTGTGATTCTATTGGAGTTGCAGGACACATCGTTTGCAATATACCCTAATCTATTGCGGTTGACTTTTGTGCATGCTGTGCAGTGTTGTTATATTTGCTATCTGGTCGTATGTCCCATATATTAAGTACATGTAACTTGCTATTTTCTTTTTACAACAGCCATGGCTGCTTTTCCACATGTTAGATGTACGGAGGTGGATGTACCCGGTGCCGGCCAGGATACCAAAGGAGATGAGCTTGTAGGACCTGAACCCTTACCGGTCGCATCGACCGGAGAAACGGCAGCGCGTGCTGCAGCTACGCCCGCCTTGCACGAGGGGATTATGTTTACGGGGTCAGCACCCCATCCCCACCACGGCCACCAAAGTTTGTCCCAAAGGACCAGCCAACCCCACCGAAGGCCTCCCTCAATGACCCATTGATTCCAAAGACAATGGAGTTGCTGAGGGACAACAGTGTTGCCCACATACGATTGTTGGTGCAATACATCCGGGGGCTTCGTGCGCCGTTCTGTTTCGCATTGCGGAACCCAATGTGCAACCCCCTTGTCACATCGTATATGCCGATCCCATTTTTTGTCATGCAGTGAGGACCGGGCTGCTTTGATCCTAGATACACTTAATCCACAATCACGTCCCCTTGTTGAGTCATTTTCCCATCCCCATATCCCACGTCCCCGGCCACTTCCTACCCTGGATGCCGACCAACCCACACCTACACAGATTGATCGGCACAACACCGATCACCAGCACATACGGTCGCTTCGACCACTTGTGGAAGCAGACCACACGGGTGGGCAGCCAAAATACAGCCTATTGCCACCGGTGCCTGTACCACATAGAAGCACGGCACGTGAAAAATTCATTTGCTGGGGGGGGGGGGGGGGTCATTCGAGCCCCCCAAACTGGGGGGGAAAAGGGCTCCCGTGATTGAGCAGTCCTAAAGCGGGGAAAGTTTTTTTTTGGGTCAACCCTGATGATCTCTGTGTCTTACCCTATTCTACCCCTTACTTCAATTTGAGAGAATGCCCCCCCCCCCCCTTCAAATTATTTTGGTACCCAAGGAGAATTTGACAGTGTGATGTGTCGTTTGCAAGCTTCTTGTCCAGCGATGCTGCCAAAGGCTGCCCTTCAGTTCATGGAGGTCACGGTGCATCCCCCACGATGTGTGTGCACCTGACGAGGAGTCTGACACTCGGAACCAGAGTGGTGCCCGTTAGCCTTGCATGGGGTGGGTGGGTGGTTCCCACAGAAATTGGGCACCCTGGGGCAGGGACACTGACGGTTTTGCTACTCAACAGATGGTTGTAACATTGACAGCTTGCCTTGCGTGTCTCATCTCGGGCTCTCTCCGATGCTGAAAATGGTTCGCTTCGCTCTGTTTTTTTTTGTAGTGTATGTTGGGCCAGTTTGAGTTATGGCCTCCAGGCAGTCATGCTTGCTTGCTTGTAACTCAGTGGTCCTTGGCAGAGAGATTGGGGGGGGGGTCAGAGAAACATTGGCAGCGTCTTTTTCACCTTGTGCCCGAAGCTGGTTGCTGAACCCCCACAGCATCCGCCCCCCTGTAGGTGGGTACGCCGGTGGGAGCGTAGGTTAACCCCAGTGCAGGCCTCTCGGACAGAGCTGCATTGCCACCAGGGTATCACAGAGCATGTGTCAGCAGCCACTTGCCGGGGACGTTTTAGGGTGCCTGCGGCAGCTGCCCCACCTCTTCTTGGGAGGGCGGCAAGTTATCTCTCTTTTTCCATGACTTTTGCCGCGTTGTTTGCCGCCAACTGGCCCCACTGCCACATTCCCAGCCCCCCAATGTGAGCGCGCTGACCGGCAGGTAACGGCTCACTTTGCATGTGTATGTTTGTCTGAATGATTGTGCCCCCAAGGTTTCATCCTTGGGGCCGGTGAGCCCTCCTTTTTTGGCATGCATTGAGTGATCTGGGTGGCTTTTGTGCCCTCCTTTTTGGCCGATCCATCAGGGGAGGGGGGAAAAGAAAAAACTGATGACTGGGCACGCCCGGGGCTCCTCATCAGGAGTCACAATGCCCGTCCCCCTTTTAAAGCGGGCTAAGCGTAATACCACTCAGAAAGTCTATACATACCCCGAGATAACGTGCCCCTTGCACGTGACAGGTGCATAAAAACTGGAACTTGTTTTTCTCAAGTGTATTTTTTCGAGCCCTCAGATTGTTCATCTATTTCTACAGATCAATGCTTGCCCCTGTCGGTACCATTCCATTGCCTTTTTGTGTTCTTAAGGAACCCCAAAATGCGTATGAGGAGTTTTGGAATGAGGAAATGCCCCATGTGTACGCAATCCATTATGCATCGCCCCCTGGTGTCCGCAATGGAATCCCGCAGAAGCGGTGACGTTTGGTTTGTGTTGTACAAAAAGCAGTGGGTAAAGGCAATGACACCCTTTTGTCTGTGTAGCAGGAGGTCGTGAGCTCTTTGCAAGAGTCTACTAAAGTGCCACCAGTGAAAGTTGTGCAATACGTGGATCATGCATGTGCCATTGTACCCCCTTTGCGCGCAACTTGGTTGCACATCAGTGACAGGGCATGCGGTGCGACAATCGTATTTGGAGCACCTGGCACTGGAGGCAGTGTGCCCCCCAACCTCCCGCCATCTACAGTCCTCTGCGAAGTGGGGTGAATGGTTCTCAAAGCACACACCTGATTTGTTCTATTCGCATTCGTATAGAGAAGGCGTGTTTTGGTTTCTTCCACCCCAAGACTGTCTGATTCTATTGGAGTTTCAGGACACATTGTTTGCAATATGCCCTAATCTATTGCAGTTGACTTTTGTGCATACTGTGCAAAGTTGTTATATTTGCTATCTGGTCGTATGTCCCATATATTAATTACATGTAACTTGCTATTTTCTTTTTACAACAGCCATGGCTGCTTTTCCACCTGTTAGATGTACGGAGGTGGATGTACCCGGTGCCGGCCAGGATACCAAAGGAGATGAGCTTGTAGGACATGAACCCTTACCGGTCGCATCGACCGGAGCAACGGCAGGGCGTGCTGCAGCTACGCCCGCCTTGCACGAGGGGATTATGTTTACGGGGTCAGCACCCCCATCCCCACCACGGCCACCAAAATTTGTCCCAAAGGACCAGCCAACCCCACCGAAGGCCCCCCTCAATGACCCATTGATTCCAAAGACAATGGAGTTGCTGAGGGACAATTGTGTTGGCCAGGCACGAGGATTCGTGCAATACATCCGGGGGCTTCGTGCGCCGTTCTGTTTCGCATTGCGGAACCCAATGTGCAACCCCCTTGTCACATGGCCGCATGGGAATCGGATATGCCGATCCCATTTTTTGTCATGCAGTGAGGAGCGGGGTGCTTTGATCCTAGTTACACTTAATCCAAATCACGTCCCCTTGCTGAGTCGTTTTCCCATCCCCGTATCCCACCCCCCCAGCCACTTCCTCCCTCAGATGCCGACCAACCTACACTTGCACAGATTGATCGGCACAACTCCGATCGCCAGCACATACGGTCACTTCGACCATTTGTGGAAGCAAATCACACGGGATGGGCAGTCAAAATACACGATGTTGCGACCAGTGCCTGTACCACATAGAAGCACCCCCCATGCCTTGAGTTGCCCTTCAATCAACTTCATTGGCAGGCGTTCAGCCAGTGCCCCGGTTCCCCAGCCTGATAATGCGATACCCCCAAGGACATTCCTGTTGCACCCCCACCGGTGCACCTCCCTTTTGCCCACTGCCGCTCTTGCGGACAACCAACAGACCCCGAGGTACTCATTGTTGCCACATGGGCATGTAGCATTGTTGCCGGGTGTCGCTCAATCTGCGTCCCCACAACCGTCTACTGTCCCAGTAAAGAGAGATGGTCAGTAGTGGTCACGGTTGTCATTACTACCTGATCTGCCACCGGCCAAATACCGGAAAGGTGTGTTACCTTTGCATCCATTAACAGTTTGGCCTAGTTCCCATACGTGTGTTATGCACCCCATAATTATAACTTTTAGGGAGCCTGGGCTCTGCAGAGCCCAGCCTGCGCCAAATGCTACTTTTACTCCTTCTCAGTTACTTGCTCGTAGCTCACTATGTCCCCTCTATCTATTACACGGCTCGCCATTACCAATTTCCGGATGCCGGGATCTGCAGAATCTTGGCTTTTTGAAAAGCCCAAGTTCATGTTTTCTGCACATGCTATCCGCAATGCAAACCCGTAATTCTTTTACCCCACACGTGAATTTAGCCCCCACTATGCGCGGTATGTGCTAGTCCACGCCTATTGCTAGTGTCCTGTCATGGTTACCGCCTTTTCTTGTTGTGCCACCCAGACACTCTTCTCACAATGGCACCGGTTTCTATTGCGTTGCATGTCCGCTACATGCGGTCTCTTTGTAAGAAAGAACGGCACATTGGTCGGCAAATGATATTGTCGGTTGTGCGCCATGGTGTCGCAGAGAAATTCGTACAATTCCGTGCGGGTCTACGTGTTAACAAGCGGTCGCGCATTACGCTTGACAGCATTCGCAAGGCGGTGGCACGAAAACAATGGCCGCGTTGGCTAACTAATTTTTCCAAGGATGTTTATTATCTATGGCTTGGTATGTGTCGCATGGTGTTGCCACAAGGTGCCGTCCCCAGTGGTGAGAGCACCACTGCTATCATGCGGGCAGACGGCCGCAAGCCCTTGGTACATGCTAGAAGACCCAACCTTGTTCCAGCCTAGAATTTCTAGACTAGATGTTCTAGCCTAGGATAGATCAATACTACAACAATACAATGTCTACCAAGAAGTTCATTTTCTTCTTTGTTCCGCCGTGCATGCTTGCTATTGGCCATAGTGCACTGTGCCATGGTCCCTTCTCTCACGCGTAGATACTACACATTTCTTTGCAATGAAATGCCCCGCCCCTTCCCCCCTTGCTCCCTCCTCAACCGGGAAGGATACTTCCCTCTTGTCTAAGGCACTACGGAACTTGAGTGGGGCTTCGAAGCTCAAGGAGGAGCGGGTGGGCCATTACTCGGCCACGTGGGCGCTATCATGCCCCCTAGCACGGCGGCAATTCAACAACGCCGTCCAATATCTGAAGACCGCCACTTCTACGCAAACCACGGGTGAGGCATGCAAGGCTGCCGTTGAGGCATACACCGCCTCCCTACTCCCCCCCGCTGCCATGTGTGAACTTGTGCTCAACATGAGGGCCACCAAGTCCTCGTGGACGACCCTCTGAGAGCTCTACACGCTCCGTAAGTTGGAGTACCACCCCACCGTCCCTGGTGGCCCCTGCTCCCGTCCAATTTGCACCAAGCGGGACTTCCAAGCCCGTTGGAAGGAGTTGGTCGCCCCCGTGGAATTGGATACCCCCGTTATCACCGTGTTGCCCCAGGCCATCGGGATCTCATGGCCCTTCGCCTCATGGGTCACATACATCCTCTCCCGGCCTGGCTTGGTGCGGTCAATCAACCGCTCCTTCCCATTGACGTTCATCGTCCGGGGGGATCCCTACCCCGTGGTTGGGGGCAATTGGACCCAACTCATCATCTCTTTGGCCAACTTCGACTGCTTGGTCTGTTTCCTTGCGGGCCTTTGGGTGTTGAGCATGGCATATTGCGATGCCAAGGCCATGGACACCCTTGGGACGTTGTGGAAGAGCAATTGGGAGGTACACGATTGATCCCCCCCGAGGATCACTTTTGCCTCCTCTTTGGAGGCCCCCCATTGGACGAGCCCCGTGTCGATGATGTCTTGAATCACCTAAGCACCAGACGTTGGGGGTGGTTCATATCGTGGGGGTGGATCATGCCATCACTATGCTTTGATCTGTGCACATATCTCCGTGCTTTCGTATTGTAGTGTGCACCCGCTGCGTCAGCTTGTGTGACCCTCGAAGCGGTCTGCCTGGCACTGCTGCACTGATACGCTGTTACGATGTCTGACGGTAAAATGCCATTAGCAGGTTTGACTCCGGTGTTGCAGGCCATTTGGACAAGCCGAATTTTATTGTTATTTTGTACCTGTGTCAACGAGGGACGTTTTGGTGGGCTTGTTTGATGCTGTGACCATCGCCGTGCACTGGGCATTGTATTGGAGACGCCGACGCAGTGATTAGCTGTTTTGAAGACAAGTTTGCCTATTTCAACCCCTGTGGGTGCCAAATTGAATGCTTTGTTCCGGCTAATCTGCTGTCCAAATGTGCCATTTGCCATCATTGATGCTTTGATCTTCGTGGTTGTTGTGCTGTTTTTACTGACCTGATTTGTCCTGTAAAATCCTTTTGTTTCTGAGACATGTATGACATACTAAACGACATTGCCATGGATGGCAACCCTGGTGAGACACAAGCGATGCACACACTGGAAGCCGAGAAAGTGGACGTAGTGCAACCAGAGCCCTCCATGGAGGAAGCTGTACAGGGCAGCATTGTTGCTGAGGCCAGCCAGGCCAGTCAATCGCACCTGCAAATGGGGAACAAGTCTCGTGTCACAAGGAAAATGGGTAGTATCAAGGACTCGACAAGTGTACTCCCCATTGCAAATTACGTGCAGTTGCGCCGGACTAAGGTGAATAGCAAGGAATTGAAGATTGACAGGACTAAGGAATATGGGCAATCACGGCTCATGGATTTGGACCACGTGGCATAGGTAAAGGAGGACCTACTTGCAAACCCCCCTGATTGCCGACTGCAGCTTCTGGTCTGGGACGACAAAGGTATGGGAATGTCGCTTCGCAATTCGATCAACGTAACGGGCTACTTTGCCTGCCCTATCTGATATGCCATGCTGTTGTATTCAGTGGGAGCCCTGTGTGTGATTGGAGGCCAACACGGTGTTGCAGCGTGTGATGAAATTTGCAAGGATGTCACAGCAAGGATGGGCGAGGTCGAGGACTACATGACCAATTTTGACGTGCGCATCATCAACTTTGATACATCCGTTGAGATCAGGCGAAAGCTGGCTGGACAACATAATAGGGCGCAACACATTGCACGTGATAGCAGTGCACTCCAACTGTTGAACAATTTCCTACAACTGGCAGCCGAGGACACACATTGTAAGAAGACAGTTGTCACCTTGATGTATGAGGCAATCGTGGAGGCGGGGCTCACTGCGAAATCCGGCAACACGGAGACAATCGTCAAGCAAATGAGGCCAGCTGTCCATATGGCCCTGATGTGTGGTACCACCTTCATGGACACACTTGGCAAGATGGTGGAACGCAAGCAGGTGATTGCCCTTTACACAATGCGATGCTTCGCTCAAATGCAACCCCAATATTTGTGGTGGGTATGCAACTACATGGCCTCACCGAAGAATACAGTACTAGGCTTCCAGAAGCTGGCAAAGGAGCTCCGCGATGGGGAATTGTGGTGGTATCACTTTGGTCATCCCGACATGCCGGTTGAGCGCATCCACCCTTCAAGACGGATGCTATTGCCTTGTAAGCCCGTTGCCTTTCGTTGTGAGACATTGTAATGCAACTCCGATTCAATGCGCCGCTGCGACAGTGAGGCTAGATGAAGTGTAATGACCGACCCCTAAATTGCGCGTCACTGCTCCTCCCCATACACCTTGGCTTGGAACAACGCCTCCATTACGCTTGGCTATGAAGCAGAGAGGCCTGGCTCCGTGCACAACATCAATTTTTTTTTTGAAAAAACGATAGGGGGCACTATGGGCCTCCTAAGATAGACCCGAGCAACCAGTATGATGGCACAACGATGAGACAATGAGACAATGGTCGACATCCGTCATACCTTTTGAGCCGTTCATTTGTACGCCCTTTTCCCAGTGACATGTACCATCTTCTGTGAGTTGTAGAGGGCCATGTTGGGTTGCGGTGCACTTCGTCCCCCTTACAATTTTTTTTCGTAATAGTCTGCTAGCCCAATGCCTTTGAGGAGGTTCTCGTCGACCTTGCCAAAAAGCCCCGATATATCCATAAGCACGCCTTCATCTCCAATGTCCTCTTCCTTGGATGCGGTTGCATCAGCCGCTGCTAGCTTTGGCAACTAAGGCGCTGCAAGGGAATCTTGAGCCAACTATGTGGTGTCAGCGGTCTACGTTGGTGCAGTAGCTTCCGTAGCCTCTGCAACACATGGTCGTACGAAAGGTTCGTACGAAGAAATACACATTCGTACGAAGCATGTGGACTTTCGTATGAACATTTGGTACAACAAACCTACTGCAATGATTTCCCTTCCTCCAGCAGCACTCCGTTGATAGCCATTGGCAGTGTGTTTGCATCGAAGAGCGTGGCATTCACACTCGGTAAATTGCATGGCCCTTGTCTCTTCACAAGAGAGGCGCATGCATATGCATAAAGGCAAACATAAAATTTTGAACCAATGCTTGCACTCCCTTGTCCCCAACACCTCCCCTGCATTTTGTTTGTCCCAAGTAGAATGTTTTAAGCACGTGGTTCCATGACTCAGTAGTATCGTGGCAGAAAGCTGCCAAGCCCCAAGGAAAGGTGGCATACAACAATCTCCGGAGGTCATACACCATGATGAGCATGTACGAGCTTTGTGACTTGGGATAACAATGCACTAAAAAAACTTTGTCACCTTTGTGACCACCTCTGCCAAGCCCTCTGGTTGCGTGGTCCGGTACAATAGCATGAACAAAATCCCCATCGTGTGCACTCCTTGTCACCCTTGGACGCGTGGCAACCAAGTGCTTTTGCTATGGAAGGCCATGCCTCCAATAAGTGTTTCGTTTGTTCACCATCAACAGAGCATTTTCCGTCATGAAAAGTGAATCCCTTCTTTGCTGAACGCAGTACACTATTCACCAAGCCAATCACTTCCTTCCGGGCTTTCGCCAGCCTTTTGATATAAGCACACAACAAGCGCCCAATAGCCATCCACATGTGAAGCACACAAACAACGACTTTCATCATGTGTAGACCCCGTGTAATAGTGGCACACCCGTCACACCGCGGGCCTTTTCAACGACAGGAAGCTTCCTCCGCAGCCGGAAGGTTCCGTCGCATCCAGGCATCCCTTTTGGCGGTCCGTTGGTGATGCATTCCCATGAAGTTTTGGAGACGGTTCACCGATGCAACCAATGTTTCGTACAACCATTACACACAAGCAGAGGATCTTTCATTGGTCTTCCAATCGCATCCACCCGTTTATCATCCCGGTATATGAGGGCAACAATCCAAGTGTGGGTCAATCTCGGACATAGTTTACCATGATTGAGGAAGGCAACTTTAACCTAAGTCCAGGTTGTGTCGGCAACGGGATGCCCGTCCCCGCGTATGATGCAAACAAGTTGTCCACCGCACAATGTGAACTCTAGTGCATTCCAAAGTACATGTTGTCCCCGCAAGTATCGAAAAAACCGCGGAAGAGGCTAGGTCACTGTAGTTGCAGTGGATTTGTCCACTATTACCTTATGCTGCAGCGCAAAGGCCATCTTTTTCCGGGTGCGATTCAAGGAACGCCTACTAGAAATTGGTGAAAAATAGGGGAGTCCAATAAGTCCAATACTCATGTCCCCCGCCGCCGGTAGTGAGCAATTAGTCGTCTATACTTTAACCTTGAAAGGCCCAAGTCTAAGATGAGGACAACAATTTCCTCTAGATCCCCCAAGTTTTCGGTGTGTTGCCGGATAGCGGGTGCAACCAAAATAGGTTGTGTTGTTTTGTTGAGAATGTTTTTCAACAGGATGTTGCCCAGTGAAAGGCTATAAAAAAAGCCCGCCAGTAGTCCAGCACCACATTTCTGGTAAATCTTCAGACGATATCCAGCACCCAGATGTCGCTGATTAAATCACCCAGATTTGTATTAAAATCCATCAACCATACACACCTTGTAAAAACGAAAATTCAGAAGGATCTCATCAAATCAAAATCAAAAAATGCCAAATCCAAAATGATTTTTCTACCAAATCTGGAAAAGCGGCGCTGTCTCCGTGCGCGCGCTTAGGCATGTGCATGTGCCAGCCGGTGCTCGCAGCTGTGGTAAAAGGGATTACCTAAACAAACCCTACAACGAATTAATTACGATTTGAAATGATGTTTGTATAAGAAACGTTCATACAAACTATTGGAAATTGTACGAAAGTGGTAAGTCCGTACGAATTAACCCCCCCCCCCCCACCCCAGGGGGAGGGTTTGTGTTTGAGGGGAGGTTCAGGCTCCCATTTACACAGGCGTCCTTTCACTCCCTCCCTTCCCTGTGTCGTGCACCTCCATTGCGGGTTGGAACCTGGAGACACACACATTGGCCACGATTCACCTCTCTGTTCCACACTGTATGTAACCGGCCTCACTAACTTCGGGTGACTGTTGTTGCCATCATTCTTCATATTCCCAAGCCAGTGGAGGGCGGTGCAGCAGACGCCCACCCCAGGCGGTTCAGGACGCAACATGAGGGAGGATCTGTGAGACAGCATGTCTGTGAATGACTGCGAGGCATGGTGACGGCTTTCTCAGTGCAATTTCGAGGTCGCACACGAGTTTTACCCCCTGCATTGTCCCACTAGCTCCACGGGACTGTGCGAGCGTGTGTGTGTGCGTGTAGATGGTCTACGGCTTTCATCTATTGTCTCACTTTGTGGTTGTTTTTGCATACTTTGAGGGTCTGATGGGCAGCACCACAGCTCCCTCCTTGTGATCCTCTTGGAAACTCTGTAGCATGGGCTGTCTGCGCAAGATACTTCTCTTCAGCAGTATGTGGTGATGTCCTGTTTGCTATGTTTTTCAGGCGCCCTGCTCCTCAATTACCAGCAGGTTGCTGCTTCACCTGCTGTGAGACCAATAAACTAACCCCTGGGGGAGTAATCAGGGAAGGTTGAGACATTTGCCGACAGGAAGCCCTTGCTTACTTCCACCTGCCACACGGGCCGAGGTTGGTATAGACATCCCTTGCAGGGTGGGTTGATTACCATCACGTGTCCTTCCGGAGTCTGGGTAATGGTCGGCCCGAGTCCTGCACCTTGACCCCGCTTGCGCGGGTGTGAACGGCACAATCGATTGCTCTATGAAGCAATGGTCAGCAGGTTTGTCGCATGGCCTTGGGCATGACTCATCATGCATTTTTTGGGAGTAGGCTTATGACCTCTCTTGTGAACACTCTGTGAACACTTGCTGCAACATTTGATTTGCATTGAAACCGAACCTGCTGTCCCAGTCTGGTATGAGAATCTATGATTGGGCCGTAGACAGGCAAATACAGTACATTCACTGTTCCAAATTGATTCCTGATTTTTTTTTACATTTGCTCCCTCACCTAATGAAGCTGATCCTTCAGTCAGTGTTAATTCATTGGACACTTCATTTATTGATCTGATCCATCACTGACTTAGCTCCCAACGAACAATATTTCGGCGTCAACATGCAATGTGCACAGTCCAACGAAAGGCCAAAAGCAAATGCACTGTGGGAACAAGGGCTGTCTGAGTACGGGGCAAGTGTCCGCCGAGGTGCATTCACTTTTTGCAGTTACCATGAGCTTCCAAAGTGAGTAAGGAAATTCGGCAAATGTATACAATTAATGAGATAGTACCATTTCAGGTGATGATCACGGTGCCTTTATGTCAAGCACCATATTCTGCTGGAACAGCTCCAACAATGCGAATCTGGGTCCCTAGCAAAATCGGGTGGTTACGCTTTACTTGCATTTCATGTCTTCTCTGTTTTGCTGCGACAGTTTCTCCTGGACCTGAGTGTGGGTGCCTCCATCGTTCTTTAGCTGCTGTCATACTGAGTTAAACTTGACCCCCCAAGCCCACAACTGAGCTTCAACCCCAGATCCCAGACGTCAACAAGTGGAAGGTTGCTTGGCCAAGCAGTGTGAATGGTGCCTTTCATGTGCACTTGCTTCAAAATTCTGCTGCCAGACAAAGCAGAATTTGTCCTACATCACCATTGATGGCAATCTCCTGCCTAATCGGCACTCTTGCCAACCTGAGGCCCAAGCTGACCTTAACCTATTTGACTCCTTTTCCCAATCTTCATGTCTGTATTTCGAAACCTGGATTCTCACTCGCTGTCTGGGCCTTGTTTCTGCCTGGAATGATAGAGACACTATGCATTTGTTCGTGGGGATTTCTGCGGCTTATGCAGGACTTCCATGTGACCTGTGAATGATTTATGTCGCTTATGGTAGGTCAGGCCGACGGTCAGGACTCCAGGCAAGGATGTATTACAACGGCTGGCAACCATAGGAGGAGCCCCCCCCCCCCCCCCTGGACCCCACCCCCCTCTCTCCTCCACTTCTAATGCAGGGTCAGGCAGATACAGGCAGGGCCTTTGCATCTGGTGGGGAGTGGTAGAAGATCTCTACGGGTCCCCCGCAAGGGGGAACCATATCAGGCAGATACAGCGTTAAACAACTACCCAGGGTACCGCAAACAAAAGTAGGGGGCCACTGATAGCGCTGCTCGGAATATTCTATTGCCTTCGGCAAGTCCACCTCACAGGGAATCTACCCCAAGCAACACACACCCAAAATAGGGTGAAAACTACATAAACGCGGCCTAAAACATGCTTTACATAACTTGGATGGCCATTTTAGGTGATCATAGTATCAAAAAAATGAGTTTCAGAAAGTTCGATTTTTGAGCTGCCCAGGGTAAAAAAACTGCATAAGCAAGTTGTATACCAATCACTGGGAGGACCACCCCCCCCTCCCCACCCACACTCAACATCCAAATAGGGTGAAAAACACATAAATGCGGCCTAAAGCATGCTTTACATACCTTGGATGTTCATTTCAGGTGATCACAATATCAAAAAGATAAGTTTCGAAAACTTCGATTTTTGAGCCGTCCAAGATGAAAAACTGCTCTAGCAGGTTTTGTATCAATCCCTTGGGAGGACCCCCCCCCCCCCGCGCACCCAATACCCAAATAGGGTGAAAACCACATAAATGCGGCTTAAAAGATGCTTTACATACTTTGGATGGTCATTTTAGGTTATCACGGTATCAAAAAAAAAGTTTTGAATATCTTAATTTTTGAGCCGTCCAAGGTGAAAAAGTGCATAGGCAGGTTTTGTAGCAATCTTTGGGGAGCCCCCCCCCCCCCTGCCCCCTCCCCGCACCCAATACCCAAATAGGGTGAAAAACATATAAATGCGGCTTAAAAGATGCTTTGCATACTTTGGCTGGTCATTTTAGGTGATCCTAATATCAAGAAAATAAGTTTCGAAAACTTCTATTTTTCAGCCGTCCAAGGTGAAAAATTGCATAAGGAGGTTGTGGGCCGGCCCATTCACTCATGGTAGAAACAGCCATTTCGCGTTTTTGCAACCGGTTTGACCGGCCCTCGGCAAGGCTACAGACCGCAAAAAATGTCGTTGCGTATTTCAATAGGCATATACGGTCACAACATCCCCCCCTCCCCCCCCACACACCCTTCAGAGTGGGTAGCACGGGGACACTGGTCAAAAATGTCGAAAAATGACCCCCCCCTCCTTTTTTGGAGTTGAAAATCATGAATCTTTTGCTTTTTTTTTGATTTCGAGACAAATCCTCAAAAGTTGCCAGCATGCGGCGAACACTTTTGGTAAAAAATTTGGGGGAAGTGGGGTTTGAACCCAGGACTCCCTCTCCAGAGTGTATATGCTTGCCCATTAAGGTACAGTCGAACGCTCTAATGCGGATGGTCATCGCTCCATAAACAGGGTTTTGTTAAAACGTCTTGACCAAGGGGCAGGGCGGAGCAATACTCCCAATGGAGGGCACAAATTTTCAGGAGCTGAGAAAAATAGAAAATGTTACCAAGAGGGTGTGAATCCTGTGATTTAGCGAAAAAAGTAGCGATTTAGAAAGTCGAATCGCTAAAAATTGACGGGAAGACGTTAGAAATCGTCATATTTTATCTAAAACTAGCAGTCGCAGACAAGCGCAACAGAACCGCACGCCACAAAAAGAGGTGTAGAAGCGTAAACGGCTCTTGGAAAAGAAGGTATGAGCCGTGGTTTTCAAAGCTTTTAAAAACTTTTTTTGCACAGTTGCATCAAAAAATTCATAAACATTAGGAAAAAGAATGAAACAAACAGCCAAACAACAGAGCAGGCGGACAACCTACCTCTCATATATGTTAATGTCATGACTCACTCATGTATTGTGCTCGTGTGCTTTGTTTCGTTAAAATGCTAGGGTTGTCACGGCTGCGCTCGTTGGGGGTATGGGTGTTCACCTCTCTCGCTCTGCACAGGTAAAACCAGGAATCATAGGTATGTCAGTCAAATGGAGCACGCAGGGCGCACGTAGGCTTAGAGTGTGCGTTTTGCTCGCGATGCATCTGCCTAATCTCGGCATTCACACGCTGTGGCACCTTCCCTGCGCCTCCTTCACTACCTCCTTTTCTCCACAGGTCACAAACAAAGTGCTCGCTCGTGCCTGCCTCGCCGTGGCGTTAAAGTAGGGTTGTCTAAAACGCTAGCCTTCGTTTTGCGCTGTGCAGTTCTCCGTCATTTCACTCTCTCTCTCCTGCAAGAAACAAAGGAAGAAGCGCATATTACACACGATGCATTAATCGCTTAGGGCTGTTTATAAATCGCCGTAGGGTTGTTTAAACGCTTAGGGTTGCTCTTGCGTTCGTTGTCCCTCGGCATGCACATGATGCGTGGTGAGTAAGGTGAGTAAGCCCAGGGGGAGCTTACCTCCTGGTTGAGTTTCTTCATGGTTGGTTAAGTTGTAGGGTTAATGTCAAGAGGAAAATTGCTTTGACTCGCCTCCCTTCCCTGCATACTGCATGATGCATTAAAGGGCTGTAGGCCACTTGCTGTTCACCCGGTAAAACTCTTGTTAGGTTAACCAGGGCTCCGCCCTACGTTCTATAAGAGAATGGGCAGAGTCCTTAACACTTGCTTGCTTGATAGGACGGTTTGAGGACAGCGTATTATATTCCAACCGGAGACCCGTATAATACGGCGACGTTGGTTAGGTTCCTCTGCCGCAAACCGCCCTGCATCCGCTTTTGCTTTCAGGTGGGAAAGGTACAGGGTGATTGGTGCACTCGCCAGCCCAGCTAAACAGGGCACTGATCCCACAAACACATTGGGCCTCAGCCAGGAATGGCGAAGACTGAACGTCTCGTTCATGTACAACCCTTACTACACGCTGTGCGCACAACACATAAGTGCACCTCCTCCAGAAATTGCACAGCTGTGGCCGTGTTACGTTTGCCAGCCCTACCACCATTTCCGGGTCATGTCTCACTACTTGATGCCGTTCAGACCATTGGGGCACGTGTTGATGCTTTGCAACTTCGACATGCAGATCGGTTTCGGCGGGTTTATGCTCTTCATTACATGATTCAGCGTACCTTTGTCAAAGTTCCCCTGGACATTGTGCGGCAAAATGTGCTATCTCTCCGCTGGCAACCAATGATGCTATCTCAACTACGGTGTGGAACTAAACCGGATCACTTCAAACCGCTAAATACAATCCGGCATGTGCAGCAGGCAACTCGTCATGATTTACCGCTCTGTGTGGATATGAAGATTCACTATGAGCTCTTGAAATACCTGTATGGGCAGAGTTACACTTCATGGTAGTTGCACTGGTCAAGCCTCCGCTTCATCTACGGGGTTCGGCACCGGTACAAGCATATGATCACCATGGTTTGCCGCAACTTTATGCCCATTATGTGTCTGATTGAGAGAGTACACACCGATTTCAAGGAAGGGGATGCCGTACCAAAAAAGGTTCAGCTCCTTCATATGGAGAAGACAATACTGGCGCTTTGTTTGAATGTTGGCCCTTACCTACCAAGAGTTTACGCAAAACTAGATGCATTTGCCGTTGCGGCGCAGAATGGACCATTGATGGACATGCAGTCTAAAAGCAAGGAGCTACTTTTGGGGTTGAAGGTGTTGTTGAAGGAGTATTGCCCTGCTGCATTTAGGATTGGTGTCCTTGTGAGAGACTGCAATTGGGCTCGGAGAGATCCCGGAAGTGGGAAGAATGCTTTGGCAGTGCTGGAGTTCTCGTTTGTTGGTTATGCTTGCTTTGGCGGGGGATCAATGGGAGACTCCAAGCCCTGGCACAGAAACCCGCGTGGGCGTCTCTGTCAGGCCACAGCAGCCTAGTGGCGTTGTGTTCGCTTGTTATTTCACAGGGGAGGCAGTTGGGCTTTAGTATTCTTTGTCAGCGTCATCCAGCAGAGGGTGTAGGGGTTTGGGTTAGCAGGCCTGGTAGTATTAGTGAGTGTAGCGTAGTGGTGTCACCTGTTCTGCGTGCTTTTCCTCGCGGGCATCGGAGTGTGTTAGCTTTTGGCCTCTAGAAAAATGGGCGTTTTGTATGCCCTTAGCATACTTGTCCACGCCTCCCCTCTAGTAGGTAGGGCTTTTGCCGTTTCCCCAAAGGTCAGGCGCCAGCACAGAAATTGGGCGCCATAGGAGTGGTACCAGTACCTGACTAGGACCTTTGGTTTGACATCAGCGAACGCCGTTCATGGCAGCCACTGCGGCGAGAGAAGTGAGACACACACAGACATGCGTAGCACACTTAGGGGTATTGTAGCACCGCCAAGACAGGTAGAACCCCATGGGTCTGGACCAGGTAGGGGTCCTAACTGTGGGCACGCTTGTCCCCAAGGAGGGTATGCACACCTTGTCTTCAACAGCTTGCTTGCCATTCCCCCCTAGTTTAGAAAGCCACCGCTCTTCGCTGGCTCCCCAAGGTCATTACATTAGGGCATATCCCATGTAACGGGTCGTCAACAAGGCACTCACTCGCTGGCTGGCTGCGAACCTGATAAGCGGCCATCTGGTTCACGCTGGTAACCACAGGCATGGGACTGCAGGGCACAACCAGGGCACGAGCACGGCTCTGAAAGCAGCGGATGTGTAGGTGTTTGGAGCGTCGAACCCGATGGAGGGTGGGAGTTAGTACATTCACCGTAACTGAAGCTGTACAGGAGTCCTGAGCCTGTCCCGGCACACACGGAGTAGGCCTAGCTGTCTGCACAAGCCCTGGGAGGTTAGAAAAAAGAGGGGGTTGAGAGTAAAGTGCCTCAAGTGTGAGTTCCAATGGGAGCGAATCTGTTCACGTAGGCCGGCGTGTTCAGGTGATGCGCAGTTGGGGCGGTCGTATGGAGGTGGGCGACCCGGACTGATCCGACCCCAAAGGTACCTAGTCCAGCGTGTGGGCGCTTTCTTGGTACTACACTGTGCGGATTAAAGTATGGTGGGAGGCTGGGGCAATAGGACTCACCGACCATTGGGCTGCAAACAAGACAAGCGGCCTCGCGGTATTCCGAGGATCCCCAGTGTTGCTTTCCTCCGGTAGGGGGAAGTCTACCTCCGGGGGGAGCCGATACTCTTGCAGGAGTGGCCCGAAGGAGACTCCCAACGGGGGGAGGGGATGTCTGGGGTATACCACGCGTACTGAAGCTTGCAACCTCCTCAGTTCGGTTAGGCACAATAAAAAGATAGGCCCAAGGAGATTAGTTTTTCATCTTATGCTGGGACAGAGTCTCAGCACGGGTTAGAAGCTGTCCCTCGTTGTTCTCAACGAGGTAGGAACAAAAGACGGCGTTGATACCTCCGTCGGGTTGGATGAAGGCAGACATGGGTTCCCAGGTTGCCTCAGAAACTCCATGGCCCTCTCAAAGGGTAAGGAATTTCCAACCCTGTTTATATTCGTGGCGGGCTATACCTGCCACTACGTAGTATTCATTGACTGCGGTTTCTTCGGCAGTCATCTCCTCAACTTTGTCAGCCTCTTCAGGTGTGGCTGCGTTCTGCAGGTCGATTTTCTCGACCGGTTTGTCGCTTAGACGCCACTCATCCCAGGACAATTCATCGGGGGAGTGGTAGTGCCTGAACTGTTTAGGAGCACAGAGTAGTTCACCACCTAGACGTGGAGTGCACCTGACATGGATCCTAGATCCATCTATCCTGATGATGCGATAGGGCACAAAATAAGGGGCCTGTAGGCAGTTACGCGGCCAGGAGGGTAGTCGTGAGTGGTGAACCAAAATAAGGTCGCCAATCTTAAAACTGGCGGGTTGCCGTAGGCGATTTTGTTGGCTCAGTTCACGTTTACGGATGTGTCTCAGGTTAGTTCCAGCCTGGTTAGCCATAGACTGCTTGTGTTCCAGCCAATCCCCAACGGGGCTCTTGAAGTCCGCAGGAGAGGGGGTGCTGAAGAACCAAGCAAGTCGCCCTCCATGAAGCAGCTCGTGGGGGGTGAAACCTGTAGACGAGCTCCTCCGAGAGTTCATGGTTAGCACTGCCCATGGCATTAGTCGTACCCAATCTTTGGTACGTTCCTGCTTCATCAGGATTCTCAGGTTCTGCTCCACCAAACGGTTCTGTCTCTCGCAAAGAGGGTTAGACGTTTGAGCAGAGGGCACACCTGTGGTCACCTCAACATTGAGGGCGTTCAATACACCTTTCTACTATCCTGCATCACTGCGGATGCGTACATCTTCATCAGAGTGCACCTGTTTAGGTGCTCCGTATGGTTCGTACCATTGTTTGACCAACATTTTTAGAGTCTGCTCACCTGGAATTTGCTGACTGCAAGGAGACACACGGGTGAAGCGTGACAGGCCACAGGTGACCACTAAGCAGCTATCATAGCCACCAAAGCGAGGTAGGCCGTGGATCAAATCCACGTAGAGAAGAGAGTTAGTACAATAGGGTATGGGTAGGCTGGAAATCAGTACCCTCTCCTTACTATCGCTCTACCTGCTGGCATGACAGCCACAAGCATCAATAATAGTCTGCATACGAGACCTCAATTCAGTCAAGGCTAGACTGGAGTAGAAACGTTCACGGAAGAAGGCCACTGAGCGATTAGCGCCAGTGTGGCCTGAGCTGAGATGGGACTACTGTACACACCCATTGAGTTGTGCCTCAGGCACAACTATACGATCTTTGTAGAAGAGGTATTGGTTATTCTTATACCACTGGTGCCTGTCAATGACACGGGGTTCAAGACCAGTGCTGAGGGTCTGGAGAATATCTTTATATTCTCACTGATAGTCGGTTAGACTCCAGCCCTCCAGGATTCCAGCCGTACGCACAGACAGGTCCAGCTGGACGTCCATGCACGCGCGCTGGAAAGCCTCTTTGGCAGGAGCATCAGAGCGCTCACCAATGGGCGCATTGTAGTTGTTGCGCGATATGTAGTCAGACAACTCGTTTTTTATACCAGGGATATGGTGGACGGTTAGCCTGCACTGACTCAGGTAAGTCCACCATCGTTTTAGTTTCGTTTTCTCTGGTGGTGGGCCCTACTGAAGTCACAGGTACAGAAAGCAGGGTTAGATCCCAATAGTCGGGATTGTGAAGAGAGTACCAACATACCAGCCAGGAATTCCTGGTCGTAGGTGCTGTAGTTGGAACGCGCCTGGTTCCATTTCCAGATCCAGTGACCAAGTGGTACCAGTCGCCACTCACTGGAGGGATAGTTGTGCTTCAAAGAACCATTACGGTTCAGACCTGAGGTGTGATAATGGCAATGGGTAAGCTCAGCTGGGTTAAGCTATTGCCATTGGTAAATCGTTCCAACCCCCCCTACATCACTGGCAGCAGTGCTAAGGACGATCTCACTCTTAAGGCGAGGTGCCCCCAGGCAGTTGGAGGAGGAAATTTTCTTCTTGAACTCCTGGAAACACTCCTCCTCACTGGCGGTCCACCTCCAGGGGGTAGTTTTCTTGATTAGGTCAGTAGGAGGGGCAGAGGAGTAAGTAAAAATTGTGGATGTGCCAGCGATGAAAGTTACAGGCGCCCACCAAACTCCTCACGTTGTGTAGACCCTTCTTAGGGTCATCGCGAATCTGCATGTCCTGCAGGGGCAGAATCTTAGACGCGGCTGGTTTCCGCCAGCCATACCCCACATCGAAACCCAAGTACTCCATCTCCTCTTTCATAAACTCGCATTTTTTGAGCTTGATTTGGAGATGATTCTCCTGACAAACAGTGGAAAACTCACGGAGGATGAGGAAATGGTCCTCCTGGGTATTGGTACCCAAACTCACGTCATCGATGTGGGCCCCCATCTCAGCCCCTCGAGAAATGAACTCTTGTATAAGAGGCCTGCGCCTCAGTATATACAAAATTTTGTTCCTCAGTTCTTGGAAGAGTGCTTGGCTGTTAGCTATCCCAAAAGGCATGACATTCCATTTAAATACACGACCCTTACGGGTTATAAAGGCCAGCAGTTCCCGAGCTGCAGTAGTTAGGTCAACCTGCCAGAAACCACTGCATTTATCCTTTTTGGTTTTATACCTGGATTTGGCAATACACTCAAGGGTGTTTTCCATGTTGGGAATACTCCCCGAGTGGTTCTGGGTTTTCTTATTGACTTCACCATAGTCAACAACGGCAGTCGATCCGGGTTTAGCAACCAGGAAGCAAAGACCGCAATGATGGGGACAGTCCCCCTTCTTCTATTCCTCTACGAGGCCAGCATCAATACATTCCTGGATTTGGCGCTCAATTTCTTCAACCTGTTCCTGAAGAGCGGGGTAGGGACGACGTCTCACTCGCGTTTTCGCAAACTCAGGTTTCAGTTTCAGGTCCATCTGGACCAGTTTTTATGCAGGATAGGTGAGGCGGCAAGGCGCTGAACACCTCCTCATAGGTCAGAAGCAGTTTCTTCAGTCGAGGGTCAAGGTTCAGACTCTCAATTTTCTGTTGGAAATCCTCCTCAGCGTGGAGGTTGCTCTTTCCACGTTGATCTTTTTTCTGCCGGTCAGCAGCTTCGGCAGGTAACGAGCTGTCATCCGATTCAGGGGAACATTGTTGCCCGTAGTGTAGAGAGTACCAGTTGGTCCCGCAATCTGATGCCGCACCGCAAATTGACGCAATCGTACGGAACAGGCCCTGTCGCCCCCACTGCGGATGCACAGAAGCGCTGCCGCAAGGGTCGTAAAGGAAAATGTGTCCTGTTCCTGTTCCGAAAGCAAAATCAATATTTCAATCATCTAAATCAATGAGAATACCCAAAAAATCACCGCTGTTATAGTTAGTGCGCTTCCCGCTGGTCGTACAAAATTGGCGCTATGTGACGGTTTCTCCTGCTGCCAAGTAGTCTTACTATGTGTCGCAGTTTGCCGAAGGTATGTTTTCGTCAGCTAAACAAGGAATCATGACGCACAGCACGTGATACGGTGAAATTGCAGTGTCCTCCAATTAGGCGCCGCCCATGACTATATGTTGAACGCCTTGCCTCTTGCCTGCTTTGCGGGTTCCTGGTGTGTGGAGAGGCTGCCGGAGTGGTGCTGAAGCGTGGCGACAAGCTTATGAAGGTGTGATAAGAAGAACGCGAACGCTTCCACTTGCCTGTGACCAAGTAATCACTTTTCTTTGTGTGTTGCACAGCAAACAGGAGGCAACGCCACGATGGAGGAAGCGCCAAAGTCAGGCGACGACATGAATGAGGAGGCGCAAAAGTCACGCGAGGACAAGAGTGAGGAAGCGCCAAGGGCACAGGAGCACAGGAGTGAGGAAGCGCCAAGATCACGCAACGACAGGAGTGAGAGAGCGCCAAAGGCACGCGACGACAGGAATAAGGAAGCGCCAAAGGCACGCAACAACAGGAGTGAGAGAGCGCCAAAGGCACACGACGACAGGAATGAGGAAGCGCCAAATTCACGCGACGACAGGAAGGAGGAAGCACCAGAAACACGCGACGCGCAACAGATTTTGACACAGCAGGGCTCTGCACCAGCAATGTTGCATTTGCAAGGACTGCCTCTCGTACCTCTGCCTCTCGTATGTTTCTCTCAGCAACAGCACCACCCGCTCCTGCCAATGGAGAGCAGGTCTCTGTGCCCGCTGTCCCACCTTCTCCAAAACCGGGTAGTGCAGCACACAAGGAAGCCTACAAACAGGCCTACAAATTGGCAGGCGAAATGTACCGTCGCAAGTCTGCCTCTGCTGGCACCGTGCGTCAGCGCCTCCAACAGAAGTTTGGTCTGACTTTGAGTAAGAGTACTGTACATAGAGCAGCGCAGCGCAAGGGCCACAGTCCAAAGAAAAAGGGACGACAGTGCATTCTGCCCCAGGATCTGGAAGATGAGGTTTTGCATTTCATCGGGCGACTGAATGCCAACAATCTGCCTGTGTTGAGAGAGAGAATAATTGCGATGGTGAATCATCTCCTCCTGGGGCGGCCGGAGGTGGCGCAGAGAGTCAAGGGTAACAAGGTTGGCGAGAAATGGTGGTACCGGTTCCTGAAAAAAAACAAAAACAGCCTTCGCATGTGCAACATCACAACCATCCAGACAGACCGCCTGAAGTGGAGTACCCCTGAAAATGTGAAGGCTTGGTATGACATTGTAAAGGAAACAGCCCTTTCCAGAGGACTTGCCGTTGTAAACCTGGATTACAGTGTGAGTGAACCTGATTCCCCTGAAATTCTGTGGAAGCACCCTGACAGAGTGATGAGCTGTGATGAGACCCGGCTGAGAATGGATATGACCGACACAGTTAAGCTGCAAGCAGTTGTCGGCACTGCTGATGGCCCGTGGCCTACAATTTGCCAAAACAAAGCCTGGACTGCTTGAACAGGTACAGGGACTTCAGTTAGAGGGTAGCGTTGACAGCGTTCCCCTACCCCAGTCCGTTTCTGCAGTCAGTGACAGTCATTCTGACAGCGGCAGTGAAAGCTCTGTTGTATCTGCAGGTCAGCAGTCAGATGGTGAACACTCTGACAGTGAACAGAGCGAGGAAATGTTTTTTCAAGCCAAGATAGTGGATGCTGCACACGCGGTAAAAGCTTCTGCTACCGTGTGCGTTGGGCAGGCTATGGGCCTGCACATGATACGTGGGAGCCACACAGCTCCCTGGGAAAATCTGGCAATCGACCATTGATCATGCAATACCAGCAGGAATGCAAGCAGTGGCCCCCACTGAAAAAATGGTCTGATGTGCAACAGCCTGTTACTGTTTGAATGCAGTTTGAACGGCTTTGCCCTCTCCGTTTGTGTTGATATACTTTCCTTTTGCAGCCTGTCACAGTTTCTGCCACGGGCATTTCAACGAGTCGAACAGTTCATGCACTATGCACTGCCGCTTCGCACATCAACTGTGGATGTATTCTGCTTTTTTGCAGTGCTCAAATCTTTGTGCATGTGTGTCGGAATTCTGTGGCAAAAACATTTTTGGAATCACAATGATGCACAGCTGCAGGGATATGATTTCAGTCAGTGAAAACTGCATCCAAAGCACATGCTATTGCAGCAACCATTGCCGGAGTAGTCAAATAGTCCCCAAATCTGTCAAAAAAACAAATTTCTGTACAATGTGTTCTTTTTGCAGGAAAGGGGTTATTTCTAGGACCAGAAACGAGTTTGTGTTCTTGGCAAAATCTGCTATGTACGTGTTGAGGTAGATAGCAAAGAATGTTGCAGGGGCCCCGCAGGAGCACAAGGTTTAATAAACACCCCCATGGGTGAGGTTCATTTTGTTTTCACGCATAACGCGTGGTGCAATTTCGTACAAATGTGCACCTATTTTAGGGACCAACTGGTACACCAGGGGTACCTCTAGGTCAGGCAACGTGTAGGGCTCATAATCCTCCTCAGACAAGATGGAGGATTTCCAGGTCTGTGTGAGGTATTGCGGTCGGTCTTGGCGCTCAATACCTTCTGCTATCAGGTACAACATTCTTCGGAGTTCCTGAGCGTCATGCTCTGACAGGGGCATGTTATTAGACGCAGGCCGCGCTAGAGCACCGGAGCGCTGAGCTGCGGGCTCTCCTGAGCATGTATGCTGCATGTGAAGCACAGGTTTCCCAACAGAGGAACGTTGTTCTGAGGTTGACTCCAGATCCACCTCCTCTAGGAACAGCTGGGCCAAGAAGGCACTGTGTTTGACTGTGCTGACCAACAAGTCTGTGTGTCAACACCACAGGCAGCACAGCAGGACAACACAGCACGGTGCCCAGGGAGGGATAGAGCACAACAACCCGCCACAGCAGCGGACGAGGCAAGACGCGACCAAAGCACCGCAACGAAACAAACAACACAGCACAGAACGATAGACGCACCACGGCGGAACAGAGCACCAAACGGCACAGCGCAGCAGAAACCAGCACAAGAACGCAACGCGACAGGGCCACGCGGAACAGCAAGACGCACCACGGCAGAGCACCACACAGACAGAAACAGCCCGGGCCACCACGGAAAGGCAATGAACAACGCAAAAAAAAAAGCATAGAACACAGCAGCACGCATCAGCAGAGCACAACAAAAAAAGCACAGCAGGACCCAGCACAACAGCACGCCAGACAGCACGGCGCAAGAACCCAGCCCAACACAAGCACGCCACACAGTACCAGGCAAACAAAAAAAACACCACAGACCGCAGCACCACACGACACGCCGCACGACAACACACAACACAGGGCACCACAACCAGCTCGGGGGGGCGCAGCACAACCAGCACACATCCGAAAAAAAAACAGCGCACAGCACCCCGGGGGGGGGGGGGCGGGCAACACCACACGACACCGCAAAAAGAGGCAAAACACCACAGCAAAGAGACCAACACAACACACACCAACGCAAGGCGAAATAGCACGACAACACCCTGCGCAACAGAGCAACTCCACCCCAGCACCCAAGGGCAACGACAGGCCGCAAGCGCCTTGCTGTGCGTCTGTGCTGTCAAGAGTGAACAGACATTGACACACAGACAGGTGGGGTCAACAAGGGGGATAGAGCTGGCGATTTCAGACAGTTGATCGTCATCATCCTCCCCTACAATAGCACGTTGCAGTTCTTCATTGTAGGATTCACACCCTGTAAGTGTGGCTGGAGTGTGCTCAAAAGATTGTTTTTTGAGATCCAAAAGGTTCAGACCACAATTTTTGGCCATGACCTCTTTCAGTAGCACCAGGTCAAGATCACACAGGGGTACAAGGCTTGAGGTTTGAGGTTCGACGTTTCGGGAACTAGGCGTTCTTTGGCCCAGGGGGGCCACCTGGTCGGGCCAGGTGATATCCTCCCCAGCGAGACCTAGCGGGGGGCCCTTCATGACACACCTCCTGCTTGGTGGCGGAGTCCCCCGGGTTCACGGGGCTTGCAGCCCTGCCCCTCCCCGGCTTCCCCATTTCGCCACTCCCGGGTCAGTGTGTCACTTAGCAACCGTGGTTGCAGGCGCTTACCCACTACGCCACCCCCCTGATGCGTGGTCGCCCGGGCTGCCGGCGCTGCCGGGCCCGTGCTACTGGCTTGTCGCCAGTGAGACCCCCATGGGCTGGCGCGGAGGCTGCCTAGCCGCGGGGATGGTGCGTAGCACTTTGTGCTACTACTGCTTTGGCGGGTGCAGTGCCCTGGTCGTGTGTGCGCGGCGCTCGCGGCAGGTCTGAGAGGTAGGGGCCGGTGCCGGTTCTCGCTTCTCCCCTTGGGCTCCTCCCTGACCTCGCGTCCCTCGCGGTGCGTAATGCGGGTAGTCCGGCCGGGGTGTCCTTTCTCTTCACCTGCCGGTACGCCATTCCATGCGGTCTGTGCGGTCCGCGGGCTCGCTTCTTCGGGTTCGCGCCGCGTGTCTGTTCCGTGTGTGTGCGCTCGTGCTCCCGCGGCGTACGCCCCCACCCCCCCCCCCCCCGGGTCAGTGTGGCGCGCGCACTACGCGCCGTTCCGGTGCAGGGCGCCGGTAGAGCCGTTTCATGCGCTTGGTTTGACTCCGCGTTTCCTGCCCCAGTCCCGTGCTCCGCTTATTTAGCTCTTTGGGGGTTGGCCCGGTCCCTCCGTCCCCTTGCCTGGCTTGGGGTTGCTCGCCCCCCTGCAGGCAGGCCTGCTTTTGCGCGCTGGGTTTGGGCGCTGTGGGGGCGGCATGAGGGCGCCCGGAGGGGGGCGCCTCTTGCCTGGGTGTGGGGCGTCCTTGGCTGAGCGCCCTCGCACGCCCGACCGCCCGTCCTTGGGCCGAGCTGGCTTGGAACCCTGTAGCGGCGGCACAAGGGCGCCCGGGGGGGGACGTCTCTTGCCTGGGTGTGGGTCGTCCTGGGCCGGGCGCTCTCCCACGCCCGACTGCCTGTCCTTCGGGCGTGCGGCCGGGGCCCGTTACCCACTGGCTGTGGGTGCGGGGAACGTGGGCGTGGTGACCCGCCACCAATCTCACAGCCCCCGCTCTTGTGAGCTGGCTGTGCGCGCTGTGGGGGCGGTACAAGGCGCCTGGGGGGGGCGCCTCGTGCCTAGGTGTGGGGCGTCCGGGGTTGGGCCCTCCCCCACGCCCGACCTCCCGTCCTTGAAGCGTGCGGCCGGCGCCCGTTACCCACTGGCTATAGGTGCCGGGGAGTTGGGTGTGGGGACCCGTCACCTACCCCACAGCGCGCGCTCTTGCAAGCTGGCTGTGCGCGCTGTAACGGCGGCTCGAGGGCGCCCGGGGGGGTGCCCCTTGCATGAGTGTGGGTCGTCCGGGGTGGGGCGCTCTCCCACGCCCGACCGCCTGTTCTTCGGGCGTGCGGCCGGGGCCCGTTTACCTCTGGCTGTGGGTCGGAGGGGTGTCGGTGTGGGGACTTGTCTTAAACCCCACAGCGCGCGCTCTTGCGAGCTGGCTGTGCGCAATGTGGGGGCGGCACGAGGGCGCCCCAGGGGGGGCGTCTCCTGCCTGGGTGTGGGGCGTCCGGGGTCGGGCGCTCTCCAACGCCCGATCGCCCGTCCTTCGGGCGTGCGGCCGGGGCCCGTTACCCACTGGCTCTGGGTGCGGGGGGTGATGGTGTGGGGACCCGTCACCGACCCCACAGCGCGCCCTCCTGCGCGCTAGCTTCGCGCGCCGTGGGGGCGGCGCAAGGGCGCCCAGGGGGGCGGCGCCTCGTGCCTGGGTGTGGGGCATCCGGGTTTGGGCGCTCTCCCACGCCCGACCGCCCGTCCTTGGGGCGTGCAGCCGGGGCCCGTTACCCACTGGCTGTGGGTGCGGGGGGTGTGGGCATGGGGACCCGTCAGCTGCCCCGCAGCGCGCCCTCTTCCAAGCTGGCTGTGCGCGCTGTGGGGGCGGGTCGATGGCGCCCGGGGGGGGGGCGTTTCTTGCCTGGATGTGGGGCGTCGGGGGTCGGGCGCTCTCCCACGCCCGACTGCCCGTCCTTCGGGCGTGCGGCCGGGGCCCGTTACCCACTGGCTCTCAGTGCAGGGTTGTCGGCGTGGGGACCCGTCACCTACCCCACAGCGAGCGCTCTTGCCAGCTGGCTGTGCGCGCTGTGGGGGCGGCTGGAGGGCACCTGGGGGGGGGGCGTCTCTTGCCTGGGTGTGGGGCGTCTGGAATTGGGCGCTCTCCCACGCCCGACCGCCCGTCCTTCGGGTGTGCGGCCGGGGCCCGTTACTCTCCGGCTGTGGGTGCGGGGGGTAAGGGCGCGGGGACGCGTCACCTACCCCACAGCGCGCGCTCTTACGAGGTAGGTAGCTAGGTATCTTCGGGAGCTCGGGATGCCTCCTTTGACATTGCAGGTAGAAGGTCTTACCAAGGGGACGTCCTGTCCCTCCCACTGCCCTATGTCACGTGCCTCTTGAGCCGCTCCCGCATGTGCTTGGGAAGGCATTGTCGCGGCCTCCCGGTCCATGTGTCCCAGGTGGGAGGGTGTCCCCACATGTGTCCATGGGTAGGGCCACATGCCCCCTCCTTTGGGCGGCAGCTCTGGGGACTGCCCAGCCGTGTGGAGTATCTCTCACCACAAGGGGTATTGCTCCCGCTAGTCTACGGTACGACCGCCTCACTCTTGTGGCTTGAGTTGCGGGGCCACTCTGCTTGGCAGGCGACCCCCTCCTGGACTGTGTACCGGCTCGCCTGTCACCGGTTGCTTCCATGGCTCCGGGTGATGTTTGCCATGGTCCCCGATGCAGCCTGGCCGGGCTCGGACCAGTGGCCTTGGAGTACCGCTCCTGCCACTGGCCCGGTGGGTCGGCTCGGTCGCCCCAGTGCGTCCGACCCATGGGGTGTTGGTTCTTTCCTGTCCCTCGGCCGCCCTACGTGTGTGCACTGTCCTGGGCCGCTTGGCTCCTGTTCACCGGTGTGCCCGCGCGGTTTGCTGTGTTGCGTCTGCGGTGTCCTGGGCCACTTGGCTCCTGTTCACCGGTGTGCTCGCTCGGTGTGTTGTGTTGCGTGTGCGGTGTTCTGGGCCACTTGGCTCCCGTTCACCGGTGTGCGCGCTGTGGTCTTGTCCCTCTTCCTCCCCCCCTAATTTTCGTTTTTTTTTTTTCGAAAAAAAAAAGAAAAACAGGGGCGCGCGTACACTGCAGGCACAGGCACGGGCAGCTGGTGCGGCGGTGCTATAGTGTTGTGTTCTCTGGCGTGTGTCGTCGGTGCTGTGGCGGCGGTCGCGCCCCAGGGGTGCGGCTCGCGCGTCTTGATGTACACGGACATGGGCCAGGGTGGGTTTGGTTAGGTGTCTCTTTGCTTCTGGAGCTGGCTGGTTGGGCGGCTGTGTGGGCTGTGGGTGTGGACTGTGGTTACGTTGTTCCCTCGGCGGGCCTGGTTAGGAGTCAAGGGTTAGCGGTTTCGGGATGTGGCTCGGGTTTGATTTGTGTTTTGGTTTAGGCTCCGTTATGCGGTTGCGACGGTAGCGGGCCTGGGTTCGGTGCCTTTGGGCGTAGTGGTGCCCGTTGTCGTGTGCGGTGGCGTCCTTCGGCGTCCGGTTTGTTTGGTGACTTCTGGGCGGGGCCTGGCGTGGCGCCCCGTGGTGGTGGTTTGCTGGGTAACGGGGTTAGGTGGCGGCGCCGCTGGCCGGAGGGTCAGGCGCGTCGTGTTGTGTGGTGCGCAGGGCTCCTGGGGTGCTGTGGGTGCCGCCGGTGTCGGTGCCCCGACGCTTGTGCGGTGGTGAGGGGGTGTGTGTGTGCGGGGCTCGGCTTTGGGTGATGTCCAACAGGCGGATGCCGTCTCGCTGTGTCTCCTGGAAGGTCTCCCGCAGGCGCCTGAGGACATACGGGTGGTCCTGGGGAGCGCATCGGCCAGCATGCCTTCCCATGCAGCCTGCGGCATCCACCCCCCCGCCGGCCGGAGGCGGCAGTTCTCCACCGACCCCTTGCGGGGCCGATGGACCAGGCCCTCGAGGGAGGGCTCCCCCCCGGCCCACTTTCGCAGCTCCCAGAGCTGCGTGTGGGTCCAGCGCTGCCACCACTGTCCCTGGGCAGGGCTGCGGTCTTGGGCGGAGGAGTGGGCGTGGGTGGGTGTGACGGGGTCGTGGGCACCGGTGGCGGTGGCGGGCCTGGGGGATTCCTCGTAGTCCTGTTCTGTGGGGGCGCGCGCGGATGTGGACCCGCGGGTGTGCGCGCACGGTCTCTTCCTCGGGGTTCGGCGGGGAGTCGCGGCGGCGGTGGTAGCGGGGCATGCGCTGTATGTGGGCTGTCATCGAGGGTTGGTAGGGGGGCGGGGACGCTGCTGGCGGACCCTGGCGTCGTTCTGGCCTGGTCGTGGGCGGTCCGTGGTCCTGGGGTGCGGGCTTTGAGAGGTGGCGGGACGAGGTGCGTCGTGCTTCGGCCGCGGCGCGCTGCGCTATGAAGGTGGTGGCGGCGGCGTCGGTGACGGGTGGGGGGCGCCGTGCTGGGTGCTGCTGCCTCCGGGCCTGGGACGGCTGGGGCCGAATGTCATAGAGGACGTCCTCGGGGGGCCGGGCTCGCGCTGCCGTCGTGGCGCCGGGTTTGGACTTGGGTTTGGGCATGGCTGCGGGTTGCGGTCGCGGCACGCTGACGGGTTTGGGTGGCTGTTTGGCAGCGGTCTTGGGTTTCGGCTGGGTCGCAGGTGTGGGCCTCGTCGGGGCGTGGGCCTTGGCGGCGGCGGGGTTGCTCGCGGTGGGGGTGGGTTTGGGGGCCCGTTTGGGAAGTGTCCCCCGCGGCCTGGGGGGTGGAGTGCTGGATGAGGACGTGGTGGTGGTGGTGGATGAGGTGGTCGTGGTGGTGGAGGTTGTGGAGTCGGAGGCGGAGTAGAGGGCTGTGGGAGACAGCGGAGGACCCTGGTCTTCGGGGGCGGGCGTAGGATGCTGGGTCCTGCAAGTAGCGAGAGCGAGGGTGCGGGTTCGGGCACCGGGCGTGTGCGCGCGTTTTCCCTGGTGACCCGTGCGTTCTGGTGCTGGTGTGGCGCCGTTGTCTCGGCTGTGCGGGCACGTGGGTTACCTGGGGGCTGGCCATATCTGCTCCAGGACGTGCGGGTGTGTCAGCTGCCCCACAGCGCGCCCTCTTCCGAGCTGGCTGTGCGCACTGAGGGGGCGGGTCGATGGCGCCCGGGGCGGGGCGTCTCTTGCCTGGATGTGGGGCGTCCGGGGTCGGGCGCTCTCCCACGCCCGACTGCCCGTCCTTCGGGCGTGCGGCCGGGGCCCGTTACCCACTGGCTCTGGGTGCGGGGGTGTCGGCGTGGGGACCCGTCACCTACCCCACAGCGAGCGCTCTTGCCAGCTGGCTGTGCGCGCTGTGAGGCTGGCTCGAGGGCACCCGGGGGGGGAGGCTTCTTTTCCCTGGGTGTGGGGCGTCTGGAATTGGGCGCTCTCCCACGCCCGACCGCCCGTCTTTCGGGTGTGCGGCCGGGGCCCGTTACTCTCTGGCTGTGGGTGCGGGGGATGTGGGCGCGGGAACCCGTCACCTACCCCACTGCGCGCCCTTACGAGCTGGCTGTGCGCGCTGTGGGGGCTGCTCGAGGGCGCCCGCGGGGGGGGGGGGGGCGTTTCTTGCCTGGGTGTGGGACGTCCTGGCTTGGGCTCTCTCCCATGTCCGACACCGTCCTTGGGGCGTGCGGCCGGGGCCGGCTACCCACTGGCTGTGGGTGCAGGGGCCGTGGGCATCGGGACCCGTCACCTACCCCAAAGCGCGCTCTTGCAAGCTGGTTGTGCGCGCTGTGGGGGCGGTTCGAGGGGGCCCGGGAGGGAGGGCGTCTGTTGCCTGGGTGTGGGGTGTCTGGGGCTGGGCGCTCTCCCACGCCCGACCGCCCGTCCTTTGAGCGACCGGCCGGAGCCCGCTACCCACTGGCTGTGGGTGCGGTGTGCGGGAGTGGGGGCTCAGCTGTCTGTGGCCGTCGTCGTGTGTTGTGCGCGCTTCCTGGGTTTGCAGCACCCGGTGGCCGTTGTTGCTTGTCACCTGTCCTTGTGCCTTGGCTGTGGCCGGCGGCTTGCCTCTCTGGCGTGCCTCGTGGCCCCGCATTGGTGCGCCGCGCCTCGTCCGGAGCAATCGCTCTTGGTGCTCCGGTCGGCTTTCCCGTCGCCCTGGTGCCTTCTCCAAGCCCAGGGGCTGTCGCCCCCGTCTTTACTGGGCGGCTGGGGGGGGCACGTGGAGGCCGGCCGAGAACCGGGCACTTTGTGCCTGCTGCTGGCCCCTGCCGAGGCAGGGGCGCTGGGCTCGCTCCGCGTTGTAGCCGTTCTGAGCCCCGCGATGGGGTTGTCCCTGGCGGGTCCCTCTTGCTTCGGTTGTGGCCTGCGTCTGCTGCGGAGGGTTGGCGTGTGTGGACCCGGTCACTGACGTGTCCGGTTTCCCGTACCGTCCGTTGTTCGACGGGGGACTCGGCTGGTGCACCAGGGCTGTTTCGTGTGGACGCTGACACCTCCTCCTTCGGGTCGGAGGACGCCACGCCCGGGTCCCGCGCGTGTGTGCCTGTGCGTGCTCTTGTTGGCCGCGTCGGGTGGGCCGGCCTCCCGGGCGCGTTTTGGTGCGCCTCACCTTTCCTGTGGCCGTTTTGTCCTTCTGCTTTGTTCGGCCCCCTCTGGGCAGGGGTTGCCCGCCTTCTTGTTTTTTTTTCTCCGTTTTTCTTCCTTGCTCCCCCCTCCCCGCTCGAGCCCCCGCTGTCTCCGGCTTTTTGTGCTTCCCGGCCCTGGGTGACCTGGGCCTTAGCGCTCTTCGTGTTCTTCTGCCCCCCCCCCTGTTTTTTGTTTTTTCTGCTTTTTCCTTGCCGTCCTGCGTGTCTTGCCGTTCTGCGCCCTAGCGCTGTGGCGTTCCCCTGTTCTCGGCCTTGTGTTCCCCCCCCCAGCGCGTTCGTGCTTGTTCCTTGTTCCTGCTGCTCTTGGTGCTCTTGGCTTCCGCAACGCCTGGCTGGGTTTCTTTTTCCTCCTCCGAGTGCGGCCTTGCGTGTGGTGTGTGCGCTGTGTGCTTGGGCTGTGCCCCCCCCCTCCCCCCCTCGGGCAGCTGCTCGCGTACTGCCGTGTCTCGCGTCTTTTTGTGTGGTACCGCGGCCGGTTCTGGGCTGGTTTGTGTGGTTCGTGGTGTTTTGCGATGTTTTTCAGTGCCGTGTGGTGCCTGTGTCGTGCTGTGCGGTGTGTTGTCGTGCTGTGTTGTTGATTTCGTCGCTGGCGGTCTCCCGAGGGCGTTGCTTCCCTTTTTTTTTATTTGGTGTCGTGCGGTGCCCTGACGTGCCGTGCTGTTTTGTGCGGTGCTTTGTCGTGTGCGGTGCCGTCGCCCGTTGCTGTGTGGTGTGTTGTGCGGTGTGTTGTCCTGGTGCACGGTGTCGTTTGGTCGTCGGGCCTGCCGCGTTGTGTGGGGTTTTTCTGCCCTGACCCCCCCCCCCTGCTGTTGCCCCCTGTTCCCGTTGCCTGGTCCCCTGTTGTGGCCCGTTGTTGTGCTCTGTGCTGCGCTGCGGTGCTGTGTTGTGCCGTTGTGCCGCCTGTCGTGTGGTGTGCTGCCGTCTGCGCCGCTTCTTGCTGGTGGTGCCCTGTTGCTTTGTTGGCGCTGGCTGGTGCCGTGTGTTGTTGCCCTGGTTGCCGGGTGTTCGTTGCTGGGTCTGGTCGCCCGCTGTTGTTTTCCGCTGGCGTGCTTTGTCGCGGGTGTTCGTGCCTGGCCGCGTGGCTTGCTGCCCTGCTGTGTGCTTTGGTTTGTTGTGGCGCCCCGCTCTTCTGCTTGTGTCCTGTGTTCTGTGGTGCTATGTTGCCTTGTGCTGCCGTGCTGTGGTGCCCTGCTGTCCGTTTTGCCTTGCTGGTGGTGTTGGTCTGTGTCCTTTCCCTTGTGTCTGCGGTGCTGTGTGTTGTGTGGTTCTGGCCGGGTAGGTCTGTGTCGTTGTTGCTGCCTTGTGCTGTGGTGTGTCGCTGTGTGTGTTGCTGTCTCCCTTGGCGTTTTGTAGTGTGGTGGTGCTGCCCTCTTGCGTGGCGTGGTGTGCCGTGGTGTCTTGCTGTGCCGTGCTGTGTTCTGTGGTGCCGTGTCGCCTTGTGGTGCCGTGCTGCTGGGCTGTGCTGTGTGTTCTCCTTTGCTGCGGGCGTTCCTGTCTCCTTGCCGTGGCATGTGTCGGCCGTGGTGTCCTCGTCTGGCCTCTGGCCGCCCGCCCTGTTGTTTGGTGTGCCGGTGCGGTGTCCTGTGGTGTCCTGCGCCCTGTGCTGTGTCCTGTGGTCCTGTCCTGCCTTGTGGTGCTGTGCTGTCTGGCTGTGTTGTGCGTATGCCTGCGCTGCTGGTTTTTGTTTTTTGTTTTGTCCTCTCTTCCTTTGCTAAAAACCCTGTTTATCCGTTCCTTTGAAAAAATTTTGAAAACGGAAAAACGAAATGTTTCTCACCCGAAAAATAGACACTACACAACTCACGCACGCAGGCAGGCAGCAATACCAAGGTTACATGTCTGACTTACATGTGGCCACGCGATCTCCAAGATGCTGATCTTGCTTGCAAGGGGTTGACCGTTTTCCCCCAGGGCCGGCCACCTAAGCTGACAAAAAGGGGTGAGGGGGGGCACGAGGGAGGGCAGGTAGGTGCATGGAAAAGGAAAGGAAATGAAAGGGAGCAGGGCGAAGGGATGCGGTCGCTTAGAAAAATATTTTCGGTTTTACGTGCTGCTCGCGACGGGTTTTTTCTTGCGTTAAAGGCGTGTCAGACGGCGTGGGGGGCGGCGTTATGTTCCTACGAGTGTTACACTGCTTACGGCGCTAACTAGTCACCTATTTAAGAGCGAAAAAATGTCTGTCGCGTTTTAACGCGTTTCGCAGCACGCTTTTTGGCCTACGCGATTTTTATGTTAATTAGCTTTATTTTGAGCTATTTAGAAAAATGCTTTGTGGTGTTTTACCTATTTTTTCTATCTGGCAACAGGGCGCAGCGTGCGCGACAAGCTGCTGCACACAGGGGTACGAGGTTTAGGGCCCCATCAACGAATGATAAGAAACTGGCCCATTCTTGGGCCTGCATAGCAGTGTCTGAGTCCTCAGGCACGTGGATGGGACCGTCGGGGAGTTGCACTCTTCCCACAGGTAGGTAGGTAGGTACGTAGGTAGGTGCACTCGGTCGTGGAGAGGCGCCCCCTGGTTACCGCTGTCGTTGCCGCTGTGACGAACAGGAAGAGGCTCCGCGCTTGAAGAGGGGAGGCGGCTTACATCCCGCTAGACCTGACTGGTGGCCCCCAACAAAGCGCCCCCAGGCAGCACCGAGAGGGCTGACCGCTGCCAGCGTGACGTGCTTGTCACGCCAGGAGGATGTGCCCCCGTGCTTGTGCACGTCCCCTCCTTTGGGCAGAACCCTAGGGGTTCACCGGACTTCCTGCTGTATGCTGTTCCCAAGGCATGCAAGCATGTTCTTGGTACTGGGGTTCCGAGGTGCTTGGGTGTCGCACGCTCCCCCTCGAGTCCCAAAGCAGCTCTGGCCTTAGGATGCAGCCGTACCCCTGGTCTCCGGGTCACGTTTGGACGGGTCACCTGCATGGCGCGGGCTACCTCAGTGCCCGGGCTATGGACACTGGGTTTCCTGCTGTTGTGTGGTTCTGGTGTTCGGGTTCGGGTTTCACTGTAACCCCGCCAATCCTGGCTGGGGTCTGGGGTGTGTGTGCTTGGGTACGGGTTCTGGTCTCGCCCAACCATTCCTGGCTGGGCTTTGTGGTGCATGCGGTTGGGCTCGGGTTTCAGCTTGCACCCCGCCAATCCTGGCTGGGGTTTGGGGGCGTGTGTGTTTGTTGGCGCGCTCCACCTGTACCCCACCATTCTTGGCTCGGGTGTGTGGTGTGGCTGTGTGTGCTTGGGTTCGCGTTTCGGCTGCGCCCTGCCATTCCTGGCTGGGACTGTTGGGTTGTGTGTTTCGGTGTCTGCGCTCGGTCTGTGCCCCGCCAATCCTGGCTGGGGTGTGCGGTGTGGGTGTGTGTGCCTGGGCTCGGGTTGCGGTTGCGCCCCGCCAATCCTGGCTGGGGTGTTGGGCTGTGTGTTTTGATGTGTGCGCCCGCCTGTACCCCGCCAATGCTGGCTCGGGTGTGCGGTGTGGGTTCGTGTGCTTGGGCTCTGGTTTTGGCTGCGCCCCGCCATTCCTGGCTGGGGTGTTGGGTCGTGTGTTTGTGTGTGCGCTCCGCCTGTACCCCGCCTATCCTGGCTGGGTTGTGCGGTGTGGGTGTGAGTGCTTGGGCTCGGGTTTCGGCTGCGCCCCGCCATTCCTGGGTGGGGTGTTGGGTTGTGTATTTTGGTGTGTGCGCTCCTCCTGTACCCTGCCAATCCTGGCTGGGGTGTGCGGTGTGGGTTTGTGTGTTTGGGCTCGGGTCTCGGGTGCGCCCCGCCATTCCGGGCTGGGGTGTTGGGTTGTGTGTTTTGGTGTATGCGCCCCTCCTGTGGCCCGCCAATCCTGGCTGGGGTGTGCGGTGTGGGTGTGTGTGCTTGGGTTCAGGTTTCGGCTGTGCCCCGCCATTCCTGGCTGGGCCTGTTGGGGCCTGTGCGTGTTTGTGTGCGCGCTCCTCCTGTACCCCGCCAATCCTGGCAGGGGTGTGCAGTGTGGGTGTGTGTGCTTGAACTCGGGTTTAGGCTGCGCTCCGCCATTCCTGGCTCGGGTGTTTGGGTGTGTGCTTCCGTGTGCACCCTCTGCCTGTACCCCGCCTCTCCTGGCTGGTGTTTGTGGTTTGTGTGTTGGGTGTTGCCTGGCTCCCGTTGCCCTGCCGTGGTTCGTTGTGGGTTTTGCGCGCTGCCCGGGTTTGCGGCACCCGGTGGCCGTTGTTGCTTGGCACCTGTCCGTGTGCCTTGGTTGTGGCCCGCGGCGTGCCTCTCTGGTGTGCCTTGTAGCCCCGTGTTGGTGCGCCGCGCCTCATCCGCTCCGGTTGCTCTGAAACCAGACCGGGTGGTCAGGAGCAGAGGTCGCAGTGGCATGGGCAGCAACATTGCTTGGCATAGAAGACATAACGATAGTGTTGACTGAATAGTATCCTGCAAACAGATATGGTACACATAGCCAATGAAATACCTGATATGCACATATGAGAAATCCACCCTATCATCCACTAATTCATATATCTACTAAACATCCATGATTGCCTTATCTATCCCACATCCTATGTTCCTAACAAGGAAATGGAATATGATATACCCTATCCCACATATATCCCATATATAGGGCCAAATAATGCTCCCTTAGGGGTAAAATGTCAGGGTAGGGTTGTGACCTGCTTCACCCCCCCACTTAAAACGACTGCCACGGGCAGGAAGTACATGCCCAAGAGGAACGTAGCAGTCACAAACAGCAGCAAATCACAGTTTAGCAGATTCCCTGCCACAGGGAATCGAACCTACGCAGGCAATCTCGATGCCGGACGCACGACCGCTGAAGTAGCTCCGATCGGTGGGGTTCGAACCACCGCGAGAATACACAAACTGACGGACGGGATCCCGCAGGTCCCGCAATAAGTAGTAGGCGAAATCGCGAGCTGCGGCGCGTAGAGTCTGGTCCCTGCGTGTCGCATGAGGCATGTGGGGTCCAGCAGGTAAGGGCAGGTAGTTTTTCAAAGAATTAAAACTAAAGGCAAAGTGAAATCACACTTTTAAACAAAACTGAAGGTAACGGTACATGCGAAGCGGTGCGACGCGACAGTGCCAAAATTTTACTTTTGACAAAGAAAAGCCAGCAACAGGGACAGGAGACACTGACAGCAACTTAGGACTGTGCCTGCAGCAGGGAGCACGTGGGGAAACAAAGGTAGAGGTCAGGGATGCATGACTGACTTGTGCTCGCCACTGTCTTGTGCATGCCTAAGCCACTTAACAAACACGGCCACGATGGCCCACCGTGCGCGCGGTAGCTCACTAATTAGAGGAAAGAGGTCACGATGGCCTCAGGGTAAAAGAACCGCTTAAAACACTAGGCACAAAGATAAACACGGGTACGATGCCCACACCTTCCACCTTCGTGCTTTAGACAATTTATGAGGGCTTGATGTGCTTGATGTTCTTGATGTGCTTGATTTAACACTTGCATTAACGAGTGAGTTCTTGCTTGTAAGATGTAAGCTTGCTTGCTCACTTGCTTGTAAATTTCCAGACAAGGCCTAGCCAAAGGCCCACTTGCAAACTGAACCGACACACAAAAAAGATGGATCTGTGGGGTGTCGGAAGCCAGCCACGGCTGTGGCTAAATGCTACGGGCACGGCTCAGCCAAGGGCCGTGTCCGTGTGGATGCTTAATTTAGCATGTGTGTCACACGTGATGCACCACGTAGAGGGTAAAGGAGGAGGTACGGAGATGGGATGAGGGTGTGAGTAGACACACTTAAATAGACAAACCTCATAACCATGTAATAATAACCTGACCTCACTGCTAACCCCTCACCTAGGAGCCATACTACGTATATATATCATATATACACATAATAGAGCGATGCACACCGACAAACACAAGACACACTTGTGCGCGCACACCCATTGGCAGGGCCCGGGGGCACACACTCGCCCGGAGGGCATCACAGAGTGTGGGTCTCGCGGTGGCGGCCTTGGGGCACGTGATGGGGGCACTCCACACATACGGCACGTGCAAGAGCTTCCACAAACTACTCACGTACACACAACAAACAGTAAGCATATCCACAATAGAACACGTGTATAGATACGCCACCTTGTCGCTTGGTGTTCGTGTGTGTCTTGGGGGCGTGCGTATAAACACTTAGGTTAGCTTGCGTGTTACCTTTGTCGGTGGGTGTGCAACCGGCGGGCCGTAGCGCAGGGGGTCACCTCCAGGTCGCAAATTGGGGAGGTCGCCCGTACGGTCCCGCTGGTGAATCAGCCCACCCTACTCCCCGGGGGCACGATGACACGCCCCGAAGGAGTTTTACTCCCCCAACCCCTCTACACCGTGTATGACGGATTCATGTTTACACCTCCGTGTGTAAACTTGGGCCGGTGTACACGGCTACAAAACCCCAAAGGTAGGTGTCAACCTAGGTCTTGCTTGTTCGGGGGGCGGGTGATAACCAACGTAATAGGCAACCATATAATCCCGTAACTAAATTAATGGCATGCGCACACACACGCTACCATTGGCCACGGGCACACCCGGTTTTGGTGTGTCTCGGACAGAGAGACTCGTGTGTGTTGTGGAAATCCAAGTCCACGCACGGGTCTCTATAAAGAAAAATGCCACGCCCATATCCCAACCCGTTTGGTTGGGTGTTGGGATAGAGGACCCCTCGGGTGTTGTGGAAATCCAAGTCCACTCGTGGGGAACTCTAGAGAAAACATTAATATACATATTCTCTCATAAACATATGCATGTGCACACTCGCCTCATTGTTCCCTTTGTTTGTTCCTTCGCGCTGCAGGCGGGAATAGCACCCATGAAATTCAACAACAACAAGAGAAAACATACCCAGCCAGCATGCGGCCCCATGCAATGGCAATACTGGGTACTCACTCCCAACCCGGGCACGCATAGCGACCGGGGACAAATACCCAGGCGGCGCCATCCGCAACGTCATAGCCTTTGAAGACCCCACCCACTCAAGGAGTGACGGGGCAAAGGCACCCATTGCCGTTCATATTAGCATACCTGTACGTAGAGGACGACCCCTCCCTCTAGGTTAAGTCCTCACTGTGTGTAGTGGCAATCTTGCACGCCACGAAATTTTTTCCACGTAATGTGAGCCACACGAGTACTTCGTACCTTGTATACCTACCCTCGTGTGGACAAGGGCAAATCGATGGAAAACCATCACGCCCAACACAAAAAGGGAAAATGGGTTGTACCCGCCAACCCAACGAAGTTTTCAAGCCTTCGCCATTTTGAGCAAATGATTTAGCTCGTTGGCTTGGGTCACGGGTCAGGGACGGTCGTGGGGTCGTGGTTTCGGTACGGGGCGGCACTCCGAAACCTTGCAAACACCACCATGCGCACAACCCGGCAGAGTCTTCGGGAAGTGCTTGCCACGTTGTTAGCACCCTTGACAGGGGGCGTCATCGTGGGCAGGACTGACGGCAGTAGTCCTGGTGGTGGTAGGAGTGCTCCAGTAAGACCCAAGGATAGGGGTTTGAATGGCATTAAGACCCCCGAAAGAACACGTCCCACTTCCGCCCCAGGCTATATGCCACGCCACCCCACCCCAAGGACTCTCAAGCCTTTAGCGGTGAGAGAGGTAGACGGTGGGGTAAACCTGCGGTACCCACCGCCCTGCTCCGGTGGGGATTTTTGTAACCGAGGTGCGCGCCGTGCATGCACATCTTCTTTCCTGTCTCCCACCGCTTCTCGCTCTCTCCTCCCTTCCCCAAACAATAATATATCCATATTGGTTAGGGTTTTCTTTTCGTGGCACGCTCATGAGAGCGGTCCACCGAGGTGGGCAAGGATGTCAACGGTTTGGGTGAGATTCTGTTTCTGCAAGTAATCTCTCCAAACTTTGTTGTAGGATGGTAAGAAGGTTTCAACGGGTTCCTCGGTATCCCAATCTTTGGTATAACCCTCCCACCGCACCTTGAAGAGAAGTCTCTTGCGGTAAGTACGGTGACTTAATATTTTCTTGACATTATAGGTGTCCTCCTCAAACTGGGAGGGCACCCTAGCAACCTCCTCCGTGTAATTTAGAGGCACGGGGGAGCGAGGGGAGTTGACCGTTTTCATTAAACAATCAACGTGGACGTCAACTAACCTCCGTTGGTCCACTTGAATAACATAGAGGTCGTGCGCCTTCTTGGCCACAACCTCATAGGGCCCATCCCAATAGGGACAAGTCTTATCGCCAAGATTTTTGCGTTGGCGACGGACCCATACGCGGTCCCCTTTTGAGAAATTGGGGGACATCCTCCTACTCTTGTTATACTTACGAGCCATTGTCTCTTGCACTTGAATCATAGCCCTCCGTGCAAGAGCAATAAGCTCCTCACGCCGTTGGAAGTAGTGAGCGGCGTCTTGGGCCACCCCCTTAGGCTCAGCAAGAGGGGGCCCCTTAGTACGGTTGTGTTTACCAAACACAATCTCGTTAGGTGTATAACCTGAAGGACCTGTAGTCTCATGCCACGCTCGTACAACGGCGGGCAAAACCTCTACCCAATTAGTTCTCTTTTTCTTCAAGGTAATGGCTTTAGCAACGGCACGCCTTAGCTGCTTGCCAGTATTTTCGGCCTTGCCATTACCTTGGTGCCTACGCGCGAGACACATAGTCGAGCGGGCACCAATCTTAGAACAAAGGGTTTGGAAATATTGGCTCACAAATTGTGGCCCACGGTCGGAGCATATTTCACGAGGGGCTCCGAACCTATCCACCCAGCGCTCCATTACCAAATGGGCCGCTCTTCTCCCCGTTAGCCCTTCATCCTTGTCTCCATGACGGGGTTTAGGAATAGGGATCGCGATGAGGTAGCCGGAAAGCCGGCATACACATAGGAGCATTCGGTCATACACCTCTCCATCGTGGGAGGTGGAAGGGTAGTGAAACACATCAAGCGCTATGGAGTCCATGGGCTCCATAGGTATAGGCATAGGGGTCATGTACCCTTGCTTGCGCTTGGTGTCATGCGTGTGAATGGCACATGAGGGGCACGTTTGACATTGCAGTTCCACTGCTTTGTACAACCCCTCACCTTCCACGCCATGGTTAATTTCCTTCCAGTGTTTTTCCACACTGGAGGTAGTTAAGTGAAATGCATCATGGTATTCGGCTACCAAACGATGCACTAGCGGCGTAGGAACACACCACCGTCCATTACGGACGAGCTTGTTATCCACCAACCTCACTCCATCTTGGAAGCTCCCATTCAAGGCATCTTGCCACATTTGTTTGTAGCGTTGACAATTTGGGTAGTGTTTAGCCCAATTTATCTCAAAAACATTGGGAGCATCCTCCCCATGTATAGGAGTTGCTTTCTTGTGGGACTTCCAAGATTTCTTTATCTTGACAATTCGCTCCAGTCTCCGAAGCTTTCTCTTTTGCTTCGTCCCCCCCCCCACTGGAGGCGAAGCCAGAGGGGGTGGATCACACACGGGTGCCCCTTGAGCCCGAGGCGCCGCTTTAGACCTAGTAACAACGGGCGCCACAACCGCCCTAAATACAAGGGGGCGGGCGAGAAGTTCCTCCTTCTCGGCCGCCATCATGTCCCGCACATCCCCGGCCGCTTGGGCCGTCCCATGTATGGACACATCACCCAACGCCGGGTTAGCAGGGTAAGCCCAACGGGACAAGAAATCACCCACGGGGTTCACTGGCCCCGGAGTGTAAACCACATGGAGGTCGAATTTAGAGAACAATTCATGCCAACGCGCTTGGCGTGGAGAGGGACCCCCCACGGTTTTGAGGTCCTCCGTAGCCCAATTTTCAAGGCTACGGTGGTCCGTACGGACCTCCACGCGCTTGTTCCCCACCCAACCATGCCATTTTAAAAGCGCCGCCACTATGGCGTAGCATTCTTTCTCCCGAGGGCTCCAATTCAATTGGCTGCCTGACAATTTGCGGGAGAAAAAGGCAAGGGGGCGTAGGGCACCATCGGGACCTTCCTGCTGTAGGGCCGCCCCCACCGCCCAATTACTAGCGTCCGGGGTGAGGACAAAGTCCTTATCCCAATCGGCTAGTTGGAGGGGAACAATATCCGTAATAGCACGCTTGAGCTTCAAAAAGGCCTCGTTAGCCGAAGCATTCCACGTTAGGCCTATCTTTTTGCCATTCTTATGCTTAGGCAAATCCTTCAACATATTAATCAAAGGGGTAGCTATGGAGGCGTAGTGTTGGACATAGCCCGAATAATAGTTGGCGAGCCCCAAGAACCCCCGGAGCTCCCGAACATTATCCGGTTTGTCCCAACGCTCAAGCGCCAACATTTTCCCTGGCGCCGGCCGACGTGTGCCATTTTCCAACACATGGCCACAAAACTCAACCGAACGAACAAAGAAATCGGTTTTGCTAACCGAAGCAACCAACTCCTCTTTTCGTAGCCTATCCAACACGGCACGCACGTCGCGGTCGTGGTTAGCCAATAGCTCCTCCTCCGTCGCACCGGAGGAACCAATAATAATATCATCAATATATACGTCCGCACAATCCAAACCCTGCAAAACATGGTCCATGACCCGTTGAAAAATAGCGGGCCCATTCTTGATACCCATAGCCATAACACGCCATTGGTATCGCTTACCCGCCAAATTCATGGCGGTCTTAGCCCGGGATTCAGGGTGAAGGGGAATTTGATGAAACCCTTTACTCAAGTCCACAATAGTGAAAATCTTGTGTTTGGATTGATTTTCCAACATGTTTTCTATCAGGGGGAGGGGGTGTGCGTCGGGCAAGGTAGCCTCATTAAGTTGGCGGTAGTCCACCACGAGGCGCCACTTTCCTTTCTCTTTCTTGGGCACAACGAAACCGTTGGACGCCCATTCGGAGGCAGGGCACGGCTCAATCCAGCCACGAGCCAAAAAGTCCTCCACTATTTCTTGCTCCGCCGCAGCACGCTCCCCCACCAACCGTATAGGCTTCACGGACTTGGGTTTGGCGTTCGGGTATAGGTCAAGTTTAGCAAACCCCAACCGCTCCGTACCACGGACCTTAGGGTGTTCCTGGTCCGGACGGAGACGAACCTCCCCACTAAAAACATCCCGCTCATAGTCCGCGAGGATGCGTTTCCTCATGAGCTCCACCTCCGGAGACACAATAGGCTCTTGGGTGGTGACAACGCCACCCACACGAGAAGCCGCCAACAATCGTGTACCGTCTCTCCAGTGAGGGTTGCACCAAATGCAAGTGGAGGTGCACCCCCAACCATGGCTCCCCCTGCTTACCACCCGTACCAAATGCCTATGGTGCAAAATAGTTACACCAAAGCGGTGGAGGATAGTGATATGCCTAAACCGCAATTTAATGGGCAGCTAGAGTGCTACGACGAGTGGGTGGAGAAGCTTCAACAATGGTTGGGGGGGTGTGATCCCATGTACCGAAAAGCCAACGAGGCAAAAATGATTTTGAGTACCTTGCCCCCATGGCTAAAGGCGATCATCAACGCCCGGGTTGCCGAGGCCACCCACCACACACGCACGGCCCCCACCCTCAAAGAGTTGTGGGACTTTTTGGAACAACGTTTCCACGAGTATGACCCCTCAAGGGCTGATGAAAGGTGGCGAGCCCTCACCCCCAGGGTGGTTAGAGGGCAAGTGACCCTCATCGACCTCGAAGATTTCTATGCTCGTTGGCAACGTTTGTTGCCTCTGAGCAATGAGACTCGTCCCCACGTGATCCGGGAGCAGCTCCTAAGCAAGCTCCCGTGGATCAAGGAGAAGGTCGTCAAGCAAGAGGCTAAGAATAGCCCAGACAGCTATGTGGTGGATTTTAGTGGCCTTGACCCTTCGCCGGGTCGCGCCCCATTCGAAAAAGAACTCAGGAAATATAGCGCTCAAGCTTGCATTACGATTCCTGAGATTGTTTCCTATTCGGGGCCGGGGGTGATAGTTGACTGCAAAGACCCGGCTCTCCAGGAGTGGATCTTGAAACTCAACAACACACCTCACACACGCGGCTACACTATGAAAGTGGAGCAACGTAGGCCTCGTTTGAAGCCTGCGGAAATCTACGCCCTTGCCCATAAAAGCGTGTCGGAGAGGGAAGCTCTCGAACGCCTCAATAAAGGAGACAAGACGACGGTGACGTACACTCATCGCCCTTCTCACAATAAAACCGCGGTGCATGCGGTTAATGCGGAGGCTACGGCGGACCCTGACACCTCCGAACCCGCTGACACCTCCGTCAACGCCGTGGGTCACTCTAAACCTCCGGCGAAGAAACCCGTCGACCCCGGGGCTAAACCGCCACCTACCTTTTGGGTTCCGTGTTCCAAACATTGGAAAACACGTAAACAAACGGATATGGACATGTCTTGGATTGATTGGGGTGCCACCAATACCACCCTTTGGACGTGTAAGCCTAATTCTCCGTGCAATGACACTCATTGGAACATTGCGGGTAAGTCTAAAGGTGGTAAGCCTAAGGGTGGCGATAAGGGTGGCGGTGGTGATAAGGGTGGTGGTGGTTATAAGGGTGGCGGCGGCAAAGGCGATAAAGGAGGCAAGGGAGCGCCGAACTCGCGCGGACGTTGGTAGGAGTGCCATGAGGCGCCCCCTTCGAAAGAAGAAAACCTCGGGCACCCCTGTGACACTACGGTGGCTCTCGTTCCATCGAGAGTCATGAAGGGGCATATAGTGACTAGTGAGATTCAAACCGAACTTTCCGTTCAGGTTGTTTTGCCCAATGGAGAACGCAAGGCCCTCCGTATTTTGGTGGATTTTGGGTGCCAAGCGGTCGCTTTGGCCAACCCCAATGTTTTTGGAGACCAACTCTCCGAAAAATATGAATCCCCCCAACGGAGGCGCCTACTCCAAGCAGATAATGAGACGCCTTTGCCGGGGGGGGACGAGCAAATAGACGTCAAAATTCAATTTACGGGGGTTGTGGATGGTAGTGTTTCACTTCCTCGTGTTGCCCAGTATGGCGTGTCCCCGTACCTTGTCCCGAATTTACCTTGGGATATGGTTTTGGGGCACCCATGGGGTTACGAACATTGTGTGAGCCATTTTGCCCGTTTCAATTGTTTGTACTCTCACCATCCAGTGCACTCCCGTTTTTGGATTGAGGACTTCCGTGAGGCTCCACGAACCTGCTACCATGAAACCAGACCGGGTGGTCAGGAGCAGAGGTCGCAGTGGCATGGGCAGCAACATTGCTTGGCATAGAAGACATAACGATAGTGTTGACTGAATAGTATCCTGCAAACAGATATGGTACACATATCCGTAGGATGAGAGGGCGTGTACGAAGGTTTCCCAGGGGAAGTGAAAACATTTTTCGTGAGGGGATTAATGTTCCCCAACGAAGAGGTGTTCTCCTCTTCATTGGCCCACGGGGCCGTAGGCTCCGTGGGGTGTTCTTCGCCCTTAGGCGTCGCCCTCCACTCGGGAACAGCACGTTCCTTCTGCTTTTCGGCGATTCCCCTCCACGATGTAGGTTCTTGGGGATGGGGGTGTTCGTGGTGTTCTTCCCCCCCCCTCGGCCACCCCGAATCCGGACAAGCGTTCGGATGGTAGATGCAATCGTGGGATGGGTGGACGGAGAAAGGAAGGACACACCCACCACCGGATGAACCGGATGGCGCGCCCATGGGCGCCGTAGGCGCCGCCGGTGTAGGATCAGGAACGGGCGGAGGCGCCGATGGCGGGGGTGGGACCACCGTAACGGGTTCCGCAGGCGTGGAGTACCAGTGGTCCCACGCATCGATCCTAGATGCAACGGCGGCGTAACGTGCAGCGAGCGACTCCACTGCGCTAAAGCACTTAGCCGTGTTGCCGTTGGACATCTTAAGATGATCCGACACACTAGCCTCCACCGCCTTAGAATCTCGTTGGTAGCCCTGAACCACCGCGTCAAACTTAGCCAACGTAGACAAGATTTGGGTCATCCGGTCCCCGTAGGACTGACTGATGCCCACGGTAGAGGCTACTGCCTGAGAAAGTTCCTGATGGGATCGCTGCAACTCCAGATTCTGATTTCGCAGGTCCCTCACCTGTGCCATCAGAGATTGGATGCACGTTTCGTAGTGCACCACACACCGGGGACAGTCACAGGTGTGCTGTAGGTCGTCCTCCCCCCGTGTAGGAGTGGGGCCCCCAGAATGTCGAAAAGATGGACCCCCCCCTCCACGAGGAGGAGATGAGCCACCACCGCCCCCCCCAGCAGCCCCCCCTGCCACGGAGGGACCAGAGGGCCCCCCCGCAGGGCGAGACGGGGGTGTGGGGCGCGCAGCAACAGGCGCTGGCGCCCCCCCACTAGAGGGATGTCCCCCCCCCGAACCCCCACCACTAGATGGCCGAACCAGGTGCGGGATTCCTTGCACGTGCTCGATGTAAGCCACCTGGCGGTGGCGGGGTGACGGCGGAGGGGGAACATGACCAACAGTATTCGGTCGCGGCGGTGGGGGTGGGGAATCGTCCACCACAATATACTGTGGTGACTCATGAACCACCATAGGTGATCGAGTTCTCGGATGGGAAGCAAAAACAGGCTCCGATCCCGTTGCAACCTCTGGATCCCCCCCCCAATTGGGCAGTCGGGGGTCCTCCGTAGGAGATGTATTTGCGGGGGGAGAGACCAAATTTATTGGGAGGGTTGCTGAACCTCCCTCCACCTGATTCCCTCCCCCCCAGCTCAGATTGTTGACCTTCGGCATTGCCGGAGAATCATCCACTAGGGATGGACGATCTTTCGTGCCACTCATAGGCACTGGAGATGTAGTACCAGCCCGGTCCTCCGTAGGCTCCGGAGATTCCACGACAAGACAGGGGCGGTTTTTGACGCCGCTCATAGGCACCGGGGACTCTTCCACAACAATGAACTGAGGGGCCGGAGAGTCCTCCACCGTGATGTAGTGGGGGGCCGGGGATGCTTCCACCAGCATGGGGCGATCCCTGGTCCCTGACATAGGTTCAGGAGGTGCAGGCGACGAGGCAACGGAAATAGGGGAATGATGGAGTTCATGACGTTCCAACACTCCAATCTCCTCCTCCTCATCGTCGTTCCACTGCTCCACCGCCAGGGGGAACCACTGGTCACACTCATCCTCCTCGATTTGCGTGGGGGATTCCTCGATGATTGTAGGATTCAGCCTGGATCCGCTCGGGGGATTGGGATTCGCTCCCAAGGCAGGAGATTCCTCCACCAGGGAGGGAAACCGCCGCGATCCACTCATTGGAGTGGGCGACGATTCCACCACAGTGGGGTTCTGCCTAGTCCCCGACAGGGCTTGCTGGATCAGGGCCACGGCATCTCGAGCCGGACCCAGATGGCCATGCGGATCAGGCGTGCGCGCGAGGACTCGACGGTTTTCAGCGTCGAGTTGGTCAACAATGGGGCTGATGGGCCCTGCCGCAAACAGGTTTTTTCTGACCTGAGGCTCTGGCAACCCCCCCAGCGACGGAGGAGTGCCAGAGTCGACCACGATAGGCCCCATTGGCGAAGCCATCGTACCCCAGTCGGCAGCGCGTGAGGGCGCAGCGTTCGTACGCTCGATCACCCCAGTAGATTGGTCGATTACTGCCCGATTCTCGGCGCTAGTAACGGTTCCCGAGCCCATAATAGGCGATTGTGGTCCTCTTATCGCTCCCTGAGGGTGGCCGTCTATTTCCCCCCCAACCATCCCAGGTACACCAGCTGGATTTCGAGGATGGGGGGCCCCGATGGGAACATTCGGGGATTTCGGAAACTTAGGATTTGTAGCCACTTGGGGCTTGGCCCGTTTTTGCGGCCCCTGCCCGGTCGATGGGGTCAGGGCCGAGGAGGTCCTGAGAGTGGGGACCTGGACACCCTCAGCTATCCCTCCCGGGGAAGAGATTTTTTCTTGGATTTGGTCCACGATTTCGCGGACCGATCGTTTTCCGCGATGCCAAGCGCCCAACAGAGACGAAAAATTTTCGACTCTGCTACCATGAAACCAGACCGGGTGGTCAGGAGCAGAGGTCGCAGTGGCATGGGCAGCAACATTGCTTGGCATAGAAGACATAACGATAGTGTTGACTGAATAGTATCCTGCAAACAGATATGGTACACATAGCCAATGAAATACCTGATATGCACATATGAGAAATCCACCCTATCATCCACTAATTCATATATCTACTAAACATCCATGATTGCCTTATCTATCCCACATCCTATGTTCCTAACAAGGAAATGGAATATGATATACCCTATCCCACATATATCCCATATATAGGGCCAAATAATGCTCCCTTAGGGGTAAAATGTCAGGGTAGGGTTGTGACCTGCTTCAGCTCTCGGTGCTCTGGTCGGCTTTCCTGACGCCGTGGTGCCTTTCCCCAGCCCGGGGGCTTGCGCACCCAGATTTACTGGGCGCCTGCGCGGGGCACGTGAAGGCCGGCCGAGAACTGAGCTCTTTGTGCCTGCCGCTGGCCGCTGCCAAGGCAGCGGCGCTGGGCTCGCTCCGCGTCGTACCTGTTAGGGGTTCCGCGATGGGGTGGTCACTGGCGGATCCCTCCGGCGCCGGTCTTTGGCTGCGTGCGCTGCGGTGGTTTGCGTGTGTAGACCCGGTCACTGACGCGTCCAGTTTTTGGTACCGTCCGTCTTTCGACGGGGGACTCGGCCAGTGCACCGGGGCTGTTTCGTGTGGACGCTGACACCGCCTCTTTTGGGCCGGAGGACGCCACGCTCGGGTCCCGTGTGTGTGTGCGTGTGCGTGCCCCTCTTGCCGGGTCGGGTGGACCGGCCTCCTGGGCGCGTTTTAGTGCGCCTCACCATTTTCTGTGGCCGTTCTCGCTGCTCTCTTTGTCAGCTCTGCCGCCTCCGGGCTGGGATTGCCGTGCTTGTGTTGTTGCTGTGTGGTCAACTTGTTTCAACAACTGTAACTGCAACTGTTGACAACATACCTGTGCTGTATGTTTGCGTTCTTGCCTGTGCCTGTTGTTTGTTTCCTGCTGCAAAAACCACTGCCAAACCTGTAAATATGTTTTCCCTTTCCTTTGGTTTTTTGCTGAAAAAAAAATGTAAGAATGATACACAACCCACACACCCGTGCGCAGCAAGAATATGTAGCCTGTCTGCAGCTTACGTGCTACCCGCCGTTGGCCAGGCTCTGCAATCGTTGTCGGCGACGGCGATGATGGCCATGTTGTGGGTGTTGTTGCCGGTGGTGTTGTTGAAGTTTGCTGCGGGTTAACCGCTTTCCCCCAGGGCCGCCCCCTGAGCTGCAGGGCAAGGGGAGTGATGGGTACGAGGGTTGGGAGGGATGTACATGGAGAAGAATGAGAAAAAGGCGACAGAGCGCAACCCGAGGGGTTGTGGCGAGCTGTGAAAATTTGTCGAGTTTTACGCGCTTCTCGAGACGCCCTTTTCTTTGCGCTTATGGCTAATTAGACGACGAGGGGGACGGCGTTATGCTCCTACGAGCGTTACGGTGCTTACGGCGTTAACTATTCACCTATTTGAGGTCGAAAAAATTTCCGTTGCGTTTTTACGCGTTTTGCAGCGCGCTTTTTGGCGTAAGCGTTTTTTATGCTAGTTAGCTTTTTTTTTATCTATTCAGAAAATGTTTTCGTCGTGTGTTACCTATCTTTTTATTTCATTCTGGCACAGGACGCCAGCGCGCGCGAGGACCGCCCTTCTTAGGGACATCACAAATCTGCATGTCCTGTAGGGGCTGCATCTTAGACGCGGCTGGTTTCCACCAGCCATACCCCACATCGAAACCCAAGTACTTCATCTCATCTTTCATAAGCTCGGATTCTTCGAGCTTGATTCAGAGATGATTTTCCTGACAAACAGTGATAAACTCACGGAGCATGAGGACATGGTCCTCCTGGGTATTGGTACCCAAACTCACGTCATTGATGTGGGCCCCCTTCTCAGCCCCTCGAGAAATCAACACTTGTACAAGAGGCCTGCGCCTCAGTATATACAAAATTTTGTTACTCAGTTCTTGGAAGAGTGCTGGGGCGTTAGCTACCCCAAAAGGCATGACATTATATTTGAATACACGACCCTTAGGGGTTATAAAGGCCAGCAGTTCCCGAGCTGCAGTAGTTAGGTCAACCTGCCCGAAACCACCGCGTTTATGCATTTTGGTTTTATACCTGCATTGGCAATACACTCAAGGGTGTTTTCCATGTTGGGAATACTCCCCGAGTCGTTCTGGGTTTTCTTATTGACTTCACCATAGTCAACAACGGCAGTCGATCCAGGTTTAGCTACCACGAAGCAAAAACTGCAGTGATGGGGGTAGTCCCCCTTCTTATATTCCTCTACTAGGCCAGCATCAATACATTCCTGGATTTGGCGCTCGATTTCTTCAACCTGTTCCTGAGGAGCGGGGTAGGGACAACGTCCCACTCGCGTTTTCGCAAACTCAGGTGTCAGTTTCAGGTCCATCTGGACCAGTTTTTATGCAGGATAGGTCAGGCTGCAAGGCGCCAAACACCTCGTCATAAGTCAGAAGCAGTTTCTTCAGTCGAGGGTCAAGGTTCAGACTCTCGATTTTCTGCTGCAAATCCTCCTTAGCATGGAGGGTGCTCTTTCCACGTTCATCTTTTTTCTGCCGGTCAGCAGTTTTGGCAGGTAACGAGCTGGCGTCGCATTCAGGTGAACATTGTTGCCCGTAGTGTAGAGAGCACAAGAGGGCTACCTCTGGGTCAGGCAACGCTTAGGGCTCATCATCCTCCTCAGACCAGATGCAGGATTTCCAGGTCTGTCTGAGGTATTGGAGTCGCTCTTGGCGCTCGATACCTTCTGCTCTCAGGTACAACATTCTTCGGAGTTCCTGAGCATCATGCTCTGACAGGGGCATGTTATTAGACGAAGGCCGCGCTAGAGCGCCAGAGCGCTGAGCTGCGGGCTCTCCTGAGCATGTATGCTTCATGTGAAGCACAGGTTTCCCAACAGAGGACGCACAGCACAAACAGTGAAACACATTCAAACTGTCAACACAGTCAAAGACAGACTGTGCTGTCAACACAGTTGGGTTCAACAAGGGGGATAGAGCTGGCGGTTTCAGACAGTTGAGCGTCATCATCTTCTCTTACAATAGCAGGTTCAAGTTCGTCATCGTAGGATTCACACCCTGTAAGTGTGGCTGAAGTGTGCTCAGGGGATCGTTATTTTAGACCCAAAAGGGTCAGACCGCGATTTCCGGCCATGACCTCTTTCAGTAGCACCTGGTCAAGATCACACAGGTGTACAAGGTTGAGGGATCCATCAATGATGGATAAGAAACTGGCCCATTCTTGGGCCTGCATAGCCGTTTCTGAATTCTCAGGCACGCACATGGGACCGTCGGGAAGTTGCACTCTTTCGACAGTCATTTCGTCCAGCAGTTGACGTCAATAGGTGTGTTTGCCTGAACAACCCCAGTCAGGGGTACGCATGACCACCCTTCCTCCCTCATAAGCTATTTTGGTCAGAACCTTCGCGAGCAGAGAGAAGGGTGGGTTAGCATATGCCAGGCCCATCGCTTTCCAAAATAAGCGGAAGGCGTTATTCAAATGTTTCGGGCAAAACAACTGCATGAAGTGCTGGTGTTGGCTCGCGAACAACTCCACCTGGATGTTTTCCAGGGATACCTGCAAGGCTGCCAGTCCATTTTCAACGACATGTCGGGCCAACTGGTAGTTTTCGGTACGATAGTTTGTCCGTGCTGCGTAGCGCAGGCCCGACTCCTTTCGTCCTGACAGCTCCAAAAGTACGGAGAAGAGGCCACTGCTGAATTCGCAGTGTAGAGCATAGGGACGTTGGAGAGACAACATTTTCACCTGGAAATTTTTTCGCAAAAAGTCGGTGCCAATGACGATGTCAAAGGCATCAGCGTCGGGAACTCTGCAGTGTTGCAGCACGGATTCGTCGCCAAGACAAATAGACACATCGACACCCCCCAGGGAATGGATAGTTCGCCCATCCCCTACTCTTATGGCCACAGTCTTATTTTTGTTGATAATTTTTAGCAGGCGCCGGGCCACTATGGAGAGGTAGGTAGATAGGTTGCCTCGGGACTGGGGTTGCCCCGCTGGGGGGTATTACCAAGGGGCTTTTGCTCACCCACCCACGGCCCTACTGCACGTGCCCCCACAAAGCGGCTCCCGAACATGGGGGAAGGGCGCGGTCGCTGCAAGCAGCACCCTACAGCGGGTTCTGCCCAGAGAGGTAACCCATGTTCGACCAAAGGCTCACACTCCTCTCCTTCGGGCGGATGATACGCGGGGGAGGGTCCCATCACACATCCTCATCAACCTCCAGACTCTGGGGCACAGGGGCCGGAAGCCAGGCCATAGGCCCAGTCCTGCAGGCACCCCCACCTGGGTTGCTTTTCAGTGGGCGTGAGGCGACTTGAAGAAGCACGTGCTACGGGACTCGCATGCCGTGGCGCACACTCACGCCTCCTGACTCGGTCGAGCTTGCGCTCTCCCGCGGGGCCGGGGGTTCGAAGTAGGTCGTTGCCGTTGGTCGCTCGGTCGTTTAATGGTTCGGCATAGTTTGTTAATGGCGGTCGGTTGCGTGATGGCAGAGCCACGGCGTTCTGTTTTGTTCATGGGTATGGTCGTCGGCGGGCGTGGCGCAGCAACGTGTTGCTAACCTGTTGGACGCCGTTCCCGTTGCGACCCGTGCACGCCTGGCTGGTTAGGTGTTTGCCGGCTTGCGTGTGGTCTGTTTACGGTCAAGTCGCGGCTGCAGCTGCAGTGTGGTTGGTGCGCGGTTGTCTTGGCTGCCTCATGGTCGGCTTGGTTTGCGTGGGTTCCGTCGCGCTGCTGCCTGTGGTTGCATCGCCGAACTTCCGTGTTGGTGCTGGTTAGTTGTGTCCTGGTTTGTCCAAGCGTGGTGTAGTGTAGGTTGTTAACGTCCGTTGGTCGGGTTCGTAATGGTAGAGTTGTGCTGTTCTGTTGTGTTCGTGGGTATGGTGGTCGGCGGGCGTGGCGCATCAAGGTAGCGCCAACCCGTCGGACGCCGTTCCCGTTTCGACCCATGCATGCCCGGCCAGTTTGGTGTTGGCTGGCTTGCGTGTCGTCTGTTTATGGTCACGTCGCGTCCGCTGCAGTGGTTTTGTTGGTGTGCGGTCGTGTTAGCCCCCTCATGGTCGGCTTGTTCGGCGTTGGTTCTTTGGCGCTGCAGCGGGCGTTTGCGCAGTTGGATCGTGTTCTCGTAGGTGCCCTGCTTGTTCCGGTGTTTGCTGGTGCCAGTTGCGTGGTGGCATGGTACGTTTTGATTGTGCGCTGTCCCCCCACCGTGGGGGAGAAAAATAACGATAGGTGGTTTGACTGCTGCAAAAGTTTGTAAACTCGGTGCCCCATTCCCTGCCCCGCCCTGGGAGCGCCACATGCACAACTCATCCTCCGGTACTTCGCAGTGCCCTTTGGCCGTCCTTGCGGCTTCGCCTGTGCCATTCATATGTACACCCCCGTCGGTGGCCAGGCCCCGTCGGTCCCCCTTGGTGCGTCCCCGTGCTCCCCATGGGACCCCCAGGGTGCTGTTTCGGGTCGGTGGTGTGGTGCTCGTGTTCGTGTCTGCCTGCCTGCCGTGCGCCGTATCGTGCCGTGTTTCGCTGGTTATGTGGCTGGCGTGTCTGTGTCGCGTGCTGAGTTTGGCGGTTAGGATGGTTAGGGCGGCTCGGCTCGTGCTTTGGTGCCGGGACCCTCCATCCGGCGTGGCGGGCTTGGTTCGGCGTAACACATCCGCGCCCGCTGGCAGGGGCCAGCGGGATCGCCGGTCCTCTGTGGTGAGCCTGTGGTCCCTTGCGTGCTCCTTGCGGGTTTTCGGAGAAAAGGAATACTGGGCAGTGTTGACACCCCCCTTTCGCTTCTTGACGCCCTTAGCTTTCTGCGTGAGTGTGTCCCTCGTACCATTCTTGCAGGTTGCACGTGCCGAGTCCCCCCCAGCGTCGCAGGCGTTTAACCTTCCCTGATGAGGTGCGCGCCGGTCCCCGCGGTGCACGTATCCCTTGATTCTCGCCTTGGAAGGTAACATTCTGGACGATTGTTCGATAGCATTCCCGTGGTCATCGGCCCGGCCGTCGGTCCCGCGTGTTTAGCTGGCCCCTTGGTCGGGCCCCTTGCGGGTCCGGTTCGCGGGAGAGGAGGGTCAGGTGGAAGGGCAGGTCCGAGTTTGGTGCCGCCCCTTTCTCTGTTGCAGGCAGGTTGCGGGGGTCCGGGAAGCGCCCCCTCCGCCCGGGGGATGTGGGAGGAGGTCGTTGGGTTGATGTTCGTGTTCGGCACCACGGGCTGCTAAGGCTAGCCTCTATTCTTTGGGTGTCCGTTGCACGTGCCGGGCACGTTGACGTCCTTCCCGCCGGTGTGCCCGACCGACAGGCGTTGTTGGAGTGTGTTGCGCGGCCGCGCTTTGTCGGGTTGTACGAGGGGGTCCTCTTGGGCAAGATTGACTCGCCCGGGGTCGTCGCGGTTGACGGCTAATCCTGCAGCCATTGGTGTGACGTCCCTCACCGCGTCCTCCGGCGGGAGGAGGTGATCCCGCAGCCGCCGTGTCGTCTCCTCCCTTGCGTATGGCTGGTGCGGGAATCGCGTGGCGCGTGCGTGGTGGTGCGTCGTCGCTGCAGGCCCGTTGGCCGGCTGCGGCTCAGGGCCCCTGGGGGTGTCCCAGGCGTCGCACAAGGGCGCTGCGGAGGGCACTGAAGATTTCGTGCACAAGGGCCGCGTGTGCTGCCTGGGCCTCGGTCTCAGTGTGGATGGTGGGCTGCAGTTGGTCGCCGAGCGCCAGCGCCCGGATCTGGTGGATCACGAAGACTGGGCACAGGTTGGGCGCAGTGGGGGTCTCTGCCGTCCGTTTGAGCTGGGGGATGGCTTCCAGCTGCTGCGCGCCGTCGAGGTAGAACCTCCATGTCGCTGAACACACCCTGGTTTGTGGCCAGCGGCGCCGCGCCCACCGCCAGAGGCAGTAGAGGGCTGAAGCCGGTTCGGACCCCCGTGGCCATGTTTGGGTCACTTGGGGTGTGTATCTATGTGCCGGCAAGCCGCCATTGGCTGATATCATACTCTCCCATCCACCTGACCTAACCTGATGTGATAGTGTGATAGGTTTGGCCATTCTGGCTATGAGCGGCCATATTCAGTACCGAGGCGCCGCCAGCTGAGACTTATATATCAGAATATCAGGAATCAACAGGGTTTTTTTATCATAATGTTTCCGTAATTTTTCCGCCTTTCGTTCTGATTGTCAATGTATCGGCGACTGTCAGTTGGCTCGCGATTTTGCGGTAACCGATTGGTTAACTGTTATTTACAGATATTTTGGCGGAAACCCTGATGAAGGGTCAGATTTCATCAGTAAAGGGTTCGTTGCTTCCGCAATTTTCATATTATACACTCGCAAAATTAATCCGATTTTTTCAGACTTTCAAAATCCGATTTTCGACTTCGACATCGCCGCACTTGATATGATGAATCTCAAGTGGTCCTACATCTTTCCCCGATCACGAATCAACCTTCCTTTGGTTATGCCCTTCGTTTTTCTTGGAGATAAGGGAGAACTAAAATTGATTCGTGAGGCCACTTCGAAGAATCATATCTCCGGCTCACGGCGAGGAATACCAATTTCGAGAATTGGGGTGAAACTGCCTTCGTCTTAACTTAATTTAGGAAGCATCAAACACATTTGGTGTGTACACATGCCTGGTATAGCAAGGGATAATGGCCAAGAGGGTAGAAAGTGGTTTACAACTCTTGGGCCATGCAACCGAATATATTTTTGCGACTTTCAAGTGTACCGCATAAGTGTTGGGGTTGCATAGAAATTTTCTTTGGGTTCCTACGTATTTTTAACGTGAAGTTATGTCCATGGAGGGGCATGGCATATCATGGTGGGAGCCACTTTTTGAGGGTATGTGTAATATGCATAGTATGTGCTTCGATATGCTCACACCCATGTTATATATCTCCGTTTGTAGGAAGATATATGGAGTCATACGTGGCAAGGGCTTTGCCCATGCCCCAATGGTGAGCTCCATAGCGCTGGACTAAGTCTACCGCTCATATAGTGCATATGGGAGGGCTTACGGAGCGACCCACAAGCGCCACTATCAATTTTCCCATTTTCATGGTGCGTGTTGGGAGGAGGTTGGACGGTGTCCCTATGCGTCCATGTGGGGATCCAACTCGGGGGATTGTTTGCAAATGGTCCCAAGCAATTGTGTTTTGAATCATATGTTGATACCATGGGTGAGCGAAGTTATATACTATTGTAATTATCTTGAATTTGGTATTATTTGCATGTTATTGACCTCATTTTATGCTCTTTTTTATGTTTTATGTGCTCAACTGGTCGGCTAACAGTAGAGTGCCTAGAGATCCGTGAACTATGGTATGTTGCTTATATGTTCGCAAATGCTTCAGTGTTGTACCTCACCATATGCCGGATCACGTGGTCACTTTGGTTCGGCGCACGAGGCCTCACAAAATCAGGTCCCAAATTCATGAGTTGACTTGTGAAGCGTGTCATGTACATAACCGGAGGGGTTTTTGGGGCCAATGATGGAATACTCTTGGGCATGGACCTTTGATCTATATCACCCTTGTATACTACTTCCCGGTTTGACACATGCATGGAGAATTTGAATATTTGCCGTATGCATTTTTGAGTATATAATTGATTTTCGGGCATAATGGTGTGATTTGCCTGATTTTGCCATGTTGTGAGGTCATCTTCATGGGACAATTCTCCAAGCCCAATCGACTCCAAGTCCAACCAAGGTTATGTCAGGGTAGGGCATGGTCCTGAGTGCCACTCTAGGCCATGACACACCACCTCCCCTATGGGGCCAAGACTTAGAGGTTGGGAGTGAACACATTTTTGGGGTTTATGTAGTGACTTTTGACACATGGCATTTAGCCATCTTATTTGACTGGGTTCAGGGCATCATGTTGGCGAGTCAAGGGAAGGTCTTGAGTCCAGGGAATGAGGGGTCTATGGCTGTGATTGTGTACGCTTCCATCTTTCCCCAACTTTGCTTTATTTGTGTTCATATGCCAATTTCAGGGCTTCCTTTTTGGTGCAATTCCTGTACATGCCCGCCACCGTGAGACGACCGGTGTGCTGAACGGAAGCCCGCAGCGTGGATTTGACTTTGGATTGTGCTAGGTATTGCAAGGGTCTTTGTGAAGGAGTTTTTTTCTATTTTTTTGTGGGAAAATGCAGACCCTGGTGAGGATCAAGACCCTGGGAGTGACGGGTTATGGTGGAAGGGGAACAGCAGGGGCCGGTCCTGGTAGGGACCTTCTTTATGGTAGCAGAAGAGTACCTGCCCCCTACCGCCGCACCGGGAACTTGAGCCCTCATGAGCCCTGCCCAAGGACGCCCCGGGTGCAGATCGTGGAGTTCGTCGAGTCGACGCCGGACTGGGAAGCCGGAGAAGAGCGAAGATGCTCAGAACGGAGAGCCCTTGCAGGACATGGGCTGGACATGGAGGACCTGGCCTCCATGTGTGAAAGGCAATGCCGCAAGGCTTACAATCTCCGCTCCGCTGCGGAGGAGCTGGAGGAGACTGGCAGCAACGGGAGAGCCCGGCGTTACCAGAAGCGCGGGTCCCCAAAACCCGCGGGGGAAGCCAGGGCGATGGAGACGGACCCCAGCCCGGTCAGGTTGTGGTCAGCTGCAGATTCCGAGGGGCACTCCGAGGGCTATCGGACAGCTCATGAGCAACCTTCGGAGTCGGAAGAGACGACCAGACCGCCCACAAGGGCGAACACGGCCCAAGAAACCAGCCCCGAGCATGACGGCAAGGCGTTGGAGAGGCCCGACAGAGCCAGAACGGCGCCTGTGGCCCGGCACACGGAGCCAACGCGGGAAAGCATGGGCGACACACCCATGGCGGAGGAGTCCGAGGCGCCGGGAGCCGTGGGATGCGCCGGATCTGGTGGAAAGCACGTTGAGTGCCACTGCGAGCACGTGTCCTTCCTCATCGGCAAGAACCCGAAGATGGGGATGGACGCCATCGTGCAGCACCTCGACCGCCTGGACAACGCGAGGGACGGCCTAGAGGAGGACGTCGCGGGGATCCTGGATGACCAGTCGGCAGCGGAGAGAGACATGGCGGAGCTGCGAGCGGAACAGGACCGGTACCGGGAGAATCTGGAGCTGGCCCTGCAGAAGCAGCAGCGAGTGGTGGACAGCCTCCTCCACCTGGTGGAGGACATGTCTGGACGCCTGAAAAGGCTAGAGGAGTCACAACCCCTCGCCTCGGGTCCGGAGCTCCCGGCAAAGCCAGCTGCGGCAGAGCTGGTGGAGCGGGTTGAGACCCTCAGGAGCGCCATGGAGAAACCCATGGGCGGCCCTGCAGAGGCACCTTACGCGCCTCCGCATGTTGACCCGGGTGCGCTGCCTTTTGTTCCCATGTTCAGCGAATCAACATTGCTCAGGGAACAAACGGCACCGGCTGGGTCCATGCGGGAATGGCACGCAACCACGGACCCGAGGAGCCTGACGGTACAGATGTCCCATGCCGCCCAGGATCCACCGACCACCACGACTGCCCATGCAGTTTATGCGGAAGAGGAGATCCAGAGCCAGACCATGCAGGGGCGAACCATGGGAAGCGCCGACCGACATGGTCGAGGCCACCCAGGCAGAAGGTCTGTGGGTGAAGGACCCCAATACGGGGATATGGACAGCCGGTGGAGCAAGTCCTTCCCGCATTCCAAACCCCATGGGTTCAGGCCCAACTGGACCACGGCCCATGGAGGAGAGGGATGTACGGGGAGTGTACTCACACCCCCCGGCCACAGGTGGTATCCGTCTTGGTGGAGTGGTTGCTGCGGACGTCAGAGACGCCATTAGGATTGACGACCTCAGGGGCATCAAAATCCCCTATTACGATGGCAATCCCTCCAACCTGGACGACTTCATCCTGGGTTTGGAGGACTTCGCCGAGGAGGTCGTGGGCGAGATGAGGGGAGCGCCAAGGGACAAGTGGGTATGTCGGACATTCCCACACAGGCTGGCGCAGGACCTGAAGGAGGAGCTCAGGGATCAGATCCGTGAGGGAGTGATCCAGACGGAGCAGGCCTGCCTCCAGTGGCTGGAGGACGAGGAGCGAGTGGACGCCCCCAACCAGAAGTTGGAGGACTTGTGGTCGATTCCGCTGCCGCTGGAGCGCGGGGAACTGAGGGTCCGAGAATGGAATCGGTACATCCGCAAGTACCGAAGAAGCCTCAAGCTGGTGGAGGACTGGAACGAGGCCAGCGAGATCCGACACCTGCTGAAGGACGTCCTCCCCGGGGACTGGAAGAGAAGAGTGGAGGATGAGGTGAAGAAGAGAGCAAAGAAGCGCGTGGCCGTACGGATCATGGCATCGGAGGACACCCACGCCGGAATAATGGAGTCTTTCCGGCGAAACCTCGGCGAGCCCAGCCGCATGTTGGGGTTGAAGAACGCCGTCTACGTGGGGGTATTCGGCGACACCATGGGGCAAAGGCTGATGCGCCTCAACAACGTGGAGTGGAGGCGCGGAGAACCGCTGAGGATGCAGGTCATCTTCGCCCGCATGAGCCTGGACGAGATCGCGAAGTACATCACGGTGGAGCTGAAGCTCAACGCAAAGAACGAGGCCCACGTGCAGGATCGACAAGGCCATGGTCATCGAGGCCATCGAGAAGATCGCCACCAGCGAGAGGTCAAGGGGGACACGGTCGGCACCGCGGAGGAAGAGAGTGGAAGCGGCCAAGATCTCTGGACCCCAAACCACCTCAGAGGATCATGAAGAGGCCCACTTCTTCGCGTTCGTGGCGCACAACATGAAATAGAATGGGCAGGACAGGTCCAGGTGGAACCGCCTGGACCCCAGGTCCAAGAACCACAAGGAACCGCGGAGGATCGGGAACCCGCCGCTCTCGTTCCGCGAGTACAGATCGCAGCACACCGGTTGCTGGGTCCGCTACGGCAAGGGGAACAACCATGCACATGACCACAGGCATTGCAAGGTATATGAGGAGGACAAGAAGACCTACTTCGCCGCCCATCCCGACAGGAAGCCCAAGGAGCAACGAATTGCCGATTGGAAGGCAAAGGCCGGAGACGGTGGAAAAGGCCAAGGAAGGGGCCAAGGGAAAGGCGGAGGAAAAGGCTATGGTGGAGGACCCGGTCCAGACCGACGCGTGAGGTCGATCGAGGAGGTTGCTGAGGACATGTTGAGGACGTTGGAGGAACTCAAAGCCCAGCAACGTGGTGGACAAAGTCTGAGCGGATCGCAGCAGGAGGGAGCTGCGGCAGGCCATGTCTAGGGGAGCCCCCACGGGAGTGGGACCTCGGAGGTCTCTCCTCCGAAAATCAGTGGAATCCCAGAGAAAGCGAAGGCACATCGGGTGCCAAATAAGGCTCCAGAAGAGCCAAAACCACTGAGTTTCGCCACTCCCAACCCCTGGAGCGCCCTGCCAAGGGAAGTTTATGGGGGCAAGGGACGTGGCAAGAAGGAGGGAGCGACCACGGAGAGCCCCGTGGACGGGCAGGACCAGCCCAAAATCTACACCATCCGTGACCATACCCTCGAAGTCCTGATGCACCCGGATGTGCTAGAGTTGCATGCCCTGAGAGTCCTCCATACACCGCATGGTGACGAGCGGCAGTTGCACTTGAAGGTGCGTGTACGGTGCGGACAAGAGGAGTTGGTGGTGGATGTTTTAGTGGATACGGGTGCCCAGGTGAGCCTGGTCCGGAGAAGGTCCCTACCAGGACCGGCCCCCGCTGTGCCCCTTCCGCCTGTAACCCCTGCTGATTTACTCCGGATCAACGATTGCATTCCTCAATTTCCAGGGTCCAAGTCCAAAAATATAGAAAAAAAAATCCTCCTTCAACCCTGAATGGCGACCAGATCCCACAAGTACAGCAATAACCCAATTCACAATCCAAATCAGGCTGCGGGCTTTCGTTCAGCACATCGATTGTCTCACGATGGCGGGCATGTACAAGAATTGCACCAAGGAAGAAAGCCCTGAAATTGGCATATGAACACAAATAAAGCAAAGTTGGGGAAAGATGGAAACTTATACAATCACGGTCATAGACCCCTCATTCCCTGGACTCAAGACCCTCCCTTGACTCACCAACATGATGCCCTGAACCCAATCCAATAAGATGGTTAAATGCCACATGTCAAAAGTCATTACATAAACCCCAAAAATGTGTTCACTCCCAAGCCTATAAATCCTAGCCCAAGGGGGGAGGTGGCGTGTCATGGCATAGAGTGGCACTCAGGACCATGCCCTACCCTGACATAACCTTGGTTGGACTTGGGGTCAAATGGGCTTAGAGGAATGACCTATGAGTTTGAACTCATAACATGCCAAAAAACTGCCAATTCACACCATATTGGCCATATATCACATATATGCTCAAAATTGAAGTTACCACTTATCCAAAGGCTCCAAGCATGCACGGAATCGAAGTCTAGTATTCATGGAGGATGGAGACCGAAGGCCAATGCCCATGTACATCCCCATTTTACCCTCGAAACCCCTTCGGATATGGGCGCCACGCACTGCCCAAGTCAGCCCATGATCTGGAGACCAATTCTTGTGATCCTTCGTGCGCCAAGCCAAATGGAGTACGCGATCCGGCATATGGTGGTGTTCAACTCCAAAGCATATGCCAACATATGAACAACATACCATGGTTCGACTCTCCATAGGCTTCTTGCTGTTTGCTGACCAGGTAAGTACACAAAACGCAAAAATGAGCAAAAATTGAGGTCAAAAACATGAAAATATGACCAAATACAAAGTTGTCATGATAGTATATCTCTATACTCACCCATGATATCCGCTCATGGTTCAATACATAAATGATTGGAACCATTCAGGAACAATTCCCCCACTTGGATCCCCAATCGGGCGCATGGAGATACCTTCGCCACCTATATCTACATGCCCCATGAAAATGGGAGTGCACTCATGGATCTCTTTCCCAAACATACCATGAGCAATACATATGCGGTAGACTTAGTCTAGCGCTTTGAATTCCACAATTGAGACATGGGCAAAACCCTTGTCACGTATGGCTCCCCATCTCTTCGGCCACACGAAGATATATAACATGGGCGTGAGCATATCAAGACATATACCGTGCATATAAAACATACCCTCAAAAGTGGCTCCCACCATGATATGCCATGTCCCTCCATGGCCATAACTTCACGTTAAAAATGCGTAGGAACCCAAAGAAAATTGGTATGCAACCCCAACACTCATGCGGCACATTCGAAAGTCGCATTAAAATATTCGGTTGCACGGTCCAAGAGTTATATATCACTTTATACCCTCTTGACCCTTTTCCCTTGCTACATCGGGCATGTGTGCGCACCAAAGGCGTTTGATGCTTCCTAAATTAACTTGAGACTAAGGCGCTTGCAACCCAACCTTTCTTATTCTCGTTCCTCACACTCGCGCGTAGATATGATCCTTCAAAGTGGTCCCACGATTCGCTTTTGTTTCCCTTATATCTCCAAGTCAAATGGGTGGCAAGTATAAGGGAAACCTGATTCGGGCATAGGGAGAGGCGTACGACCACTCGAAGAAGTCCAAATCAAGTGCGGCGATGTCGAAGTCGAAAATCCGATTTCGACATCGCGAAAAATTCTGATTAAAATTTCGAGTGCTTATTTAGAGAATTGCAGAAGCAACGAACCCTTTGCTGATGAGATCTGACCCTTCAACGGAATATCCGTCAAAATATCTGGAAAAAACAGTTGACCAATCGGTTAACGCAAAATCGCGAGCCAACTGACAGTCGCCGATACATTGACTATCAGAACGAAAGGCTGAAAAATTACGGAAACATCATGATAATAAAACCCTGTTGATTCCTGATATTCCGATATATAAATCTCCGCTGGCGATGCCTCGGTTCTGAATATGGCCGCTCATAGCCGGAATGGCCAAACCTATCACACTATCACATCGGGTTAGTTCAGGTGGATGGGAGAGTATGATATCAGCCAATGGCGGCTTGCCGGCACATAGATACACACCCCAAGTGACCCCGAGATGGCCACGGGGGTCCGAACCGGCTTCACCCCCCTTCTCAGACCGTTGTTACCGCCCGGAAGTCATTGAAGAGAGGACGGGAGGACCCCAATGGGCTCCAACCCCCCGCCCCATGTCCCAAGGACACATGGAGGCCCCACACACGTCGTAGGCGTCCCCCACGCCCCAAGGGAGGGGTGAGGACACTGAAAATCGTTGCCCTACGCCATATCCGGTATCCTCTTGATCTACAACATGGACCAAGGGGATCAAAGATAGAAAAACGTCGTCGATCGATCTAAATACGTATACCACGATGAAATATATACGTGGAGATCGAGTGAAGGGGGTATATGGCCAATCAAGGCCGAAAAATCCCCGGATGAACGCCCTCACCCGTCTCCCCAATCACAGAAACAAACAAAATGCCAAGGGGGATCCATTACGGTGCTACAGCAGCAACCAAGTGGACCAACACGTCCTTGACATCCAAAGAAATACCCTTTTTCTTTAGGTAGTCCATCCAGACCGTGGTATACCTCGGCACGAAACTGCTCGGAGGCTCCCACGAATCCCTGGATGCGGCGAATCCCTTCCAACGGACTTTATAAAGCCTTCCCCCAGGCGTCCCCGGGTCCGGCTTGTCCGCCAGGATCTTCTCAGCGGTGAAGTCGTCGTCCTCACCCTCATCGTCCGAGTCCACATCGCCGGCCGTGAACTCGAAGGTGACGGGACGTCCGCTGGGGTCTGGTGCTCGGGGACGGAGCTGGGTATGGTCACGGTCCAGGATCTTGTTATCCCCCACACGAACCGCATACACATCCTGCCCGACCTTCCGCACGATTACCCCCGGCACATACCAAGATGCCTGCCGATGCCTGGACAGGACATCCTTGTGGTGCCGCTCCACCCACACGGTGTCTTGGAGAGCATACTTCTGGACTTTTCCCTGCTTGAAGTACTTGGCCCTCTTGTCATGCTCGTCCTGAAGTGCCTTGCACACCTTGGCCGCCATGTCGTCAGCCTCAGACATCATAGCGTTCGCATCCCGGGCCACTTTGCCATGGTTCATCCACGGGAGAGTGCGTGACACTCGATCCCGTAGGAACAGGATACGATGGGGCGACAGTCCAGTGGGTCCCGGAAGGTCGTGATACGCTTGGAGTACTCTCCACAGCGAGTTATACCAATTCCGGCCCGGTTCGTGGATGTGTAGCTGGCGGAACTTCTCGAACATCTGCCGCCCGGCCACCTCAGCTCGGCCATTCGACCGGCTGTGGTACGCCACAGTCTTGGCGTGCCGAATGCCCATGTGCTTGCACATCGTCTTGAACCACGTCCCCACGAATTGACTGCCCCGATCGCTGCAGATGACAGCTGGGACATCAAAAATCGTCAGCCAATGCCTGATCATGGCATTAGCGACGGTCTTGGCCTGCAACCCCACTCCATGCTTGTCCTTCTTGTCCTTCTTCTTGGACTTCTTGCCCGGGACTGCCACGATATACCCGCTGTGCCTGTCCACCGCCAGGATGACACAGTCGTAGGTCTCTCCTTCCACGGTGACCTCAGGCATGGCGAACACATCCATGGCCACGGACCGCATAGGGGCCTCCGGTATAGCCGTGTACACCGGGTTGCCCGCTCTGGAGTGGTTGGGGCTCTTCGTGGCCCGACACACGGCACAGTGGCTGCAGTACCTGTCCAGGATGGCGTAGTACCCCGGAGGGAACTTGAAACGCCACTCCAGGTCCTGCTGCATCTTGTCTCGGCCAGGGTGCATGAGCTGGGCGTTGTGCCAATGGTCAATGAGCTCCTCCACTCGGTTTTCGGACACCAGCAGCTTGTCCTTGAGGAACAACTTGTCGCCATCCTCGGTCAAGCCCTCGGGCCATTCGTCGTCCGACGGGGCGCTCACGGCATTCCAGTACTTGCTCCAGTGCTCGGATACCGCGTAGTCATCCGACCAGTCCTCTGTGAGCACCGACCTGACTAGCTCTACAGGGGCCACCGTCCATTGCTCGAGGGTTTCCTCTCGAATAGCTTGGACGCGGGCACCCCGGAACTTGGCCAGGTCCGTACGGTTCGCCATCACCACAAAGCACTTGACCCCCTCTTGCTCCATGACCTTCTCCATCTCGATGATGCGCTTGGCCTCCTCGGTCTCTTCGGCGTCGCCATGGTTGGATATGTCCATCCACGCCTTGCCCGCGGGGTAGGCCCAGCGACTGAGGCAATCTGCCACAGTGTTGTCCTTCCCCGGGACGTACACGACGCTGAGGTCGAACTTGGCGAACGTCTCGTGCCATCGGGCCCTCCTTGCCGCCGGTCCCGAGGGGGTGTCGACGTGCTCTTTGTGCCAGCTCTGCAAGGACTGATGGTCCGTGCAAGCCACCACCGGTTGCAATCCGATGTGGCCAGACCACTTCCTGAGCGCACATACAATGGCGTACGTCTCCTTCTCCCTCGCGGTCCAGGTGCGGCGTTGGCCCTCGGCCAGGATCCGACTCCAGAACGCCACGGGTACATGTGACCCGTCGTCTCGGGTCTGCTCGAGGACTGCCCCCACAGCATAGTCCGAGGCGTCTGTCCGTAGCACAAATCCCTTGTCCGGGTCCACCAGGAACAGCCCCAACTGCCCCAGGAGTCGCTCCTTCAGGCTGTTGAACGCATCCTCAGCCTCAGGGGTCCAGGCAAGCTTCTTCTTGCTCCCCTTCCGGCCATCGAACTTGCCCACTTGCAGCATCTTGTGCAGCGGCCCCGACAGTTCTGCATACATCCGGACATAGCCCGAATAGTAGTTGCAGAACCCCATGAAGGACCGGAGTTCGCTGATGGTTTGGGGCTTCTCCCAGTGGTGCAGGGACGCCAGCTTCCCAGGCATGGGACAGCGTTGCCCGTGACCAACCACGTGACCCGCGAACTCCACTTCCTTAACGAAGAGTGAGGCTTTGGTGGGCTTGCACACCATGTTGTGCTTGTCCAGCTCGCTGAGCACTCGGCGCAGATCCTTCTCATGCGCATCGATGAGCTCGTCCTCAGTCATGTTCTCCGTGCCAGATCCGATGATGATGTCATTCACGAAGGGATCGGCACAGTCCCGGACAGGACCGAGTAGGTCCTCCATCATGCGCTGGAAAGCGGCGTTGCCATTGTTGGCGCCCATAGGCACCACTTTCCACTGCATGGGCCCCAGCGGCGTCGACATCCCTGTGCAGGGCCTGGAGTCCGGGTGTAGCGGCATCTGGTGGTAACCGTGTTTCAGGTCCAACACCGTGAAAATCCGCTTTTTCTGTTGCTTTTGGAGGATGGAGTCGATCAGGGGAAGCGAGTACGAGTCGTGCTCGGTCTGCTCGTTCAAACCTCTGTAATCAACCACCAACCTCCACTCGCCCTTCTCCTTCTTGGGCACGATGAAGGCTGGGCTGGCCCACTCACTGTCGGAGGGTTCGATCCATCCCCGCTCAATGAACTCGGCCAACAGCTTCTTCATGGCCTCGGCCCGATCGCCCTGAAGTTGGTACTCCCGATGACGATAGATCTTCGGGTTCAGCTTCAGCTTGATCTTCGCTGTACCAAATCTCCCACGCTCTGGAGGGTTCTTGTTGGCGACGCCACTGAATAGCCGCGGATAGGCCTTGATCAGCCTCTCCTTCAGCTCGGCGACCTTCGGGTTCTCCTGGGCCTCTTCAGCCGCTTGCTTCGGTATCGATACAACCGAACGCACAGCGGTATAGGCCTCTTCTGGGTCCGAATCCGATTTCTCCTCGTCGGACATGCCGTCTTCATCGTCGTGGGGTGCACTTCCCACCGATAATCTTCGAAAATTTGCGGCCTCGGGCTGGTGACTGTCGCTATCGGCTCCCATTCTTGGAAAATCCCATGTTGGTGGGTCCGACCCAACCGGACCATCGTATTGGTCCGCGATGTGATCCATGACCCTCGCCACGAACTCGTCCTTCTCGTACTTGCCGGTGACCAACATCTTGTCATCCCACCAATGCGGAGATGTGACCATGGCGCGCCTCTTCTTGGCTGCCACACGGTCGTGCATCCCCATCCGCATGTAGTTGACGACGTCGTCGATCTCAGCGTGGGACAGGACGTCAATGCCATCAATAGGCTGATCCGTCCCCTCCTTCGGCTCAAACATGACCTTCATGGGCACCGCCTCCACCCTACGGATGAACGCTTCATCACCCGTGGGCTGGGCTTGTGCCCCATCCACCAGGAAAGCCTTGGTACCCCACGCTTGACCCGGGGAGGGCATTGATACACCCTTGGCGTCGATGAACAACTCCTCCTCTGGCCCGAATGACATCTCGTTCAGGGTGATGGAGTCCAGCGTCGATTTGAGACCCTCCAGCGGACATGGGGTGGATCCTATGCCGGTTATGACCAGGATCCCCTTCGCCCTATCCGCGATGATCTTCTCCACCGTACGTCTGGTATTGTCCAGGGAGCCATGCCAATACATGGGCCCCCACTCCTTCCAACCCCAATGCCTGTGCCAGGCTGAGTCTCCTCGATGCCAATGCCTCCTACACTTCCGCAGAAGTGGGGCATCCCGGGAAGCAAAGACGTCCGTCTCGGGCGCTTCGGCTCCCAGCGTCTGGATCATCCTGGCATACACCTGCGGTGCCATTCCATACTCCGTGAGCTGAACTCCACGGTCTCTTCTGGACTTGGCACCCACAGCTTGCACCGCTTGGACGATCCGATCCTCTTCCTCGGCATTCCATTGGGATGATCCGCAGGCATAGTCCGTGGACAGCCATGTGAGGCATTCATCATCCTCTCGAACCAGCGTTGCCCGACGGGGAAGGGCTCCAATGGCGTTGGCCACCATGAAGTCGTACCCCATGATCATATCCCAATCGGTAATGTCGGCCACGTAGAAGTTCCCGGATAGAGTGCTTCTCTTCGCCTGATCAGGGCGGTTCAAGCGCTCATGTTCCCAGAATTCCATACTGATAGTGGCCTCATGGGTGCCACCACCCATGATCTCTCCATTGGCGACCTTCAGGCGGACCGGTCTCCGGCTGGGCTGCAGGAATTCCTCCTTGAACAACCCTCTCCGGACCAGGCTCACCTGGGCACCCGTATCCACCAACACATCCACCACCTTCTCCTCTCGTCCGCACGGTACTCGCACTTTCAAGTGCAACTGCCGCTCGTCGCCATGGGGTGTATGGACGACTCTCACGGCATGCAACTCTAGCACGTCCGGGTGCATCAGGACTTCAAGGGTATGGTCACGGATGGTGTAGATCTTGGGTTGGTCCTGCCCGTCCACGGGGCTCTCCGTGGTCGCTCCTTCCTTCTTGCCATGTCCCGTACCCACATGTACTTCCCTTGGCAGGGCGCTCCAGGGGTTGGGAGTGGCGAAGCTCAGTGGTTTTGGCTCTTCTGGAGCCTTCTTCGGCACCCGATGTGCCTTCGCTTTCACTGGGATTCCACTGATTTTCGGAGGAGAGACCTCCGAGGTCCCACTCCCGCCGGGGCTCCTCTAGACTTGGCTTCCCGCAGCCATTTCCGGCTGCGATCTGCCAGGACTCTGTCCACCACGTTGCTGGGCTTTGAGTTCCTCCAACGTCCTCAACATGTCCTCAGCAACCTCCTCGATCAACCTCACTCGTCGGTCTTGGCCAGGTCCACCACCATAGCCTCTTCCTCCGCCTTTTCCTTGGCCTTTGCCTTGGCCTTTTCCCCCGTCTCCGCCCTTAGCCTTCCAATCGGAAGACCGCTGCTCCTTGGGCTTCTTCTCGGGGTGGGCGGCGAAGTAGGCTTTCTTGTCCGCCTCATACACCTTGCACTGACGGTGGTCGTGTGCATGGTTGTTTCCCTTGCCATAACAGACCCAGCACCCGTCGTGCTGAGACCTGCACTCTCGGAACGAGAGCGGTGGGTTTCCGATCCTCCTTGGCTCTTTGCCCTTCTTGGGTCCCACCTGGCTCCATCTGGACCGATCCTGCCCATTGTTCTTCACGTTGTGCGCCACAAACGCGAAGAAATGGGCCTCCTCGTGATCCTCCCGAGACCAGTGGTCTTGGCCACTTCCACTACCATCTTCCGCGGAGTTGGCCGTGTCCTCCTGGATCTCCCGATGCTGGCGGTCTTGTCGGTGGCCTCGTTGTCCATGACCGTGTCGATCCTGCACGTGGGCCTCGTTCTTCGCATTGAGCTTCAACTCCACCGTGATGTACTTCACGATCTCGTCCAGGCTCATGCGCGCGAAGATGACCTGCATCCTCAGCGGCTCCCCGCGCCTCCACTCCACGTTGTTGAGGCGCAGCAACCTTTGCCCCATGGAGTCTCCAAACACCTCCACGTACACGGCGTTCTTCAGGCCCAACATCTGGTTGGGTTTGCCCAGGTTCCTCCTGAAGAACTCCATGATACCCGCATGGGTATCCTCCGCCGCCATAATCCTCACCGCCACGCGCTTCTTCGCCCTCTTCTTCTCCTCGTCCTCCACTCTCCTCTTCCAGTTGCCGGGGAGGACGTCCTTCAGCAAGTGGCGGATCTCACTGGCCTCGTTCCAGTCTTTCACCAACTTGAGGCATCTGCGGTACTTCCGCAGATACCGGTTCCACTCCCGGACCCGCAACTCTCCGCGGTCCAGCGGCAGTGGAATGGACCACAGGTCCTCCAGCTTCTGATTCGGAGCGTCGACCCGCTCCTCATCCTCCAGCCACTGGAGGCAGGCCTGCTCCGTGCGGATCAATGCTTCCCGGATCTGATCCCGCAGCTCCTCCTTGAGGTCCTGCGCCAGCCGGTGTGGGAATGTCCGGCATACCCACTTGTCCCGCGGCGCTCCCCGCATCTCGCCGACGACCTCCTCGGCGAAGTCCTCCCAGTCGAGGATGAAGTCATCCAGGTTGGACGGGTTCCCGTCGTAATAGGGGATCTTGATTCCCCTGAGATCGTCGATCCTGATGGCGTCTCCGACGTCTCCAGCCACCACTCCACCGAGACGGATACCACCTGTGGCCCGGGGGTGTGAGTACACTCCCCGTACATCCCTCTCCTCCATGGAGTGCGGTCCGGTTGGGCCTGAACCCATGGGGTTTGGAATGCGGGAAGGATTTGCCCCATCGGCCGTCCATATCCCCGTATTGGGATCCTTCGCCCACAGGTTTCCGCTTGGATGGCCTCGACCATGTCCGTCAGCGCTTCCCATGGTTCGCCCCTGCATGGTCTGGTTCTGGATCTCGATCTTCTCTTCCGCATAGACTGCCATATTCGTCGTGAGCGGTACATCCTGGGCGGCATGGGACATCTGTACCGTCAGGCTCCTCGGGTCCGTGGTCACGTGCCCTTCCCGCATGGACCCAGCCGGTGCCGTGTGTTCCCCGAGCATTGTGGACTCGCTGAACAGGGGAACAAACGGCAGCGCACCCGGGTCAACACGCGGAGGCGCGTAGGGTGCCTCTGCAGGGCCGCCCATGGGTTTCTCCATGGCGCTCCTGAGGGTCTTAACCCGCTCCACCAGCTCTACCGCGGCCGGCTTTGCCGGGAGCTCCGGACCCGAGGCGAGGGGCTGTCGCTCCTCTAGCCTTCTCAGGCGTCCCGACATGTCCTCCACTAAGTGGAGGAGGCTGTCCACCACTTGCTGCTGCTTCTGCAGGGCCAGCTCCAGATTCTCCCGGTACCGGGCCTGATCCGCTCGCAGCTCCTCCATGTGGTTCTCCGCGGCCGACTGGTCATCCAGGATCCCCGCGACGTCCTCCTCCAGAGCGTCCTTGGCGTTGTCCAGGCGGTCAAGGTGACGCACGATGGCGTCCATCCCCATCTTCGGGTACTTGCCCATGAGGAAGGACACGTGCTCACAGTGGCACGCAGCGTGCTTTCTGCCGGATTCAGCGCATCCCGCGGTTCCCGGCACCTCAGACTCATCACCCATAGGCGTGTCGCCTATGGCGTCCGTCTCTGGTCCCGTGTGCCGGGGCACAGGTGCCGTCCGGGCCCTGGCTGGCCTCTCCAAGCCCTCGGCATCGTGCTTCAGGGCGGGCTCGGAGGCCGTATGCGCCCTGGCGATCGGCGCGGACGTCTCCGGCTCCGAAGGTGGCTCGTAGGCTGTCCGATAGCCCTCGGAGTGCCCCTCGGATTCCCACAGCCTGACCGGGCTGGGGTCCGTGTCCATAGCCCCGGCGTCCCTTGCCGCGGACTTGGGTGACCCGCGCTTCCGGTAGCGCCGGGCCCGTCCTCCACTGCTGCCTGAATGGCAGGCCTCATCAGAGTCCTCCGCGGCGGAGCGGAGGTTGCATGCCTTTCGGCAACGACGCTCGCACATGGAGACCAGGTCCTCCATGTCACGTCCTCCTCTTCCCGAGTGTCGTTCTTCTCTTCGGGCTTCAACTTCCGGAGTTCGCCATGCTCTTGAACGTCTCGGTCCTTCTATGGCTCCAATCTCCGGCGTGGTCTCCACTGAGTCCACAATACGCACCCGGGGCGTACTTGGGCAGGGCTCATGAGGGCCCAAGTCCCCGGGTCGGCGGTAGGTAGGGGCAGCAGGTAAGCCTCTGCTACCATAAAGAAGGTCCCTACCAGGACCGGCCCCCGCTGTGCCCCTTCCGCCTGTAACCCCTGCTGATTTACTCCGGATCAACGATTGCATTCCTCAATTTCCAGGGTCCAAATCCAAAAATATAGAAAATAAAATCCTCCTTCAACCCTGAATGGCGACCAGATCCCACAAGTACAGCAATAACCCAATTCACAATCCAAATCAGGCTGCGGGCTTTCGTTCAGCACATCGATTGTCTCACGATGGCGGGCATGTACAAGAATTTCACCAAGGAAGAAAGCCCTGAAATTGGCATATGAACACAAATAAAGCAAAGTTGGGGAAAGATGGAAACTTATACAATCACGGTCATAGACCCCTCATTCCCTGGACTCAAGACCTTCCCTTGACTCATCAACATGATGCCCTGAACCCAATCCAATAAGATGGTTAAATGCCACATGTCAAAAGTCATTACATAAACCCCAAAAATGTGTTCACTCCCAAGCCTCTAAATCCTAGCCCAAGGGGGGAGGTGGCGTGTCATGGCCTATTGTGGCACTCAGGACCATGCCCTACCCTGACATAACCTTGGTTGGACTTGGAGTCGAATGGGCTTAGAGAAATGACCTATGAGTTTGAACTCATAACATGCCAAAAAACTGCCAATTCACACCATATTGGCCATATATCACATATATGCTCAAAATTGAAGTTACCACTTATCCAAAGGCTCCAAGCATGCACGGAATCGAAGTCTAGTATTCATGGAGGATAGAGACCAAAGGCCAATGCCCATGTACATCCCCATTTCACCCTCGAAACCCCTTCGGATATGGGTGCCACGCACTGCTCAAGTCAGCGCATGATCTTGAGACCAATTCTTGTGATCCTTCGTGCGCCAAGCCAAATGGAGTACGCGATCCGGCATATGGTGGTGTTCAACTCCAAAGCATATGCCAACATATGAACAACATACCATGGTTCGACTCTCCATAGGCTTCTTGCTGTTTGCTGACCAGGTAAGTACACAAAACGCAAAAATGAGCAAAAATTGAGGTCAAAAACATGAAAATATGACCAAATACAAAGTTGTCATGATAGTATATCTCTATGCTCACCCATGATATCCGCTCATGGTTCAATACATAAATGATTCGAACCATTCAGGAACAATTCCCCCACTTGGATCCCCAATCGGGCGCATGGAGATACCTTCGCCACCTATATCTACATGCCCCATGAAAATGGGAGTGCACTCATGGATCTCTTTCCCAAACATACCATGAGCAATACATATGCAGTAGACTTAGTCTAGCGCTTTGAATTCCACAATTGAGACATGGGCAAAACCCTTGTCACGTATGGCTCCCCATCTCTTCGGCCACACGAAGATATATAACATGGGCGTGAGCATATCAAGACATATACCGTGCATATAAAACATACCCTCAAAAGTGGCTCCCACCATGATATGCCATGTCCCTCCATGGCCATAACTTCACGTTAAAAATGCGTAGGAACCCAAAGAAAATTTGCTATGCAACCCCAACACTCATGCGGCACATTCGAAAGTCGCATTAAAATATTCGGTTGCACGGTCCAAGAGTTATATATCACTTTATACCCTCTTGACCCTTTTCCCTTGCTACATCGGGCATGTGTGCGCACCAAATGCATTTGCTGCTTCCTAGATTAACTTGAGACTAAGGCGCTTGCACCCCAACCTTTCTTATTCTCGTTCCTCACACTCGCGCGTAGATATGATCCTTCAAAGTGGTCCCACGATTCGCTTTTGTTTCCCTTGTATCTCCAAGTCAAATGGGTGGCAAGTATAAGGGAAACCTGATTCAGGCATAGGGAAAGGCGTACGACCACTCGAAGAAGTCCAAATCAAGTGCGGCGATGTCGAAGTCGAAAATCCGATTTCGACATCGCGAAAAATTCTGATTAAAATTTCGAGTGCTTATTTAGAGAATTGCAGAAGCAACGAACCCTTTGCTGATGAGATCTGACCCTTCAACGGAATATCTGTCAAAATATCTGGAAATAACAGTTAACCAATCGGTTAACGCAAAATCGCGAGCCAACTGACAGTCGCTGATACATTGACTATCAGAACGAAAGGCTGAAAAATTACGGAAACATCATGATAATAAAACCCTGTTGATTCCTGATATTCCGATATATAAATCTCCGCTGGCGATGCCTCGGTTCTGAATATGGCCGCTCATAGCCGGAATGGCCAAACCTATCACACTATCACATCGGGTTAGTTCAGGTGGATGGGAGAGTATGATATCAGCCAATGGCGGCTTGCCGGCACATAGATACACACCCCAAGTGACCCCGAGATGGCCACGGGGGTCCGAACCGGCTTCAGTTGTTCTGAAGCCAGTTCGGACCCCCGTGGCCATCTTTGGGTCACTTGGGGTGTGTATCTATGTGCCGGCAAGCCGCCATTGGCTGATATCATACATTCCTTCATCCACCTGACCTAACCTGATGTGATAGTGTGATAGGTTTGGCCATTCCGGCTATGAGCGGCCATATTCAGTACCGAGGCGCCGCCAGCTGAGATTTATATATCAGAATATCAGGAATCAACAGGTTTTTTTCTCATAAAGTTTCCGTAATTTTTCCGCCTTCCGTTCTGATTGTCAATGTATCGGCGACTGTCAGTTGGCTCGCGATTTTGCGGTAACTGATTGGTTAACTGTTATTTACAGATATTTTGGCGGAAACCCCGATGAAGGGTCAGATTTCATCAGTAAAGGGTTCGTTGCTTCCGCAATTTTCATATTATACACTCGCAAAATTAATCCGATTTTTTCAGACTTTCAGAATCGGATTTTCGACTTCGACATCGCCGCACTCGATATGATGAATCTCGAGTGGTCATACATTTTTCCCCGATCACGAATCAACCTTCCTCTTGTTGTGTCCTTCATTTTGCTTGGAGTTATAGTCGAAACAAAAGTGATTCGTGAGACCACTTTGAAGAATCATATCTCCGGCTCACGGCGAGAAATATCAATATGGAGAATTGGGTTAGAATTGCCTTGGTCTCAACTTAATTTGAGGAGCATCAAACGCCTCTGGTGTGTACACATGCCTGGTATAGCAAGGGATAATGGTCAAGAGGGTAGAAAGTGATATATAACTCTTGGACCGTGCAACCGAATATGTTATTGCGACTTTCGAGTGTATCGCATGAGTGTTGGGGTTGCATAGCAACTTTCTTTGGGTTTTTACGTATTTTTTACGTGAAGTTATGTCCATAGAGGGGCATGGCATACCATGGTGGGAGCCACTTTTTGAGGGTATGTGTTATATGCATGGTATGTGCTTCGATATGCTCACGCCCATGTTATATATCTCCGTTTGTAGGAAGATATATGGAGTCATACATGGTAAGGGCTTCACCCATGTCCCAATGGTGAACTCCCCAGCAGTAGACTAGGTCTACCGCTCATATAGTGCATGTGGGAGGGCTTACAGAGCAACCCACAAGCGCCATTAGCAATTTTCCCATTTTCGTGGTGCCCGTTAGGAGGAGGTGCAAAGGTGTCCCTATGCGTCCATGTGGGGATCCAAGTGGGGGGATTGTTTGCAAGTGGTCCCAAGCAATTGTGTTTTGAATCATATGTTGATGACATGGGTGAGCGAAGTTATATACTATTGTAATTATCTTGAATTTGGCATTATTTGCATGTTTTTGACCTCATTTTATGCTCATTTTTGTGTTTTATGTGCTCAACTGGTCGGCTAACAGTAAAGTGCCTAGAGATCCGTGAACTATGGTATGTTGCTTATATGTTGGCATATGCTTCGGTGATGTACCTCACCATATGCCGACCATATGCCGGATCACGTGGTCACTTTGGCTTGGCACACGAGGTCTCACAAAATCAGGTCTCAAACTCATGAGCTGACTTGTGAAGCATGTCACGTACATAACCGGAGGGGTTTCGGAGCCAATGATGGAATATTCTTGGGCATGGCTCTTTGGTCTATATCACCCTTGTATATTAATTTCCGGTCTGACAGATGCATGGAGCATTTGAACATTTGCCGTATGCATTTTTGAGTATATAATTGACGTTTGGGCAATATGGTGTGATTTGCCTGATTTTGTTAGGTTATGAAGTCATCTTCATGGGGCAGTTCTCCAAGCCCAATCGATACCAAGTCCAACCAAGGGTATCTCAGGGTAGGGCATGGTCTTGCGTGCCACTCTAGGCCATGACACACCACCCCCTTCATTGGGCTCAGATTTAGAGGCTTGGGAGTGAACACATTTTTGGGGTTTGTGTAGTGACTTTTGACACATGGCATTTAGTCATCTTATTTGACTGGGTTCAGGGCATCATGTTGGTGAGTCAGAGGAAGGTCTTGAGTCCAGGGAATGAGAGGTCTATGGCTGAGTCTGTGTATGTTTACCTCTCTCCCCAACTTTGCTTTATTTGTGTTCATATGCCAATTTCAGGGCTTTCCTCTTTGGTGCAATTCTTGTACATGCCCGCCACCGGGAGACAACCGGTGTGCTGAACGGAAGCCCGCAGTGTGGATTGGATTGTGGATCGGGTTATTGCTGTATTTCTGGGATCTGGCTGCTGCTCAGGGTTGAAGGAGGATTGTGTTTCCTATATTTTTGGGTTTTGGACTCTGGACTTTGAGAAATGCAATCGCTGATCAGGAGCAAGTCAGCAGGGGTGACGGGCGGAAGGGGCACAGCAGGGGCCGGTCCTGGTAGGGACCTTCTTTATGGTAGCAGAGGATACCTGCTGCCCCTACCTACCGCCGACCCGGGGACTTGGGCCCCTATGAGCCCTGCCCAAGTACGCCCCGGGTGCGTATTGTGGACTCAGTGGAGACCACGCCGGAGATTGGATTGAGAGAAGAGCCGAGACGCTCAGGAGCATGGCGAACTCCGGAAGTTGAAGCCCGAAGAGAAATACGACGTTCGGGAAGAGGAGGACTTGACATGGAGGACCTGGTCTCCATGTGTGAGCGTCGCTGCCGAAAGGCATGCAACCTCCGCTCGGCCGCGGAGGACTCTGAGGAGACATGCCATTCAGGCAGCAGTGGAGGACGGGCCCGGCGCTAACAGAAGCGCGGGTCACCCAAGCCCGCGGCAGGGGACGCCAGGGCTATGGATACGGACCCCAGCTTGGTCAGGCTGTGGGACTCCGAGGGGCACTCCGAGGGCTATCGGACAGCTTATGAGCAACCTTCGGAGTCCGAGGAGACGGCCAGACCGCCCACAAGGGCGAACACGGCCCTAGAACTCAGCCTGGAGCATGACGCCGAGGCGTTGGAGAGGCTCGCCAGAGCCAGGACGGCGCCTGTGGCCCGGCAGAAGGAGCCAACGCGGGATAGCATGGGCGACATACCCATGGCGGAGGAATCCGAGGCGCCGGGAACCGTGGGATGCGCCGGATCTGGTGGAAAGCACGTTGAGTGCCACTGCGAGCTCGTATCCTTCCTCATCAGCAAGAACCCGAAGATGGGGATGGACGCCATCGTGCAGCACCTCGACTGCCTGGACAATGCGAAGGACGGCCTAGGGGAGGACGTCGCCGGGATCCTGGATGACCAGTTGGCCGCGGAGAGAGACATGGCGGAGCTGCGAGCGGAACAGGACCGGTACCGGGAGAATCTGGAGCTGGCCCTGGAGAAGCAGCAGCGAGTGGTGGACTGCCTCCTCCACCTAGTGGAGGACATGTGGGGACGCCTGAAAAGGCTAGAGGAGCGACAGCCCCTCACCTCGGGTCCGGAGCTCCCGGCAAAGCCGGCAGCGGCAGAGCTGGTGGAGCGGGTTAAGACCCTCAGGAGCGCCATGGATAAACCCATAGGCGGCCCTGCAGAGGCACCATACGCGCCTCTGCGTGTTGACCCGGGTGCGCTGCCTTTTGTTCCCATGTTCAGCGAATCCACAATGCTCGGAGAACACACGGCACCAGCCGGGTCCATGCGGGAAGGGCACGCAACCACGGACCCGAGGAGCCTGACGGTACTGATGTCCCATGCCGCCGCCCAGGATCCACCAACCACCACGACTGCCCATGCGGTTTATGCGGAGGAGGAGATTCAGAGCCACACCATGCAGGGGCGAACCATGGGAAGCGCCGACGGACATGGTCGAGGCCATCCAGGCGGAAACCTGTGGTCGAAGGACTCCGCTACGGGGATATGGACAGCCGGTGGAGCAAGTCCTTCCTGCATTCCAAACCCCATGGGTTCAGGCCGAACTGGACCGCACTCCATGGAGGAGAGGGATGTACGGGGAGTGTACTCACACCCCCCGGCCACAGGTGGTATTCTTCTCGGTGGAGTGGTGGCTGCGGACGCCGGAGACGCAATCAGGATTGACGACCTCAGGGGGATCAAAATCCCCTACTACGATGGCCATCCCTCCAACCTGGACGACTTCATCCTGGATTGGGAGGACTTCGCCGAGGAGGTCGTCGGCGAGATGAGGGGAGCGCCAAGGGACAAGTGGGTATGTCGGATATTCCCACACAGGCTGGCGCAGGACCTGAAGGAGGAGCTCAGGGATCAGATCCGCGAGTGATTGATCCAGACAGAGCAGGCCTGCCTCCAGTGGCTGGAGGACGAAGAGCGAGTGGACGCCCCAAACCAGAAGTTGGAGGATTTGTGGTCCATTCCGCTGCCGCTGGAGCGCGGGGAACTGAGGGTCCGAGAATGGAATCGGTACATCCGCAAGTACCGAAGAAGCCTCAAGCTGGTGGAGGACTGGAACGAGGCCAGCGAGATCCGATACCCGCTGAAGGACGTCCTCCCCGGGCATTGGAAGAGAAGAGTGGAGGATGAGGAGAAGAAGAGAGCAAAGAAGCGCGTGGCCGTACGGATCGTGGAATCGGAGGACACCCACGCCGGGATAATGGAGTTTTTCTGGCGAAACCTCGGCGAGCCCAGCCGAATGTGGGGGCTGAAGAACGCCGTCTACGTGGAGGTATTCGGCGACAACATGGGGCAAACGCTGATGCGCCTCAACAACGTGGAGTGGAGGCGCGGGGAGCAGCTGAGGATGCAAGTCATCTTCGCCCGCATGAGCCTGGACGAGATCGTGAAGTACATCACGGTGGAGCTGAAGCTCAACGCCAAGAACGAGGCCCACGTGCAGGATCGACAAGGTCATGGACAACGAGGTTACCGAGAAGACCGCCATCATCAGGAGATCCAGGAGGACACGGCCAACTCCACGGAGGATGGTAGTGGAAGTGGCCAAGACCACTGGACCGGGTCCCGGGAGGATCACGAGGAGGCCCATTTCTTCGCGTTTGTGGCGCACAACGTGAGGGACCATCGGCAGGATCGGTCCAGACGGAACCGGGTGGGACCCAAGAAGGGCAAAGAGCCAAGGAGGATCGGGAACCCACCGCTCTCGTTCCGGGAGTACAGGTCTCAGCACGACCGGTGCTGGGTCTGTTATGGCAAGGGAAACAACCATGCACACGACCACCGTCAGTGCAAGGTGTATGAGGCGGACAAGAAGGCCTACTTCGCCGCCCACCCCGAGAAGAAGCCCAAGGAGCAGCGGATTGCCGATTGGAAGGCGAAGGGCGGAGACGGGGGAAAAGGCCAAGGCAAACGCCAAGGGAAAGGCGGAGGAAGATGCTATGGTGGTGGACCTGGCCAAGACCGACGAGTGAGGTCGATCGAGGAGGTTGCTGAGGACATGTTGAGGACGTTGGAGGAACTCAAAGCCCAGCAACGTGGTGGACAAGGTCCTGGCGGATCGCAGCCGGAAGGGGCCGCGGGAAGTCAAGTCTGAAAATCAGTGGAATCCCTGAGGAATCCGAGGCACATCGGGTGCCGAAGAAGGCTCTGGAGAAGCAAAAACCACTGAGTTTCGCCACCCCCAACCCCTCGAGCGCCCTGCCAACGGAAGTACATGCGGGTACGGGACATGGCAAGCAGAAAGGAGCGACCACGGAGAGCCCCGTGGATGGGCAGGACCAGCCCAAGATCTACACCATCCGTGACCATACCCTGGAAGTCCTGATGCACCCGGACGTGCTAGAGTTGCATGCCGTGAGAGTCGTCCATACACCTCATGGTGACGAGCGGCAGTTGCACTTGAAAGTGCGAGTACGGTGCGGACGAAAGGAGAAGGTGGTGGATGTGTTGGTGGATACGGGTGCCCAGGTGAGCCTGGTCCGGAGAGGGTTGTTCAAGGAGGAACTCCTGCTGCCCAGCCGGAGACCGGTCCGCCTGAGGGTCGCCAACGGAGATATTATGGGTGGCCACTATCAGTATGGAATTCCGGGAGCATGAGCGCTTGAACCGCCCTGATTTGGCGAAGAGAAGCACTCTATCCGGGAACTTCTATGTCGCCGACATTACAGATTGGGATATGATCATGGGGTATGACTTCATGGTGGCAAACGCCATTGGAGCCCTTCCCCATTGTACAACGCTGGTCCGGGAGGATGATGAATGCCTCACATGGCTGACCACGAACTATGCATGCGGATCATCCCAATGGAATGCCGAGGAAGAGGATCAGATCGTCCAAGCGGTGCAAGCTGTGGGTGCCAAGTCCAGAGGAGACCGCGGAGTTCAGCTCACGGAGTATGGAATGGCGCCGCAGGTGTACAACAGGATGATCCAAACGCTGGGAGCCGAAGCGCCCAGAACGGACGTCTTCGCTTCCCGGGATGCCCCACTTTTGAGGAAGTGTAGGAGGTATTGGCATCGAGGAGACTCAGCCTGGCACAGGCATTGGGGTTTGAAGGAGTGGGGGCCCATGTATTGGCATGGCTCCCTGGACAATACCAGACGTACGGTGGAGAAGATCGTCGCGGATATGGCGAAGGGGATCCTGGTCATAACCGGCATAGGATCCACCCCATGTCCGCTGGAGGGTCTCAAGTTGATGCTGGACTCCATCACCCTGAACGAGATGTCATTCGGGCCAGAGGAGTAGTTGTTCATCGACGCCAAGGGTGTATCAATGCCCTCCCCGGGTCAAGCGTGGGGTACCAAGGCTTTCCTGGTGGATGGGACGCAGGCCCAGCCCACGGCTGATGAAGTATTCATCCGTAGGGTGGAGGCGGTGCCCATGAAGGTCATGTTTCAGCCCAAGGAGGGGACGGATCAGCCAATTGATGGCATTGACGTCCTGTCCCAAGCCGAGATCGACGACGTTGTCAACTACATGCGGATGGGGATGCACGACCGTGTGGCAGCCAAGAAGAGGCGGGCCATGGTCACATCTCCGCACTGGTGGGATGACAAGATATTGGTCACCGGCAAGTACGAGAAGGATGAGTTCGTGGCGAGGGTCATGGATCACATCGCGGACCAATGTGATGGCCCGGTTGGGTCGGACCCGCTGACGTGGGACTTTCCAAGAATGGGGGCCGATAGCGACAAGAACCAGCCTGACGCCGCAAATTTCCGAAGATTATCGGTGGGAAGCATGCCCCACGACGATGATGACGGCATATCTGACGAGGAGAAGTCGGGCTCGGACCCAGAAGAGGCCTATACCGCAGTGCGGTCGGTTGTATCGATACCGAAGCAAGCGGCTGAGGAGGCCCAGGAGAACCCGAAGGTCGCCGAGCTGAAGGAGAGGCTCATCAATGCCTATCTGCGGCTATTCAGTGGCGTCGCCAACAAGAACCCTCCAGATCGTGGGAGGTTTGGCACAGCGAAGATCAAGCTGAAGCCGAACCCCAAGATCTATCGTCATCGGGAGTACCAACTTCAGGGCGATCGGGCCGAGGCCATGAAGAAGCTGTTGGCCGAGTTCATTGAGCGGGGATGGATCGAACCCTCCGACAGTGAGTGGGCCAGCCCAGCCTTTTTTTTGCCCAAGAAGGAGAAGGGCGAGTGGAGGTTGGTGGTGGATTACAGGGGTTTGAACGAGCAAACCGACGACGACTCGTACTCGCTTCCCCTGATCGACTCCATCCTCTAAAAACAACAGAAAAAGCGGATATTCACGGTGTTGGACCTGAAACACGGTTATCACCAGATGCCGCTACACCCGGACTCCAGGCCCTGCACAGCGATGTCGACGCCACTGGGGCCCATGCAGTGGAAAGTGGTGCACATGGGCGCCAAGAATGGCAGCGCTGCTTTCCAGCGCATGATGGAGGACCTACTCGGTCCAGTCCGGGATTGTGCCGACCCCTTTGTGGATGACATCATCATCGGGTCCGGCACGGAGGACATGACTGAGGACGAGCTCATCGACGCGCATGAGAAGGATCTGCGCCGAGTGCTCAGCGAGCTGGACAAGCACGACATGGTGTGCAAGCCCACCAAAGCCTCACTCTTCGTGAAGGAAGTGGAGTTCGCGGGTCACGTGGTTGGTCACGGGCAACGCCGTCCCATGACTGGGAAACTGGTGTCCCTGCACCACTGGGAGAGACCCCAGACCATCAGCAAACTCCGGTCCTTCATGGGGTTCTGCAATTACTATTCGGGCTATGTCCGGATGTATGCAGAACTCTCGGGGCCGCTGCACAAGATGCTGCAGGTGGGGAAGTTCGATGGCCGGAAGGGGAGCAAGAAGAAGCTTGCCTGGACCCCTCAGGCCGAGGATGCGTTCAGCCGCCTGAAGGAGCCACTCCTGGGGCAGCTGGGGCTATTCCTGGTGGTCCAGGACAAGGGATTCGAACTACGGACGGATGCCTCGGACTATGCTGTAGGGGCAGTCCTTGAGCAGATCCGGGACGACGGGTCGCACGTACCCGTGGCGTTTTGGAGTCAAATCCTGGCCGAGGGCCAACGCCGCACCTGGACCGCGAGAGAGAAGGAGACGTACGCCATTGTTTGTGCGCTCAGGAAGTGGTCTGGCCACATCGGATTGCAACCGGTGGTCGTTTGCACGGACCATCAGTCCTTGCAGAGCTGGCACAAGGAGCACATCGGCACCCCTCTCGGGACCGGCGGCAAGGAGGGCCCGATGGCATGAGACGTTCGCCAAGTTCGACCTCAGCGTCGTATACGTCCCGGGGAAGGACAACACTGTGGCAGACTGCCTCAGTCGATGGGCCTACCCCTCGAGCAAGGCTTGGATGGACATATCCAGCCATGGGGACGCCGAGGAGACGGAGGACGCCAAGCGCATCATCGAGATGGAGAAGGCCATGGAGCAAGAGGGGGTCAAGTGCTTTGTGGTGATGGCAAACCGTACGGACCTGGCCAAGTTCCGGGGCGCCCGCGTCCAAGCTATTCGAGAGGAAACCCTCGAGCAATGGATGGTGGCCCCTGTAGAGCTAGTCAGGTCGGTGCTCACAGAGGACTGGTCGGATGACTATGCGGCATCTAATCACTGGAGCAAGTACTGGAATGCCGTGAGCGCCCCGTCGGACGACGAATGGCCCGAGGGCTTGACCGAGGATGTGGATAAGCTATTCCTCAAGGACAAGCTATTGGTCCCTGAGAACCGAATGGAGGAGCTCATTGACCACTGGCATAACGCTCAGCTCATGCATCCTGGTCGGGACAAGATGCAGCAGGACCTGGAGTGGCGCTTCAAGTTCCCACCGGGGTACTACGCCCTCCTGGACAAGTACTGCAGCGACTGCGCCGTGTGTCGGGCCACGAATAGCCCCAACCACTCCACGGCTGGCAACCCGGTGTACACGGCTATACCGGAAGCCCCTATGCGGTCCGTGGCCATGGATGTGTTCGCCAAGCCTGAGGTCACCGTGGACGGAGAGACCTACGACTGTGTCATCCTGGCGGTGGACAGGCACAGCGGGTACATCGTGGCGGTCCCGGGCAAGAAGTCCAAGAAGAAGGACAAGAAGGACAAGCATGGAGTGGGTCTGCAGGCCAAGACCGTCGCTAATGCGATTATCAGGCATTGGCTGACGATTTTTGATGTCCCGGCTGTCATCTGCAGCGATCGGGGCAGTCAGTTTGTGGGGACGTGGTTCGGGACGATGTGCAAGCACATGGGCATTCGGCAGGCCAAGACCGTGGCGTACCACAGCCGGTCGAATGGCCGAGCTGAGGTGGCCGGGCGGCAGATGTTCGAAACGTTCCGCCAGCCGAACCGGGCCGGAATTGGTATAATTCGCTGTTCGAGAGTACTCCAAGCGTATCACGACCTTCCGGGACCCACTGGACTGTCGCCCCATCGTATCCTGTTCCTACAGAATCGAGTGTCACGCACTCTCCCGTGGTTGAACCATGGCAAAGTGGCCCGGTATGCGAACGCTAGATGGCTGAGGCGGACGACACGGCGGCCAAGGTGTGCAAGGCACTTCAGGACGAGCATGAGAAGAGGGCCAAGTACTTCAGGCAGGGAAAGGTCCAGAAGTATGCTCTCTAAAACACCCTGAGGGTGGAGCGGCACCACAAGGATGTCCTGTCCAGGCATCGGCAGGCGTCCTGGTATGTGCCGGGGGTAATCGTGCGGAAGGTCGGGCAGGATGTGTATGCGGTTCGTGTGGGGGATAACAAGATCCTGGACCGCGACCATACCCAGCTTCGTCCCCGAGCACCAGACCCCAGCGGACGTCCCGTCACCTTCAAGTTCACGGCCGGCGATGTGGACTCGGACGACGAGGGTGAGGACGACGACTTCACCGCCGAGAAGATTTTGGCGGACAAGCCGGACCCGGGGACGCCTGGGGGGAGGCTTTATAAAGTCCGTTGGAAGGGATTCACCGCATCCAGGGACTCGTGGGAGCCTGCGAGCAGCTTTGTGCCGAGGTACACCACGGTCTGGATGGACTATCTGAAGAAAAAGAACATTTCTTTGGATGTCAAGGATGTGTTGGTCCATTTGGTGGCTGCTGTAGGACCGGAATGGATCCCCCTTGGTATTTTTGTTTGTTTCTGTGCTTGGGAGTCGGGTGAGGGCGTTCAATCGGGGGATTTTTCGGCCTTGATTGGCCATATACCCCCTTCACTCGATCTCCACATATATATTTCATTGTGGTATACTCATTCAGGTCGACCGACGACGTTTCTCTATCTTTGATCCCCTTGGTCCATGTTGTAGATCAAGAGGAGACCGGATATGGCGTAGGGCACCGATTATCAGTGTCCTCACCCCTCCCTTGGGGCGTGGGGGACGCCTACGACGTGTGTGGGGCCTCCATGTGTCCTTGGGACATGGAGGGGGGGGTTTGGAGCCCATTGGGGTCCTCCCGTCCTCTCTTCAATGTCTTCCGAGCGGTAACAACGCTCTGAGAAGGAGGGGTGAAGCCGGTTCGGACCCCCGTGGCCATCTTTGGGTCACTTGGGGTGTGTATCTTTGTGCCGGCAAGCCGCCATTTGCTGATATCATACTCTCCCATCCACCTGACCTAGCCCAATGTGATAGTGTGATAGGTTTGGCCATTCCGGCTATGAGCGGCCATATTCAGTACCGAGGCGCCGCCAGCTGAGATTTATATATCAGAATATCAGGAATCAACAGGGTTTTTTTATCATATAGTTTCCGTAATTTTTCCGACTTCCGTTGTGATTGTCAATGTATCGGCGACTGTCAGTTGGCTCGCGATTTTGCGGTAACCGATTGGTTAACTGTTGTTTACAGATATTTTGGCGGAAACCCCGATGAAGGGTCAGATTTCATCAGTAAAGGGTTCGTTGCTTCCGCAATTTCCATATTATAAACTCGCAAAATTAATCCGATTTTTTCAGACTTTCAGAATCGAATTTTCGACTTCCACATTGCCGCACTCGATATGATGAATCTCGAGTGGTCATACATTTTTCCCCGATCACGAATCAACCTTCCTTTTGTTGTGTCCTCCATTTTGCTTGGAGTTATAGTCGAAACAAAAGTGATTCGTGAGACCACTTTGAAGAATCATATCTCCGGCTCACGGCGAGGAATATCCATATCGACAATTGGGTTGGAGCTGCCTTGGTCTCAACTTAATTTGGAAAGCATCAAACGGCTTTGCCGTACACATGCCAGGTATAGCAAGGGATAATGGTCAAGAGGGTAGAAAGTGATATATAAGTCTTGGACCGTGCAACCGAATATGTTATTGCGACTTTCGAGTGTATCGCATGAGTGTTGGGGTTGCATAGCAACTTTTCTTTGGGTTCCTACGTATTTTTAACGTGAAGTTATGTCCATGGAGGGGCATGGCATACCATGGTGGGAGCCACTTTTTGAGGGTATGTGTTATATGCATGGTATGTGCTTCGATATGCTCACGCCCATGTTATATATCTCCGTTTGTAGGAAGATATATGGAGTCACACATGGTAAGGCCTTCGCCCATGTCCCAATGGTGATCTCCATAGCAATAGACTAAGTCTACCGCTCATATAGTGCATGTGGGAGGGCTTACGGAGCGACCCACAAGCGCCATTATCAATTTTCCCATTTTCGTGGTGCGTGTTGGGAGGAGGTGCGAAGGTGTCCCTATGCGTCCATGTGGGGATCCAAGTGCGGAAGATTGTTTGCAAATGGTCCGAAGCAACTGTGTTTTGAATCATATGTTGATACCATGGGTGAGCAAAGTTATATACTATTGTAATTATCTTGAATTTGGCATTATTTGCATGTTTTTGACCTCATTTTATGCTCATTTTTGTGTTTTATGTGCTCAACTGGTCGGCTAACAGTAACGTGCCTACAGATCCGTGAACTATGGTATGTTGCTTAAATGGTGGCATATGCTTCGATGTTGTACCTCACCATAAGCCGGACCTCGGAGTGGATGGTCGCCTCGGGGCGTACGAGTGCGTGGGGCCCGGATGGCAGCTAAACGTGCTACTCACGCACGTCCCATTCAGGGAAGAGACCAAGGACTTCCTGGACACCCTGAGCCTGGCGTACCGCCGACTCTCCCTCCTGGCACCCACCATCATCATAGGCGACCTAAACGCCGCCCCCACCGACGACGAACGCACCGGCCCACCCACAGCCACCGACACAGCTGTCTGGGACGCCATGCACCAACTGGGCCTCACCGACCTCACGGCAGGACTCACCGGCACACCCTTTCATTACCCCCACCAAGCCAGCACCCACCCATCCCGCATGGACACGTGCTACGGGGACCCAACCACGGTGCGCGTCCACGAAGCAGCCTACGGGGACCTCCCGGCCACAGGCACGAGCCAGCGACCCCTCTACATCGACCTCATCATCCCCAACCTACCCCCACCCGCGGCCACCCTGCCAGACGACACCCTCCCACCCACACTGCAGTTCCCGGCCGAGGACGACCACGGCGCCTGGCATAGGTATAACAGGGCCCTACACGCCATCCTGCGCCCCCCGGATGCACCGACACTCACCACCGCCATGCGCCGGGCGGCACAAGCATGCGGCATGGAGCGTGACACCAACCACACGGGAGCACCACCAGACCTCACCCTCCAACAACTCGTCCATGACATCTGGACCACGAAGGGGGAACTCGCCACCCTGCTACGCCCCAGCACACCGGAGGCACGAGACCGGGACGCCCACCTCCGTGCGCTCCTCACCACCCGCCGCCACCAAATCCAGGAATGGCACGCCCAAGGCATAGCGGCCGCAGCCCAGGAACGCGGGAGATACGGCAGAAACGACACGCCGTACAAGTCCCTACGGTACGTCAGCCGCATCCTGGAGGACACGGGGCGCCGTACCATCCATGCGGTGCGCACCCCCGAAGGAGGCCTCACCAATGACCCCGACGCCGTCCTCCAGGCAGTCCTGGACAGCTTCCAGGCACAACACGGGGACGCCCTCCCCGAGCTCAACCCCCACACCAGAAACACCATCCGCGAGCATGTGCCTGGGGTCTTCAACCGGGAACAGCGGCGCGCCATCGAACACGACCCCTTCAGCATCTCAGAACTGCAACGCGCCCTAGATCGCCTGAAGAAGGGCGTCGTGCCCGGCGTCGACGGTTTGCCGGCCAAAGCGTACCAACGTCTCACCCTGCCCGTCAAACGCCGCCTGGCAGCCCGCCTGTGGGACATCGTCACGGGCGCCACGCCCATCCCCCCTGGGTGGGCCAACCTGGTCCACCCCCTCTACAAAAAGGGGGACTGGGCGCAGCCGGGGAACTGGCGGCCCAAAGTCTGCGCCACCACCGAGGTCAAGCTGGTGTGGACGCTCATCCTGGGCCGCATCGCGCCGGCGGTCTTCGCCCACGTGCCCGCCAGCATGTGGGGAGCCATGGCCGGCAGGTCCCCCCACGAGGCCATCTTCCTCCAGGACACCGCACTGGACATGAACCCCTACGAGATGATTATCGCCTCCCTCGATGTCCAAGGCGCGTTCCCCCACGCCCCACACCGGCTCCTCACCGAGGTATGGGATGCCATGGGCCTCCCGTTCCTATCTTTCATGACCGGGTACATCCAGACCCGACTCTACGCCGTCATCACAGCCGCAGGCCTCATCCCCTGGACCCGCACAGACAGCGGGGTCCCCCAGGGAGGCGCCGAAGCCCCTTTCTCTACCTACTCGTCACCCTGCCACTGGCATTCGAGCTAGCACGGGTATACCCGGGGTACGCCCCATACCCGCTACGGTCCCCCCTCATCAACTTCGCGGACGAAAACCTCCTAACTACGGCCGTCCGCCACCGCGACCCTGAGAACGCAGGGCTACCAACGGCCACCGAGCATGCGTCTGCCATTCTCCAACTCACCACAACCTACCTGGACGCCCACCAGCTCCTAGTGCACCCCCGCAAATCGGACGGGCTGCCCGACACCAAGACCCCCACCCCCCACATCCGGAAAGGCGCACCCCTACACCTGGAAGATACCACAGTCCACCTGGGTGTCACACAGGCCACGCGGCACCACCACATCACACTCCCAAGCAAGAAAGAAGAGCGCCTCGCCCGGCTACCCCAAATTGCCAGGGGGGACCTCCTGTGTACGCAGGGCCTGGCGTACTTCATGGAAGCGGTGCTCAACGCGGCCATCGGGTACCAAGCCCTGCACCTCCCGCGCCCCCAAGACGCCCTACGCCACGCTCGACAGCAAGTGACGAAGGCATGGGCGCAACACGGAGGCTGGCCCACGTCTTTCCCCAAGGAGGCCATGATGGCCCACTGGCGCTACTACGGAGACAATACAGGCGCCCTGGTCGACATGGCCTATGCCAAACACGCAGCGCACCTCCTACACAGGGTAACACACAACCACCAACCAGAAGTTCGCGAGGCAGCAGCCATACGCATAAAAGAAGCGCAAATGGCCCGCAACACCTGCCCCCGGTGGATACTCACGCAACACGGCGTCTCCACCTCCGTGGGCACTGGCATCTGGGCCCAGCTACAACTCCTCCTACCGCAACACACACACGCCATCCTGACAAACCACCACTGTGATCAACAGGGGCCACTCGTGGCCACACACACCGACATCCACCGACACCCGGCAGGCGAGGTGGACACCCTGCGCCTCGTGGGGGCCACCGTCACCATAGTGTACATCACCCCAACACAGATGAAGATCATGGCCCAATGCGACGCCCACCACGCCCCGTTCCTTTCCGACGCACAATGGCCAGCACGCCACGTCTTCCAAGTGTACCTCCGCGCATGTGCTACGAAGGCAGGGCGCGACATGCCGGGGCCCAAGGACATCGACACGGCGTACACAGCCTTCAAGCGCCAGCACCCCCGGCCCCGCCCGAGCGAGCACGAGACCTTCAACGACGGCGGCACGACGCAGGAGGAGCCCACCCCGTCAGCCGAAGGCTGGACACCACCCACCATCCTGCTACTAGCACCAAACGGCCACAAACATGCTACCCGCACTGTCCAGCGACACCATGCCCCCTGGTCCATCCCCAAACACAATGCACCGGAGACCGATGTACCACCAGTCAGACACAGTGACCAGGGCATACCACGCACGTGCTGGCACTGCGGCCCGGCAGCCCTCGACACTCCGTGGCCCCTGCTACACCTCATGTCCACCCACTACCACACCCCCACCGCCGCCTCCACCTACGACCAGCAGGCATGGCTCTCCCCCTGGTTTCACACGGTACCCCCAGACCACCCGGCGCACGTAGCCTGGACCCGAACACCAACGGCGACATGGACGTTCACCAACGAGCGGGCAGACCCGGACAGCGTGGCCATAGAGTACGACCGCTGCGACCCGCACCGCGCAGGACCTCATGAGGCACCCATGCGCCCCCTACAGCACAAATGCCCCACCCTGCGCGGCGACAAAGACGACAAGGAGCGGCGACAGACCATCACGTGCCAGAAGTTCCACCCCAATACGGGATACCTCTTCCACCTGATGTACGCGTATATCACCCAGGGGCGCCCAGACAGGGGCCTCCTCCGCCTCACCCCACGAGCCCAGGCCATCATCACCCAGGGGATAGGCGTCTATGCAGCGCCACTACTGCAACCCACGCAAATCAGCGCCAGAACCGCCCAGGGGAACCCCATCTACGTCTATCACCCCACAGCAATCGCCCGCCTACCCATACCCAGCGACACCGACATCATCTACTTCACTGACGCATCCGGCACACAGCAACGCACCCCCACGGTCGGTTGCGCCTCCGTGCGCATCACCCGGCACGCGGACGGCCTCCACGTAGAACACCACACCGGGGCCACCATCTTTGGGGCGTCCTCCCACGGCGAACTGCGCACCATGCCAGACGCCGTCACCGCCACAGCGCCACCTACGACGATCCAGCCCCGCAACATCTGGGTAGTCTTGGACGCCACGGTCCACATCCACATCACCAGGCGCCTTGCGGACGTGCCCCTCCACAAAGCACTCGAGTCCGGCCTCAACACACTAGCGTTGGGACTATGGATGGCCTTCAAGGGCATGCACCCCCAGGACGCCCTACACATCGTCAAACAGGAGTCACACCGCTACGCATACGGCAATGGACGCGCAGACACGCAGGCCAAACACCAGAACACCAACCACACCCTAGGGCTCAAACACGTGCGACTGGACACCCCACACCACAGCCCCCTGCAGCACCTGCCCCCGATACCCCCGGCCACACAGCCCCTCCAATGGATGCCCGAGGACACGCCGTACACGGATCGAGACAAGCAGTACCACTACCCCACACCCGTCCAGCAACTGGCCACCACACTGGGCCACCCAGCGAACACCGAACTCCTTCGATGCCTCGAAGACTCCGTCCACACCCCCCTCTACTACTCCGCCCTGCGCCCGGATAGCCTCCCAGCACACCTACAAAAGCCCCGACTCCAACACGCCCTCGAACAGCTTCCCCTCCTCACCCGATACCACCGATTGTATGCGCGCCGCTCGATCCACGTCTCCGCAGGATACACCAAATGCATCTGCAGCCACGCGGAAGAAGAAACCTGGGACCACTTCAAGGTGTGCCCCCTGTACAGAGGACTGGACACCCTCACAGACTGGAACCCAACCCACACCATCGCACAGCACGCCGGATGGCTGACGCAGTCCCCGGCGACCCAGCAACTCACCACCGTCCTCAAGCAGACGGAGGTAGTCGAGGCGGTCCGCAGGGGACTTGTCCCCACTGCCGTCTACACCTTGCTACGCACCCACGCGGAGGACCCCCAGGCCACGGCGGCGCACATGCAGCGGACGGCCGTTGCCAAGACGGCGGAGCAGCTCACATACCGCACCCACAAATACCTGCAGCATGCGGCAGCCCTGCCCCCAACAGACCAAGCCCACCTCCTCAAACTGCTGTTCTACCAACCATGAGAACCTACCCCGTGACATACCAACACGGAACCCCCGGCACGTCTACACACCGTCCACCGAGCACATCACTGGCACAGCACACACGGGCACCACAGGCACCGCACACACTCCCACCAGCATGCGCGCGCCACCAGCCCCCATCCCCCCACGCCGCCGTCCGGCCACAGGTACCACCAACCGCCAGCCACCGCATGTCCCCTCTGCGTTCGCCAGCGGCTACCACAGACAGCCTCGCCCTGCAACCCAGACCACTGGGTCTGCCTCGGAGCCGCGCACCGCCTCACCCACTGCCCCCACTGCGGGGACCTCAACCCCCACCACCACGAGCGGCCCGCGGCCCCAGCCGCACCCCCCCCCTCCAGCCACCCCAGCTTCTTCGGGTTCCTCACCGACACCCTCCGGGACCAGCTGGGAGGGTACTACGTGGCGGACGGGGCGGACCACACATGGACCATAGCCGTGGCTACGGGCAGCACACCCCTGCCCCCCCACAGCCCAGCCCTACGCCACAGCGGAGGCAGCTTGAACGTGGCGGCCCGCCACATCCTCCTCGCCCTATACCTCCACCACCGTGACCTACACCTCCCAGACCCACAACCCCCGGCCCCCCAAGCAGCAGCCCTGACGCCAGAAGCGTGGGCCGACACGGCACCAGAGGAGATAGCAACCTACCTCCGAATCACTTGCTGCCGGTTCAACAACGCCCTCGGCCGACGGAAGGGAACACCTTACCCAATCAGCGCACTCCTCTACCCGGCACACCACCCCCAGCCCGCACAACAGAAGCCCCCGGAGGGCTGGGCGTCTTTTCGGGACGCCCACCCGGCCGCCCCCGACGAGGCCACCGCCACACAGATGGGCCTCACGGACCAGGAAACCTACGTCAGAGGCCTCAAGACGAGCCTCCAAGAGGCAGACCGCTGGCACGCCCGCTCCCCGTCGCCCCCACGGGGACAGGGGGGTTCACCCGCCCCTGACACCCACCAGGCCAAGAAGACCAAGACAGGTCAGGGGGCCCGCCAACGCGCCCGCCAGCAGGGCGCGACGCCCCGACCATAGCCCGGGTCCAGCCACACCGCACCACCCCTGGCCATGACCACCGGGGCACACCAACAACACCGCCACCGCCAGCGCCCACCACCACGACCGTACCGCAGCACCCAAACCCTGCAGCCCAGTCAGCCATCACCGCCCACACACGTCCACACCATGCCAGGACCACCATACGCGCAGAGCCAGGGGACATGGCACCACCAACACCACCACTATGCCCCCGTCCCTCCCAACCCCTACCCCCCAATGCCCCCATGCTACAGCGACCCCAACCAGCTACATCCCCACCATGCCCCAGCACAACCAGGCCCCACGAACCACCCACCCCACTTAGCGCACATCACCGCACCACACCATCACGTATTCCACCACCACCAGCCCCAGCCACCACACCCACCAACGCCGGGGTACCACACACAACCAGCACACCCTCAACACCACCACCACGCGGCCCAGCGCCAGCCGCCGCCCCCGCTACACGGGCCCACAACACACGAGCCACGGTACACCCCCATGGACCCGCGAGGAGCCGCGCACGCACACCAGCAACACCAGGGCCTACTAGGAGCGCCCCACCACCACCAGCAGCCCCCCCACCCACACCCCATACCAGCGAGCACCATCCACCAGCAGCCACCAATTACATACGGACCACAGCCCCACCCGGACGCTCATGCGGCCGCCTTCCACCCACACCCCGGCACCACAACCAGTCAAGAACCGCAAGGGCCGCACGGCGCACACATGCAACACCCACACGACCCACAGGGACGCCCGGACCCCCAGCCAGCACAACACCCACCCCCGCCCCCCCCACCCCGCCACCACCAGCAGCCCCCCAACCCACACCCGGTACCAGCGAGCACCATCCACCAGCAGCCACCCATTACATACGGACCACAGCCCCACCCGGACGCTCATACGGCCGCCTCCCACCCACACCCCGGCACCACAACCAGTCAAGAACCGCAAGGGCCGCACGGCGCACACACGCAGCCCCCACACGACCCACAGGGACGCCCAGACCCCCAGCAAGCACAACACCCACTCCCGCCCCCCCCACCACCAACAGCGCCACCCCCACACCACCCCCCCCCCCACCCCCCCCCGAGACCAGGCCACGGACGCAACACGCGGCAGCCAGCACCAGCCAATTGACGTCGATACCCTCGCCGACACACGCCACCGCGAATCCCCCCTCCCGCGACCGCCACAAGTGACCCCATCGCCGGACCCCACGCGCGACAACGACGACCATACCCCCAACCCACACCACCCCCCCTATCACACCCCGCACCACCAGCCGCCGCACCGGCCGAACCCTACGCCCTGCACAACCCCGCAGCGGTACAGCAGCACCTCCGGGGACTCGGGGAACAGGACGTCGTGCTGTGCCTCCGCACCTCCGGCACCAGCACCCGCATCCGGGCGGCCACCCTGGTCCAGGCGGCCACCCTGGGGGAAGGCGTCGGAGACTTCCTCTTTGACGCCTTCCTCCAGGTCGCCCGACACGACCGCCCCCCACGCGCCACCCCAGACGGCGAGAGCCCGCCCCCCACGGGGAGCCGGATCTGGGTGCCCCCCATCGACTGGGGGCGACACCTAGTCGGACACCCCGTGCCGGGGCGGGTGGACACCAAGGGCCGCATCCGCTACCACGAGCCCGACATGGCCCACCCCCCACCCGGCGCCACCCCCGACAACACCAAAGAGTGGGAGCGGGAAACATGGGTAGCCCGGATGGCCTCCCTGAGCAACTTCCGGCACCACATCCCGGGGGACATCCCCACCCCCGACGAGCGGCAGCCAGCCCCCTCCACGTACATGACCCTCACGTACAATCTGCACTACACCCTCTCCACCACCCACTACCACGCACCCACTAACCACTGGGTGGTACACGGCACCAACTCCCTCCTCCCCGCCGACTACACCCCCCCCCCACACAACCCAGGCCCCGACACGTACGCCAGGGGGGACGGCCCGGGCGACCCCCACATCTGGGGCACGTGGGAACGCAAATCCCTGGACACGCTGCTCTCCATCCGCAGCGGCTGCCAGGGCCTTGGTAGGGCGATGTATTGCCTCGCCAAGTGGACCCAACGGACCTGGGGAATCCCCACGGACCAATGGGTATGGGTGGTCAGGCTGCGCCCCGGGCAGGGGGAAGCCCCCCCAAACCGCAGGGGACCCACCCCCCCACGCCCCACCACCCTACAGCTCTGCCCATACATGGTGGCAGCCCGCCTCATGACGCTGCTGTGGCCGGGCCCAGACACCCCCACCCAAAACTACCCCCACCTCACAGATGAGGACATGCCCGGCATCCAGCGATGCTTCTTCCAGACCCTCGACTACCTCCAGCAAACACACCCGCACGTCCTGGAGCAGATATGGCCACCCCCTGGGTAACCCACGTGCCCGCACAGCCGAGACAACGCCGCCACACCAGCACCAGAACGCACGGGTCACCAGGGAAAACGCGCGCACACGCCCGATACCCGAACCTGCACCCTCGGTCTCGCTACTTACAGGACCAGGCATCATACGCCCGCCCCCGAAGCCTGGGACCCTCCGCCGTCTCCCACAGCCCTCTTCTCCGCCTCCGACTCCACAACCTCCACCACCACGACCAACTCTTCCACCACCACCACCACGTCCTCATCCAGCACTCCACCCCCCAGGCCGCGGGGGACACCTCCCAAACAGGCCCCCAAACCCGCCCCCACCGCGAGGAACCCCGCCGCCGCCAAGGCCCACGCCTCGACGAGGCCCACACCCGCGACCCAGCCGAAACCCAAGACCGCTGCCAAACAGCCACCCAAACTCGTCAGCGCGCCAGGACCGCAACCCGCAGCCAAGCCCAAACCCAAGTCCAAACCCGGCGCCACGATGGCAGCGCACGCCCGGCCAGCCGAGGACGTCCTCTATGACATTCGGCCCCAGCCGTCCAAGGCCCGGAGGCAGCAGCACCCAGCACGGCGCCCCCCCACCGTCACCGACGCCGCCGCCGCCACCACCTCCATAGCGGAGCGCGCCGCGGCCGAAGCACGAAGCACCTCGTCCCGCCACCTCTCAAAGCCCGCACCCCAGGCCCACGGACCGCCCCCGACCAGGCCAGAACGACGCCACGGTCCGCCAGCAGCGTCCCCGCCCCCCTACCAACCCTCGATGACAGCCCACATACAGCGCATGCCCCGCTACCACCGCCGCCGCGAGTCCCCGCCGAACCCCGAGGCAGAGACCGTGGGCGCACACCCGCGGGTCCACATCCGCGCACGCCCCCACTCCCCGCGCACCCCCACAGAACAGGACTACGAGGAATCCCCCAGGCCCGCCACCGCCAGCGGTGCCCACGACCCCGTCACACCCACCCACGCCCACTCCTCCGCCCAAGACCGCAGCCCCGCCCAGGGACGGTGGTGGCAGCGCTGGACCCACACGCAGCTCTGGGAGCTGCCAAAGTGGGCCCGGGGAGAGCCCTCCCTCGAGGGCCTGGTCCATCGGCCCCGCAAGGGGTCGGTGGAGAACTGCCGCCTCCGGCCAGCGGGGGGTTGGATGCCGCAGGCCGCATGGGAAGCCATGCTGGCCGATGCGCTACAACCCCTGGGAGTCCAACCCCGCAACCTCCCCACGCCCCAGGACCACCCGTATGTCCTTAGGCGCCTGCGGGAGACCCTCCAGGAGACACAGCGAGACGGCATCCGCCTGTGGGACATCAGCCAAAGCCCAGCCCCGCACAAACACACCCCCTCACCACCCCACAAGCGTCGGCGCACCGACACCGGCGGCACCCACAGCACCCCAGGAGCCCTCGCACTACACAACACGACGCGCCTGACCCCCCGGCCAGCGGCGCCGCCACCTAACCCCGTTACCCAGCAAACCATCACCACGGAGCGCCACGCCAGGCCCCGCTCAGAAGTCACCAAACGAACCGGACGCCGAAGGACGCCAACGCACACGACAACGGGCACCACTACGCCCAAAGGCACCGAACCCACGCCCGCTACCGTCGCAACCGCCTAATAGAGCCAAAACCCAAACACAAATCAAACCCGAGCCACACCCCGAAACCGCTAACCCTTGACTCCTAAGCAGGCCCGCCGAGGGAACAACGTAACCACAGCCCACACCCAGAGCCCACACAGCCGCCTAACCAGCCAGCCCCAGAACCAAAGAGACACCTCACCAAACCCACCCTGACCCAAGCCCGTGTACATCAGGACGCGCGAGCCACACCCCTGGGGCGCGACCGCCGCCACAGCACCGACGACAAACGCCAGAGGACACAACACTGTTGCACCGCCGCACCAGCTGCCCGTGCCTGTGCCTGCAGTGTACGCGCGCCCCTGTTTTTCGTTTTCTTCCAAGAAGGAAAAAAAAAACAAAAAAAAACGAAAATTAAGGGGGGAGGAAGAGGGACACAACCACCCATGGCACACGCGCACCGCACACAGCGCGCACACCGGTGAACGGGAGCCAAGTGGCCCAGGAGACCGCACACGCAACACAACACACCGAGCGAGCACACCGGTGAACAGGAGCCAAGTGGCCCAGGACACCGCAGACGCAACACAGCAAACCGCGCGGGCACACCGGTGAACAGGAGCCAAGCAGCCCAGGACACTGCACACACGTAGGGCGGCCGAGGGACAGGAAAGGACCAATACCCCATGGGTCGGACGCACTGGGGCGACCCAGCCGACCCACCGGGCCAGTGGCAGGAGCGGTACTCCAAGGCCTCTGGTCCGAGCCCGGCCAGGCTGCATCGGGGACCATGGCAAACGTCACCCGGAGCCATGGAAGCAACCGGTGACAGGCGAGCCGGTACACAGTCTAGGAGGGGGTCACCTGCCAAGCAGAGTGGCCCCGCAACTCAAACCACAAGGGTGAGGCGGTCGTACCGTAGACAAGCGGGAGCAATACCCCTTGTGGTGAGAGATACTCCACACGGCTGGGCAGCCCCCAAGAGCTGCCGCCCAAAGGAGGGGGCATGTGGCCCTACCCATGAACACATGTGGGGACACCCTCCCACCTGGGACACATGGACCGGGTGGCCGCGACAATGCCTTCCCAAGCACATGCGGGAGCGGCTCAAGAGGCACCTGACATAGGGCACTGGGAGGGACAGGACGTCCCCTTGGTAAGACCTTCTTCCTGCACTGTCAAAGGAGGCATCCCGAGCTCCCGAAGATACCTACCTACATACCTACCTACCTCCGTGAACTATGGTATGTTGCTTATATGTTCCCATATCCTACGGTGTTGTACCTCACCATATGCCGGATCACGTGGTCACTTTGGCTTGGCACACGAGGTCTCACAAAATTAGGTCTCAATCTCATGAGCTGACTTGTGAAGCATGTCATGTACATAACCGGAGGGGTTTCGGAGCCAATGATGGGATATTCTTGGGCATCGATCTTCGGTCTATATCACCCTTGTATATTACTTTCCGGTTTGACACAAGCATGGAGCATTTGAACATTTTTGAGTATATAATTGACTTTTGGGCAATATGGTGTGATTTGCCTGATTTTGTTAGGTTATGAGGTCATCTTCATGGGGCAGTTCTCCAAGCCCAATCGAATCCAAGTCCAACCAAGGTTATGTCAGGGTAGGGAATGGTCCTGAGTGCCACCCTAGGCCATGACACGCCACCTCCCCCATTGGGCTAGGATTTAGAGGCTGTGGAGTGAACACATTTTTGGGGTTTGTGTAGTGCCTTTTGACACATGGCATTTAGTCATCTTATTTGACTGGGTTCGGGGCATCATGTTGGTGAGTCAGGGGAAGGTCTTGAGTCCAGGGAATGAGGGGTCTATGGCTGAGTCTGTGTATGTTTACCTCTTTCCCCAACTTTGCTTTATTTGTGTTCATATGCCAATTTCAGGGCTTTCCTCTTTGGTGCAATTCTTGTACATGCCCGCCACCAGGAGACAACCGGTGTACTGAATGGAAGCCCGCAGCATGGATTTGGATTGTGGATCGGGTTAATGCTGTATATGTGGGATCTGGTTGCTGTTAAGGGTTGAAGGAGGATTGTATTTTCTATATTTTTGGATTTTGGACTCTGGACTTTGAGAAATGCAATCGCTGATCAGGAGCAAGTCAGCAGGGGTGACAGGCGGAAGGGGCACAGCAGGGGCCGGTCCTGGTAGGGACCTTCTTTAGTTCAAGGAGGAACTCCTGCAGCCAAGCCGGAGACCGGTACGCCTGAAGGTGGCCAATGGAAAGATTATGGGTGGTGGCACCCATGAGGCCACTATCAGTATGGAATTCTGGGAGCATGAGCGCTTGAACCGCCCTGATCTGGCGAAGAGAAGCACTCTATCCGGGAACTTCTATGTGGCCGACATTACAGATTGGGATATGATCATGGGGTATGACTTCATGGTGGCAAACGCCATTGGAGCCCTTCCCCATTGTGCAACGCTGGTCTGGGAGGATGATGAATGCCTCACATGGCTGTCCACGGACTATGCATGCGGATCATTCCAATGGAATGCTGAGGAAGAGGATCGGATCGTCCAAGCGGTGCAAGCTGCGGGTGCCAAGTCCAGAGGAGACCGTGGAGTTCAGCTCACGGAGTATGGTATGGCGCCGCAGGTGTATGCGAGGATGATCCAGACGCTGGGAGCCGAAGCGCCCGAGACGGACGTCTTCGCTTCCCGGGATGCCCAACTTTTGCGGAAGTGTAGGAGGCATTGGCATAGAGGATACTCAGCCTGGCACAGGCATTGGGGTTTGAAGGAGTGGGGGCCCATGTATTGGCATGGCTCGCTGGACAATACCAGACGTACGGTGGAGAAGATCGTCGCGGATAGGGCGAAGGGGATCCTGGTCATAACCAGCATAGGATCCACCCCATGTCCGCTGGAGGGTCTCAAGTCGACGCTGGACTCCATCACCCTGAAGGAGATGTCATTCAGGCCAGAGAAGGAGCTGTTCATCAACGCCAAGGGTGTATCAGTGCCCTCCCCGGGTCAAGTGTGGGGTACCAAGGCTTTCCTGGTGGATGGGGCGCAAGCCCAGCCCACGGGTGATGAAGCTCTCATCCGTAGGGTTGAGGCGGTGCCCATGAGGGTCATGTTTGAGCCCAAGGAAGGGACGGATCAGCCAATTGATGGCATTGATGTCCTGTCCCATGCCAAGATCGACGAAGGCGTCAACTACATGCGGATGGGGATGCACGACCGTGTGGCAGCCAAGAAGAGGCAGGCCATGGTCACATCTCGGCATTGGTGGGATGACAAGATGTTGGTCACCGGCAAGTACGAGAAGGATGAGTTCGTGGCGAGGGTCATGGATCACATCGCGGACCAATATGATGGTCCGGTTGGGTCGGACCCGCCGACGTGGGATTTCCCAAGAATGGGGGCCGATATCGACAAGAACGAGCACGATGCCGCAAATTTCCGAAGATCATCGGTGGGAAGCGCGCCCCACGACGATGAAGACGGCATATCAGACGAGGAGAAGTCGGACTCGGACCCGGAAGAGGCCTATACCGCAGTGCGGTCGGTTTTATCGATACCGAAGCAAGCGGCTGAAGAGGCCCAGGAGAACCCGAAGGTCGCCGAGCTGAAGGAGAGGCTGATCAACGCCTATCCGCGGCTATTGGGTGGCGTCGCCAACAAGGACCCTCCAGATCGTGGGCGATTTGGCACAGCGAGGATCAAGCTGAAGCCGAACCCCAAGATCTATCGTCATCGGGAGTACCAACTTCAGGGCGATCGGGCCGAGGCCATGAAGAAGTTGTTGGCCGAGTTTATTGAGCGGGGCTGGATCGAACCCTCCGACAGTAAGTGGGCCAGCCCAGCCTTTATCGTGCCCAAGAAGGAGAAGGGCGAGTGGAGGTTGGTGCTGGATTACAGGGGTTTGAACGAGCAAACCGAGCACGACTCGTACTCGCTTCCTCTGATCGACACCATTTTCCAAAAGCAACAGAAAAAGCGGATCTTCACGGTGTTAGACCTGAAACATGGCTATCACCAGATGCCGCTACACCCGGACTCCAGGCCCTGCACAGCAGTGTTGACGCCGCTGGGACCCATGCAGTGGAAAGTGGTGCACATGGGCGCCAAGAATGGCAACGCCGCTTTCCAGCGCATGATGGAGGACCTACTCGGTCCTGTCCGGGACTGTGCCGACCCCTTTTGTGGATGACATCATCATCGGGTCCGGCACGCAAAACATGACTGAGGACGAGCTCATCGAAGCGCATGAGAGGGATCTGCGCCGAGTGCTCAGCGAGCTGGACAAGCACAACATGGTGTGCAAGCCCACCAAAGCCTCACTCTTCGTGAAGGAAGTGGAGTTCCCGGGTCACGTGGTTGGTCACGGGCAACGCCGTCCCATGCCTGGGAAACTGGCGTCCCTGCACCACTGGGAGAGACCCCAGACCATCAGCAAACTCCGGTCCTTCATGGGGTTCTGCAATTACTATTCGGGCTATGTCCGGATGTATGCAGAACTCTCGGGGCCGCTGCACAGGATGCTGCAGGTGGGGAAGTTCGATGGCCGGAAGGGGAGCAAGTAGAAGCTTGCCTGGACCCCTGAAGCCGAAGATGCATTCAGCTGCCTGAAAAAGCGACTCCTGGGGCAGCTGGGGCTGTTCCTGGTTGACCCGGACAAGGGATTCGTGCTACCGACGGACGCCTCGGGCTATGCTGTAGGGGCAGTCCTCGAGCAGATCCGGGACGATGGGGCACACGTACCCGTGGCCTTCTGGAGTCGGATCCTGGCCGAGGGCCAACGTGGAACCTGGACCGCGAGGGAGAAGGAGACGTACGCCATTGTTTGTGCGCTCAGGAAGTGGTCTGGCCACATCGGATTGCAACCGTTGGTGGTTTGCACGGACCATCAGTCCTTGCAGAGCTGGCACAAGGAGCACGTCGGCACCCCCTCGGGACCGGCGGCAAAGAGGGGCGGATGGCATGAGACATTCGCCAGGTTCGACCTCAGCGTCGTGTACGTCCCGGGGAAGGACAACACTGTGGCGGATTGCCTCAGTCGATGGGCCTACCCTGCGGGCAAGGCTTCGATCGACATATCCAGCCATGGGGACGCCGAGGAGACCGGGGAGGCCAAGCGCATCATCGAGATGGAGAAGGCCATGGAGCAAGAGGGGGTCAAGTGCTTTGTGGTGATGGCAAACCGTAGGGATCTGGCCAAGTTCCGGGGCGCCCGAGTCCAAGCTATTCGAGAGGAAACCCTCGAGCAATGGATGGTGGCCCCTGTAGAGCTAGTCAGGTCGGTGCTCACAGAGGACTGGTCGGATGACTATGCGGCATCCGATCACTGGAGCAAGTACTGGAATGCCGTGAGCGCCACGTCGGATGACGAATGGCCCGAGGGCCTGACCGAGGATGGGGATAAGCTATTCCTCAAGGACAAGCTATTGGTCCCTGAGAACCGAATGGAGGAGCTCATTGACCACTGGCATAACGCCCAGCTCATGCATCCTTGTCGGGACAAGATGCAGCAGGACCTGGAGTGGCGCTTCAAGTTCCCACCGGGGTACTACGCCCTCCTGGACAATTACTGCAGCGACTGCGCCGTGTGTCGCGCCACGAAGAGCCCCAACCACTCCATGGCTGGCAACCCGGTGTACACGGCTATACCGGAAGCCCCTATGCGGTCCGTGGCCATGGATGTGTTCGCCATGCCTGAGGTCACCGTGGACGGAGAGACCTACGACTGTGTCATCCTGGCGGTGGACAGGCACAGCGGGTATATCGTGGCGGTCCCGGGCAAGAAGTCCAGGAAGAAGGACCAGAAGGACAAGCATGGAGTGGGGCTGCAGGCCAAGACCATCGCCAACACCATGATCACGCATTGGCTGACGATTTTTGATGTCCCAGCTGTCATCTGCAGCGATCGGGGCAGTCATTTCGTGGGGATGTGGTTCAAGACGATGTGCAAGCACATGGGGATTCGGCACGCCAAGACCGTGGCGTACCACAACCGGTCAAATGGCCGGGCTATGGTGACCAGACGGCAGATGTTCGAGAAGTTCCGCCAGCTGCACATTGACGAACCGGGCCGGAACTGGTATAATTCGCTGTGGAGAGTACTCCAGGCGTACCATGACCTTCCGGGGCCTACTGGACTGTCGCCCCATCGTATCCTGTTCCTACGGGATCGAGTGTCACGCACTCTCCCGTGGTTGAACCATGGCAAAGTGGCCCGGGATGCGAACGCTATGATGGCTGAGGCGGACGACACGGCGGCCAAGGTGTGCAAGGCACTTCAGGACGAGTATGAGAAGAGGGCCAAGTACTTCAAGCAGGGAAACGTCCAGAAGTATGCTCTCCAAGACACCGTATGGGTTGAGCGGCACCACAAGGATGTCCTGTCCAGGCATTGGCAGGCGTCCTGGTATGTGCCGGGGGTAATTGTGCGGAAGGTCGGGCAGGATGTGTATGCAGTTCGTGTAGGGGATAACAAGATCCTGGACCGCGATCACACCCAGCTTCGTCCCCGAGCACCAGACCCCAGCGGACGTCCCGTCACCTTCGAGTTCACGGCCGGCGACGTGGACTTCGATGAGGAGGGTGAGGACAAAAACTTCACCGCCGAGAGGATCCTGGCGGACAAGCCGGACCCGGGGACGCCTGGGGGGAGGCTTTATAAGGTCCTTTGGAAGGGATTCGCCGCATCCAGGGATTTGTGGGAGCCTCCGAGCAGCTTTGTGCCGAGGTATACCACGGTCTGGATGGAAAAGAACATTTCTTTGGATGTCAAGGACGTGTTGGTCCATTTGGTGGCTGCAGTAGCACCGTAGTGGATCCCCCTTGGCATTTTTGTTTGTTTTTGTGATTGGGAGACGGGTGAGGGCGTTCATCCGGGGATTTTTGGGCCTTGATTGGCCATATACCCCCTTCACTCAATCTCCACATATATATTTCATTGTGGTATACTTATTTAGGTCGACCGACGACGTTTTTCTATCTTTGATCCCCTTGGTCCATGTTGTAGATCAAGAGGAGACCGGACATGGCGTAGGGCACCGTTTATCAGTGTCCTCACCCCTCTCTTGGGGCATGGGGGACGCCTACAACGTGTGTGGGGCCTCCATGTGTCCTTGGGACATGGGGCGGGGGGTTGGAGCCCATTGGGGTCCTCCCGTCCTCTCTTCAATGGTTTCCAAGCGGATACAACGCTCTGAGAAGGGGGGTGAAGCCGGTTCGGACCCCCGTGGCCATCTTTGGGTCACTTGGGGTGTGTATCTATGTGCCGGCAAGCCGCCATTGGCTGGTATCATACTCTCCCATCCACCTGACCTAACCCGATGTGATAGTGTGATAGGTTTGGCCATTCCGGCTATGAGCGGCCATATTCAGTACCGAGGCGCCGCCAGCTGAGATTTATATATCAGAATATTAGGAATCAACAGGGTTTTTTTATCATAATTTTTCCGTAATTTTTCCGCCTTTCGTTCTGATTGTCAATGTATCGGCGACTGTCAGTTGGCTCGCGATTTTGCGGTAACCGATTGGTTAACTCTTATTTACAGATATTTTGGCGGAAACCCCGATGAAGGGTTAGATTTCATCAGTAAAGGGTTCGTTGCTTCCGCAATTTTCATCTTATACAATCGCAAAATTAATCCGATTTTTTCAGACTTTCAGAATCGGATTTTCGACTTCGACATCGCCGCACTTGATATGATGAATCTCGAGTGGTCCTACATTTTTCCCCGATCACGAATCAACCTTCCTTTGGTTATGCCCTTCGTTTTTCTTGGAGATAAAGGAGAAAAAAAATTGATTCGTGAGGCCACTTTGAAGAATCATATCTCCGACTCATGGCGAGCAATACCAATTTCGAGAATTGGGTTGGAACAGCCTTGGTCTTAACTTAATTTGGAAAGCATCAGACGCCTTTGCCGTGTACACATGCCCGATAGAGCAAGGGATAGTGGCCAAGAGGGTAGAAAGTGGTTTACAACTCTTGGGCCATGCAACCGAATATTTTATTGCGACTTTCGAGTGTACCGCATGAGTGTTGGGGTTGCATAGATACTTTCCTTGGGTTCCTACGTATTTTTAACGTGAAGTTATGTCCATGGAGGGGCATGGCATATCATGGTGGGAGCCACTTTCTGAGGGTATGTGTAATATGCATAGTATGTGCTTCGATATGCTCACACCCATGTTATATATCTCCGTTTGTAGGATGATATATGGAGTCATACGTGGCAAGGGCTTCGCCCATGTCCAAATGGTGATCTCCATAGCGCTAGACTAAGTCTACCGCTCATATAGTGCATGTGGGAGGGCTTACAGAGCGACCCACAAGCGCCACTATCAATTTTCCAATTTTCATGGTGCCTGTTGGGAGGAGGTGCAAAGGTGTCCCTATGCGTCCATGTGGGGATTCAAGTGGGGGGATTGTTTGCAAATGGTCCCAAGCAATTGTGTATTGAATCATATGTTGATACCATGGGTGAGCGAAGTTATATACTATTGTAGTTATCTTGAATTTGATATTATTTGCATGTTTTTGACCTCATTTTATGCTCATTTTTGTGTTTTATGTGCTCAACTGGTCGGCTAACAGTAAAGTGCCTAGAGATCAGTGAACTATGGTATGTTCCTTAAATGGTGGCATATGCTTCGGTGTTGTACCTCACCATATGCCGGATCACGTGGTCACTTTGGTTTGGCGCACGGGGCCTCGCAAAATTAGGTCTCAAATTCATGAGTTGACTTGTGAAGCATGTCATGTACATAACTGGAGGGGTTTCGGAGCCAATGATGGAATATTCTTTGGCATGGACATTTGGTCTATATCACCTTCGTATACTACTTTCCGGTTTGACACATGCATGGAGCATTTGAATATTTGCTGTATGCATTTTTGAGTATATAATTAATTTTTGGGCATAATGGTGTGATTTGCCTGATTTTGCCATGTTGTGAGGTCATCTTCATGGGACAATTCTCCAAGCCAAATCGACTCCAAGTCCAACCAAGGTTATGTCAGGGTAGGGCATGGTCCTGAGTGCTACTCTAGGCCATGACACGCCACCTCCCCTATTGGGCTAGGATTTCAAGGCTTGGGAGTGAACACATTTTTGGGGTTTATGTAGTGACTTTTGACACATGGCATTTAGCCATCTTATTTGACTGGGTTCAGGGCATCATGTTGGTGAGTCGAGGGAAGGTCTTGAGTCCAGGGAATGAGGGGTCTATGGCTGTGATTGTGTACGCTTCCATCTTTCCCCAACTTTGCTGTATTTGTGTTCATATGCCAATTTCAGGGCTTCCTTTTTGGTGCAATTCCTGTACATGCCTGCCACCTTGAGACGACTGGTGTGCTGAACGGAAGCCCGCAGTGTGGATTTGGATTTGGATTGTGCTGGGTATTGCAAGGGTCTGTGTGAAGGAGTTTTTTTCTATTTTTTTGCGGGAAAATGCAGACCCTGGTGAGGAGCAAGACCCTGGGAGTGACGGGTTATGGTGGAAGGGGAACAGCAGGGGCCAGTCCTGGTAGGGACCTTCTTTAGGGCATGGCCTAGGTGCCAGGTGCCGGCTGTCCCCGACACGATAGCCGTCAGGGGGTCCACTGGCTGGTCGTTGAGCAGGGGGGTGGGGCTGTCCGGCAGGGCCATGGTCGCCGGGAGCATGGAGTTGACGGCCTCCAAGCTCCAGTGGCTCTCCTGCGGGTGCGGGATGATTCGCACGTGGTAGTAGTGGCCATTTTCCAACACGACCATGGCGATGGTGCTGGGGTCACGTTCGCGCAGCGGGGGCGCTGTGCGTGCCGTCTCCGGGTACCGCGCTGCCAGGCTCGTGAGGTTACGCGCCCTGTCGCGGGCGGTCCCGCTTTCCCATGCCACCAGGCCTTCGTGCGGCGGGATGCGGAGGGTTTCAGGGCCTTGGCGGAGGGGCGGCCCGCTCCCGGGCCCCGGTGCTAGGCGCGGGCCTGGGGTCCGTCGGCGGTGCTATGAGCGTGTGTACCCAGCACAGGTGTGGGACCCACACGCCACCCTGGGCTGGTTGGTGGGTGTTGAACCACCAGATCCACGCTTCACCAAGGTCGTCTGAGACCTGCGCCCCGGGGGTGACGAGCGCCTGGAGCTGCCGCACAAAGATTTCGGTTGTTGCGGCGTGTTGCAGGGGGACCACGGCGAAGAGCCTGTTCCGGTTGACGTCACGGAGGTGTTCCCGAAGGGCTGCCATCAGCTCGCTCGAGGGTGTCGTAGCGTTGATGCCGTTGAGCGCTCTCAGTTCCGCGTGGTCGAAGGGACCCGTGCTCCTTTGCTGCGGTGGCCGGGGGGCTGGGGGGGGCATGGTCACGCGGTCCTGGTCCAGCGTGGCGCTAGTCGGGGAGGGGTGCCGTGAGGTGGTGCCAGGGTGTCCCCCAGGGCGTGTACTCCGCGGAGGGCTCCCGTTGCTGGGGCACCGAGCAGGTCGTGTCGGCGGGCAGTGGGTCAGCGGACTCCTGAGGGCAGGAGGTCTCTGCCATTTCTGCGTCCGCCCTTGGGCCGCTCGTGTTGCGCCCCCGTTGTTGGGATGTGCCCTCCGTGCCTTGGCGGTTTGGGGGCTGTGGGGGGGGCTCTCCCCCCATCCTGTGCGCAGGCCTTGGGTCGGCCGCAGGCTCCCTTGGCCGCGTGTCCGTGGCGTGTGGTCCCCCCGACAGCGGGTCGGCCGCTGACCCTGGGAGGGAGGCGGTGGATGAGCTGGACGCTCCGTCTGCCGCCCGGCGGGGGCCCGCGTGAAGCGCTGCCTGTCGCCCGCGCTCGACTGGCGTGAGAATGGTGCAGCTGTGCGCCAGCTCGGTGCGGGACCTCTTGGACCAGCATCGGGGATCGGTGGTAGATGGTGTCTGTTCGGTGTGGGGGATGCAGGGGCCCACGTGGTCCCTGTCCCTGCCCCCATGGAAGACGACTGTTCGTGCCGCGGGAGGCGGCGTGCGGCTGCGGCGACGGGATCGGCCAGGGTTCCTTGTCTCTTGCGCTGTTCCGGTGTGCCCTCCTCCATCCCCGAGGTGTGAGGACTGCCCGGGCCTCTCCGCGGGGCGAACGGTCGTAGGGGGCTTCTGTATGTGCCAGAGGGGGAACACACTCCGGGTGGTGGCCCCCGTGGGCGTGCTGGGGAGTTACGGACCGCCGCCTGCCTGGGAGGCTCTGGGACTTCTTCGGACCGCGGCCGCCGGTGGCCTGAGGCGTGTCCTTGGTAGCGCGGGGACCCAGGGATGTCCCAGATGTGGTGCCCCTGCATGATCGCACGGATGCGCAGGACGGCGCGCTGGTGCCACTGCCAGTGGAGTCCATTCATTTCATCCGGGTTGTAGGCCCCCATATGCGTCATGAGCCGGGTGGCAACATAGCCCCGTCTGATGGCCAAAGGTGATGTCTGTCATGTTGTGGGTGCCCTCCGCGAGGTGGCCGGACCGCGAAGTAAGCAGCCATTGGATGCGGACTGCCAGGGTGAGCTGCACCCCTGCGGTAAGCCTCTTTCAGTAGCACCTGGTCACGATTACACAGGGGCCCAAGGTTGAGGGATCCGTCAATGATAGATAAGAAACTGGCCCATTCTCGGGCCTGCATAGCAGTGTCTCAATCTTCAGACACGCAGATCGGACTGTCGGGAAGTTGCACTGTTTCGACAGTCATTCGTTCCAGCAGTTGACGTCAATAGGTGTGTTTGCCTGAGCAACCCCAGTCAGGGGTACACATGACCACCTTTCCTCCCTCATAAGCGATTTTCGTCAGAACCTTCGCTAGCAGAGAGAAGGGTGGGTTAGCATACCGCAGGCCCATCGCTTTGCAAAATAAGCGGAAGGCGTTATTCAAATGTTTCGAGCAAAACAACTGCATGAAGTGCTGGTGTTCGCTCGCGAACAACTCCACTTGGATGTTATCCAGGGATACCTGCAAGGCTGCCAGTCCATTTTCAAGGATGTGTCGGGCCAACTGGTAGTTTTTGGTACGATAGTTTGTCCATGCTGCGTAGCGCAGGCCCGACTCTTTTTGTCCTGACAGCTCCAAAAGTACGGAGAAGAGGCCAAGGCTGAATTCGCAGTGTAGAGCATAGGGACGTTGGAGAGACAACACTTTCACCCGGAAGTCTTTTCGCAAAAAGTCGCTGCCAATGACGATGTCAAAGGCATCAGTGTCCAAAACTCTGCAGTGTTGCAGCACGGATTCGTCGCCAAGACAAATGGACACATCGAGACTCCCCAGGGAATGGATGGTTCGCCCATCCCCTACTCTTATGGACACAGTCTTATTTTTGTTGATAATCTTTAGAAGGCACCGGGCCACTATGGAGAGTGTTGCGCCCGTGTCGAGCACTGCCCGAGAAACCTGATCCCCAATTGTCACGAGGATCAAGAAACGCAAGTCCTCCTCTTCAGAGACGCCCACCTACTCTCCATCAGGGAATTTCACGTCCACCCCAGCAGGCATGAGCGATTTGGCCATCCAGGCCAGTCGCCTCTTCTTGGAGTTAGACTCCTCTGGGGAGGCGTTTTTTCCCTGCGGACGCTTCTTAGGGTCAACAGTGGTTGGGAATTTTGGCGTTCAGCCTCTCAGCGTCTGAGTTTCGCACTCTCGCACTTTTTTATGTGGCATTTGTCCTCGTAGTGACGACAATTGCCACAAAGCCCACAGGTGATGGTACACCTGAATCGATCCTGATGGTTCGCTGTTTGTCCATCTTTAGTGTGCCGCTGTTTTTTGAGCAGCAGCATGCAACCACTGCGATGGTCGCAGTCAGGGGCATGATAGGGCCCGCCCTTGTCATTGACAGGTTTACAGTAGAAGAGTGGCGGTACACCTGCTTCGGGTTTAACCTCATCCATGGCACGTAGGTTAACCCCCCCTTTACCTCCACCCTTGTTGGCGTTAGTGGGGGTTTATGGACCCTCCCCAGTCACCACGATCAGGGGTGGTGCTTTCACCTTTACCGGGGTGTCTCTTGGGGAACCTTTCCATGTGGCAGTCGTTCTCCCTCTCAAGGGCCAGTTCGATGAGCAGGTCCACCAGGTCATCGTACCTGTGAGTACGTCCCTTCCTCTCCGGGGTAGACCTGCAATCTTACCACGTAAGTATGAGAATTCTACCCACAAGCCACAGGTGGGGTTCAGTGGGTCCATAGAGACCCACGTTCAACCTGAAAAACATATACTTCAGGTCGCACACATATTCAGAGATTCGCGCAGCGGAAGGAAATTCAGGGAGCATAGGGAGCTCCACAATCTGTGTGCGCACACTGAGATCCGTCTGGTAAAACGGCAAAGGTTTTCTCCAGTCTTTGGAGAACCTCAACCCAAGTTGAACAGGTTTTCACAATCTGTTTAACCTGTTTCTGCAAAAATTTCCTTTTGCATGAACGCTTCAGAAGCGAACATTTCCTGGCCACATCCACATGAGACCATAAGGTAAGCAGAAGAAATTGTGCAAATTCCTCTGCCCATTCTGGCAGGTATTTCGGGTCGAACGCCGGCAGTTCTAGCTGGATGTTTGCCTGGGCGATAGGCTTGCCACTCTTCCGACCCTGTGAGGTTGGATCTGAAGGCGGGGGTAGTCTGCCAGCGAGTGGTGCCAAAGCCGTTAGTTCCTTGTTCTCAGCCTCAGTCACGGGGACATCCTGTAGCTCAATGATGGGGACTGTTCCGGCACGAGGGTGAAAGAAACTGGGGTATGTGACCTTGGGTAGTAACCTGCAAACTCTTGATGTTTTGTCAATCCTGGAGAAGGTGAGGCCATCGCCGGCTTGGTTAGGGGTTCAGTGATACCCAATTTGGCCCTTACAGGCTCAGACAGGGCTGTCACATCCGGATCTTCGGATCGAGATAACAGTTTGGCAAGCAGTTCTGCCATATGGTCAGGAGTACCATAGGCTGACCCAGGGACATGAGAACCCTCCACGTAGGCTGGATATGCTTCACGGGTTCTGGTTGTTGTGGGGAGTTCTGGACGCCACGTAGGCTCTTCGCACGGTGGTGTTGAGAACGTAGGCCACGGCGTAACTCTCAGGCGTCTGGGCAGGAACTCAGTGTCTGCCAGGTCGGTCGGTGGACCCGAATAGTAGTAGGAGTCCACGTAAGTCGGAGGTGGAGACCGTAGCGCTTTGATGGGCTCCTCACCATCCTCTCCTCATATCGACTTATGATACTCCTCGTGCAGCATGTACTCATCCTTACGCCTCTTCAGGTGTTCCTGCTCTCCAGCGACTGCAACGACATTGGACGATGAGGCAGGACAAGCCGAGCGGGAGAGGGAAACTGCTACACGCCTGCAAAGGTGCTCCAGGCTGTCACCACGAGCCTCTAAGGCCTCTGTGGTTAATGGTATTCCTGGCACTCCAGGTTCTGGTCTGGGTGCCACCACTTCAGATTCTCTGGGCGCTTCTTTTTTCTTCTTTTGGTGATGTACTGGATCTTCTTGAGACCAAGATGCGACCCTGCGTCTGTCAACCTCACTGGGCTCAGTGAGGCTGAGCCCATTGCCCAGCAGTATACTCCTGATTGGGTACGTTCTTGATGACATAGCCACTGATGGGATGGACCTGTCCTTCAGCTGGTATTGGATTGCGTATTGCTCAGTTTGTTCAGGGTCGGTTCGAAAGGAGCTCAAGGGATGCCTCTGCTATCGGAAAGAACATCGTTAAAGGTTTTGATGAAATCCTGCACGTGTTGGAGTTGGAAAGCAGGACCACAGCGGCAAGTAGAGCATGAACAGGGTATGGATCGAATCAATGAAAAGTTTTGAAATCCAACGTATCACAGAAGGGCTGCAGATAGACAATGCAAGCTTAAGTACAAAGGTTCAATCACAAAAGGACAAAACAAATGATTTTTATATGGAAAACTGACATACGTCTGGTCGCAGAATTAGTCTCAAGCACCTCATGTGCACCTTTTGACATGCACCGGAGTAGGTTAGAAATCTGGGGCATGTAGGTTGGGCCACACACAGGATATGGCTTGGCCAGCTGGCCAAGCAACTGAATTCAGAATCAGTTAAAAAGTAGGCCCACAATAAGTAGGCAAAACCATTGAGTATAGGGGTCTTGGGATGGGAGATTACGAGGCTTAACCAACAGCGCCCCAAGGCATGAAATGCCTGTTGTATTTCTGTATTAACACCATGAAGGAAGACAACTCCGCTCCCTTGAGTGGTAGGGTTGAACGTCATGGGGGGCTAGGGTTATAGCCCTAGTTACCTTGAAAAATGTACTTAAAACCTCAAAAAGACTGATTCAAATGATTAACTGTTAGTCTTCATAACTTTTCCAGGTTTAGGGAGGACTTGGCCTGGGTAAAGTACCCCAAGAAAGACATGGCAGCGACTTTTTGTTACTGTTCCTGACGCGCATCCCCTTCCCTTTATCGAGGAGGAGATCGCCAAAAGGGCAAAAAGCAAGCTGTTCACCGTGCTGGATCTGTGCCATGGCTTTCACCAAATGCCACTTGGAAAGGAGGACAAGCAATCGATTGCAATGTGCACTCCTTTTGGCACTGTCCAGTGGACTGTGATGCCTATGGGCCTCAAGAACGGGCCGTCGATGTTTCAGAAGATGATGGAGAACGTGTTGTTTCAGAAGCACCAGTCTCCGCGTCTACCAGAATTCCGCAGCATCTACATCAGCAACCTTCTGATTGCCACGCCGTTTGAGAGAAAACTTTGATGAGTGCCTGAAGAAGCACGAAGCACAAGTTCGCAAAGTCCTCGAAGTTCTCCGACAACTGAAGCTCCTGTGTGGACCCACGAAGGGCGAAACGTTCCTCCAAAGTGTGGAATTCCTTGGCTCTATCTTGGAAGAGTGGACAAGAAGACCTGCCCCAGGCAAGATGGCTGCCCCGCAGCTTTGGCAAAGGCCTAAAACCGTCACGCAGCTTCGTACCTTTCTACGCTGCTGCAATTATTGCCACGAGTTCCTGTCCCTCTACGCCAAGTAATCTGGTCCCTGAACAGAGTTACTCAAGGTTGGCAAAGTAGAACGAAAGAAGGGATCTCAAGTCAGGCTCAAGTGGATGTCAGATTGTGAAGAGGCTTTCATTGGTCTCAAGGAAGCACTGGTAAACGTGGTTACATTAAATACTCCGCGGTTTGATGGACAGCCTTTTTATATTGGTACATACGCCAGTCGTTACCTCATTGGTGCGACGATCGAACAAGTTGCCGACGAGGGTCACCATCACCCCCTGGCTTTCTGGTCTTGCAAGCTTAAAACAAGAAAGCAAATTGGGGTGCAAGGGAGCAGGAAGCCTAGTCAATCCTCTGTGCCCTACAGCGCTATGAGGCCTGGATCATGGGTCATCGCGTCAAAGTACTGACTGAAAACAAGTCGCTTGAAAGCTGAAGGACAGAACATGTGGATACCCCTGGTGGACCTGCTGGGAGAAGAGGCCGTTGGCATGAGTACCTCAGCAAGTTCGACCTCCATGTGACCTGCGTTCCGGGACACTGCAACACCGTGGCGGATGCCCTGAGTCGCTGGGAGAATCCTGCCTCAGAGGCCTACTCCGAAGTGAGTTTTCAGGGGACATCGACGGATAAAGCCGAAGTGATCGAGTTTGACAAGGAGGAACCAGCACTGATCAAGAAACATTGCCTCCAATGTTCGATAAAAATCGAAAGAAAGTCGAGGTGGTCAGATGCAAGGAGATTTCCAAGACAGATCAGACAGGAAGGGTTCATTCTGACCCTGAGTCGTCGCTGCCGCTCCTGAATGTGTTTCCTCTGACGAGATCCAAGGCCAAATCCAAGATCGCCCCGCAAAACAATGACAAGGAAAATTCCTGGCTCTATGTGGCTTGGGGAAAGATGTACAATGATGACAGGTTCTTTGGGTCTGTATAGCACAGGTTGAAAGGGGATAAGCCTTGCAACTCAGAGAGGACGGCTGATTTCAAGATGCAAGATGACAAGTTATTTTGGCAAGGACGGATTTGTGTTCCTGACTGTCTAATAGACAAATATGTCACACATTGGCATCGACATGAGACAGCCCACGCACATCCTTGTGTACTGGAGCAGGAGCTTTGACACAGAGTGTACACGCCGGGCCTCAGGGGAGCCTGTGAACGAGTTGCTGAAAGGTCAGTCATTTCAGAGGCAAGATGCTTCGTGTTGCAAGGGAGGACCTGGATGTAGCCACTGTGGCGGTCTTGAATGAACAAAACCCCGTCGATTGGCTTCTTCGTGTAGAAACATTCCTCCTGGATCTGTCCCAATTCGAATACATCCGCCGTCAACTTGTCGAACAACTTCTCAGGAATTGGTGATCCCTTCAGTAGTCCTTCAGTCTTTTGATTCTTGGGGACGCTCGACTGACATTGCTTGCATCACGTGGACTGCAAGTCAGTGGATGAGTAACTGGGATGTCCCCAGTGAAATTTTGACGGACAGTGGGAATGAGTTCATTAGGACCTGGTGGGATAGCATGTGCGCTCTACAGGGAGTACATCATCTCGGTGCCCGAGTCTACGATCATCGAGCTCTCCCTGCTGACCGAGCTGGAAGAATTCTTATCAACATCCTGAGAAAATTCCTGGCGACTGAAAAAGACTACAATTGGTTGGAGACAATTTACTGTGTCTTGAGGAGATACCATCTGACCAAGAATTATACTGGAATAACCCCGAATGAGCTTGATTTCGGTCGTGGGAAGATGGGCCCTGGACGAGTGATGTACCATCCAAGGCAGTGCTACGACGCCTCACAATGGTTTGAGAGGATCAAGGGGTTGGATTCCAAGTGGATCCAAGCCAAAGCTGAGAGTCAAGCGGATTGGTCGAATTTCAAAAATCAATCAGGAACGCAAGGAAAACCCTTCGAGAAAGGCCAACAAGTTTGGTTTTGTAAGTCAGACGGGACCCTGAAGGACGACAAGAAGTGGTTGCCGCTTTGGGAAGGCACATTCCAACTCAAAAGTCAACTAAGTGAGACTACATTCAACATTGAAATTGAGCCAGGCAGGCACCAAGAGATACATCGTGACCGTTGGAAGACCAAAGTACCCTGCCCCAAGGGCTCTCTAAAGCCGCTCTATTAGACATGGAAGTACCTGAGCAACAGGAGGATGGCCACGAGCAGTTTTGAGTTGGAGAAGATTATTGATTGCAAGAAGGATGCTCGAAATAAGTGGTACGTTCGGTGCAGATGGGAGGGATCTGGTCCAGAAGAGGATAAATGGGAGCCAGCTTCAAGCTTCATTCATGGGTACACGGACACTTTCATCAAGTTCCTGAAGAAACACCCTGAAGTTGACGGTGTGCTCTCCCTGATCAAGGATTGTGTCACCAAGGAGGACTTACAAGCTCAAGAAGAAGCTCCAATTGTGGCACGACCCACGCGAGACAAGATATGATCAGAAATTAAATCGCCCAAAATTCCCCAAAGGTTTACGGCCTATATATACCTTTGGCTTTGAGACGAGACAGTCCTGGCACAGTGTCTATGTGGTTTGATGAGCAGATGATCGGACATTCTGAGGTCATCTTGGCATCATGTCCATCATTCTCATCATGGTCATCATGTGAATCATGTCCATCATAGTAGATGATTCCCATCGGAAACTCCGAGAGGTCCTTATCTTCAACCACGACGGCACTCTCGTGTTTTGCTGCCGGCTGCACGCCTGGACTCGCCTTGGAAAGGACTCGCTCGCGTTCGTGCTCATTTCAGAGATTCTGGCTCATGACCAGGTCTGATTCGGTTCATGTGTTTGACGGATCTGCTGAGAATGCTATTTCAATCAGCTCTTACATTGAGACCATTGGTTTGTTTTCCAATCGACCACTTTCGAAGGGCTTATAAGGACCTGGTGACGAGGACTGTGTTCTTACTTTGGTCGACTCGCTGTTCCTCTGTGGATTGTGTTGGAATTCCCCTCAGAATCAGCTCAAATTTGGCGAGTTCCTGGTACCAAGCATTGGATGCCTATACATTGTCGGACTACAATGAGTCAGTTACCATTTGTGGCTCTTACTTCAATCAACATGAATCCCTGAAGACGATACTTGCAGTGTGGTCATACACTGGGTTTTCTTGGCTATCATTACCTTTACATGATTGGATTTCCATCATTGGGATCATCACCATGAGGAGCATTTGACCTGAATTGGCTATGAATGAGAACTGGATTTCCGTTCAGCACGACACACGTTATCTATCGACATTGGATTGGACTTATTATTGCTTGTTGCATACAGCAAGAAAAACTCACTTCATCCAGGCTAACCCCCCCCGTTAAAATCCTTTTGTTGATGTTGAGACTAACTTAATCATTTTTCTCTTTCTTTTGAAGTTTGAAGTACACATTCTCAAAGTAACTAGGGTTATAACCCTAGCCCCCGATGAAGTTCACCCCTACCACTCAACTGAGCGGAGGTATCTTCCTTCATGGAGCTTATACCGAAATAACTTAGCCACTTCATGCCTAAGGCCTTGGAGGTTAAGCCTAGTGGTCCTCCACCTCAAGACCCCTATGCTCAATTGATTCTACGGCTTGTTGTGGTTCCACTTTGTACCTGTTTCTGAATTCAGCTGCTTTGCCTTGCTGGCCAAGCCATATCCTGTGTCTGGCCTAACTCCTATGCCCCAGATTCCTAACCAACTCCATTCCAGCCAAAAGAGTGCACATGAAGTGCTTGGTGCTATCTTGGTGGCCTGAGTCTTGCCAGCTTTCACATAAAATCAACTATTTTGTTTATAAACCATTAGAGCTTTGTATTTGTGATCTACATTTGTCTATCTGCAGCCCCTCTTTGTTACACATGTTTTGATTGTCGAAGCACTTATCCTGAATTGATTGATCCGGTGCCTGGACTTGCTCTACGTTACCTCTGTGTGGACTTGATTTTGAGTTGTGGAAAATCAGCAAGGTTTTCAAAAGCATATACAAGGAACAAACACAAGTGAGAGCAAACCAGAAACCTTTTCTGGTAGCAGAGGAAGGCCCTAGAAGACTAAAGCAGAACACGAAGAACACCAATAAAAACGTGTATTCTAAACTGTGAAGATGTCGGTCACTCTCAGTGCCAAAACCGTGCCGGTCACAAGCACCAGACCCAAGTCTGATGTTGTGAGAGTACGGCCTTCATCTACAAGTGGTGTACCCGTTGATACTGGTCCTCTACGAGAACTTGCAGAAACGAGAGGGGTGGAAGAAATCATCGAGATATATACAGAAGGAGGCAGCCCAAGTGCAAGCGCTAAGGCGCCCGGCTTAACACGGGCGAACCTCAGGCGTATCAAAGGCAAGGACCCTGTGGCAGCAGTCTTAGCCTCCGTCGTGTCCTCGATACCCCCGTCCGAAACTTCCCTCACCCCAGGGATCGAAGTGGCAAGTTGCAAGGTCAAGGCCTGGAGAATAGCGGCAAGGAAATGAAAGGGGAAAGAGGCTTTGGGAACGATGTTTGGAGCTACGAGAGAAGTTCCAGATACCTCACGACGAAATGGACTGGTCGTCGTTGGCCCAATCATCTGAGTAGGAACCCGACTGGGTGTGTGGAGAACCTACGCCTCCAGAGAGGTAGGTAGGTAGGTATCTTCGGGAGCTCCGGATGCCTCCTTTGACAATGCAGGTAGAAGGTCTTACCAAGGGGACGTGCTGTCCCTCCCACTGCCCTATGTCAGGTGCCTCTTGAGCCGCTCCCGCATGTGCTTGGGAAGGTATTTTCGCGGCCACCAGGTCCATGTGTCCCGGGTGGGAGGGTGTCCCCACATGTGTCCATGAGTAGGGCCACATGCCCCCTCCTTTGGGCGGCAGCTCTGGGGGCTGCCCAGCCGCGTGGAGTATCCCTCACCACAAGGGGTATTGCTCCCGCTAGTCTACGGTACGACCGCCTCACCCTTGTGGCTTCAGTTGCGGGGCCACTCTGCTTGGCAGGCGACCCCCTCCTGGACTGTGTACCGGCTCGCCTGTCAGCGGTTGCTTCCATGGCTCCGGGTGACGTTTGCCATGGTCCCCGATGCAGCCTGGCCGGGCTCGGACCAGAGGCCTTGGAGTACCGCTCCTGCCACTGGCCCGGTGGGTCGGCTCGGGCGCCCCAGTGCGTCCGACCCATGGGGTGTTGGTTCTTTCCTGTCCCTCGGCCGCCCTACGTGTGTGCAGTGTCCTGGGCCGCTTGGCTCCTGTTCCCCGGTGTGCCCGCGCGGTTTGTTGTGTTGCGTCTGCGGTGTCCTAGGCCACTTGGCTCCTGTTCAACGGTGTGCTCGCTTGGTGTGTTGTGTTGCGTTTGCGGTGTCCTGGGCCACTTGGCTCCCGTTCACTGGTGTGCCCGCTGGGTGTGTTGTGTTCCGTGTGCGGTGTCCCGGGCCACTGGGCTCCTGTTCACGGGTGCGCCCGCTCGGTGTGTTGCTTTGCGTCCGCGGTGTCCTGGGTCACTTGGCTCCTGTTCACCGGTGTGCCCGCTCGGTGTGTTGTTTTGTTTGTGCGGTGTCCTGGGCCACTTGGCTCCTGTTCACCGGTGTGCCCGCGCAGTTTGTTGTGTTGTGTCTGCGGTGTCCTGGGCCACTTGGCTCCTGTTCAGCGGTGTGTCCGCTCGGTGTGTTGTGTTGCGTGTGTGGCGTCCTTGGCCCCTTTGCCCCCGCTCACCGGTGTGCCCGCCCAGTGTGTTGTGTTGCGTGTGCGGTGTCCTGGGCCACTTGGCTCCTGTTCACCGGTGCGCTCGCTTGGTGTGGTGCTTTGCGTGCGCGGTGTCCCGGGCCTCTTGGCTCCTGTTCACCGGTGTGCCAGGCGGTGGTGTCCCGTCCCTTTGTTGCCCTCGGTGCACGCGCGTGTGCGGTGTTCTGGCCTTCGTGGCGCCCGTTCACCGGTGTGCGCGCTGCGTGCGGTGTGCGTGTGCCTTTGGTGGTTGTGTCCCTCTTCCTCCGCCCCTAATTTTCGTTTTTTTTTATGGAAAAAAAAAGGAAAGAAAAACAGGGGCGCGCGTACACTGCAGGCACAGGCACGGGCAGCTGGTGCGGCGATGCAATAGTGTTGTGTCCCCTGGCGAATGTCGTTGGTGCTGTGGCGGCGGTCGCGCCCCAGGGGTGCGGCTCGCGCGTCCTGATGTACATTGGTATGTGCCAGGGTGGGCTTGGTTAGGTGTCTCTTTGCTTCTGGAGCTGACCGGTTAGGCAGCTGTGTGGGCTGTGAGTGTGGGCTGTGGCTACGTTGATCCCTCGGCGGGCCTGGTCAGGAGTCAAGGGTTAGCGGTTTCGGGCTGTGGCTTGGGTTTGATTTGTGTTTGGGTTTTGGCTCGGTTAGGCGGTTGCGACGGTAGCGGGCCTGGGTTCGGTGCCCTTCGGCGAAGTGGTGCCCGTTGTCGTGTGCGTTGGCGTCCTTCGGCGTCCGGTTTGTTTGGTGACTTCTGGGCGGGGCCTGGCGTGGCGCCCCGTGGTGGTGGTTTGCTGGGCAACGGGGTTTGGTGGCGGCGCCGCTGGTCGGGGGGTCAGGCGCGTCGTGTTGTGTGGCGCACAGGGCTCCTGGGGTGCTGTGGGTGCCGCCGGTGTCGGTGCGCCGACGCTTGTGGGGTGGTGAGGGGGTGTGCGTGTGCGGGGCTGGGCTTTGGTTGATGTCCCACAGGCGGATGCCGTCTCGCTGTGTCTCCTGGAGGGTCTCCCGCAGGCGCCTGAGGACATACAGGGGGTCCTGGGGCGCGGGGAGGTTGCGGGGGTGGACTCCCAGGGGGTGGAGCGCATCGGCCAGCATGGCTTCCCATGCGGCCTGCGGCATCAACCCCCCCGCCGGCCGGAGGCGGCAGTTCTCAACCCACCCCTTGCGGGGCCGGTGGACCAGGCCCTCGAGGGAGGGCTCTCTCCGGGCCCACTTTCGCAGCTCCGAGAGCTGCGTGTGGGTCCAGCGCTGCCAACACTGTCCCTGGGCGGGGCCGCGTTCTTGGGCGGAGGAGTGGGCGTTTGAGGGGTGTGACGGGGTCGTGGGGACCAGTGGCGGTGGCGGGCCCGGGGGATTCCTCGTAGTCCTGTACCGTGGGGGTGCGCGGGGAGTGGGGGCGCGAGCGGATGTGGACCCGCGGGTGTGCGCGCACGGTCTCCGCTTCGGGGTTGGGTGGGGACTCGCGGCGGCGGCGGTAGCGGGGCATGCGCTGTATGTGGGCTGTCATCGAGGGATGGTAGGGGGGTGGGGACACTGCTGGCGGACCCTGGCGTCGTTCTGGCCTGGTCGGGGCTGGTCCGTGGGCGTGGGGTGCGGGCTTTGAGAGGTGGTGGGAGAAGGTGCGTCGTGCTTCGGCCGCGGCGCGCTCCGCTATGAAGGTGGTGGCGGCGGCGGCGGTGATGGTGGGGGGGCGCCGTGCTGGGCGCTGCTGCCTCCGGGCCTGGGACGGCAGGGGTTGAATGTCATAGAGGACGTCCTCGGGGGGTGGGGCTCGCGCTGTTGTCGTGGCGCCGGGTTTGGACTTGGGTTTGGGCTTGGCTGCGGGTTGCGGTCGTGGCGCGCTGACGGGTTTGCGTGGCTGTTTGGCGGCGGTCTTCGGTTTCGGCTGGGTTGCGGGTGCGGGCCTCGTCGGGGCGTGGGCCTTGGCGGCGGCGGGGTTGCTCGCGGTGGGGGCGGGGTTGGGGGCCCGTTTGGGAGGTGTCCCCCGCGGACTGGGGGGTGGAGTGCTGGATGAGGATGTGGTGGTGGTGGTTGATGAGGTGGTCGTGGTGGTGGAGGTTGTGGAGTCGGAGGCGGAGGAGAGGGCTGTGGGAGACGGCGGAGGGCCCTGGGCTTCGGGGGCGGGCGTAGGATGCTGGGTCCTGCAAGTAGCGAGAACGAGGGTGCGGGTTCGGGCACCGGGCGTGTGCGCGCGTTTTCCCTGGTGACCCGTGCGTTCCGGTGCTGGTGTGGCAGCGTTGTCTCGGCTGTGCGGGCACGTGGGTTACCCGGGGGGTGGCCATATCTGCTCCAGGATGTGCGGGTGTGTTTGCTGGAGGTAGTCGAGGGTGCGGAAGAAGCATCGCTGGATGCCGGCCATGTCCTCCTCTGTGAGGTGGGGGTAGTTTTGGGTGGGGGTGTCTGGGCCCGGCCACAGCAGCACCATGAGGCGGGCTGCCACCATGTATGGGCAGAGCCGTAGGGTGGTGGGGCGTGGCGGGGTGGGTCCCCTGCGGCTTGGGGGGGCTTCCCTCTCCTGGGGGCGCAGCGTGACTCTCGACAGCCACCGGTCTGTGGCGATCCCCCAGGTCTGTTGGGTCCACTTGGCGAGGCAATACATCGCCCTACCAAGGCCCTGGCTGCCGCTGCGGATGGAGAGCAGCGTGTCCAGGGATTTGCGTTCCCACGTGTCCCAGATGTGGGGGTCGTCCGGCTCGTCCCCCCTGGTATACGTGTCGAGGCCTGGGTTGTGTGGAGGGGGGGCGTAGTCGGCGGGGAGGAGGGAGTCGGTGCCGTGCACCACCCAGTGGTCATTTGGTGCGTGGTAGTGGGTGTTGGAGAGGGTGTAGTGCAGATTGTACATGAGAGTCATGTACGTGGAGGGGGTTGGCTGCCGGTTGTCGGGGGTGGGGATGTCCCCCGGGACGTGGTGCCGGAAGTTGCTCAGGGAGGCCATCCGGGCTACCCAAGTTTCCCGCTCCCGCTCTTTCGTGTTGTTGGGGGTGGCACTGGGTGGGGGGTGGGCCATGTTGGGCTTGCGGTAGCGGGTGCGGCCCTGGGTGCTGTCCCGCTCCGGCAGGGGGTCTCCGACTAGGTGTCGCCCCAAGTCGATGGGGGGCACCCAGATCCGCCTCCCTGTGGGGGGCGGGCTCTCGCCGTCTGGGGTGGCGTGTCGGGGGCGGTCGTGTCGGGCGACGTGGAGGAAGGCGTCTAAGAGGAAGTCCCGGACGCCTTCCCCCAGGGTGGCCGCCCGGACCAGGTTGGTCGCCCGGATGCGCTGGGTTGTGCCGGAAAGGCGGAGGCACAGCACGTCCTGGTCCCCGAGTCCCCGGAGGTGCTGCCGTACCGCTGCGGGGTTGTGTAGGGCGTAGGGTTCGGCCGGTGCGGCGGCTGGTGGTGCGGGGTGTGATGGGGGCGGTGGTGTGGGTTGGGGGGGCCGGTCGTCGTTGTCGCGTGTGGGGTCCGGTGATGGGGTCTCTTGTGGCGGTCACGGGAGGGGGGATTCGCGGTGGCGTGTGTCGGCGGTGGCATCGACGTCAATTGGCTGGTGCTGGCTGCCGCGTGTTGCGTCTGTGGCCTGGTCTCGGGGGGGGGGGGCGGGGGGGGGTGGTGTGGGGGTGGCACTGTTGGTGGTGGGGGGGGCGGGGTTGGGTGTTGTGCTGGCTGGGGGTCTGGGCGTCCCTGTGGGTTCTGTGGGTGTTGCGTGTGTGCGCCGTTCGGTCCTTGCGGTTCTTGACTTGTTGTGGTGCCGAGGTGTGGGTGGGAGGTGGCCGCATGGGCGTCCGGGTGGGGCTGTGGTCCGTATGTAATGGGTGGCTGCTGGTGGATGGTGCTCGCTGGTATGGGGTGTGGGTGGGGGGGCTGCTGGTGGTGGTGGGGCGCTCCTACTAGGCCCTGGTGTTGCTGGTGTGCGTGCGCGGCTCCCCGCGGGTCCATGGGGGTGTACCGTGGCTCGTATGTCGTGGGCCCGTGTAGTGGGGGCGGCGGGTGGTGCTGGACCGCGTGGTGGTGGTGTTGAGGGTGTGCTGGTTGTGTGTGGTACCCCGGCGTTGGTGGGTGTGGTGGTAGGGGCTGGTGGTGGTGGAATACGTGATGGTGTGGTGCGGTGATGTGTGCCATGTGGGGTGGGTGGTTCGTGCGGCCTGGTTGTGGTGGGGGCGGGGATGTAGCTGCTGGGGGTCGCAGTAGCATGGGGGCATCAGGGGGTAGGGGTTCGGAGGGACGGGGGCTTGGTGGTGGTGTTGGTGGGCCATGTCCCCTGGCTCTGCGCGTATGGTGGTCCTGGCATGGTGTGGACGTGTGCGGGCGGTGATGGCTGACTGGGCTGCAGGGTTTGGGTGCTGCGGTACGGTGGTGGTGGTGGGCGCTGGCGGGGGCGGTGTTGTTGGTGTGCCCCGGGGGTCTGGGCGTTGGGGTGGTGCGGTGTGGCTGGACCCGGGCCCTGGTTGGGGCGTCACGCCCTGCTGGCGGGCGCGCTGGCGGGCTTCCTGACCTGTCTCCGTCTTCCTCGCCTGGTGGGTGTCGGGGGCGGATGAACCCCCCTGTCCCCGTGGGGGCGACGGGGAGCGCGCGTGCCAGCGTTGTGCCTCTCGCAGGCTCCCCTCGAGGCCTCTGACGTAGGTGCGCTGGTCCGTGAGGCCCATCCGTGTGGCGGTGGCCTCGTCGGGGGCGGCCAGGTTGGCGTCCCGAAAGGATGCCCAGCCGTCCGGGGGCTTCGATTGTGCGGGCCGGGGGTGGTGTGCCGGGTAGAGGAGTGCGCTGAGTGGGTAAGGTGTTCCTTTCCATCCGCCGAGGGCGGTGTTGAACCGGCGGCCAGTGATTCGGAGGTAGGCTGCTATCTCCTCTGGTGCCGTGTCCGCCCACGCTTCTGGCGTCAGTGCTGCTGCTTGGGGGGCCGTAAGTTGTGGGTCTGGGAGGTGTACGTCACGGTGGTGGAGGTATAGGGCGAGGAGGATGTGGCGGGCCGCGACGTTCAAGCCGCCTCCGCTGTGGCATAAGGGTGGGCTTTTGGGGAACAGGGGTGTGCTGCCTGTGGCCAAGGCTATCGTCCATCCGTGGTCCGCCGCGTCCGCCACGTAGTACCCTCCCAGGTGGTCCCGGAGGGTGTCAGTGAGTGGCCCGAAGAAGCTGGGTCGGCTGGCGCGGGGGGGGGGTGCGGCTGGGTTGCGGGTTGCTCGCGGTGGTGGAAGTTGAGGTCCCCGCAGGGGGGGCAGTGGGTGAGGCGGTGCGCGGCTCCCAGGCAGACCCAGTGGTCTGGGTTGCAGGGCAGGGCCGTCTGTGGTAGCCGCTGGCGTACGCAGAGGGGACATGCGGTGGCTGGCGGTTGGTGGTACTTCTGGACGGACGGTGGCGTGGGGGGAATGGGGGCTGGTGGCGCGCGCATGCTGGTGGGCGTGTGTGCGGTGCCTGTGGTGCCCGTGTGTGCCGTGCCAGTGTTGTGCTCGGTGGATGGTGTGTAGGCGTGGTGGGGGTTCCGTGTTGATATGTCACGGGGTAGGTTCTCATGGTTGGTAGAACAGGAGTTTGAGGAGGTGGGCTTGGTCTCTTTGGGGCAGGGTTGCTGCATGCTGCAGGTATTTGTGGGTGCGGTATGTGAGCTGCTCCGCTGTCTTGGCAACAGCCGTCCGCTGCATGTGCACCGCCGTGGCCTGGGGATCCTCCGCGTTGGTGCGTAGCAAGGTGTAGACGGCAGTGGGGACGAGTCCCCTGCAGATCGCCTCCAGTACCTCCGTCTGCTTGACGACGGTGGTGAGTTGCTGTGTTGCCGGGGACTTCGTCAGCCATCCGGCGTGCTGTGCGATGGTGTGGGTTGGGTTCCAGTCTGTGAGGGTGTCCAGTCCTCTGTACAGGGGGCACACCTTGAAGTGGTCCCAGGTTTCTTCTTCCGCGTGGCCACCGATTCATTTGGTGTATCCTGCGGGGACGTGGATCGAGCGGCGCGCATACCATCAGTGGTATCGGGTGAGGAGGGGAAGCTGTTCGAGGGCGAGTTCGAGTCGGGGATTTTGTAGGTGTGCTGGGAGGCTATCCGGGCGCAGGGCGGAGTAGTAGAGGGGGGTGTGGACGGAGTCTTCGAGGCGTCAGAGGAGTTTGGTGTTCGCTGGGTGGCCCAGTGTGGTGGCCAGTTGCTGAATGGGTGTGGGGTAGTGGTACTGCTTGTCTTGATCTGTGTACGGCGTGTCCTTCGGCATCCATTTGGGGGGCTGTGTGGCCGGGGGTATCGGAGGCAGGTGCTTCAGGTGGCTGTGGTGTGGGGTGTCCAGTCGCACGTGTTCGAGCCCTGGCGTCTGGCTGGTGTTCTGGTGTTTGGCCTGCGTGTCTGCGCGTCCATTGCCGCATGCGTAGCGGTGTGACTCCTGTTTGACGATGTGTAGGGCGTCCTGGGGGTGCATGCCCCTGAATGCCATCCATAGTCCCAACGATTGTGTGGTGAGGCCGGACTCGAGTGCCTTGTGGAGGGCAGGTCCGCAAGGCGCCTGGTGAGGTGGATGTCGACGGTGGCGTCCACGACTACCCAGATGTTGCGGGGCCGGATCATTGTGGGTGGCGGTGTGGCGGTGACGGCGTCTGCCATGGTGCGCAGTTCGCCGCCGGAGGACGCCCCAAAGATGGTGGCCCCAGTGTGGTGTTCCACGTAGAGGCCGTCCGCGTGCCGGGTGATGCGCACGGAGGCGCAACTGACCGTGGGGGTGCATTGCTGGGTGCCGGATGCGTCAGTGAAGTAGATGATGTCGGTGTCGCTGGGTATGGGTAGGCGGGCAATTGCTGTGGGGTGATAGACGTAGATGGGGTTCCCTTGGGCGGTTCTGGCGGTGATTTGCGTGGGTTGTAGTAGCGGCGCTGCATAGACGCCTATCCCCTGGGTGATGATGGCCTGGGCTCGTGGGGTGAGGCGGAGGAGGCCCCTGTCTGGGCGCCCCTGGGTGATATACGCGTACATCAGGTGGAAGAGGTATCCCGTATTGGGGTGGAACTTCTGGCACGTGATGGTCTGTCACCGCTCCTTGTCGTCTTTGTCGCCGCGGAGGGCGGGGCATTTGTGCTGTAGGGGGCGCATGGGTGCCTCCTGAGGTCCTGCGTGATGTCGGTCGCAGCGGTCGTACTCTATGGCCACGCTGTCCAGGTCTGCCCGCTCGTTGGTGAAGGTCCATGTCGCCGTGGGTGTTCGGGTCCAGGCTACGTGCGCCGGGTGTTCTGGGGGTACCGTGTGAAACCAGGGGGAGAGCCATGCCTGCTGGTCGGCAGTGGCGGCGGCGGTGGGGGTTTGGTAGTTGGTGGAGATGAGGTGTAGCAGGGGCCACGGAGTGTCGAGGTCTGCCGGGCCGCAGTGCCAGCACGTGCGTGGTATGCCCTGGTCACTGTGTCTGACTGGTGGTACATCGGTCTCCGGTGCATTGTGTTTGGGGATGGACCAGGGGGCATGGTGTCGCTGGACAGTGCTGGTAGCATGTTCCTGGCCGTTTCGTGCTAGTAGCAGGATGGTTGGTGGTGTCCAGCCTTCGGCTGACGGAGTGGGCTCTTCCTGCGTCGTGCCGGCGTCGTTGGGGGTCTCGTGCTCGCTCGGGCGGGGCCGGGGGTGCTGGCGCTGGAAGGCTTTGTACGCCGTGTCGATGTGGTTGGGCCCCGGCATGTCGCGCCCTGCCTTTGTAGCACATGCGCGGAGGTACGCGGAAGACGTGGCGTGCTGGCCATTGTGGGTCGGAAAGGAACGGGGCGTGGTGCACGTCGCACTGGGCCATGATCCTCATCTGTGTTGGGGTGATATACACTATGGTGACGGTGGCCCCCACGAGGCGCAGGGTGTCCACCTCGCCTGCTTGGTGTCGGTGGATGTCGGTGTGCGTGGCCACGAGTGGCCCCTGTTGATCGCAGTGGTGGTTTGTCAGGATGGCGTGCGTGTGGTGCGGTAGGAGGAGTTGTAGCTGGGCCCAGATGCCAGTGCCCACGGAGGTGGAGATGCCGTGTTGCGCCAGTATCCACCGGGGGCAGGTGTTGCGGGCCATTTGCGCTCCTTTTATGCGTATGGCTGCCGCCTCGCGAACTTCAGGTTGGTGGTTGTGTGTCACCCTGTGTAGGAGGTGCGCTGCGTGTTTGGCATAGGCCATGTCGACCAGGGCGCCTGTATTGTCTGCGTAGTAGCGCCAGTGGGCCATCATGGCCTCCTTGGGGAAAGACATTGGCCAGCCTCCGTGTTGCGCCCATGCCTTGGTCACTTGCTGTCGAGCGTGGCGTAGGGCGTCTTTGGGGCGCGGGAGGTGCAGGACTTGGTGCCCGATGGCCGCGTTGAGCACCGCTTCCATGAAGTACACCAGGCCCTGCGTACACAGGAAGTCCCCCCTGGCAATTTGGGGTAGCCGGGCGAGGCGCTCTTCCAGCTTGCTTGGGAGTGTGATGTGGTGGTGCCGCGTGGCCTGTGTGACTCCCAGGTGGACTGTGGTGTCTTCCAGGTGTAGGGGTTCGCCTTTCCGGATTTGGGGGGTGGGGGTCCTGGCGTCGGCCAGCCCGACCGATTTGCGGGGGTGCACTAGGAGCTGGTGGGCGTCCAGGTAGGTTGTGGTGAGTTGGGGAATGGCTGACGCTTGCTCGGTGGTCGTTGGTAGCCCTGCGTTCTCAGGGTCGCGGTGGCGGGTGGCCGTAGTTAGGAGGTTGTTGTCCGCGAAGTTGATGAGGGGGGACCGTAGCGGGTATGGGGCGTACCCCGGGTATACCCGTGCTAGCTCGAATGCCAGTGGTAGGGTGACGAGGAGGTAGAGGAAGGGGCCTTCGGCGCCTCCCTGTGGGACCCCGCGGTCTGTGCGGGTCCAGGGGGTGAGTCCTGCGGCTGTGATGACGGCGTAGAGTCGGGTCTGGATGTACCCAGTCATGAAGGATAGGAATGGGAGGGCTGCCAGGCGGCGTTTGACGGGCAGGGTGAGGCGTTGGTACGCTTCGGCCGGCAAACCGTCGACGCCGGGCACGACCCCCTTCTTCAGGCGGTCTAGGGCGCGTTGCAGTTCTGAGATGCTGAAGGCGTCGTGTTCGATGGCGCGCCGCTGTTCCCGGTTGAAGACCCTGGGCACATGCTCGCGGATGGTGTTTCTGGTGTGGGGGTCGAGCTCGGGGAGGGCTCCCCTTGTTGTGCCTGGAAGCTGTCCAGGACTGCCTGGAAGACGGCGTCGGGGTCATTGGTGAGGCCTCCCTCGGGGGTGCGCACCGCGTGGATGGTACGGCGCCCCGTGTCCTCCAGGACGCGGCTGACGTACCGCAGGGACTTGTACGGCGTGTCCTTTCTGCCGTATCTTTCGCGTTCCTGGGCTGCGGCCGCTATGCAGTGGGCGTGCCATTCCTGGAGTTGGTGGCGGCGGGTGGTGAGGAGCGCACGGAGGTGGGCTTCCCGGTCTCGTGCCTCCGGTGTGCTGGGGCGTAGCGGGGTGGCGAGTTCCTTCTTCCTGGTCCAGATGTCATGCACGAGTTGTTGGAGGGTGAGGTCCGGTGGTGCTCCCGCGTGGCTGGTGTCACGCTCCATGCCGCATGCTTGTGCCGCCCGGCGCATGGCGGTGGTGAGTGTCGGTGGATCTGGGCGGCGCAGGATGGCGTGTAGGGCCCTGTTATACCTGTGCCAGGCACCGTGGTTGTCCTCGGCCGGGAACTGCAGTGTGGGTGGGAGGGTGTCGTCTGGCAGGTTGGCCGCGGGTGGGGGTAGGTTGGGGATGATGAGGTCGATGTAGAGGGGTCGGTGGCCCGTGCCTGTGGGCGGGAGGTCCCTGTAGGCTGCTTCGTGGACACGCACCGTGGTTGGGTCCCCGTAGCAAGTGTCGATGCGGGATGGGTGGGTGCTGGCTTGGTGGGGGTAATCGGAGGGTGTGCCCGTGAGTCCTGCCGTGAGGTCGGTGAGGCCCAGTTGGTGCATGGCATCCCGGACAGCTATGTTGGTGGCTGTGGGTGGGCCGGTGCGGTCGTCGTCGGTGGGGGCGGCGTTTAGGTCGCCTATGATGATGGTGGGTGCCAGGAGGGAGAGTCGGCGGTACGCCAGGCTCAGAATGTCCAGGAAGTCATTGGTCTCCTCCCCGAATGGGACGTGCGTGAGTAGCACGTTTAGCTGCCATCCGGGCCCCACGCACTCGTACGCTCCGAGGCGACCATCCACTCCGAGGTCGGGGTGGGCATGCACCGTGACCGACGTCTTGTGGTAGAGGGGCACCCCCCGTTGCCAGTTGGCGTGATATTTGTTCCCCTCCGGGTCCAGGATCGGTGCTGGTTCCGGTTGGTCCGCTCTGCGGAGGGCTTGCTCCAGGAACCCAAGGAGGTCTGCGCCTTGAGGGTGTGGCCCGGGCATGGCTTGCAGTGTGGCGGCCTTGGTGGGGTCGTAGGTGACCGCAGGCTCGTTGAGGATGTTGATTGGGCCGTGGGCTTCCGCAGGTGCCGGTTTCTGGGGACCGGTAGTTGGGGGGGCGGGCCGTGTCCGGCCCTGGCCCCGTCAGGCGACGAGGAGGTCGATGACGCCCTGAGCTTCTGGGGCTGGGGTAGGGGCCATGCATTGTGGACTTCGCCGGTGTACTCGGTGCCGGTGAGGTGCTCCGTGTCGGGGGTGCACAGCTGCATGGGGACCATCTCACGACCGGTTCGGTCTCGCCAGAGTTCGATGGTGCGCCCCACCTTCTTGTCGTTGGGGGTGGCTGGGTCCCACTTGACGTGGATTCTGAACCACTGGTGGTCCCCGGTGACGAGGTACCGGTGCTTGACCTCCCCTGCGGCCCATATCCACTTGCAGGGGCCCGCGGCCGTGGCGTACTCAAAGGGCAGCTGCATCCGGGTACCGATGGCGTATTCAGGATACAGGGCAGCGGCTTCCTCTTTGGTCCAGCTCTTCGACTTGGCTCTTGGCTTGGGCGCGGGTTTGGCCTGTGCGGGGGCCTTGCGCTTCTGCGCACCTTGGCGGCGCCGGGCAGCGGACTGTCCCCTTTGGGGAGGTGCGCCCTGGGGCTGCTGTACGGGTGCGTGGCCCGGTGCAAACACGGGGTGTTCGCGGGCGGCTGGGACGTCGGGCTTGGACGTGGGGACGGGGTCCTTCAGCTGGAACACTTGCTTGGTCATGAGGCCAAGCACTTCCCCGGCCTCCTGCAGGGCGTCGGGCGGGTCCGTGGGCCAGGTGAGGAGCCGGTGCCCGGTGCCTGCCCTGTGGCGGCAGATGTGGGCCGTGTAGAGGGTGGCATGGCGTGTCCACGCTGGGGTGCGTCCCGGGGGGAGGGGGCCTTCTGGCGCCCCCTGCGCCCAGTAGAGGGCGTAGTGCAGCGCTTCCCAGGCCGCCTCCGGGGCGTGGGGGATGCGTGCGGCGAGTCGCAAGCGGTCCCCTCCGCGTGGTGGGGGCGGGACTTCATCGTCAGGAGCGTGTGCCGTTGCCCGTCTGACCTTGCCGTGGTCGTCCCATTCCACTGTTCACCAGGTGTCCCGGTGTTTGAGGATGTGGACCTCCGTGGTGGTCGGGGGGGCGTCCATGGCGTCCCAGCTGACGAACCCGATGGGGCGGACTTGGGGCTGGGTCTTCGGGGGTGCTCGCATGTTGAGGATTTGGTGGATGTCCTCGGCGGTAGGGCCCGTGTCGGGGGCGTCCTGCGCTGCCTGGGCTAGAGGTGGGGAGGGGCGGTCCTCCCAGAGGCGGGAGGCAGACGCCGTGGCGTACATGGCTGCGATCAGGACGTGTTCTGTCAGCCCTTCCACCATGAGGTGGTTTTCCCCCTCCAGGTCTCTCGGGATGGTGGCTTCCGCCTTTAGGGTGAGGAGTGCAATGGCGCGTTTGGGTCCAGGTGTGGCGTGCGTCGGCTCATCTGGCGGGCGTCCGTCGGATGGGCTGTGGGGGGGGCGCTTCTGGAAGGGGGATGGTCCCACCGCCAGGTGCTCGACAAGGTGTAGCGGTATGGCGTGGTGGCGGTCTGCTGCCGGCAAAAGGTAGGGGTGTGGGTTTCTGGGTATAGTGCCGAGGTATATGCCCCCCCTGTAGGTAGGGGTCGGCAGGGGTTGCTGCAGAGCGCCTGCGCATAGTAGCGCGCACCGGGGGTTGCAGTGGGTGCATTGGGCTGTTATGGGGTGCGGTACCGCGTACACGGTGAAGGGCCCTACCGCGCGCTGGACGTGGCGGGGAAGGATGGTGCGGAGGTCCGCCACCCGTGTCGTGCGGCTTTCGCCATAGTATATCCAGAGTGTGTCCTCCAGTGCCATTTTGGGGTGTAGCTTGCGGGCCAGTTGGTTCAAGGTGCTTTTGTGGGTGGCCTCGGTGACGGCGCCGGGTCCAGTGTTAATGCATGGGAGCAGGTGGTTTTGGTGGTGTGCCGCGGCCCATCTGCGGGCTCTGTGGAGGGTGGTGCTGTCGGCGGGAGGGGGCGCGTGGTGGGTGGGCCTTTTGCGCGGGGTCGGGGCGACTTGTAGTGCATGCTTCCATGGCGGATGCGGGTGGTGTTGCGGTGGCTGGAGGCCAGGGTAGGTGGTGAAGGTGTATATGGTGACGGGGGAGCGCTCATGCGTGGCCTGGAGGTAGTAGTGGTCGCGACCCGTGTTCTGGGTGACGATGACGTTTGGCGTTGGTATGTCGTAGTGGAGTGCGGTATTGGGGAGTTGTTTGGTGATACGTGCAGTCGCGTCTCCCGTTTTGGGCGCGGTGTGGTCGGGCACGCGGATGTGGACGGCCCACGCATCGTGGGCAGGGAGGTCGAGGTCCAGTAGGGTGGAATGAATGGGGCGTCCCCGGAAGTGTGCAAAAGCCGGGTTGTGGCGTGCCGCCGTCTCTTTGATGATGGACGGTGCCCTTTGGGGTGGCGCCCCAACTTGCTGGGCCATGGCGGCGACGGCGTGGGCGATCGCTGTGAGGTCTGGGCCGATGCCAGGCTGGTCTGCCGGTGGCTGCAGGCCCCCTTCTGGTGCGGGGTGGTGCCACCATAGGGTGTAGCCCTTTTGCGTGTTATCGTGGGGGGTGTGCACGAGGCCCTGGTGGTTGGAGATGGCGGTCTTGAGGGCTTCCGCTGCCTCGCGGTGGAGGATGCGCGTGTATGCCCAGACTCCCGTCGGGGGGGCCGCCCCGGTGTGGGATTCGGCCGTGGTGGGGGCCGGCCCGAGGGTGTGACTGGTGAGGGAGGGTCTGTGCAGCCCTTTGTGCAGGGAGGCGCACACGTGTGCCCACCTGTCCGCCCATCCCTGTTGGGCGCTTCCTGTGTCTGCCCCTGTGGGCAGTCGCACGATGACCACGTGCCAGGGGTGTGGTTTTCGACGGCTGCCTCTCCCTCTAGCGTGAGGAGGAGGTGTGTGCCGGGTGGCTGCGTGTGCGTCTCAGCGTCCCGGAGCCACAGGTACGTGAGCGCCACGGTGCCGGGGAGGATTTCCCCCCATGTGAAGGTGCCTTCGGGTGATGCCCACTGCAGGGGCAGTGTGCAGCGTCCCCGCGAGTCGTTGTTGGCATGGTAGTCGTGGGGGAGGTGACGTTTGGGGAGCCGGTGCGGCATGCGTTTGGTGGTCGCTGTGGGGGGCTCCCAATTACATTCCTCTAGGGGGGGTGCGTCTGCGTCGTCCTCCTGGGGCTTGGCTAGCGGCAGCGCCTGTGCATTGGGTGTGGCGTCGGGTAATCCGCTGTGTGTGAGGATGTAGAAGCCCTCGGGGGTGAGTTGGAGGACGGTGTCCCACTTCGCCGTCTGCTCTGGGGACCACTGGTGGGGTCCGTCCTGCGGTCGGTGGAGGGTGACCTGGTAGCCCCATCTCCAGCTGTGGTAGGCGAGGAAACTGAGGATGGTGTCTTGCCCTGGGTCCTCCACGCTTTCCACGTATGCTGTCATGTCAGTGACGTCGACGGCGTACTCGTCCTCCCATTCTTGTGTGGGGGTGCCTGGAGAGGGGGGGGCGGTGGTGTACCCGTGGAGCCCCGGCCCCGTGACGTCAGGCAGGTTGTGCTCGAGGGACGCCCGGTACTCGGCGGGCCCTTTGCTGGCTTCTCGGGTGGGGTGGTGGCGCCGCAGGGCGTTGGACAGGTGTGTCCAGGGCGCCCGCTCGCGGGGGGGGGGGGGGGGGGCGGGGGGGCATTATGCGGGCTGGGGTCCGCGGGGCCGCTTGCTGCGGGCTCGAGCTCCGGCGAGGTGAGGTCCATATGATGCTCCGTGTCCTCCGTGTGTTGGAGCTCCAGCTCTAGCAGGCTGTCGATGTCCAGGGCCGTGGGGTCATGGTGTGTGTTCACGTGTTGGGGTGCTGCTTCATGGCACGGTGGGCGTGTGATGCTGGTGCTCGGGGCTTGTGCGGCGGCCGGTGCGAGGTCGTGCGCCGGTGTCCGGGGAAGCGCGCCGTTTGGCGTGGTTGTGGTGTGTGGCTGCTCGCTGGTGACTGTCCTGGCCGGTGGTGTTGCCCCTGTGTGCGGTTCGGGTTGTGGCCGGTGGTCGGCGTTGAGCTGGCGTGAGGTGTGCGGGGTTTCCAGGGGTGGTGCCGGTGGGCCGGGCTGCGGAGTCGGCGTGGCGCGGCTTTGTTCCTGTGTTGGTGAGCTGTGGTGTCCGATGTCCCCGGGTGGGGGAGGGGGGTGCACTGTGGTATGGTGGTGTTGTGTTGTGTGGTGGCCTTCCCGGTGGGGGGGGGGGGCACCGTGTCCAGGTCTGGTGGGGTGGGTTGTCGCCCGTGGCTGGTCCTCTGGCGGTGTGGGGCAGCCCTGTGCGGTCTCTTGGTCGTCTTCCTGGCGTGTTTCAGTACGTGGGCCGTGCGGGGTCGGTGTGGCGTGGGGCCTGGGGTCCTTTGGGGCGAGGTGTGTGGGACTGGAGTGTCGCAACCAGCGGGGTGTTGTCGTGTGGTGCTTGGGGGTGTCGGCCGACCGTTGAGTGGGCCCAGTGGTGCGGGGAGCGCCGTGTATGGGGCACGCGCGGGCTATTGTGTTTGCGGGGTCCGCAGGTCGGTGGGTCGCGGCATCTTGGGCGTGTTGTGGCCCCGGTGCGGCGCCCGGGGGTGGTGAGTGGCGGTGTGTGGCTGGGGTGTATTGTTTCCACGGTGGGGGGGGGGCTATTTGCTCGGGTGTGGGTCTTCCGCGGTGTCCCCTTGGTGCGTCCCGTGGTGGTCTCTGGTCGGCTGGCTGAAGGGGGTTTTTGGGGTGTACCGCATCCATGGGGGCACCATTGTGTGTTGGCGCACCGCAGCGGGGGGTGCGGTGGGTTGTGGAAGTGGGGCTTCTGTCGCTGCCGTCCGTGTGGTTGGCGGCGGTGCGTCGTGTGTCGTCCTCGGCGGCTCCTCATGGTGGTCTGTTGTGGTGGTGCCTGGGGGGTGGTCTTGGGCTTGGCGGTTCCTGGGAGGGTGCGGGACATGCGGGGTCGGGTTGGCTTGGGGGGGGGGGGCGCGTGTGTGGGCCTGCGTGTTTGCCTTCTGCTCTCCCCGTGGTCCCTTATTCTGCCTTTCCCTTGCTCCTCTCCTTTCGCTGGCTTGTTTTACTTTGTTTTTTTTTTCTGGCGGGGGGTGGCTGGGGTGCGGCGTTTTTGGTGCTGTGCGTGGGTGTGGGTGTGTGCCGGTGCCGGTGCTGGTGTGGGCGTGGGTGTCGTGGGGGATGGGGGTCGGGTGGCTGGTGCGCTCTGGGTGCCCTGTGTGTGCGCTGGCCCCCAGGCTTCCGGTTTCCAGGGCGCCGGTCCGGGGGGTGCTGACGGCGGGTGGTTGGCGGCAGTGGTGGCGTGGCGCTTGCGTGGGTGGTCGCGGCTCCTGGGTAGTGCCTGGGTGGCGTGGCCGGGCACCGGCGTGCGTGCCGGTGTGTTCATGGCGTGGGCTGATGGGGTGGACCGCAGTGTGGGCGTGGCTAGTTTGTCTGGGTGTCGGGTATGTGTGCGCCGAAGGCGCGGTGGGTTGGGCTGGGGCACTGTGGGCGATGCAATGGCTGGAGGAGATGCTGGTGACGCCTACGGGGGAGGTGCTGTAGGCGTCGAAACGGGTTGGTGTTGGTGACGTGGGTGCTTCAGGTGATGCTCCGGGCGGCGACGGGGTTGGTAACGCTGATGTTGTCATAGGTGACGGGGCGGGCGTTAGGGGGGGGCCTGCGGCTCGGGTTGTCGCTGTAGGTGGTGCAGGGGGTGGTGGCGTAACTGTTGATGTCGGCGGTTAGGGTGCTGCAGGTGACGTCGATGGTAAGGGCGCTGCAGGTGATGTCATGGGTGGTGGCGATGTTGATGTGGGTGTTGCAGGTGGTGTGCCGGCTGGTGGTACTGTCCTTGCAGAGGGTGGTGCTGGGGGTGCTGTGGGCGGTGGTGTCGTCGGTGGTGCCGATGGTGAGGGTGACGCAGGCGATGCACCGGGTGACGGTGAGGCCAGCGTGTGCCGTAGGTGACGCGTTGGGAACGGGTGGTGGGGGGCTCGAGGGGGGGTTGCCGTTGGTGCAACGGGCGATGGTGGCGTTGGTGCCGCAGTTGGTGGATCGGTTGATGGTGTTGTTGGTGATGCCGACGAGGTGGTTTGTCTGCCTGTCTGCCCGTGGACTCGGTGCCGGCGTTGGGCGGTTGCCTGTGCGTGTGGTGGTGGCGGTGGGGGTCGCTGCGCCGGGCGCTTGGTGGTCGTGGTTGGGTGCGGGTGCGCGCGTTGGTGTGTACTTGGTGCGGGTTGCAGGGGGTCTGTGGGCGGCGGGTGTGCTGTTGCCCCGCGTGTGGCAGTTTGTGTTGTCTGGTGGAGCGTGGCCGGCGTGTGCTTTGCGTGGATGGTGTGGGGTCTGGTCGGCGTGGGTGGTGTCGGTGTGGGTGTTTGGGGTTGGGTGCTGGTTGTGGGTGTGTCGTCCGCGCGGTGTGGTTGGGCGTGATGGTGGTGCCGCTGGCGACGTCGATGGTGACGGTGCTGCAGGTGATAAGGGTGGGACGGCAATGTTGGCGGTTTCTGGTGTGGGTGCTGTGGGTGGTGTTGAGCGTGGGGGTGTTGCAGGTGTGGTGCCGGGTGGATGGTGGTGTGCCTGGCGACGGCGTCCTGAGTGCTGTCGGGGGGGAGCGTGTTGTTGGTGATGCTTTGGGTGCCAGTTCCGCCGGTGAGAGGCTGGCAGAGAGGAGAGGGCGGTAGTGCGGCCGGGCGTGATGTTGGGTTCTTCACTGTGGGTTGTCAGCCGGAGGTCGGTGTGGCTGGTGGCGTGGCGCTCGGTGTGTGTGGCCTGTGCCGGGTATCTTAGGTGCGCTTGTTGATGCGGGTGTGTTGATGGCGGCGGTTTGTCTGCCTTTCTGCCCGTGGAGTTGTTGCCGGCGTTGGGTGGCTCCCTGTGTGCGGTTTGTGCCGTTGTGTGTGGCGGTGGTTGTGCGGGTCGGTGCGCTGGGCGCTTGGTGGGCGTGGTTGGGTGCGGGTGTGCGCGTGGACGTGTACTTGGTGGGCAGCTTGTGTTGTCTGATGGTGCGTGGCTGGTGTATGCTCTGCGTGGATGGTGCCGATGTGGGTGTTTGGGGTTGGGTGCTGGATGTGGGGCGTCGCCTGCGCGGTGTGGTCGGGCGTGAATGTGGGTTCTCTGACGTGTGTGGCCGGCTGGTGGCGGGTGTGGTCGGGTCGGTGTCGGCTGGGTGGTGGTGGTGGTTGTGGCTGGACCGCTTGGTGGTTGTGGCGTCGGTGGGCGGCCCTGATGATGGGCCTTGGGTGTGTGGTGGCGGGTGGGCGTGTATGGTGGTGGTGATGGTGTGTCGTTGCGGATGGTGTTGGGTGTGGTACCGCTGGGCGTGTGGTTTGCGATAACTGAGCACTCACCTCTCCGGGTGGCGCGGGCCCGGCGGTCTGGTATAGCCCGTCCGGCAAGCAGTGCGTGCCCGCCGGGTGCTCACGCATCCCTCCGGACGGCGGCTGTTCCGTAGCAGGCAGGGGCTGGGTTCACTGCCGGGCGCACACACGTCCCTCCGGACGGCGGCTGTTTCGTAGCCGGCAGGGGCTGGGTTCACTGCCGGGCGCGCACACGTCCGTCCGGACTGTGGCCGTTTCGTAGCCGGCAGGGGCTGCGTTCACTGCCGGGCGCACACACGTCCATCCGGACGGCGGCTGTTTCGTAGCCGGCAGGGGCTGGGTTCACTGCCGGGTGCACACACGTCCATCCGGACGGCGGCTGTTTCGTAGCTGGCAGGGGTTGGGTACCCTGCCGGGCGCCCACACATCAATCCGGACGGCGGCTGTTGCGCTATGGGGACTGCGGGGCTTGGACTTGTTCTTGGCGGCTCATTCGTCGTCGGGCGTGGGTGTTTGCCGTGGTGGTGTCGTGTTTTGTGCCGTGGTGCGTGCTGGCGTGCGGTGCTGCGCGTGTGCCCTGCTTGGCCTGCGTGTGGCGCGTGCTCCTTGCCCGGGCGTGCTGTTGCGCAGGCCCAGGGACACACCCTCTCTCTGGCGGGCGCGTTTGGCTCCATGGCGGGCCCTGTTGGCGCCTGGCTGCGGCCCGGTGCGCGACAGTTGGGTGTGTGTACGTTGGGGGGGGGGGTTTGGTTCCTCGTCCCTCGCCTTCCCCGCCTTGTCCCTCTGTCCCTCTTCGCCGGCCTGCCCTGCCTGCCTACCCTCTTCGTACCCGCTGGGTTTGCCTTGGCTGGACGGTTGGTCTTGGTGGTCTGACATAGTGTTTTTTTCCTGCAGGGCGGCGCTGGCTGGGTTCGATTTGGGGACGGGTTGCTCGTGTGGTGTGTCGTGCCGCCCGTACGGTGTCCCGGGCCTCCAGGCTCCTGTTCACCAGCGTGCATGCCCTGTGTGTGGTGTTGCGTGTGCGGTGTCCTGGGCCGCTTGGCTCCTGTTCACCGGTGTGCACGCTCGGTGTGTGGTGATGCGTGTACGGTGTCCTGGGCCTCCTGGCTCCTGTTCACCAGCGTGCATGCCCTGTGTGTGGTGTTGCGTGTGCGGTGTCCTGGGCCTCCTGGCTCCTGTTCACCGGTGTGCACGCTCTGTGTGTGGTGTTGTGTGTACGGTGTCCTGGGCCTCCTGGCTCCTGTTCACCGGTGTGCACGCTCTGTGTGTGGTGATGCGTGTACGGTGTCCTGGGCCTCCTGGCTCCTGTTCACCGGTATGCACGCTCTGTGTGTGGTGTTGTGTGTACGGTGTCCTGGGCCTCCTGGCTCCTGTTCACTGGTCTGCACGCTCTGTGCGTGGTGTTGCGTGTACGGTGTCCTGGGCCTCCTGGCTCCTGTTCACCGGTGTGCACGCTCTGTGTGTGGTGTTGCGTGTACCGGGTCCTGGGCCTCCTGGCTTGTGTTCACCGGTGTGCACGCTCTGTGTGTGGTGTTGCGTGTACGGTGTCCTGGGCCTCCTGGCTCCTGTTCACCGGTGTGCATGCTCTGTGTGTGGTGTTGCGTGTACGGCGTCCTGGGCCTCCTGGCTCCTGTTCACCGGTGTGCACGCTCTGTGTGTGGTGTTGCGTGTACGGTGTCCTGGGCCTCCTGGCTCCTGTTCACCGGTGTGCACGCTCTGTGTGTGGTGTTGCGTGTACGGGGTCCTGGGCCTCCTGGCTTGTGTTCACCGGTGTGCACGCTCTGTGTGTGGTGTTGCGTATACGGTGTCCTGGGCCTCCTGGCTCCTGTTCACCGATGTGCACGCTCTGTGTGTGGTGTTGCGTGTACGGCGTCCTGGGCCTCCTGGCTCCTGTTCACCGGTGTGCACGCTCTGTGTGTGGTGTTGCGTGTACGGTGTCCTGGGCCCCCTGGCTCCTGTTCACCGGTGCGCTTGCCCTGTGTGTGGTGTTGTGTGTACGGTGTCCTGGGCCTCCTGGCTCCTGTTCACCGGTGTGCACGCTCTGTGTGTGGTGTTGCGTGTACGGCGTCCTGGGCCTCCTGGCTCCTGTTCACCGGTTTGCACGCTCTGTGTGTGGTGTTGCGTGTACGGTGTCCTGGGCTTCCTGGCTCCTGTTCACCGGTGTGCACGCTCTGTGTGTGGTGTTGCGTGTACGGTGTCCTGGGCCTCCTGGCTCCTGTTCACTGGTGCGCTTGCTCTGTGTGTGGTGTTGTCTGCTCGGTGTCCTGGGCCGCTTGGCTCCTGTTCACCTGTGTGCCTGCTCCGGTGTGCTGTGTCGTGTGTACGGCGTCCTGGGCCCCTTGGCTCCAGTTCACAGGTGTCCACGCTTTGTGTGCGGTGTTGTGTGTGCGGTGTCCTGGGCCTCTTGGCTCCTGTTCTTCGGTGCGCGTGCTCGTTGTGCTGTGTCGTTTGTGCCGTGTTCTGGGCTTCTTGGCTCCTGTCCTCCGGCATGCCCGCTCTGTGTGCGGTGTCGTGTGTGTGGTCTCCTGGGCCTCTTGGCCCCTTTTGTGCTGGTGTGCTCGTGTGGTGTGTGATGTGTTGTGTGTGTGGTGTCCTGGGACACGTGGTTCGTGTTCTCCGGTGTCGCGGTGTGTTGCAGTGTGTGTTGTGTCCGGTGTGCGGTGTTGCGTGTGCGGTGTCCTCGGCCTCCCGGCCCCTGTTCACTGGTGCGCACGCCCGGTGTGTGGTGTTGTGCGGGCGGTGTCCTGGGCCGCTTGGCTCCTGTTCACCGGTGTGCTTGTGCGGTGTGTTGTGTGGTGTGTGCGGTTTCCTGGGCCACTTGGCTCCTGGTCACCGGTGTGCCCGCGTGGCGTGTGTTGTGTCGCGTGTTTGGTATCCTGGGCCCCGTGGCTCCCGTTCATCGCCGTGCTGTGTGCTTGTTCCGTCCGTTGTGTGTTGTGTGCGGTTTCCTGGGCCACGTGGCTCCTGTTCACCGGTGTGCGTGCTCGGTGTGTTGCGTGGTGTGTGCGGTGTGGGTGCGGGTGCGTGCTCGCGTGCGCCATACTGTTGCAGCGACGTTGCGGACTCTCTGTTTTTGTTTACACATGGATAGACACCGTGGGGAACGCCGCAGGGAACTCACCACTGGCATCCCGGCCACCACGGCGTCCGGCATCCTATGGTGTCTTACTTATTCTTCCCGTCCCGGACTCTTTGATTTTGGCGACGCCCAAGAGTAAGCGTGTCTTAATGCATGCATGGCGGTGTATGCTTTTTACTTGTTGGTTTGTGGACTCTTTGCATTTTGCGACGCCCAAGAGTAGGTGTGTTTGCTTAATGCATTCATGACATGCTACTCATTCTTTATGTCATGGACTCTTTGTTTCTTGCGACGCCCAAGAGTAAGCCTGTCTTGATGCTTGCATGGCGGCATATGCTACTTAATCGTTGGTTTGCGGACTCTTTGTATTTTGCGATGATCAAGAGTAGGCGTGTTTGTTTAATGCATTCATGACATGCTACTTATCATTTATTTCTTGGACTCTTTGTTTTTTGCGACGCCCAAGAGTAAGTGTGTCTTAATGCATGTATGGCGGCATTTGCTACTCACTCGTTGGTTTGTGGACTCTTTGTTTTTTGCGACGCCCAACAGTAAGCGTGTCTTAATGGGCACGAAGGTGGGTGGGGAGGTACATGGAAACGGACAAAGGAAGAGAAATGGTGCGAGACAGAGGGCGTGGCGTGTTAGAAAACTATTTTTCGGTTTTTACGCGCTGCTCGCGACGCGTTTTTCTTTCCCTATACGGCGTGTTAGAGGGCGAGAGGCACGGTGCTTACGGCGTCAACTATTCACCTATTCAAGCCAGAAAAATTTTCGGTCGCGTGTTTACGCGTTTCGCAGTGCACTTTTTCGCCTAGTCGTTTTTAATGCTAATTACCTTGATTTTCAGCTATTTAGAAAGTCTTTTCGTCGTGTTTCACTTATCTTTTTATTTTATTCTGGCGCTGGCGATCAGCGCACGCGGGCACAACCCCTAGACCCTACGCCTCCAGAGAGACTGAAGAAGCATGAGTGCTTGAAGGCTGGCCCCAGTCCCAGGGCAGTGGCACCCAAACCTACGAGTGTTGATCGCGGTTTGCCCCAAGGAATGGCGACCCCTAAGCTGGGTCTCGATGAGACCATGGAGTTGATATCCCGGGTCCTTGGTTCAGGCGATGAGGATCCAGATTTGAGTGCATTTTTAGCAGCACTCAAGACGAATTTGGGGCTCTCCGATCTGAAGAAGCCCCCACCCACCATGTCCCCAGGTGTTGAATTGCTAACCAGGGATGTAAAGAGCTGCAGAGGCATCCGCAGCTCCCCAATGGACACCTGTCCTAGCCCTTTCCACCGTCGTGTGAGGACTGTGACTGTCTGCAGTGTAGGTGAAGGTAAAGGGACCCCCAATCTTTTCTACCGTCGGCCTACAAACAATAAGGGTGGACCCTGCCACGCGCCCGACTGTGATGGGCGAAGTGCATGCATGCTCCAGCTGAAGCGCACGCAGAAAACTGAAGATGGTCAGGAGGTAAAGCACCACGACCATTTCCGCTGCACAATAAAGTGCGGATTTTGCGGCAAGAGGAGACATTATGAAGATGAATGCCACATCAAACGCTGCTAATCCGAGACAGCGGAAGAGGAACGGCCTAAGACTGCCGGTAAGGACGGAGCAGCGTAAGGGGGGGGCCCTAATCCTTGAGGTTCTAAGGGTAAGGGTAACCTTGGAGGACGAAGGTCCTCAGCCCCCCCCTCTGGTGGAAGAGGAGCACCCGACCCCATAACTAAGGGTGAGCCGTCGGGTGAGAAACGGCCAGCCCCCTTCACCCCCAGCGCTGGTGGCGCCGACAAGAGCAGCGAGAAGGCCAAGAAGCGCCGCCTAAATTGGCACTCTAAGTGCCCGCAGGCCGCCAGGGTTGAGGTCAAGTTCCCTGAAGAGGGATAGGGGGGCAGCTCTGAGGATGAGGATTCGGTTTTCTGGATCCCCGTGAAAATTGGTGACCAGGTCCACAAGGCTGTCTTAGACACGGGCGCTACGCTTTCAATCGTGGATCGCAGACTGCTTAAACAGGCCAAGATCAAGAAAGCCAAAACCGTGGCCATAAGGGTTGGGGATGGTCGGACCATACGCTCTCTGGGGGGGGTTGATGTGACCGTGTGTCTGGGTGGCGAGCAGGTGACTCAGCACTGCAAAGTGCTGGACACCGACGCCTTCAACATTGTCATCGGCACAGATTTACTGCGCCGTAACCCCGAGGTAAAACTGTTGTCTTTGCAACGTCCCTATGCCCTTCACTGCGACTTTGGCAGTGGCCTTTTCTCTGTCCCTCTGGAGCTGTCAGGAAGAAAAGAATCTGGTCCTCGCTACCTGAACCGTTCTTATCGAACTGGAAACTATCAGTTGGTGTGGCCCGTCTTGGAAAATGGACTGGCCGCCCTGCAGGTCGACCTGAATGAAGTACAGGTGGAACTGTTGGCGAGTAAAGAGCAGCACATGATGCAGCTCTATTGCTCATGGTATGTGAATAACGCCTATCTCTTCTATTGGAAATCAATGGGGTTGTGCCATGCTCATCCTCCATTCCCTCAACTCGCTAATGTCTTTACAAAAATCGCCCTTGAAGGAGCGAGAGTTGTCCTGTGTACCCCCGACTGGGGTACCACAGGCGAACACGCCTTTTGCAGACGACTGTTGGACCGTATGACAGTGGGAAGAACTGAACTCCCCAATGGTTCAATATACGTCCCTGAGGACTCTCAAGAGAGCATGCCCGCCCCTGAATGGGGCAGTTTCCTGTCTGTCGTAGATGGCTCTCTAAACCCCGTACCTGTGAGTGACCTCGACCAGGTGGTACTCAAGGAGTTGATGGCCGAAAACAGGGGCCTTACCCTCCTGAATCTCAAAAAAAGATCCGAGTACTCTTCGGTCACTACTACGAGTGGTGAGTGCTCCAGTGAGCAGGAGACGCCAGCCGTCTCCACTCCCTTGGCTGCTGCTAATGCTCGCCTAAGGGATATCGCCAGTGCTATACCCCCGGTTGACCCGGAGGTGGTGACACTCAAGCACAGCGCTTTCTTAGCGCAGCTGCTTATGGATGATGTGGACCTTGGTGAGTCCACTCATGGCGGGTCTCATGACCACGCTGTATTCTCCATATAGGCCTAAGATGGCCCTACACGTCAGGGTCCTGGTGCTAGACCCTCTCTGAACAATATGCCCGTCTCCTGGTACGATGTACAGGAGCTCCAACAGGTTCTATGGGCTAAGGCTGAGGGTATCGAGCGACGGACCCGCCTGGACCTTCTCAAGAGGACCTGGAAAACGTCTATATGGTCCGAGGAGGATGATGAAGAGATGAATCTTCCGGATCCTGAGGTACCTCTGGCATACTCCCTTCACTATGCCCAGAGGGGTCCCCAGGACTGGGAGGATGAACTACCCCCTGAAACTATGGGGCGTATAAAGAAGCAGGAAAAACAGAAGAGCAACCTCCATACTGAGGACAATTTTGTTGAAAAACTGGAGAGCATGAACTTAGACCCACGTCTCAGTAAGCTCATCCAGAAATATCAGGAGGTTTTTGGAGCGTTGCCCCCACCCCTGTCTTGCAAAAAACTGGTCCAGATGGACCTCAAACTCAAACCAGAGTTTGGAGGGTGTGTGGTAAGACGGCGTCCATACCCCGCCCCACACGAACAGATCGAGGAGATCGAACGCCAGATCCAGGAATGCAGGGACGCTGGCCTCGTCAAGGAATATAAACACGGGGACTACCCCCGCCATTGTAGCCCTTTTTTTCTAGTGGCTAAGCCTGGCTCCACTGCCATGCGCTTGGTTGTTGACTACGGTGAGGTCAACAAGAAGACCCGGAACCACTCAGGGAGTATGCCAAACATGCAGAACACCCTGGAGAGAATCGCCAAGCGTCGATTCAAAACTAAGATGGACAAGCGCAGCGGCCTCTGGCAAGTAGACCTCTCTCGAGCAGCCCAGGAACTGCTCGCCTTTGTAACCCCTAAGAGCCGTGTCTTCGGCTGGAAGGTCATGCCCTTCGGTGTCGCGAATCCCCCTGCTCTCTTTCGGGAGCTGATGAATAAAATCCTATATATCCTGAGACGCAGACTCCTTGTACAGGAACTGGTTTCCCGCGGGGCTGAGATGGAGGCGCACATCTATGACGTGAGCCTGGGTACTAATATCCAGGAGGATCATATCCTCCTCCTACAAGAGTTTTTCACTGTCTCTCAGGAAAACCATCTCCGCATCAAACTCGAAAAATGTGAGTTCATGCGTGAGGAGATGGAGTATCTAGGTCTTGATGTTGGGTATGGCTGGTGGAAACCAGCCACATCTAAGATGCAACCCCTGCAAGACATGCAGATACATGACGACCCTGAGAAGGGTCTACAGGACGTGCGGAGTTTCATTGGCGCCTGCATTTTTTACCGGCGCCGTATCCACAATTTTACGTATTCATCAGCCCCCCTGACTGACCTTAGAAAGAAGACCAATCTTTGGCAATGGACCGACAAGGAAGAGGCCCGTTTCCAGGAGTTGAAGAAGAAAGTTTCCTCTACCAACTGTCTGGGGGTACCCCGCACTAAGGGCGAGATAATACTCGTCACAGATGCCTGTGATGTAGGGGGGGGTGGTACCCTATACCAGTGGCAGGAGCTCAACCCCGCTGAGTTGTGTCACTGCCAGTTTCAAACTTCAGGTCTGAACCGCGATGGAACCCTGAAGCATCACTGCCCTGCCAATGAATGGCGTCTGGTACCTCTTGGTCACTGGAACTGGAAGTGGAATCAAGCACGATCCAACTAGAGCACCTACGACCAGGAACTCCTGGCTGGGATGCTCGTGCTCTCTTCGCAGTCCTGTCTACTTGGTATCAACCCTATTGTGTGGCTTTGTGACCAAGAGCGAGTGACAACGTTTCAGAAGGCCCCTCCTCCTGAAAAAGCGAAACTAAAACGATGGTGGACCTACCTCAGTCAGTTCAGGTTGACTGTCCACCATATCCAGGGTATCAAGAACGAGATGGCTGACTATATATCTCGTAACAACTTCGACGCCCTCCTAGGTGAGATCTCGGAGGCATTAGCAAAAGAGGCGTTTCAGCGCATGGACGTTCAGCTGGACTTATCCATGCGCACTGCAGGTGTACTGGAGGGCTGGAGTCTGAGAGACCACCATGCTGAGTACAAATGCGTACTTAACTCCCTCAGTGATGGCCTAGAGGCACGCTTGATAGACGGCGACGGTTGGTAAAACATAGCCAATATCTGTACTACGAGGACTTTATAGTCGTGCCTGAGGCACGACTTGATGGTTGCCTACAGTGGGCCCATCTCAGCTCAGGGCACACAGGGCGCAACAGGTCTGTTGAGGTTTTCAGGGAGCATTTCTACTCCCCACTAACCTCTGCTGAGCTACATGCTCGTATGCAGTCCATAGTGGACTCCTGTGGCTGTCAAGCCAGCAAACAGAGCAACTCACGTGACCGGGGACTGGTCTCCAGTCTGCCTATTCCCTATTGTGCCAATTCTCTGTTGTAGGTGGATTTCATCCACGGTCTGCCTAAGTTTGGTGGCTATGACAGCTGTTTGGTTGTCACCTGTGGCCTAACCGGTTTCACCACACGTTCCCCTGCAACAAAAAGATCAAAGGGGAACAGACTGTGAAACCTTTGGTTGAACAATGGTTCGAACACTATGGGGCACCTAAGGAGGTGCACTCATACGAGAATGTCTCATACGAGAATGTCAATGGCCCAGGACACCGCACACGCAACACAACACACCGAGCGGGCGCACCGGTGAACAGGAGCCGGGAGGCCCAGGACGCCGCACACGCAACACAACACACCGAGCGGGCACACCGGTGAACAGGAGCCGGGAGGCCCAGGACGCCGCACACGCAACACAACACACCGAGCGGGCACACCGGTGAACAGGAGCCGGGAGGCCCAGGACGCCGCACACGCAACACAACACACCGAGCGGGCACACCGGTGAACAGGAGCCGGGAGGCCCAGGACGCCGCACACGCAACACAACACACCGAGCAGGCACACCGGTGAACAGGAGCCGGGAGGCCCAGGACGCCGCACACGCAACACAACACACCGAGCGGGCACACCGGTGAACAGGAGCCGGGAGGCCGAGGACGCCGCACACGCAACACAACACACCGAGCGGGCACACCGGTGAACAGGAGCCGGGAGGCCCAGGACGCCGCACACGCAACACAACACACCGAGCAGGCACACCGGTGAACAGGAGCCGGGAGGCCCAGGACGCCGCACACACGTAGGGCGGCCGGGGGACAGGAAAGAACCAACACCCCATGGGTCGGACACACTGGGGCGACCCAGCCGACCCACCGGGCCAGTGGCAGGAGCGGTACTCCAAGGCTGCTGGTCCGAGCCCGGCCAGGCTGCATCGGGGACCATGGCAAACGTCACCCGGAGCCATGGATGCAACCGGTGACAGGCGAGCCGGTACACAGTCCAGGAGGGGGTCGCCTGCCAAGCGGAGCGGCCCCGCAACTCAAGCCACAAGGGTGAGGCGGTCGTACCGTAGACAAGCGGGAGCAAGACCCCTTGTGGTGAGAGATACTCCACACGGCTGGGCAGCCCCCAGAGCTGCCGCCCGAAGGAGGGGGCATGTGGCCCTACTCATGGACACATGTGGGGACACCCTCCCACCTGGGACACATGGACCGGGTGGCCGCGACAATGCCTTCCCAAGCACATGCGGGAGCGGCTCAAGAGGCACCTAACATAGGGCAGTGGGAGGGACAGGACGTCCCCTTGGTAAGACCTTCTTCCTGCACCGTCAAAGGAGGCATCCCGAGCTCCCGAAGATACCTACCTACCTACCTCATACGAGAATGTACGTATCCGCAGCAATACCGGATGGTACAAGCGAGTATTGGACGCCCTGAACGTCCATGTGACCACAGGTGTGCCCTACACTCACACTTCTATCCCTCTTTGCGAGAGACAGAACCGTGTGCTGGAGCAGAACCTGAGGATTCTGATGAAACAGGAGCGTACCAAAGATTGGTGTCCTAACCATGAACTCTCAGGAGAGTTCCTCAACTGGCTATACCTCTCACGAACCGTTCCATGGGGGACGTCCTGCGTGGTTCTTTAAGACCACTTTTCCTGATGACTACAAGAACCCCGTAGGTGACTGGCTGGAACATAGGCAGGACCTGGCTAACCTGGCTAGAGCTAACCTGAAAGATGTTCGAGAACGTGAGTTGACTAGCCGTAACCGCACGAGACGTCCTGCCAGCTTCAAGGTAGGGGACCTTGTGCTGATACACCGTTCGCGCTTGCCCACATGGCCCCGCAACTGTCTGCAGGACCCCAACTTTGGGCCTTATTGCATTAGAAAAGTAGATGGATCCAGGATCCATGTGAGGTGCAGCCCCCGTCTAGGTGGGGAGTTGCTGTGTGCACCTAAGCAGCTGAGACACTACCACTCGCCTGACGAACTGTCCTGGGACGAGTGGCGTCTGTCTGATAGAGAGGTCGAGCGCATCGACCTAGAGAACGCTGCCCACCCTGCGGAGGCAGACGAGCTCGAAGGGATGACTGCCGATGAGAGGGCAGTCGATGGCTACTACGTGGTTGCAGGTATTGCTCGCCAAGAGTATAAACAAGGATGGAGATGGCTATGGGCTATCTGAGGTGCCCTGGGAACGCATGTCCGCCTTTATACAGCCAGATGGGAGTATCAACCTCATCTTTCGCTCCTACCTCTTTGAGAACGACGAGGGACAGCTACTATCCCGTGCTGAGACTGTGTCCCAGCGGAAAAAGAAAGAATACTCTCTCTGCGTCAGTCTTTTAACTATATTCCAAGATCCCAGGAGCGGTGAGCAATCTTGTGCAGATAGGTCAGCCTAGGTGTGTGAGAGCAGTTGTCACAGTTTCCCCGCATTGCATCGCAGGACAGGACCATTAACCCCCGTGACAACCACTCCCTGGCCGAAGGCCATCTGTTTTGCCAAGACCACTGCTATCTGAGCGCTGCACAGGCCCTGGCTGTGCCCTGCAGTCCCATGCTTATGGTTACCAGCGTGAGCCGGGTGGCGACTTATCAGGTTTGCAGCCACCCACGGAGTGTGTGCCTTGTTGACCATGTGTTGCATGGGAACTGCGCTGATGTAATGACCTTGGGGAGCTAAAAAAGAGCGGTGGCTTTGTACTCCAGGGGGGAATGACAAATAAGGTGTTATGAAGCAAGGTCTGTCCACCCTCCTTGGGGACAAGCGTGCCCACAATTAGGACTGCTGACTGGTCCAGACCCATGGGGTTGTACTCTTCCTTACCGGGTTACTGTACCCCTAAGTGTGCTACGTATGTCTGTATGTGTCTCACTTCACTCCCCGGCGTGGCTCCCGGAGACCGGGCCTCGCTGACGTCGGACCGAAGGTCCTAATCAGGTACTATTACCACTCCTATGGCGCGCAATTTCTGTGCTGGCGCCTATCCTTTGGGAAAGACGGCAAAAGCCCTACCTACTAGAGGGGAGGGGTGGCCAAGTGTGCTATGGCCATACAAAACGCCCGTTTTTGCTAAAGGCCAAAAACTAACACACTCCCCTGCCCACGAGGAAAAGCACGCGGGACAGGAGACACCACTACACTACACACACTAATGCCAGCACTAGCCTTCGAAGGCAGGGCGAGCACAACCGCACTCAGTCCCTACCAGGCTTGCTGACCCTAACACCTACAAACACTACTGGTTCGTCATGACGAAGAAGTCTCGGGCCCTAATGGCCCCCCTGTGAAATTGCAAGAGAACACTGCGCTACTAAGTGACTGTGGCCTAACAGGAACGTCACAACACGTTTCCCTGTCAGGGCTTGGAGGGAAGGAGTGCTCTGTTTGCGTGCACAGCGTGTATGATGAAGAGGTCGGACTGCCCTCGCCAGTCACGGCTGAGGTGCAGTTTGTTGATTCTGTGATCAGCGCCCTTTTTAGCATGGGCAGAAAAGTCCAAAGTTGCCAAAGGCCACTGTAGCTGCACCAATCACCCTGACCTCTCCCACCTCCAAAGCAAAGGAAGATGACACCTGGTTAGCAGCTGAGGAACCAGGCCAGCCTCCACGTATTATACGCTTCTCAGGCTGACCTATGATACGCTGTCCTCTAACCAGGCCGCAAGCAAGCAAGCTTAAGGACCCTGCCCCCTGTCTTATAGAACGTAGGGCGGAGCCCTGGGTAGCCTAAGCAGGAGTTATACCGTGTGCACTGCGCGTGGCCTATATCCCTCCAATGCATCGTGTGTATGAAAGGAAGGGAGGCGAATGACTAAACCTTTTTTTTTACCACCATTTACCATTAACAACCAATCAGCGCGTGACTGAACCAGGAGGTGAGCTCTTCCTGGGCTAACCTACCTTACTCAACACGCATCATGTGAATGCCGAAAGGAACACGAACGCAAAACAACCCTAAGCGTTTAAACAACCCTACGGCGAATTAAAAACAACCTCAATCGATTAATGCATCGTGTGTCATGCATGCCCTTCTCAGCATGTTCCCTGCACAAGAAGGACAGAGATGGTGAACAACAGCACAGCGCAAAACGAGCCTAAGGGTTCTGAGCAACCCTATTTTAGCGCTACGGCAACACGAACACGAGCAAGCACTTTCCTTTTTGACCTGTGAAGCGAAAAGAAGAGTGGATTGGGACACAGGGAAAGCGCTACAACGTGTGAATGTCTAGACTAGGCACCTGCATCCTGAGCACAGCGCATACACTAACCCTACGTGCGCGCCGCGTACTCCATTTGTTTCACATACCTCTCATTTTCGTTTTGACCTGTGCGTACCAAGAGGAGTGAACGCCCGAAGCCCCAAGGATTGCAACGGTGACAACCCCAGCGATTTAGCGAAACGACCACAGGAAGACAATGCATGCGTGTGACATGACACCAAAATACCTGAGAGGTGGGTTGTCTACCTGCTCTGTTGTGTGGGTTTCTGTTCAATACTTTTTCCTAAGGTTTATAAACTTTTTGATGCAACTGTGCAAAAGTTTCTTTTAAAAACTTCCAAAACTACCGCTCATACCTTCTTCTTCTGGGGCCGTGTACGCTTCCGCAACTCTTTTTGGGAGTCCGCTTATGCTGCGCTTGTCTGCAACTATAGGTTTTGGCCTAAGATTGACAATTTCTAAAGTCTTTTCGTCAATTTTGAGCGATTTGACTTCTTAAATCGCTAACCCTTTGGCTAAACCACAGAAATCACTCCCTGTTGGTTACATTTTCTATTTTTTTCAGCTCCTGGAGTTTTGTGCCCTCCATTGGGAGTATTGCTCCGCCCTGGTCTTTTGTCAGGACGTTTACTGAAACGCTGTTTATACAGCGATCGCCGTCCGCATTAGAGCGTTCGACTGTACCCTAGTGGGCAAGCATGTGTGCTCTAGGGAGGGAGTCCTGGGTTCAAACCCCACTACCCCCAAATTTTTACCCAATGTTTTCGCCGCACGCTGGTGACTTTTGACAAATGATCAATCGAAGGGACATCATTCACGGTACATTACACTGTTTTTCAAGGGTACCTACAGTGTGATGAGCTTCTATGAACTGATGAGAGTGTCTTTGGCTGGTTCAATGCATTTTCTGAGGTAGTTTTGGGGACATTTAAGCCTCAATCCTTGGTCTTACTACGTAGGCGGCTCAAGTTGCATGGTCAAAATGCGCCCAAAACTGCCTCTCCACGGCACTGCGAAAAAATAGTCCTTTTGGGGGGGATGTAAAACGCAAGAACCAAAAATCCCGTGAAAAGCAATTAACTGGTCCATTTTCCTTTATTTTCAACAAAACGGACTGCCCGGGAAAATGATTTATTTCCACCAAAATGAACTTCTTTTTGTTTCCTCTACCATTTATGCTATGCAATAAAAACACCCCTGAGCTTTCAATTCTTTGCAAAACCAGTTTTCGAAAACCATGTTCCACGCAGCACCACAAGAAGCATTTTTTGGTACCACTTCTTTGCGCGAGGCCTCGCGCAAACACCAACACAACAGCGCAATAAAATGCATCACAGAGAAAAATGTGCCGCACAAGGTGACAGCATAAGGGTCGTCGAAAAGGAATGCATAGCGCGAGCCCTAGCACATAATATATCAGAACGAGCGAAGAAATTACTTTTTCTTCGGAACTGTTTGCATCTTAGAACCCATAGCCTTAGCAACGGACGTGTTACCCTTAGGAGGTGGCTTTGCGGGCGCGCTTCTCCGTTGGGACTGACGGCCTGGCTGCTTGAATGGAGCTCGGGCCCCGGTTTCCTCGGAACTCGGCTTCGCTGCCACTTTCTTCGCTGCCTTACCCTGGGAGACCTGCACTTCCTCCTCCTCTTCTTCCTCGCTCTCCCCTCCTTCATCCCCATCGCTCTCGTCGGATTCTGCACCGGTAGCCGACTTCGCTGCCTGAGGCTTGGAGGCAGTCTTTTTCTTCTTCGGGGCTGGTTCCCCACCAGTAAACTTCCGCTTTGCAGGGGCCAGTGCTTCTGCAGCTTGACCTTTCTCAACAGTCTCTTCCTCCTTCAGCGTCAACGCCTCATAACCAACCTTGTCATCGCAAACCCATAGGGGAATACCACGGTTTGCCCAGTTGGCTTGCTGGTCCCAATCACCAGACGCGTGCAGTTTCGACTCTTGTGTCAATACATGGATCAACTGAGTCTGCACCCTGTTGACCCAAACGGAGAGATTGTTGGAGGTAACACCAAGAAGGTACATGCGAGAATCCAGCTCGACGGACGCGATCTTGCACACCAGATCCGGCTGATGATCAATGAACACAAACGCAGGCTTGAAGGTCTTATCCTGCTTCAGGTGAAGGAGGTGAGTGTCGAAATACCACATAACCGTCGTTATCGGAAGGTGACCCCCAAATTCAACAGGATCCATCTCCTCTACTTGAGGAGGTCCACCGTCAGATAATTCGGAATCTGCAATGAGGGAGAAGTTATTGCGCGAGGCCTCGCGCAGAGAGCGGACGTAATGAGGGAATTATACCTTTCTCGACCAGCTATCCGGTGACGCAATCAGCAACCAGCGAACGTCAAACGTTGTAAGATCCCCTGCAGGCTTCGGTTTGACTGGCCAACTGAAGATGGGAATAAGCAACATGTGGCATATGCACGGCGCGTTGAAATCATCGTTGAGACGCCTCTCTGTTTCCGTTTCCAGCACGTTAAACATGTTGTCAGCAACAGTTTTGGAGCCGCAGATAGGGGTATCGGCACGCGCCATCTCTTCATACAGCCAGGCTGGGCACATCGTCTCTGGAGCAGGATGTTCAAATATGCCGCCGTTGATGATAATCAGGTTCTTGTCAATCTCCATGAACCGCTTCGGGCGTTCGTGGTTCAACGCTGCAATTCGGGTCGCCTTAACTGTGATAGTTTGACTTGACAATGATGGATCCTGCTGTTCCACTGTCTTGAAGTTGCCAGTAACGCCAGCAGGTGGGGGGACCACACGGCTCTTGGTAGGCTCCTGACCCAGGAGTTTTTGGACGTTGAGGATTTTCAGGGGGGTGGGTTTGCCTTTCCCTGCCACCTGCCACAGTGGTGCGCGAATCATGGATTTCCATGCTGGCCATGGACCGCGACTTTTGCCTTCAGACTCACGCCAATAGTCATGTACCAAGAGTCACCTTCAGGGCAGGCCTTCCAAGTGCAGCAACCTCTTTGCGGGTCCGCATGTCTTTGGCTAAAGAACAGAAATGGAGAAAGTGCGGCGCACTGATGCAGAAATGGAACCCAAGTCGCGTCAATGGTACACACCTTTCTCAGGTCGAACATACTGGCCGTTGTGCGGGTGGTCCAGATGCATTGAGACCCACTGCTCAAGGATGATGTCGTCAAACGAATTCTGCAAGGATTTAAGGGTTGTTTTCTCTTCCTGCATCACTTCTGCCACTTTGTCGTAGAACTCCAGCAACAGGATCCCGTCTAGTTTCTTCAGCGCGTTTTCGTGATCTTCTCCCCTTTGTCGTCGAACTTCTGCAGACCTTTCACAGCTTCCGGACCAGCATAGTAGGCAAACGTCATAAAATCTTTCCACAATTTATACGTTTTGTCCTGAAAGTGACAACGTTATGCGCGAGGCCTCGCGCAACGAAGAGCGCGGAAACAACGATTAATGAACATACAAATTGACCAAGTTGCTTCAGTTCAGCGGTTGGAACCAGGGCACTCATCTGCACAGCATCCACAATGGCGATCTTGAGATTGCTGTACGTGTCAGGTAGGCCTCGCCGCCGCTGATCTTCAACACATCGAATGAGGTTATCTGCTGCCTCATACAGCGGAATTGGCTCAACGTGTTGTGCGCTTCCTTGTGCTTCTCCCGCCAGCTTTGCACGGAAGGCCCACGGTGTCGTAGGCTTTAGAAAATCGGCGATGCAACTAGTATGCCACTGCTGCAGATCCAGACACGTGGTGCGTCGCTTCTCCCGAATCTTCGCAACCGCTTCCACGCTCTGCTGTCCAGATACACACCAATAATCACCATCTGCAAATATGAGACACGTCTTTGCGCGAGGGCTCGCGCAACGAGGAGAGCAAAAAGTCGGTTGGTAACATACTATTATCTTCCCAGAGAACGACGTGTAATGGGCCTGTTGGCGGTGCTGCTTCGAGTGACTCAATACGTTTCTGCAGTAACTTTGCATCTCTCCGTCTGATCTGCCCCTTTGTCTTCTCCTGGTCGATTCTCACCTTGTCCAGCTCAACCTCCACCTGCCTCCCATCCGGCTTCAGGTGGTCCTCGATGTCAGTACCCAAGGTTAAGCCAGGATCTGGTGTTTCCTTCTTCTTACGCCCCTTCTTTGGTGTTCCAGTCTCGGATCCTGAAGTCTCAGGGTCATAGTCGGTATCTTCTCGTTCCTCGGCTGTTTTTTGGGCGGGGCTTGCCATTCTGCAATAAGAAAAAAGCCTGTATTGAAGGAAAGATAACATTAAAAATGGGTAAAATCGTCGTCGATAATGCATATGTTGGGTGCTTTTAGCGAATACGAGTACAGTATGGTTGGGAATGCAAAACTGAAGGGGCACACCACTGTTTTTGACTGACAACCTTGCGCGAGGCCTCGCGCAAGAGAGGGGGTGTACTAACCTGTTGTTTCATGCTGTTTGCGCGAGGCCTCGCGCATCACTGCATCTTCTCCAATCTTCTTCGAACGTTCCGCAGCGTGTCGGCCTCTCTCTGTTCCTCCAACACACTGCGTTGGGGGATCAGCTCCGACAGTTTTCGCTTGAAACCAGCCTTAAGTGGCCCCTGCTGCGTTAGCACCAACAACACAGACACAAGGACTTGTTTGTAGTGGTTAGAACCCTTTGGAATTAGAAGAGACGGTGGAAAGTTAGGTACACCCCTGCGCGGCCAATGCGCCTGAATTGCACAAGTAGGCTCAGCACACCACCTAACCGAAGGCACATATACACGCTGTGCGTTCAAGTAAGCAGTTAACCGCTGACACAGGGAATTGACAAAGGAATTGGGGATTTTACAGACGTTCACCCTGTGACCTTCTTTGCGGATAGTGATGAGCTGATACAGATCGTCAACATCTTCAATGGTTACTGCACCTCTGTTCTGCCCCTTCTTTGTCACAAGGCTGGAAAGCAGACTTTCGCAAAATTCCTCGGCAAAACCCTGTCCAGGCATGCCTGTGTGCCACGCAGTGTGGCACAATAGCGCAGTTGCAACAGTGCGTTCGTATTTTAAAAGTGTGTCCCCCATGGTCAAACGGTCTAACAGACACATAACAATCTGCAATCCCTCAGAAGCAAAAACACCGGTGTTGGCCGTCTCCCCAGCCCAATTGCAATGCCTAAGGAGGTGTCCCAGGTACAGTAACATGGGACAGTATTGTGTTAACAGAACCTGCATGGCCTTACACACAGCGTAACGAAGGCGACTTCGCCGATTTGCCGGACGTGCCAGCTCAAGGGAACGACATTTTCGGTTAAGGCCCCGTATGTGGGGGCCCATACCCAACAGCAGTGCACCAACAGTTATCTCCATTGTGATCAGCTTGGGAAAACAGGGGACTGTGTCACCGCTGCGCAACAAACCCTTACGGAAAAAAGTCACACTCCGCCAAAATGAGCGAAATTTTTGTGGAACGCAAAATTTGTACGCGTGCCAGAAACCATATAATATAGGGTGTGAACGCAAAAAAAGCCGGACGTTCCAACCCGTTGTTTTTTCACCGTACATCATCTTACAAATGCGGCAATAGATGTTCTCATCACATACGACAGGGATAACTGGTCGGCTGTGCTGCGCCAAGTCCCTAGTAAATTGCAGTAGGTTAAGAAGCGATAGGTTGCCGCTTACCTTTTCTTTGCTTAGACAAAGGGGTCGCCAATGTGGTCTCTTGGCAGGTACAGGGCGAATAATGTCAAGCGGTGCCCTAATGTTTCGCACAACAGGTCGCGTGCTTGCAAATCCTAGATCGTACAGGATACGTGCAAACGTTCCCTCGGTGTTTCCCAGCATGCGTGCAACAATAGGAACACGCCGTTCAAGGTCTTCCAGGCTAGGATGACCATGCCAGTAGCGCGGTGCATCCTTGAGTAGCAACACAGCCAACGCTGTTGCGTTCATACTTTTGTCGTTCTTGTCGGGATTTGTGGTAAACTGTTTGTTGTACCAGTTGTCAATCCACAACACAACCCACTGTTGGTAAATTTTGTCCCATGTAGTCTGTAACCGGACTGCGGCCTTCTCCTTCAGCGAAGGTGCGCTGTATCGCGCCAGACCTGACCTTGCTAAAATGCGACGCTGCGCCCTACTTCCCTCTACCGCAACAACTGACTCTCGTTTTCCCTGGTATGGAACTGCGCGGTGGCAAATAGAGGCACCAGGCCTCCTCTATCAAAACACCAACCCATCTCTTCCCTTCTGCCTCAATCGCCTTTTCAACGCTGCAACGCGTCCGTTCATTTTTGCGCAGACGCAGAAAAAACACAAACAACAATCGCGCGCCCTCGTCCGCCTGTTTTAGCCCTTCCCACAGTTCTTCTGCCGTGTGGTACGGCGGTTCCTCTGAGCAGACATCGCGGAAAACTCCGGATGCTGCGGCCACTGTCTTCTCAAGGTCCACCTCTCTTCGCAGGGGCATTGTTGCTGTAAAGAATAATTGCGTAACTGTATCTGCGTAAAAATCGCTATTTGAAAAACTTTCTTGATTTCAAACATCAACCTGTCACTCAGTTTTCGCGCGACCGATTTTTCTGTGATTCGCTCGTCGCATGCACCATTTTTGGTTACCTGTAACTGTCTGGTGATCTCACATTTCACTAGTTAATCCTGATTGTGGTACCCAGTTCCGGCGCGCTTCCATCGCTGTTGGGCAGTGAAGTCAGCGGTGACCACAGTATGAAAACCGGAGATGCCGGCGGGACCTGTATGGGCGCCCATGCAGCAGCGCCGCATCATGGGAACGTACATGCTGTGTAGTTGGTGGATCTGTCCAATTTTGGTTTTTATGAACGCTTGTGACCTCCATTGCGCGAGGCCTCGCGCAATGATCACCGAAACTTTAATGTTTTTCATGCGCCGTTCCATGCGCGAGGCCTCGCGCTCGAAACTGCAGTTTGTTCCGGAACATTTATACTTTTCAAGATTCTTGGGTACACCATTGTTGCAGTTTATTCGTTAATAGATCTACCTCTATCACGCAATCCTGATAATGGTACTAAGTTACGTGTATAAATACGACAGCGTTCCATTTTTCGACAACCTGCCTAATGTGTCGTGCTGTATCACATTAATCTGACGCAAATGAACGTCTTTGCGCGAGGCCTCGCGCAAAGAATGGTCACCAAACAATACTTTTCCCTGTCTCGCCCATGGGACACATCATTCTTATGGAAATATTTAATCCGCCATACTTGTTTGCGACGCTTTTATAATATCCAGCAAAACAACTATTTTTCGCTGCCTCTGGAAACCTGTCATTTTCCTACCTTTTCCTTCGTTTTTGACCATGCAACTTGAGCCGCCTAAGTACTAGCTTGATCAACTAGTACTCCAGGGCAGAGTAACAAAAGGTCACTGCCATGTCTTTCTTGGGGGACTTGATCCAGGCTGAGCCCCCCGCTTAAAAACCTTTTGTTGATGTTGAGACTAACTTAATGATTTTTATCTTTCTTTTGAAGTTTGAAGTACACTTTCTCAAAGTAACTAGGGTTATAACTCTAGCCCCCGATGAATTTCACTCCTACCACTCAACTGAGCGGAGGTATCTTCCTTCATGGAGCTTATACCGAAGTAACTTAGCCACTTCATGCCCAAGGCCTTGGAGGTTAAGCCTAGTGGTCCCCCACCTCAAGACCCCTATACTCAATTGATTCTACGGCTTGTTGTGGTTCTACTTTGTAACTGTTTCTGAATTCAGTTGCTTTGCCTTGCTGGGCAAGCCATATCCTGTGTCTGGCCTAACTCCTATGCCCCAGATTCGTAGCAAACTCCATTTCATCCAAAAGAGTGCACATGAAGTGCTTGGTGCTATCTTGGTGGCCTGAGTCTTGCGGGCTTTCACATAAAATGATCTCTTTTGTTTATAAACCATTGGAGCTTTGTATTTAGATCTGCATTTGTCTATCTGCAGCCCCTCTTTGTTACACATGTTTTGATTGTGGAAGGACTTAGCCTGATTTGATTGATCCGCTGCCTGGACTTGCTCTACGTTTCCTCTGTGTGGACTTGATTTTGAGTTGTGAAAAAGTAGCAAGGTTTTCAAAAGCATGTACAAAGAAGAAACACAAGTGAGAGCTAAGCAGAAACCTTTCTCATACTTTGCCGTCTTCAATCTGTGTACAATTCACACATTTTGGTCTCAGTTCAGTCAAATTTTGTACCATAACCTGGTAAATGGTCTCATGCCTGCAGATGACACCGAACAGTTTCATATATCTTGGAGGCCATGGAGGGATACCCTATTTTTTTGACGCTCGACGACATGGCGACGCTGATTTAGTGTTTCCTGACAGTGGAATGTCAGTACTGGATCTCATCATGGCTCATGCATCTGGATCATGCATGCAGATTCGTCACTCAGACTTTCAATTTTCGAGTTTTTGAGCTTGAACGGCGCTGTTTGTGTCTGCCCTACGGTATTTCTGCGTTTCATTCCAGTCGATGGCCATCGCGAAGCACAGATGCCAGCACAATTTTGCTCAATTCAGCTCATTTTCTCACATTTTGGCATAGAGTAGTCGGTTTTTGACCACGTTTACGGTTTTTTTTACTACACTTGACACAGCCTGACATACCGACATATGTTTTCAGGAGGGGAGTATAACAGCATCAGTGTGACAGCACTTCATTCATCCATCAATGTGATCAGCATTTCGATTCTATTCAGATGCACATTAGTGCAGTAAATGTTCAGCTTGTTTTTAGGTTTTCCGTTCGCCGCCAGATGTCGCACGTGAGCGCGCGTCGAGTTGCATTTGTCTTTCGTGATTTCCCAATCGGATTTATTTGACTTGTTTCGAATGATTTCGTAATGAGTCATTATGTTCGATAAATGCATAGTTAAATTCTATGTCGCCACCATTTTTGTAAACCAGGTTTTCTGACTATTCATATTCCACCATGGAGTTCAATGACCCTTACAGCGCAGTGCATATGATCGCTCCTAGAGGCTGGATATGGGTCTCGAGATGGTCAGTTGGGTTCGAAGATATCAGGGGCAGTGTCGGGCGGTACGACCCCTAGGGCATCAAGGCTACAGGCTTCGCAGTTACAAGAAAGATTCGCCACTACACAGCGGTCACAGCAGCGGGGTGATGTGGTACCAGGACCCTTAGAACCCTTTGCACTGGTCGTCTCAGGGTTTTCCATGCACTCATGTCGGAACTAGCAGCCTGCGCGCGCGCCCATTTCTCCTGATGCGCGGAATCAATCAGGAATTCAAACCCTAGCAATTGCTGCTGTTGCCATTGAAACTCTGGTCTTCTGTTGCGAGCAGTTCAGCTACTTCTTCATAGGTGTCGCCATTATGACAGCCTTGTCCCTCCGCTGGGAATGGAAATGTCAGTTTCTTTTGCCAGGTGCAAGCTCACCCTAAACCCGCACAATCTGTTTCTCAGCTCATGGCGGTCATGATGAGGCGTGAAGCGCAAAATTCTGTTGACATGCGTACTTTGTAGCTCCCACCGGACCTGGACGTTGGAATTTCTTGGGACGGCCAGGGAGTTGGCTAGTTGACGAGTCGACTATTGTATTGTCCTTGTCCTCTACTTTGCAAATGTTCTTCGGTTTGGGTATTTTTGGATCAGTATGGTAAAGATATCCCCAAATATTTACAAATACAACATGCAAGGAGGGGCAAATGGTTGCAATTGCCAATAAATAGGTACCATTGCGTGCAATGGGTGTCCGAAGCAAAATACATCGAGCTCTTCAATGGAAACCATCCGTGCCACCTTGGTTGGGCAATTTCCATAGCCGAAACATGCCTGTATAGCCACATGAAGCAGCTGTATGTGCAGCATTGGACAAGTGTGCAACCCAGTAAGCCATACTTTGTCCATTTGTATATATATTCAGTGTCATGTGCGCACGTCTCGCTCTAAGTTGCATGGTTGGTACAGTTGGATCTATATTGAGCCATCCATGGCCACCATCGTGCTTTCGGGCCGCAGTACATATTTTTTGGCAGAAATGTGTATGTCATTCACATCACAATTTAGGCATTTTTGCATGATATATGACATATCACCTTTTCATATGTGGTTGTTTGGCCTCCCTAGATAAATTAGCCAAACTGTGACACATGGGTGCTACCGTTTTCCAAAGCTAGTTTGTTTGCCAGCCAAACACCATAGGTTTGGATATCCTACCTTGGTAGGGAATGGCTTTCAAATTTTTTCCATTTCGTGTGCTCACTTGAAAAATCCGTTCCAAGAAGCCACGACGCCATCTTGATCCAAAATCAAAACGTGTAATGGGGGTGGATCCCTACTGCTCATTTTGGTCCTCAGGCTGCCCCACAAATGTTTCCTCCAACTTCAGCGATGTGATCTTTGGCCTCATTTTTGGGATTGGGCAACAATCGCGTGCTCGCATGCTTTGGTCTACAATCAACCCGGATGTGGGAGGTTGGAGCCGGCCAAGCTAGATGTCTGACCCAGAGAACACATATGCATATGTGTTAGAATCGCAAGATTGGCTGGCAACAAATGTTCAGTTATTCCTTTGGATATGTCCATGGTTTCGCAGATTGTTACATCCTTTATCATGCATGTGCATTTTGGGTGCTGTTTGAGACCCCAATCGACGGTCATATACTAAGAAGCCTATGGTGGCTTGGAGTGCCATATTTTCACACAATGTTAACGTACTTCACTACGTGGAATCTAAGCACTTGGGTTAACACACAACCAACGTGGTGGCGTATTAGCCCGCCCATGGTGTTCGTCAATTGGAACCATGCGGCAGCGTGAGGGATGTTGCGCAACGTACCATTCCAAATCTGGGGTTTTGTTTGGTAAAGGTGCATTTGGTCCTGACTACATGGGCAATAGCAAGTATGGGCCCGATTTGCCACACACCATTAGCTAGCAGTTTCTCTTTGTGCCCAGTTGAGGACACGTTTGCCAAAACGCGACCCTGCTAGTGAACCGCTAGGCTCCAAGACAACAAGGACTCGAAATAGCTGCGCGCGCGCTCGCGATTTGTCGCGCTCAAGACAGGCGATAAGACGCCACCTGCCCACAAAAAGTGAGAAATTGACGGTATTCAACCAAATTTCACCAAGTATGTTACAATGGACGACATTGCGGATGTCCCCGTGCGTTCCACGCTATCTCCGGAGCTGGCAGCTGCCGTCAGCGGCGTTCTGTGAGCTGCTGCACAGGAACGAAAATCTAAAGCTACAGCAATGAAGTACACATGAAGAGGAGCCCACTGCACCTACTCGTGAAGTCAAAGGCTACGTTGACGCAGAGAAAAAGCCGACACGAAGTTTTACCATGACGTTCTCAAAATTAAAAACTGATGTTCAGGCAGTGTTGGCGACGCCTCCCGCATCAAGAAAACACCTTTCCCGACGTTCAACGCTCCCAAGAATTTGGTAAAAAGCCGTTCGAACTATCACGGAAGAAGCTTCAATTGAAGACCTGATGCTACAGAAGTGTTCTTGAGTCTTCCCTCATCCAGAAACCATGGTTTTCGACGTCTGAACCCCCGAAGAATTCGATAAAAAGCCGTTGCGAACTTTCACCGAAATCGTTTAAATTGAAGATCTGATGCTACAGAAGTGTTCGTGAGTCTTCCCTCAGCAAAAAAACCACCGTTTTCGGCGTCTGAAGCCCCGAAGATTTCGAGAAAAAACCGACGCCAACTTTCCTCGAGTACCGTTTCAACTGCAAAATCTGATGCCGCAGCAGTGACCGTGGCCACTCCTTCATCAAAAAAACAAGTTCCCAACCGTGCGAAGTGCCACAGAAAGTATAAAAATGCCACAACCAAGCTCTTAAGGTCAGGCAACTAACTTAAATCCCATTTCCATATTACTGGCATGCGCCGCAATTTTTATATTGCTGAAGACAGTCACTGCGTGACATGTTTGCACCCTGTGCTCTCCTCTACACTTGTTATGTCAATTTCAGTTTCATTTTCAACATTTCCAACCATAATTAGAGGTGGTTTTCTCCTGACACGAACTCAGGTCCCCTGACGCCGCACTTTGAAGGTGTTTTGGAATAAGAATGCATTCTAACTTTCCACTATCTTTTCGCTGCTGTGGAGTATGGCCAACCCAGGGGCAGGAAACCCGGCTAACCACCGGGGCAGTACACCCCACAGTAGGCCCAGAAACACAAAAGCAAACCACAAGTTTTCCACCGCCCCTCCAGCAGTTGACTGCATGGAAACAAACATGGAAAAACACACAGAAAGAAAAACACAGCCTGCACTCCCCAGTGCACCTGCATTTTTCTGTGCGAGCTGAACCCAGCCCCCTGCTTACAACAAGCCTCAGTGCAACGAATTCATCACCAAAACCTACCAATCAATCTACACCAAGAAACCATCAGTGCCATCATTTTCGCTTTCCTAGGCGAACCGCCTCCGTGATATATTATATACTCCAAGTAGTGTACATATTCTCACGAGGTTTTCCTTTGGGGGACGTCAGCCCCATAACAAGTTGATGCGGTTAAGAACATTCAAAAAAAACAAGGACTCGAAATATGGCAAGTACATGGGATTCCAATGGGAGTCACGTGTGGCTGGATGCCACCATTGTTGTGGTTTGTTTCTAGGGAACTCGACTGCACTCCTGTGCCTCTTTGTTTCTCAAAATCCAAAATTCAAAATCCCAATCGACAAACCTCGCAGGATCTTTACACGGGGCACCAATAATAACACAATCTCGAAGACATAAACCCTGTTCAAAGATCGAAGTATCTTACAGCGCTCATTCACAGTTGGCATTCGATGCTTCTTTATTATTCACAGACTGTCAGCGTGATTGCGACTGCGACTTGCGATTGGCGCGCTGCTGCGCTGCTGCTGTTCGAAGCCATAACACTACCCCCCCGTTGAGACCTCGAAGAGGTCTCACTCACCTGGGCGGGCGTCACAATGTCGAATACAGGGCAGGCCCAGAGAAAAAAAATTTTTTGGACCTCGAATGTGTTGGCTACACAAGCATAACAGTGGACCAATTCTGGTCGAAACAGTGGACCAATCCTGGTCAAAACTCACACACCGACGTGCAGTCATGGTACACCCGTCGTCAGCGCTTCATTCACACGCCGTGTTCGACTCTGCCACGGCTGCGGCTCTCGGCAGAAGCTGCAGAAGACAACCTCTCCAGGCACACTGCACGGGCGCTGTACCCGCAGCAAGGCTGTGGGCACGTCGAACCATAACATACCATAACATTGGGCACAGCTATCGAAGCTCGATGCTCAGCAGACCAGCAGGCCTACACATCTGTCAGCTCGACAGGACATATGAAGGCAGTCGATACCATTAATGGCATCCAGACTGTCAAATAAGCCATTACTTGGCATCCAGACTGTCGAATAAGCCATTACTTGGCATCCAGACATGTCGAATCAGCACAGACATGTCGAATCAGCAGTCCGTGCCCCACGTGAACGTGCACGAACGATCCACCGGAAGTCGACATACTTCATGCACTTCCTTCGGTGTCTGGACGCCAGCCATGAACTTGAAGGTGTCATGACCCGTGTAGTGTCGACGGATATCACTGTCGAGGGCACGCTTCTGAATCAGGATACCAGATCGATGGTTCAGCAATCGAAGGTTGGGATCACCAGGTCGGTCGTCAACGGGGCACTTGTACTGGAATACGAAGACATGTTCACGGGCAAGTGCTCGAAATTGTCCAGGTCCCAGTGTTTGTGCCCTGGTCGAATAGAAGTCCCAGAGGCTCGACGGTTTCCAAACGTCCTCACGCCACAGATCGGTCCGATTGGTGGCCTCGAAGGAGCATCCGTCATGTCGACCAGTAGTCCATCGATAGGTTTCCTTCGATCCAGTACCAGCGGCCATGCTGTGGTGACCAGTTCGCGTATCGACTCGCCACCACGGCGTGTCGGCAATCGAAAGTCGTCGTACGACAATGACGGCGCTGATGTCGTCCTTTTCAGGGCCGAGGGCATATCGGTCGACGATCTCAAGCGTGTCGGTTCGAGAACCTTCTTCTTGGAGTTGACCGAGGTGTTGATGAACATAATGACCATCAGCGAGGGTACTCTGCAGAGCGAATCGAACCGCTTCTGCAGTCACAAGGCTCGAAGCCGTGTCAACAATGACCGCTTCGAGGACTTGGTCTCGGCAGCTGACCTTGCGTCGATGTGCAGCCTTAAAGTCATCGTGGATCGGCGTGAGGTACTTGAAGAACGTGATGTCGAAGTGGTGCTGATAGGCGTTCGACCCCATCGACAAATACCGGTGATCGAGGGGGTCCGGGTGGAAGGGGTCGCTCGCAGGCGAGTCGGTTTTCTCGATCTCCTCCTGTTCGTCAGTATAGACGTCTCTTCGAAACCTGACCGCTCGACGCCAATGTTGTCCATCTTCGTATCCGGCCTTGAAGGGGGACATGAGGTATGTCGACGTACCCAGGCGTCGAACCAATTCGGGGGCATCCACGAAGGGGAAAAGATTGGCATACTCTTCATTCGATGAGTGAAGGGCAGCAACTCGTCGGATCGCCCTATCGAAGTCGTGGTACCCGAGCCGTCCGGGTCCAGTCTGGTAGATCGTCGCCAGCTGGACAAGGTCGATGGGGCTGCCTGGTGCGACGGCGTTGTACGCATAGGGTTCGATCTGTTCTCCGAGTCGAAAGTACTCCTGGAGCTGGACCGCAAGGTCCTGTGTTCGATGTGGAGCGTACCCATACCGCTTATACCTAAGTCGAGGGGTGCCTCGAAGGCCGCGCAGTTTATGTGGGCGAAGAAGCAAATCGACTTTGTACGCAAGGAAGGGGGCTCGATCTTCGAAGAGCCAGTCGTTCGCCTGGCAAACCTTTTGAAGATCACGGATAACTCCCATGATCGAAAAGGCAACGGGAGCTTCTCGTCTCATCCTTTCGTGGGTCCAGCAGTGTCGATATTTGAAGATCAGGTGGACTCCATCGGCAACGTTTATCAGGTCATCGATACCCGAGATCTCTCGATGCATGCGGTTGAGTCGCGCAATTTGACTCGGCAGGGTATGTTCGGTGAGGTCTTGTCGGAATCCCCAATCGAGGTCTTCATCATAATGTCGCCATTTCATGAGGGCCGCTCGAAAGTTTTAACAAGCCACTTCAATTTTTGTATACCACTGGTATCCCGGCTTACCACCAAGATTTCCACGCTCATCGAAAGACGTGTCAGGGGCGCTTCGAGCCAATTCGTAAGGGAATGGTGCGGTTCGTCCCCAACTGTCGATGCAGATGGTCTTGCCTAACTCGGAAATGGCGGCATTTGCCTTCGACACGACTTCATAATGCTTTTCGTTCAGGAACGTGTGCGGCTTTCGAAGACCAGCCATGGTACTCGACGCAATAGTGAGTACCGATGGTTCGAGCTTGGGTGTATTCCATCTTCATCGGATCATCCTCATGTGTCCTAAATCGATAGGGTGGCTTCAATCCGAACGTTCCCAAGTGTCAAAGTTCGTCGATGGTCTCGATTTCATGATTGTACTGCGGCATGTTATAGGGCTGCCACTTCGACTCTGGCACCGGCAAAGAATCGTAGCTGGGTGGTGCTGTCGACCGCGCGGGCTCCTAAGGATATTCCTCCTCGTCGTCGGACTCGAGTGGCCAGGGTTCAGCGTCGTAGTTGTAGTCATCGTCGTGGTAATAGGAGTCGGATTGGTTTGTTCGAGTAGAAGCTTGTGTTTTCGGGGCATTCGAATGCCAGGATTGGTCGACCCAGTCGTCTTCGACTTTCGGCTCTCCGGTACCCGGATCCTCCCTGGATGACCCTGATGTCCAGGTGTTCGGCCTCGATGTCCAAGAATTGTCGACCCATCCGGGCGCTGAACGGAGGAAGGAAGATCAGTCGTCGTACCCCGTGTAGCAAGCAAGATCTTCATCAGAATCGAACCAGTCAGGGCTTGAGCACCGCTGTCGAAAGTATTCTGCATCGACCGGGGGAGGGGGCCCGTACAGCTTACAGAGTTCTGGCGGCATGTCGGGTGGGGTCCCTCCCTTCGTCGGTTCCAGAACAGGCAAGTTGGCCAGGGCTATCTCGAGCACTTCCGAGCCTTCGCCGCCTCCTGTTATGATGGTTCGTCCACTCGGCGCTATTCCTGCAAATTTCTCGCGAGGGAACACACCTCCTCTGCCTCCTTTCGACGGGCCTCCTTTTCCTTTCGAGCTCCGAGCATATGCCGACTGGCTGTAGTTCGGCGGTTTGAATGGATCGAGAGGTCGACTCGGACGAGTTGGCGCTGATGCTAACGACAAGCAGCTGCCAGTTGAAGTCGTCCTCGCCTGGGGTTCGATTGCGTCAACATCGATGACGTTCGACGGTGTCGCTCGAGAAGGCGGAGGTCGAGAGGAAGTTCGGGGCGTCCGGGATGTAGTACCATAGGCGGAGGCTCCGGTGATCGACCCGGAACCTCGCATGAGTTTTTCGAAAAACCACGCTGCAGAGAAGAGTAAGGGTGTTACTCAGTTACTCAGGGTGGAGTCGAAGGAACTCAAGGTACACAGGATCCTCCTCTACAGCCTTGCTCGACTCCCAAGACCATGTGTCGTCATCCCATTCACAACGGTACAAGAATGTGCGGCGCTTTTTAGATCCCACTCGACGTCTGGCCACAATCTTGACAAGTCGAGGAGATTCTCCAGTTTTGACAGGGGGCATCAGAATCTCCCACACCGGCTGTCCCTCTCGATGGACGTAGGGTTTTATGCTGTCTCGATTGAAAACTCGCAACCCATCGAAGGGGGCAGGGATGTCCAGTTTGACATTCTCGCCCTTGTTCAGTACCTCGAGTATTTTGTAAGGGCCGCACCAGACAACATCGAGTTTCCCTTTATGTCGATATTCCGGCACCAACACCCACCATCGTTCACCGACTTCAGGCACTCGGACGTGTCGGTCCATTTGCAGGACCACATGCATCTGGCGTTGACGTTCCTCGGCAAGCATTGCACGCACAGAATGGAAGGTACGTTCCGCTCGTTGCATGTAATCATTCACGGTCGATGGTTCATGTGCATGAGAAGTCATTCGGGGAAAATCCAATGGAAAATGGGGTGTTCGTCCTTCATCTATCTCGAACGGGGATAGTCGAAGACTATTGGATGTCAGGTTGTTGAACTGGATTTCGGTGAACAGGAGGTCGACATCCCACTCGTTGTTGCCGAAGATGCCGTGTGTACGCAGGCGCTGGAGGATGGACTGATTGCTGCGCTCCGCCAGGCCCTTGCCTCGAGGGCGGTTGGCCACTGTTTGATGCATCTCAATCTTGAAGCGCTGGGCCAACTCCTTCCACGCCTGAGACTCGAACAGCTTGTCTCGGTCAGAGACAATTTGTCGAGGGCATCCTTTCAATCGAATAACCTCACATAGGAACACATAGATAAGGTCGTCGGCTGTCATATCCTTGCGACAAGGGATGAACATTCCACGCTTGGAGAATCGGTCGACTACAGTCATGATGGCGTTATGGCCCCTTGTGGTCGGCGGCAATCCCGAAACCCAATCGATGGACACACTGTGCCATTTGGTGTCGGGCACCGGCAATGGTCTTGGCACTCTGGCGGTGTCGACTCGTCTTGATTTCGCCGCTTGACAGACATCGCAACTTAGTATGTATCGCTCAACATAGTGTCAAAGGTGTGAACATACGTAGTCGCGCTTAATCAGGGCCATAGTTCGAAGGACTCCTGAGTGGCCATAGAACTCCGACTCGTGATACATAGCCACAACCGACGTAACCAGCGTTCGGGGGACAAGCACACGTTTGCCCATCGTCGACAAATGGAAGAATTTGCCATCATCGAAGGACAACTTGGCATCTCGAAGCTGGTGTCGTGCCGCAGGGCTTCGTATCGCGACTTCGTAGATGTGTTTCGTCCGGGGGTGCTCCCGATAGGCTGCCGCCCACACAGGTGTCGAAGTCAAGTCTTTGCACTGATAATGTCGATGTACTCGGCGGTGTGTACCCTTAAGACTCGAAGGGTACGGCGTGTTCGACCCAACCTTCGGCAAGGGAACTGATTGCAACGTGCCGTCACGGTGACGTCGACGGCGGATCAGTTCCGCCATGGTCGGAGCGTATCGAAGTTCATTGCCAAAGGTGACTCGAAGGGGGCGATCCATGCTTATATCGGGGAGGTCGTCGGTGTCGGTAGACGTGTCTGGCTCATTGCCAGCCTCATCGAGATGCATGTCTGGTTGGTGTGAATTCTCAGCCATGATCTCGTCCGATAGTGCTGGATCCAGTCTCAGGTCCTCCGGCTCAGCAGTTGTCGCGCTCCACGATAGCGGCTCCAGGTCCTCCGGCTCGACAGCGGGTTCGGTGTCGAATTGGAGGGCTGGTTCCGCAGGCTCATCTGCGTCAAGTTCCTTCCCCACGGAGCGTCCGCTTCGTAGTGAAACGTACAGGTGGTCGTACGGCTGGGGCCACACCTCGTCATGAGAGAATGAGTCTTCGAGTACATGTAGGAACTCATCGACAGGTTCTCCTTCCGGTGAAGCCCAATCTTCGACCAGGGGAATTGCGAAAGCCCTTGTACGTGTGGCATTTTCGATATCCATCAACTGCCGCGAAGTTAGACGGGAGCAGGCGTCTGCCGCAGGGTTCTCGAGGCCCGGCACGTACCACAACGTCAGGTTGTATTCCTCGAGGAATTGGGACCATCGTGCTTGCCGTGGTGTCAGCGGTCGAGGACAGGTCTTGAGATATCGGAGACTTTCGTGGTCAGTGTGCACGTGCACCTGCTGCGGTCCTCGAAGTAGGTGAAACCATTGTTTCAAGGCTAAGACGATGGACAACAACTCCTGTTCTCGAATCGGGTATCGAGTTTCGGCAGGCTGCATTTTCCGCGACATGAACGCAATAGGTCGAAGATGTCCCTTGTACTTCCCATGTGCACATCATTGCGCCAGCGTAGCACCCACGCAGTCTTTCGAAGCGTGTGTGTACAAGTGATACGGCTGTCGGGGGTCGATAGCACTGAGATGTGTCGCACTGATCATCGCCTGCTTCAGCTTGTCGAAGGAAGCTTGGTGGACGGCTGTCCATTCCCACTCGAGGTCTGCCTTAAACATTGTAGTCAGAGGGGCTGCGACAGCTTGGAACCCTTCGACAAACTGCTGGTAAAATCCACACAATCCAATGAACTGTCGAACTTCATGGACCGTAGTTGGTGGAGGCCAACCTCGAATGACCTTGATCTTTTCGGGGTCCATGTGTACTCCATCTTTGTCGATGATGTATCCGCAGAAGGGCACTCGACCCTGAAAGAATGTGGATTTATCGATGCAGGGGAAGAGCTGGTGCTTACGGAGTAGTTCATGTACCAGGTCGAGGTGTCGTTGGTGTTCGTCCGCATCCTTCGAGAAGACAAGGATGTCGTCAATGTATACCCATACAAAGATCCCCAAGTGGTCTCGAAGGACATCGTTCACGACGCGTTGGAACGTCGATGGCGCATTACAGAGGCCAAAGGGCATAACAACCCACTCGAAGGCGCCAAATTGTGTGTTGGAGGCGGTTGTCTCGATATCTTCGTCTTGAATTCGGATATGGTGGAACCCACTAACAAGGTCAATCTTTGAGAATACGGTGGAACCCCCCAGTGTACTCAAGATGGATTGGATCGATGGCAAAGGGTATCGATCTCGTACAGTTCGTGTATTCAACGCTCGGTAGTCGACGCACATACGCCATTTACCATTCGCTTTCTTCACCAGTAGGCAACCCGCTCCGTATGGACTCGAGGATGGTCTGATGCGACCGGATCGATGCAACTTGTCCAATTGTCGTCGGAGTTCATCTAGTTGGCTCGGATCCATTTTGTAAGGGTGTACCCACGGTGGATTGTCTTCCGAATCGAGGCGTATTCGATGATCTCCTCCAGGTCGATGCGGAGGTAGGTCTCCATACTCCGCTTTCTCCCGGTCGTAGAGGTCCGCCCACTTGTGTTATCGATTCGGCAGTTTGCGTCGAACAGGGTCAAGCCTGTCATCATTGCCATCACTGGCTTGCATCTTATACATTTGATCGACCGGCACTGCTGGTCGAGGCATGCAACACAGAAATACTTGATCTCCCGTGAGATCAGATCGACGGAGATCTCTTTTGAGTTTCGGCAACAAGATGTACTCAATCTCCATATCGCTGCCCTCCTCATCGGTGATACCATCTTCCGTTTCGGACTCATCGTACATATCAGTACCGCGCTGAACGCGCACTACATCCGGCAAAAACTCCAGAACGTTGAAGTGATGACGAAATACAAGCTCTCCAACTCGAACATAAGCTCGCGTGTAGTACCGTATTTCGACTTGGACACCTCCTGCTGTCAAGACATGTCCAGGGTTTCTCAATTTATAGAGGGGAAGTCGCGCCCTCTTTGCTGTTTGCATCGACATAAAGTCACTGGTCGCTCCACAGTTGACCAACAGTTCCACGCTGGAGTCAAAGGAGTCTTCACGACATGCGCAAATGCGCCCTCGAACCGTGAACAGAGACGCATGCTCAGGTTCGGTTCCTTCGACAGTGACACTTCCAAGCGTCGAATTCTTTTCGGGTTTATTGGTGCTGGTGGTGGTATTCAGCTCTTCTCGAGGACGTCCGCCACCAGGTCTTCGGAATTGTTTTCTAGGCCGTTGTAGGCCTTTCTCTGCTCTTGGAGCGGGATCGAAACCGTCTTTTGCTGTCTCGCATTTGATCTCGTTTTGGTGTGTTCGACCTTGATTCCCGACGTTCTCGTCCTCGGGATGGCGGTCGACCTTTTGGACAGTCACGGGCCAAGTGTCCTTGTTTGCCACAATTGTAGCAACGTCTGCTTTCTCAACCCTCTTCGCGTCCGCCATGTTGACGTCCGAACCGTTCACCAATGTAGGCATGTAACTCTTCTCGAAGCTTGGCAATTGCATCGAGATTCATCGGCTCTGCCACAGTCGAAGCCGTGGGCGCCGCAGCTGGGGTCGGCATCGGGGTGACGTGTGGCGTTGGCATAGGGTTGGATGGAAACGTGGAATTCGAAGTAGGTGGGACCATCATAGGCAGGGGTCTCGACACTGCAGGACCCAGGGTGTGATCTGATGTCGTTCTCGATGCGTTCTGTACCTCTTCCAGTTGATACCCAGCGGCAATGTAGGCTTCCGCGATGGTCTCTACCAAGGTATCGAATCCAAATGGATTATTAGAACGCCATCTCGAACGGACTTCAACGATGTACTGCCGACGCATAGCGTCATTCGACAAACCTTCAACAAACCGAGAGCTGACGAGGAAGCCCATCTGAAGTTCACTCGTGTTGACCTTCGACTTGATAACGCATGTACGAAATTCTCGAACGTAGTCTGCATGTCGGGGGAACTCGCTCTCTTTCAAGCTCAACATTCTCGACAATTACACTGGCTCATGGGATATGCAGTCGAAACACTGGCCTAACACACGCATGAGCTCGAACCAGTCGTCTTGTACAACTTTCGTCAGGCTATGATAGTACTCAGCGGCATCACCATCGAGGAGGAATGACATCGTTGCTGCCTGATCGACGGGTGAGGTGATGTCCGACAAAGTGAAGGCTCGTAGTAAATCTTCTTTCCATGTTCGAAATTCTCCACATCCAGGTTTACCCGTGAACCTCTTGACCAGTTTGTTCAGGCGCTCGACGCGGCCACCCAAAATCTCCTGCGAAGGAGCACGTTGAACTACGAACTGGGGTAGTGGTTCGAAGGTAGGCCGCTGTGGGAGTGGTTGTTGTGGAGGGTGAGGTTGGTTCGAATTCGAAGAAGACAGTGGTTGCGGAAACTGTTGTTGTTGTGGTTGCGGAAACTGGATGTTGTTCGGAGGTGGTGGACTCGAAGTTCGTACAAATTCGTTGAGAAGGGCGTAACATTGCGTCAATTCATGTTCTACGCGTCGAAGTTCATTTGCAGCAGCTTGCGTTGCATTTCCCGTCGAGGACTGCAAGGTATCGATGCGCTGGCCAGTTGCTGCTGTGAAGATCTGTGAACAGCTGTGAAGATCACGAGAGAGACATGGAAACCACTCGCTTTCTCGACTAGCGATGCGCTCTGCGATGAACTTCTCTAACGAGGTCGAAAATTCGTGATGCAAGGGTGAATCACTTCGAAACAAACTGTCTCTGATGAAATGCAGCATGGCTGCGTCGTCGAAGGGCCGCTCCATTGTAGATCGAAGTCCAAATCAAGTTGACGGCGTTGCAGCGTCGGAGATTGATCTCGAAGATTGATCCTCCCCGCCACTTAGCTGGCTACCACTTGTTGTGGTTTGTTTCTTGGGAACTCGACTGCACTCCTGTGCCTCTTTGTTTCTCAAAATCCGAAATCCAAAATCCCAATCGACAAACCTCGCAGGATCTTTAGACGGGGCACCAATAATAACACAATCTCGAAGACATAAACCCTGTTCAAAGATCGAAGTATCTTACAGCGCTCATTCACAGTTGGCATTCGATGCTTCTTTATTATTCACAGACTGTCAGCGCGATTGCGACTGCGACTTGCGATTTGCGCGCTGCTGCGCTGCTGCTGTTCGAAGCCATAACACTATCATCAGCGGCAGCTTTGCTGTTTGCTGCCTGCTGGGGCCACTCGGTGGTGCCGGCTAGCCCAGACTAACCGCTGCCACTACCAGGCGAGCTAGGCAAAGTGAGCTATTTGTTGTGCTCGACAAGCAAGTAGGTGCTAGGTTCTGAGGTCCCTGTCGATGGAGGATAGCAGCCGCAACCCAACCTCCTGGGTATGGTAGAGGTTTTTTAGGGCTTGGGGCTCCCAATATTTAACCCCTGTTGTGAGCCCGGGCCGTGGGGGAGTTTGATGCTCCCCCTTCCTCTTCTTGTCGCGCCACATTTCCCTCTTGAATGGGAACATGTGTGCTTGTCAAAGCATTAGGATATTTGACCTAGGGGCTTCTCTGTTTGGCTGATTCGGGATGTTTCCGCGTCCTGAGGTCACTTTGTGACCCAAGATCTCGAAGACCCCGGGCTGACAGGTAGACACCCAGGATCCAGGGTACTCATACGATTCATAAGCTTCGGGTACATAGGTAGTTTCTTTCAGTCATCCACAGGCTGGCCCAGCCAAGGCGTTAAGTATGAACGTGGCCAACCGGCTAATGAGGGGTACGAAGAAGGCGAGCAAAGACCACATGTACTGCCTCCGGGATACTGGCAAATCCATACCTCTAGAATTATGAGCAGTAAAACTTGGCGATCTTGGTACAATGCAGTATGGGCTATGGGCCAGATGTACCCCACTGGGCAGAGCACAAGACCACAAGGCCTCGGAGCTTGAGGGAAAACAGAGTCCAGGACTAGTGGTGAATTTGGAGTCACCTCGTGGGTTGTCCGGTGACCGCTCCCTCATTTAGCTCAGAGTATTCAGCACATGGCGTCTCGGGTGGTATGAGGGCTACCCGCCTGAGGTCAATCCCCATCCTTTTTCCCTCTGACCCTTGTTATGCTGCCATGTCTGGACATATAACCTTCCTCACCCATATTTAGATATCCCGTTTCCTTTGTATATAGTGTGGCAAGTATTCTGAGACGCTTTATCGTTAAAGGCAATGTTGTGATCTTTGCATCTGGTGCTTCGTCTGTTTGCCCTTTGTCCCGTTGCCCCAAGGATGCCCTACCATGGGGTCACACATTAGGACAGTGGCTTTCAACACTTCCCAATATGTTTCTTCCTTGTGGTGCACAAAAGAGTGTCTATTCCTGATTTTTGTGCACATTTCACACAAAACAGCAAGACTATAGATGCTAGAGCAACTTTCACATGCGTATACATATATACCCTTATACATGGACCAAACGCTGTTGCACATGATAACTGCAAGAGCGAATTGATATTGTGTATGCAAGTAACCAATTCACTGTAACCGCTGCATAGTGGCGGATCTTTCTTGTGATAGCGAAGCCCGTAGCCTTGATGCCCCAGGGGTCGTAACGCCCGACACTGCCCCTCTTATCTCCGAACCCAACTGACCCTCTTCAGACCCATATCCAGCCCCGGGGAGCGACATATGCGAAGCACTTGTAAGTCCATTGAACTCCATGATGGAATATGAATAGTCAGAAAACCCGGTCTACAAAAATGGAGCAGACATAGAATCTCACTGTGCATCCATCGCACATAATTACACAACGTGAAATCATTGGAAATAATTCAAATAAATCCGATTGGGAAATCACGAAAGACAAATGCGACTCGACGCGCGCTCACAGGCGACATCTGCCGGCGAACGGAAAACATGAAAACAAGCGGAAAATTTACTGCACTAATGTACATCTGAGCATCATTGAAATTCTGATCACATTGATGTATAATCTGAGTGCTGTCACTGCTGCCGTTACACTCCCCCTCTGAAAACATACGCCAGTATGTAAGGCTGGGTCAAGTGAAGTGAACGAAACGGCGAAAGTGACCAAAAACCGACTGATCTAAGGCAAAATGTGAGAAAATGAGCTGAATTGAGCAAAAGTGTGCTAACATCTGTGCTTCGTCATGGCCATCGACTTGAATGAAACGCATAGGTACCTTAAGGCACACAGAGAAAGCTTCGTTCAAGCTCGAAAATTCAAAACATGAAAGTCTGAGTGAAGAATGTACATGCATGATCAAGATCCATGATCCATGATGAAATCAGGATCTGACATCCCATTGCCGGAAACCAGAAAAAAGGTGTGTCGCCATGTCGTCGAGCGTCTAAAAAATAGGGTATCCCTTCATGGAGTCCACGATATGTGAAACTGGTCGGTGTCATTTGTAGTCACGAGACCAGATGCCAGATTATGGTACAAAATGTGACTGAATTGAGACCAAAATCAGAGAATCGCACACAGATTGAAGACGGCGAAGTTCACAGCAAGCCAATATAGTTCCAATTCATTGTTGATAGATGCTGTGTGTCGTGCTGAACGGAAATCCAGTTCTCATTCATAGCCAATGCAGGTCAAATCCTCATGATCATGATGATCCCCATGATGATGGAAATTCAATCATGTAAGTAATGATAGCCAAGAAAACCCAGTGAGTGGCGACCACACTGTCAGTATTGTCTCCAGGGCTTCATGTTTATTCCAGTATGAGCCAAAAGGGGTAATTGACTCATTATAGTCTCAGCATGTATAAGCATCCAATGCTTGGTACCAGGAAGTTGCCAAAATTGAGCTGATTCTGAGGGGGACTCCAACACAATCCACAGATGAACAGCGAGTCGACACAAGTAAGAACACCATCGTTGTCACTTGGTCTATATAAGCCCTGTGACAGCGGTCGATTGAAAAAGAAACCAACAGTCTCAATGTAAGAGCTGATTGAAATGACATTGTCAGCAGATCTGTCAAACACATGAAATGCATCAGACTCAGTCATGTGCCAGAATCTCTGAAATGAGCACGAACTCAAACGAGTCCTTCCCAAGTCGACAGCAAAACACGAGAGTGTCGTCGTGGTTGAGGATAAAGGCCTTTCGGAACTTCCGATGGAAATCATCTACGATGAAGCACATAGTTCACATGATGACCATGATGAGAATGATGGATGAGAATGACCAGGATGATCTGAAGCCCGTTCGGACCCCCGTGGCCATCTTTGGGTCACTTGGGGTGTGTATCTATGTGCCGGCAGGCCGCCATTGGCTGATATCATACTCTTCCATCCACCTGACCTAACCCGATGTGATACTGTGATAGGTCTGGCCATTCCGGCTATGAGCGGCCATATTCAGTACCGAGGCGCCGCCAGCTGAGATTTATATATCAGAATATCAGGAATCAACACGGTTTTTTTATCATAATGTTTCCGTACATTTTTCGCCTTCCGTTCTGATGGTCAATGTATCGGCGACTGTCAGTTGGCTCGCGATTTTGCGGTAACCGATTGGTTAACTGTTATTTCCAGATATTTTGGCGGAAACCCCGATGAAGGGTCAGATTTCATCAGTAAAGGGTTCGTTGCTTCCGCAATTTTCTAAATATGCACTCGAAATTTTAATCTGAATTTTTCGCGATGTCGAAATCGGATTTTCGACTTCGACATCGCCGCACTTGATTTGGTCTTCTTCGAGTGGTCATACTTCTTATCCTATGCCCAACTCAGGTTTCCCTTATACTTGCCACCCATTTAACTTGGAGATATAAGGGAAACAAAAGTGAATCGTGGGACCACTTTGAAGGGCCATATCTACGCGCGAGTGTGAGGAAAGAGAATAAAAAAAGGTGCGTTGCAAGCGCCTCAGTCTCAGATTAATTTTAGTAGGGTCCAACACCTTAAGTCGTCACACACACTCGTTGTATTATAGGATCACGGTCAACATGGTAGAAACTTGTTTATAACTTGTTGACCATGTGTCCGGACTTGATATTATGACTTTCGAGTGTAGCGCATAAGTCTTGCGGTTGCATAGCATCCTTCGTCAGGTTCCCACGTCCATTTAACCCAAAGTTATGACCATGGAGGGGCATGGCATACCATGGTGGGAGCCAATTTTGAGGGCTATGTGTGATATTGGTAGTATATGTCTTGATATGCTCACACCCATGTTATATATCTTCGTGTGGCCGAAGAGATGGGGAGCCACACGTGACAAGGGCCTTGCCCATGTCCCAATGGTGGAATTCAAAGCGCTAGACTAAGTCTACCGCGTATGTATTGCTCATGGTATGTTTGGCAAAGAGGTCCATGAGTGCACTCCCACTTTCATGGGGCATGTAGATATGAGTGGCAAAGGTATCTCCATGCGCCTGATTGGGGATCCAAGTGGGAGAATTGTTCGCAAATGGTTCCAAACATTTGTGTATAGAACCATGAGCGGATATCATGGGTGAGCATAGAGATATCCTATCATGGCAACTTTGTATTTGGACATATATTCATGTTTTTGACCTGAATTTTTGCTCATTTTTGCGTTTTGTGTACTTACCTGGTCGGCAAACAGCAAGAAGCCTATGTGAAGTCGAACCATGGTATGTTGTTCATATGTTGGCAAATGCTTCGGAGTTGAACACCACCATATGCCGGATCGCGTACTCTATCTGGCTTGGCGCACGAGGGATAACAAGAATCTGTCTCAAAATCATGGGCTGACTTGGGTGGTGCATCGCGCCCATATCCGAATGTGTTTCGGGGGTGAAGTGGGATGTACATGGGCATTGTCCCTCAGTCTCTATCCTCCATGAAAACTAGACTTCGATTCCATGCATGCTTAGAGCCTTCGGATAAGTGGTAACTTCAATTTTGAGCATATATTTGATATATGGCCAATATGGTGTGAATTGGCAGTTTTTGGCATGTTATGAGTTCAAACTCATGGGGCATATCTCCAAGCCCATTCAACTCCAAGTCCAACCAAGGTTATGTCAGGGTAGGGCATGGTCCTGAGTGCTACTCTAGGCCATGACATGCCACCTCCTGCATTGGGCTAGGATTTAGAGGCTTGGGGGTGAACACATTTTTGGGGTTTATGTAGTGACTTTTGACACATGGCATTTAGATTTGACTGGGTTCAGGGCATCCTGTTGGTGAGTCAGGGGAAGGTCTTGAGTCCAGGGAATGAGGGGTCTATGGCTGAGTCTGTGTATGTTTACCTCTTTCCCCTACTTTGCTTTATTTGTGTTCATATGCCAATTTCAGGGCTTTCCTCTTTGGTGCAATTCTTGTACATGCCCGCCACCGGGAGTCAACCGGTGTGCTGAACGGAAGCCCGCAGTGTGGATTGGATTGTGGATTGGGCTCTTGCTGTATTTGTGGGATCTGATTGCTGTTCAGGGTTGAAGAAGGATTGTATTTTCTATATTTTTGGATTTTGGACCCTGGACTTTGAGAAATGCAATCGCTGATCAGGAGCAAGTCAGCAGGGGTAACAGGCGGAAGGGGCACAGCAGGGGCCGGTCCTGGCAGGGACCTTCTTTATGGTAGCAGAGGCGTACCTGCTGCCCCTACCTACCGCTGACCCGGGGACTTGGGCCCCTATGAGCCCTGCCCAAGTACGCCCCGGGTGCGTATTGTGGACTCGGTGGAGACCACGCCGGAAGTTGAAGCCCGAAGAGAAGTACGACGTTCGGGAAGAGGAGGACTTGACATGGAGGACCTGGTCTCCATGTGTGAGCGTCGCTGCCGAAAGGCATGCAACCTCCGCTCTGCCCCGGAGGACTCTGAGGAGGCCTGCCATTCAAGCAGCAGTGGAGGACAGGCCCGGCGCTACCGGAAGCGCGGGTCACCCAAGCCCGCGGCAGGGGACGCCAGGGCTATGGATACGGACCCCAGCCCGGTCAGGCTGTGGGAATCCGAGGGGCACTCCGATGGCTATCGGACTTGCTTCCCCTCGTAATTGGAGGAGATGCCCGCGCCGACCGCCAGGGCGCATACGGCCTCCGAGCCAGCCCCGAAGCACGACGCCGAGGGCTTGGAGAGGCCAGCCAGGGCCAGGACGGCACATGTGCCCCGGCACACGGGACCAGAGATGGACGCCATAGGCGATACGCCCATGGGCGATGAGTCTGAGGCACCGGAAACCGCGGGATGCGCTGGATCAGGTGGAAAGCACGCTGAGTGCCACCGCGAGCACGTGTCCTTCCTCATGGGCAAGTACCCAAAGATGGGGATGGACGCCATCGTGCATCTCCTCGACAGCCTGGACAACGCGAAGGACGGCCTAGAGGAGGACGTCGCCGGGATCCTGGATGACCAGTTGGTCGCGGAGAGAGACATGGCGGAGCTGCGAGCGGAACAGGACCGATACCGGCAGAATCTGGAGCTGGCCCTGGAGAAGCAGCAGCGACTGGTGGACAGCCTCCTCCACGTGGTGGAGGACATGTCGGGACACCTGAAAAGGCTAGAGAAGCTGCAGCCCCTCGCCTCGGGTCCGGAGCTCCCGGCAAAGCCGGCAGCAGCAGAGCTGGTGGAGCGGGTTAAGACCCTCTGGAGCGCCATGGATAAACCCATGGGCGGTCTGGCAGAGGCACCCTACGCGCCTCCGCGTGTTGACCCGGGTGCGCTGCCGTTTGTTCCCATGTTCAGCGAATCCACAACGCTCGGGGAACACACGGCACCGGCTGGGTCCATGCAGGAAGGGCACGTAACCACGGACCCGAGGAGCCTGGCGGTACAGATGTCCCATGCCGCCCAGGATGTACCGATCACTACGACTGCCCATGCAGTTTATGCGGAAGAGGAGATCCAGAGCCAGACCATGCGGGGGCGAACCATGGGAAGCGCCGACGGACATGGTCGAGGTCATCCAGGCGGAAACCTGTGGGCGAAGGACCCCGCTACGGGGATATGGACGGCCGGTGGAGCAAGTCCTTCCCGCATTCCAAACCCCATGGGTTCAGGCCCAACTGGACCGCACTCCATGGAGGAGAGGGATGTACGGGGAGTGTACTCACACCCCCCGGCCACAGGTGGAATCCGTCTCGGTGGAGTGGTGGCTGGGGACGTCGGAGACGCCAAAATCCCCTACTATGATGGCAACCCCTCCAACCTGGACGACTTCATCCTGGATTGGGAGGACTTCGGCGAGGAGGTCGTCGGCGAGATGCGGGGAGCGCCGCGGGACAAGTGGGTATGTCGGACATTCCCACACCGGCTGGCGCAGGACCTGAAGGAGGAGCTGCGGGATCAGATCCGGGAAGAACTGATCCATACAGAGCAGGCCTGCCTCCAGTGGTTGGATGATGAGGAGCGGGTGGACGCTCCGAACCAGAAGCTGGAGGACTTGTGGTCCATTCCACTGCCGCTGGACCGCGGTGAGTTGCGGGTCCGGGAGTGGAACCGGTCCCTGCGGAAGTACCGACGGAGCCTCAAGCTGGTTGAGGACAGGAACGAGTCCAGCGAGATCCGTCACTTGCTGAAGGACGTCCTCCCCGGCCACTGGAAGAGGCGAGTGGAGGACGAGGAAAAGAAGCGAGCAGAGAAGCGGGTGGCGTGAGGATCATGGTGGCGGAGGATACCCATGCGGGTATCATGGAGTTCTTCAGGAGGAACCTGGGCGAGAGGAACCGGATGTTGGGACTGAAGAACGCCATGTACGTGGAGGTATTTGGAGACACCATGGGGCAAAGGTTGCTGCGCCTCAACAACGTGGAGTGGAGGCGCGGGGAGCCGCTGAGGATGCAGGTCATTCTCGCCCGCATGAGCCTGGACGAGATGGTAAAGTACATCAGGGTGGAGTTGAAGCTCAATGCGAAGAACGAGGCCCACCTGCAGGATCGACATGGTCATGGACAACGAGACCACCGAGAAGACCGCCATCATCGGGAGATCCAGGAGGACACGGCCAACTCCGCGGAGAATGGTAGTGGATGTGGCCAAGACCACTGGACCTGGTCCCGGGAGGATCACGAGGAGGCCCATTTCTTTGGGTTTGTGGCGCACAACGTGAGGGACCATGGGCAGGATCGGTCCAGATGGAGCCGGGTGGGACCCAAGAAGGGCAATGAGCCAAGGAGGATCGGGAACCCACCGCTCTCGTTCCGGGAGTACAGGTCTCAGCACGACGGGTGCGGGGTCTGTTATTGCAAGGGAAACAACCATGCACACAACCACCGTCGGTGCAAGGTGTATGAGGCGGACAAGAAGGCCTACTTCGCCGCCGACCCCGAGAAGAAGCCCAAGGAGCAGCGGATTGCCGATGAAAAGGCGAAGGGCGGAGACGGGGGAAAAGGCCAAGGCAAAGGCCAAGGGAAAGGCGGAGGAAGAGGCTATGGTGGTGGACTTGGCCAAGACCGACGGGTGAGGTCGATCGAGGAGGTTGCTGAGGACATGTTGAGGACGTTGGAGGAACTCAAAGCCCAGCAACGTGGTGGACAAAGTCCTGGCGGATCGCAGCCGGAAGGGGCTGCGGGAAGCCAAGTCTAGAGGAGCCCCCACAGGAGTGGGACCTCGGAGGTCTCTCCTCCGAAAATCAATGGAATCCCAGAGAAAGAGAAGGCACATCGGGTGCCGAGGAAGGCTCCAGAAGAGCCAAAACCACTGAGTTTCGCCACTCCAAACCCCTGGAGCGCCCTGCCAAGGGAAGCTTATGTGGGCAAGGGACGTGGTAAGAAGGAAGGAGCGACCACGGAGAGCCCCGTGGACGGGCAAGACCAACCCAAGATCTACACCATCCGTGATCATACCCTAGAAGTCCTGATGCACCCGGACGTGCTAGAGTTGCATGCCGTGAGAGTCGTCCATACACCGCATGGTGACGAGCGGCAGTTGCACTTGAGGGTGCGTGTACGGTGCGGACAAGAGGAGTTGGTGGTGGATGTTCTGGTGGATACGGGTGCCCAGGTGAGCCTGGTCCGGAGAGGGTTGTTCAAGGAGGAATCCCTGCAGCCCAGCCGTAGACAGGTACGCCTGAAGGTGGCCAATGGAGAGATTAAGGGTGGTCGCACCCATGAGGCCAGTATCAGTATGGAATTCTGGGGACATAAGCGCTTGAACCGCCCTGATCTGGCGAAGAGAAGCACTCTATCCGGGAACTTCTATGTGGCGGACATTACAGATTGGGATATGATCATGGGGTATTACTTCATGGTGGCAAATGCCATTGGAGCCCTTCCCCATCGTGCAACGCTGGTCCGGGAGGATGATGAATGCCTCACATGGCTGTCCACGGACTATGCATGCGGATCATCCCAATGGAATGCTGAGGAAGAGGATCAGATCGTCCAAGCGGTGCAAGCTGTGGGTGCCAAGTCCAGAGGAGACTGTGGAGTTCAGCTCACAGAGTATGGAATGACGCCGCAGGTGAATGCCAGGATGATCCAGACGCTGGGAGCGGAAGCGCCCGAGACGGACGTCTTCGCTTCTCGGGATGCCCCACTTTTGCGGAAGTGTAGGAGGCATTGGCATCGAGGAGACTCAGCCTGGCATAGGCATTGGGGTTTGAAGGAGTGGGGGCCCATGTATTGGCATGGCTCCCTGGACAATACCAGACGTACGGTGGAGAAGATTGTCGCGGATAGGGCGAAAGGGATCCTGGTCATAACCCGCATAGGATCCACCCCATGTCCGCTGGAAGGTCTCAAGTCGACGCTGGACTCCATCACCCTGAACGGGATCTCATTCGGGCCAGAGGAGGAGCTGTTCATCGACGCCAAGGGTGTATCAATGCCCTCCCTGGGTCAAGCGTGGGGTACCAAGGCTTTCCTGGTGGATGGGGCGCAAGCCCAGCCCACGGGTGATGAAGCATTCATCCGTAGGGTGGAGGCGGTGCTCATGAAGGTCATGTTTGAGCCCAAGGAGGGGACGGATCAGCCAATTGATGGCATTGACGTCCTGTCCCACGCCGAGATTGATGACGTCGTCAACTACATGCGGATGGGGATGCACGACCGTGTGGCAGCCAAGAAGAGGCAGGCCATGGTCACATCTCCGCATTGGTGGGATGACAAGATGTTGGTCACCGGCAAGTACGAGAGGGATGACTTCGTGGCGAGGGTCATGGATCACATCGCGGACCAATACGATGGTCCGGTTGGGTCGGACCCGCCGACGTGGGATTTTCCAAGAATGGAGGCCGATAGCGACGGTAACCAGCCCGACGCCGCAAATTTCTGAAGATTATCGGTGGGAAGTGCATCCCACGACGATGAAGACGGCATATCGGACGAGGAGAAGTCGGATTCGGACCCGGAAGAGGCCTATACCGCAGTGCGGTCGGTTGTATCGATACCGAAGCAAGCGGCTGAAGAGGCCCAGGAGAACCGGAAGGTCGCCGAGCTGAAGGAGAGGCTGATCAATGCCTATCCGCGGCTATTCAGTGGCGTCGCCAACAAGAACCCTCCAGATCGTGGGGGGTTTGGCACAGCGAAGATCAAGCTGAAGCCGAACCCCAAGATCTATCGTCATCGGGAGTACCAACTTCAGGGCGATCGGGCTGAGGCCATGAAGAAGTTGTTGGCCCAGTTCATTGAGCGGGGATGGATCGAACCCTCCGACAGTGAGTGGGCCAGCCCAGCCTTTATCGTGCCCAAGAAGGACAAGGGCGAGTGGAGGTTGGTGGTGGATTACAGGGGTTTGAACGAGCAAACCGAGCACGACTCGTACTCGCTGCCCCTGATCGACTCCATCCTCCAAAAACAACAGAAAAAGCAGATCTTCACGGTGTTGGACCTGAAACACGGTTATCACCAGATGCCGCTACACCCGGACTCCAGGCCCTGTACAGCGATGTCGACGCCGCTGGGGTTCATGCAGTGGAAAGTGGTGCCCATGGGCGCCAAGAATGGCAACGCCGCTTTCCAGCGCATGATGGAGGACCTACTCGGTCCAGTCCGGGATTGTGCCGATCCCTTTCGTGGATGACATCATTATCGGGTCTGGCACGGAGAACATGACTCAGGATGAGCTCATCGAAGCGCATGGGAAGGATCTGCGCCGAGTGCTCAGTGAGCTGGAGAAGCACAACATCGTGTGCAAGCCCACCAAAGCCTCACTCTTCGTGAAGGATGTGGAGTTCGCGGGTCACGTGGTTGGTCACGGGCAACGCCGTCCCATGCCTGGGAAGCTGGCGTCCCTGCACCACTGGGAAAAGCCCCAGACCATCAGCGAACTCCGATCCTTCATGGGGTTCTGCAACTACTATTCGGGCTATGTCCGAATGTATGCAGAACTGTCGGGGCCGCTGCACAAGATGCTGCAGGTGGGGAAGTTCGATGGCCGGAAGGGGAGCAAGAAGAAGCTTGCCTGGACCCCTGAGGCCGAAGATGCGTTCCGCCGCCTGAAGGAGCGACTCCTGGGGCAGCTGGGACTATTCTTGGTGGACCCGGACAAGGGATTCGTGCTACGGACGGACGCCTCGGACTATGCTGTAGGGACAGTCCTCGAGCAAATCCGGGACGACGGGCCACACGTACCCGTGGCGTTTTGGAGTCGGATCCTGGCCGAGGGCCAACGCCGCACCTGGACCGCGAGGCAGAAGGAGACGTACGCCATTGTTTGTGCGCTCAGGAAGTGGTCTGGCCCCATCGGATTGCAACCGGTGGTGGTTTGCACGGACCATCAGTCCTTGCAGAGCTGGCACAAGGAGCACGTCGACACCCCCTCGGAACCGGCGGCAAGGAGGGCCCGATGGCATGAGACGTTCGCCAAGTTCGACCTCAGCGTCCTATACGTCCCGGGGAAGGACAACACTGTGGCAGATTGCCTCAGTCGATGGGCGTACCCCGCGGACAAGGCTTGGATGGACATATCCAGCCATGGGGATGCCGAGGAAACTGAGGAAGCCAAGCGCATCATCAAGATGGAGAAGGCCATGGAGCAAGAGGGGGTCAAGTGCTTTGTGGTAATGGCAAACCGTACGGACCTGGCCAAGTTCTGGGGTGCCCGCGTCCAAGCTATTCGAGAGGAAACCCTCGAGCAATGGATGGTGGCTTCTGTAGAGCTAGTCAGGTCGGTGCTCACAGAGGACTGGTCGGATGACTACCTGGCATCCGAGCACTGGAGCAAGTACTGGAATGCCGTGAGCGCCCCGTCGGACGACGAGTGGCCTGAGGGCTTGACCGAGGATGGGGACAAACTGTTCCTCAAGGAGAAGCTATTGGTCCCCGAGAACCGAGTGGAGGAGCTCATTGACCACTGGCACAACGCCCAGCTCATGCATCCTGGTCGGGACAAGATGCAGCAGGACCTGGAGTGGCGCTTCAAATTCCCACCGGGGTACTACGCCATCCTGGACAAGTACTGCAGCGACTGCGCCGTGTGTCGGGCCACGAAGAGCCCCAACCACTCCACAGCGGGCAACCCGGTGTACACGGCTATACCGGAGGCCGCTATGCGGTCCGTGGCCAGGGATGTATTCGCCATGCCTGAGGTCACTGTGGAAGGAGTGACCTACGACTGTGTCATCCTGGCGGTGGATAGGCACAGTGGGTATATCGTGGCGGTCCCTGGCAAGAAGTCCAAGAAGAAGGACAAGAAGGACAAGCACCGAGTGGGGCTGCAGGCCAACACCGTCGCTAATGCCATGATCAGGCATTGGCTGACGATTTTTGATGTCCCAGCTGTCATCTCCAGTGATCGGGGCTGTCAGTTTGTGGGGACGTGGTTCAAGACGATGTGCAAGCACATGGGTATTCGGCACGCAAAGACCGTGGCGTACCACAGCCGGTCGAATGGTCGAGCTGAGGTGGCCGGGCGGCAGATGTTCGAGAAGTTCCGCCAGCTGCAAATCGACGAACCGGGCCGGAATTGGGGTAATTCGCTGTGGACAGTACTCCAAGCGTATCACGACCTTCCGGGACCCACTGGACTGTCGCCCCATCGTATCCTGTTCCTACTGGATCGAGTGTCACGCACTCTCCCGTGGTTGAACCATGGCAAAGTGGCCCGGGATGCGAACGCTATGATGGCTGAGGCGGACGACACGGCGGCCAAGGTGTGCAAGGCACTTCAGGACCAGCATGACAAGAGGGCCAAGTACTTCAAGCAGGGAAAGGTCCAGAAGTATGCTCTCCAAGACACCGTGTGGGTGGAGCGGCACCACAAGGATGTCCTGTTCAGGCATCGGCAGGCATCTTGGTATGTGCCGGGGGTAATCGTGCGGAAGGTCGGGCAGGATGTGTATGCGGTTCGTGAGGGGGATAACAAGATCCTGGACCGCGACCATACCCAGCTTCGTCCCCGAGCTCCAGACCCCAGCGGACGTCCCGTCACCTTCGAGTTCACGGCCGGCAATGTGGACTCGGACGATGAGGGTGAGGACGACGACTTCACCGCTGAGAAGATCCTGGCGGACAAGCCGGACCCGGGGACGCCTGGGGGGAGGCTTTATAAAGTCCGTTGGAAGGGATTCGCCGCATCCAGGGAATCGTGGGAGCCTCTGAGCAGTTTCGTGCCGAGGTACACCACGGTCTGGATGGACTATCTGAAGGAAAAGAATATTTCTTTGGATGTCAAGGACGTGTTGGTCCATTTGGTTGCTGCTGTAGCACCGTATAGGATCCCCCTTGGCATTTTTGTTTGTCTCTGTGCTTGGGAGACGGGTGAGGGCGTTCATCCGGGGATTTCTGGGCCTTGATCCGCCATCTACCCCCTTCACTCGATCTCCACATATATATTTCATTGTGGTATACTTATTTAGGTCGACCGACGACGTTTCTCTATCTTTGATCCCCTTGGTCCATGTTGTAGATCAAGACGAGACCGAATATGGCGTAGGGCACCGATTTTCTGTGTCCTCACCCCTCTCTTGGGGCGTGGGGGACGCCTACGACGTGTGTGGGGCCTCCATGTGTCCTTGGGACATGGAGAGGGGGGTTGGAGCCCATTGGGGTCCTCCCGTCCTCTCTTCAATGACTTCCGAGCGGTAACAACGCTCTGAGAAGGGGGGTGAAGCCGGTTCGGACCCCGTGGCCATCCTTGGGTCACTTTGGGTGTGTATCTATGTGCCGGCAAGCCGCCATTGGCTGATATCATACTCTTCCATCCACCTCACCTAACCCGATGTGATAGTGTGATAGGTTTGGCCGTTCCGGCTATGAGCGGCCATATTCAGTACCGAGGCGCCGCCAGCTGAGATTTATATATCAGAATATCAGGAATCAACAGGGTTTTTTTATCATAATGTTTCCGTACATTTTTCGCCTTCCGTTCTGATGGTCAATGTATCGGCGACTGTCAGTTGGCTCGCGATTTTGCGGTAACCGATTGGTTAACTGTTATTTCCAGATATTTTGGGGAAACCCCGATGAGGGGTCAGATTTCATCAGTAAAGGGTTCGTTGCTTCCGCAATTTTCTAAATATGCACTCGAAATTTTCATCTGAATTTTTCGCGATGTCGAAATCGGATTTTCGACTTTGACATCGCCGCACTTGATTTGGTCTTCTTCGAGTGGTCATACTCCCTTCCCTATGCCCAAATCAGGTTTCCCTTATACTTGCCACCCATTTGACCTGGAGATATAAGGGAAACAAAAGTGAATCGTGGGACCACTTTGAAGGGCCATATCTACGCGCGAGTGTGAGGAAAGAGAATAAGGAAGGTTGCGTTGCAAGCGCCTCAGTCTCAACTTATCTTTGGTAGGGGCCAACACCATGGGTCGTCAGACACACTTGTTGTATCATAGGATCATGGTCAACATGGTAGAAACTTGTTTATAACTTGTTGACCCTGTGTCCAGACTTGATATCATGACTTTCAAGTGTAGCGCATGAGTCTTGCGGTTGCATAGCATCCTTCTTTAGGTTCCCACGTCCATTTAACCCAAAGTTATGACCATGGAGGGGCATGGCATACCATGGTGGGAGCCAATTTTAAGAACTATGTGTGATATTGGTAGTATATGTCTTGATATGCTCACGCCCATGTTATATATCTTCGTGTGGCCGAAGAGATGGAGAGCCACACGTGACAAGGGCCTTGCCCATGTCACAATGGTGGAATTCAAAGCGCTAGACTAAGTCTACCGCGTATGTATTGCTCATGGCATGTTTGGCAAAGAGATCCATGAGTGCACTCCCATTTTCATGGGGCATGTAGATATGAGTGGCGAAGGTATCTCCATGCGCCCGATTGGGGATCCAAGTGGGGGAATTGTTGGCAAATGGTTCCAATCATTTGTGTATTGAACCATGAGCGGATATCATGGGTGAGCATAGAGATATACTATCATGACAACTTTGTGTTTGGAGATATTTTCATGTTTTTGACCTCAATTTTTGCTCATTTTTGCGTTTTGTGTAATTACCTGGTCGGCAAACAGCAAGAAGCCTATGGAGAGTCGAACCATGGAATGTTGTTCATATGTTGGCATATGCTTTGGAGTTGAACACCACCATATGCCGGATCACGTACTCTCTTTGGCTTTGCGCAAGAAGTATAACAAGAATTGGTCTCAAGATGATGGGCTGACTTGGGTGGTGACTGGCGCCCATATCCGAAATGGTTTCGAGGGTAGGGTTGGGATGTACATGGGCATTGACCTTTGGTCTCCATCCTCCATGAATACTAGACTTCGATTCCATGCATGCTTTGAGCCTTCGGATAAGTGGTAACTTCAATTTTGAGCATATATTTGATATATGGGCAATATGGTGTGAATTGGCAGTTTTTGGCATGTTATGAGTTCAAACTCATGGGGCATATCTCCAAGGCCCATTCGACCCCAAGTCCAACCAAGGTTATGTCAGGGTAGGGCATGGTCCTGAGTGCTACCCTAGGCCATGACACGCCACCTCCCTTATTGGGCTAGGATTCGGAGGCTTGGGAGTGAACACATTTTTGGGGTTGATGTAGTGACTTTTGACACATGGCATTTAGCCATCTTATTTGACTGGGTTCAGGGCATCATGTTGGTGAGTCAGGGGAAGGTCTTGAGTCCAGGGAATGAGGGGTCTATGGCTGAGTCTGTGTATGTTTACCTCTTTCCCCAACTTTGCTTTATTTGTGTTCATATGCCAATTTCAGGGCTTTCCTCTGTGGTGCAATTCTTGTACATGCCCCCCACCGGGAGACAACCGGTGTGCTGAACGGAAGCCCGCAGTGTGGATTGGATTGTGGATCGGGCTATTGCTGTATTTGTGGGATCTGATTGCTGTTCAGGGTTGAAGGAGGATTGTATTTTCTATATTTTTGGATTTTGGACCCTGGACTTTGAGAAATGCAATCGCTGATCAGGAGCAAGTCAGCAGGGGTAACAGGCGGAAGGGGCACAGCAGGGGCCGGTCCTGGTAGGGACCTTCTTTAGATCCCAGAATGTCCCATCATCTGTTCATCGAACCAGATAGACGATGCGCCAGGACTGTTTTGTCCCAATGCCAAGGGTATGTGTAGACCGTAAACCTTTTCGAAAGTTTCGGCGATTTAAATTCTGATCAGATCTTGTCTCGAATGGATTCTGCCACAATTGGAGCTTCTTCTTGTACTTGTAAGTCTTCCTTGGTGACACAATCCTTGATCAGCGAGAGCTCACAGTCAATGTCAGGGTGCTTCTTCAGGAACTTGATGAAAGTGTCCGTATACCCATTGATGAAGCTTGAAGCTGGCTCCCATTTGTCTTCTTCTGGACCAAATCCTTTCCATCTGCACAGAAAGTACCACTTGTTTCGAGCATTTTTCTTGTAATCAAGGATCTTCTCCAACTCGAAACTGCTGGTGACGAACTTCTTCTCGCTGAGGTACTTCAAAGTCCAATAGAGAGGCTTGAACCTTCCCTTGGGGCAGGGTACTTCGGCCTTCAAACGGTTCCGATGTACTTCTTGATGTCTGCACGGTTCAACCTCAAGGTTGAATGTAGTCTCACTTAGTTGACCACTGACTTGGAATAGGCCTTCCCACAAAGGTAACAATTTGTTGTCGTCCTTCAGGGTCTCGTCTGACTTACGAAGCCAAACTTGCTGGCCTTTCTCGAAGGGTTTTCCTTGTGTTCTCGACTGATTTTTGAATTTCAACCAATCTGCTTGACTCTCCACTTTGGCTCGGATCCACTTGAACTCTAAATTCTTGATCCTCTCAAACCATTGTGAGGCGTCGTAGCACTGCCTTGGAATGATACATCACTGGTCCTGGACCCATCTTCTCACGAACAAAAACAAGCTCATTCGGACTTAATCCAGTGTAATTCTTGGTCCGATGGTATCTCCTCAAGACACAGTAAATTGTCTCCAACCAATTGTAGTCTTTTTCAGTCGCCAGGAATTTTCTCAGAATGTTGATAAGAATTCTTCCAGCGCGTTCAGCAGGGAGAGCTCGATGGTCGTAGGCTCGGGCACGGAGATGATGAACTCCCAATAGAGCACACATGTTCTCCCACCAAGTTTCAATGAACTCTTTTCCACTGTGCGTCAGAATTTCACTGGGAACATCCCAGTTACTCATCCACTGACTTGCAGTCCACTTGGCAGCCATTTCAGTTGCAAGGGAAGACCTGGATGTAGCCACTGTGGCGGTCTTGAATTAACAAAACCCCATCAATTGGCTTCCTCGTGTAGAGACATTCCTCTTGGATTTGTCCCAACTCGAAGACATCCGCTGTCACCTTGTCGAACAACCCCTCAGGAATTGGTAATCCCTTCAGTAGTCCTTTTTTTTTTTTGAAATACATTTCCACCGTCCAACGCAGGAAGTCCGGATGCAGGAAGGGCCAGCCCATCATACAACATAACCCAATCCCATGGGGTCAGGGTTGGTCAGAGGGGCTGCGGACGGGCAAATGAATGGGTGGTACAGTGCAAAAATAAAGCAAAAACTACAAAACGGGCGGCATGATGGCAATCGCCTCATCCAGGGGTTCCGGGGAACCGAGGGACATGTGAGGGTGCCAGGCACGCGGGCTGCAGCCACGGGAAAGCCCAGGGGAGGAGGGGGGGCAGGAACGGTGGGCAGCGAGCCCAAGCAAGGCTGGTTTTCCCTTGTGAAAGATAGTCAACGGCGGGGGAGCTGAGGGAGGAAAAATCCTGACGTCCTCCTGGCAAACGGCCTTCCGGCACCTATCTCTTTTCCACTGCTTCTGGCGCCAGATCGCCAGTGAGCGCACACGAGGTTGTTCTCTAAGGCTACGGGCTGTGGCCTTTCAGTGCCAGGCTGTCATAGCACAGCGTCGACCCACTGTGCACAGGGCGGGGGGGGGGGACGCAGGGGAGAACCAGTCCGTGGGATACAAAAAAGGACACCACAGATGGAATGCAGGTGGCAGGCAACAGACACTGTAGATTGGCTGGCGGACAACGCAGGAAGTCAAAACTGAGTAAGTACATGGCCCTGATGGCAAATCACCATTAGATTATGGCCAAGGAGTGGTGCTCAGCAGCGGGATACTCAGGCAGTCCTAAAAAGCGAAGCGAGGAATGGGTGTGTGGGGGGAGGAGGGGGAAGGGCAGGTGCGCAACGGTAAGGGGTAGGGTACCACTGGAGGCGACGGGCACGTATGCGCGAAGCGCCGAGGCCGCAAGGAGGGAAGAGGCATGAAGAACCCACTAGCCTAAAGGCGGAGGTAGAGAGCAATAGAGGAACATCAGCAGGCGATGCAATCGGCTCCGACCGGGGTCGGAGTGCCGGGGCAGGGCACTGACGATGAGTATAGGCACGAGTGCGTGTATCGTTAAGGCCGCAGGGGGGCGGGAGGCATGATGATCTCGTGGACATAATGGTGAGGGTAGGGAAACAGAGAAAGAAGGCGACACTTGTAGGCGACCCGGGCGACGCTGACCACGATTGGTAGGCACATGGGCAGGGCATCGCCGAAGATTATATGCACGAATGCGCGTATCGTTACGGCCGCAAAAGAGTGAGGGGGCAAGTAACTCACCGACCTAATGACAAAGGTGGGAAAGAAAGCGGCAGCGGCAGGCGATTCAGCAGCACTCTGACTGGAATCGGTGTGAGTGGCGTTGGAGGTAGATGGCCTGTGGAGTGATGGGTGGCATGGACGCGATGGGGGGGGGGGGGGCAGGGGCACGCCAATGACAGTCACTGCTCCGGGGACACTCGCCAGTCAGCGATGTTAAACGGGCAGGGGCGACGAGGCAGGGGGAAAGGGGGCGTCCGTGGCAAGCGCAATGTTCACGGCGTCGACGACCTTCTGTTGGAAGGATATCACTGCTTCCCGGGCGGCCCTTAGTCCTCCCAGGTTGGAAGAGAGGAAACGGTAGAGGAACTGGGGAATAGCCAGGCGTGCCATGGTGCGCAAGTCCCGGCGATTGGCAGTGTCGCGCCAGCTCCGTAAGAGAGGTGGTCGCTGCCAAGCTGTTAGCCATGCCTGGAAGAGGGGGTGGGAGGGTGTACAGTGTGCGAGCACACCATGCAGACTTAGATTGTGGCGTGTGTGGCAGTGCGGGCAGGGGTCTTTGGGGAGGTCGTCTCTCCAGAAAGTGGCGTAGTGGCAATAGCTGGGCCTGGACTGGAGGCCAAAGAGCCACTTGTGCCAAGCAAGCCGTTTGTGACGGAGGGGACGCCAAGACAGGGGGTGGAAATGAGCATGTGAGTGGGAGGGGATGAGGTCGTGTGTCCAGACCTTGTGGGGGGGCAGGACTTTTTTGCCGGAGCGGATGACGTCCCACGGTGTAGATGGGACCATGGGTGGGGGAAGGGGCAGGGCGATACCAACTTTGGCGTAGGTGTCGGACACCTCGTTGAACTCATGCCCCACGTGTCCCTCTACCCACTCGAGGGTTTGGCCTTGGTTTAGGACCGAGGACCGTACTTTGTGGACCCAGAAGGCCTGCCGGACCGGACGCCGACGGCTGTGCACCTCGGCTATGGCACCTTGGCAGTCCAGACGGATACGCTGACCATCGAGAGAGAGGGATGAGCCGAGGAGGGCACCAACTAACTCGGCCTTGTAGGAGTTTTGGCACTCCTGGGACGCGACAGACGGCGACAGTGCCGCCGGGGAGCACAGCAGAGGCGCCTGACGACGGAGGGTCGCCGAGTTTGCTACCGTCCGTGTAAGTGGCGTCGGGGGATGAGTGATGTGGGAGGAGATACACAGTCAACCCTGATACGGATAGAATAGAGATTGCATCGCGCAGGGTGGACTGCGCCCGCCACAACACGGGCAGGGGGGGGGGGGGGCTTCTCGGGGGGATCCCAGTTGGCCGACGGCCGACAGAAACAGGGCGTATGGTGAAAGGGGGAAGCTCGGGGGGGACGTGGAAAATTCAGGGAGCCCGGTGTTCCGATGGAGGGCGTCCAGGACACGTGTGGGGTGGAGGACGGGGAAATAAGGGAGGCCGAGGCCGTGGCGGCGGTGTGTGTAGAGGGTTTTTTTGGTGATGAGGGGGGGCAGGCCAGTGACACCTAGGGGGAAACTCTCGACAACGGAGGAAAGGTCGATCAACTGCGCAGGGGAGAGGGGCAGACATTCGGTACGGTATAGGAGTCTAGGGAGGATCATTGTATTGACTAAGAGAACCCGGTTCAGTACTTGAATGGGCTGCGCATGGAACTCTGCAATCTGTGCGCTGAGCTCGGCGCGGACGAGGTCAAAAGCCGACCTCAAGTCGAAGCAGGCAGGAAGGGGGTGACCCAGATGCATCAGGTGTGGGACTACCTTAAACGGGTGTACTGTGTTCAGGGCCCACGCCGGTGGCTCCGCTGCATGCACACTGGACCAAGGCGAAGAACCAGACACCTGAACGAGAGCAATGGGGTGTAGGTACTTGGGGAGGGAGGATACAGTAGGGGGTGGGGAGACGAGGGGAAGGCATTCACTCTTCAGTACGTTGCACTGGCAGGCTACGAGCGAGAGGGCCTCTTGAACAGTGACGGCGATCGCCTGGCTGTTCCCTGGGGGGACTGGGGCGCTGATGTCGTCCACGTACGCACAGAAAACTATGCCGCGACGCGCAAGGTAGCGTAGGGGGATCTCGAAAACTACGACGAAAAGGAAACGGGAGAGGGGACATCCCTGCTTGACTCCATGGGTGGTGTTAAAAACTTCATCCGGGGCGCCCCTGATAAAGGTGGCTCCGTGCTCGAGTGCCAGGGAAAGTATGCGCAGCAACTTGAGCTGAGTACCAAGTCTGTCTAGGACTGTGCGGATGAGGTGTTTGGGGGGGCTGTCGAAGGCATGATAGACGTCGAAGGCTAAGATGGCTTCGAGTCCGTCATACTGTTCGATGTCATGCATAAAGGCGTCGGTGGCCTGTACTGGGGAGCGTCCCCGTTTACCGCCGAATTGGCGTGGGTGCTTGGGTGGGGGGAGATGAGGGGGTATAGGGTGGCGTGGACCCGTCGCATGAGGAGTCGGTAAATCGAATTCTTCATCGCGATGGGGCGCAAACGGTCAGGATCCTGCCATTTCCCCTTTCCTTTGAAAAGGCAAAAGGTCTCTGAAACCAACCACTCGCGGGGCAGCATTCCGGACTCATAACACGTTTACGAGGCATGAGTGGACCACAGAGAAGGCAGAGTCGCGCAAATTGTAAAGTAGGTAGGGGGGGACTCCGTCGGATCCGGGGGATTTTCTCCGGGCGGCTTTGGCCAGGGAGCGGAGTTCGGGTAGTGTGGATGGGGGGGGTCGTGGAGACACTCAACCTGACGAATGAGAGACGCCGCGTCCTCTGACCACGGGGTATTGCGCTGCAGTATGCGCTGGATTTTGCAGGTGGGGACAGGGAGGGTAGACTGGGCGGGGGGGGACAGGAGGGAATGCTTGACACGGCGGTAAAACAGCTTGGAGCGGCGCTTGGCTTGCTTGGCCAGCTGTTTCACCACAGACGCCCAATCGGTGATACAGGGGTCGGGTTCACGGGTAGGGGCACGGGAGTCATTTACTGAAGCGGTACCCAGAACCCCATGGCTAGGGTAGGGCATACAACCGGTCTCCGGTCCACTAACCCCATGTACGGAAGGGAAGACCGGTCTCCAGTCCACTAACCCCATGTACGGAAGGGAAGACGCCCGTTGACGCCCGGTGCGAGCCCGGCGGGAGCGTGTTCCGTGCCGTAAAGCCCCGCATCGGCAACTGATGCGTCGCCAGCGGAGATTTCTATATCAGAATATCAGGAATCAACAAGGTTTTATTTTCATATTGTTTCCGTCAATTTTTACGCTTCCGTTCTGATATTCACTGTTTTGACAGCTGGCGGTTGGTTCGCGACTTTAGCGTAACCGCCAGTTTAACTGTTATATACAGATATTTTAGCGCAAATCGTGACGAAGACTCTAAAGTGTTCAGGAATCGCATTGATGCATCCGCAATTTTCACATTCTACACTCGCAACCTTAATCTGAATTTTTCAGGATGTCGAAATCGGATTTTCGACTTCGACATCCCCGCACTTGATTTGACCTCTTTCAAGTGGACCTACGTGCTTCCCTATGCACGAATCAACTTTCCTTTTGTCTTGCCCTCCATTTGTCTTAGAGATATGGGCAAAACAAAGTTGATTCGTGAGGCCACTTGTGAGGGTCATATCTCGTGCCGCTTGCGAGGAATGACAATAAGGAAACGTGGGATGTATTCACAATACTCTCGACGTAAATTAAGAAGCTTTATACGCCTTGCATCTCCACACGTGCGCGGTAGCGTAATGGATCATGGTCAAGAGGGTAGAGTTTGCGTTATAACTCTTTGGCCATGATATTGCGTGCGTTAAGGTAACTTTCGAGTGTAGCGCGCGAGTGTTGGTGTTGCATAAGAACTTTCATTGAGTTCCTATGAGCGATTGACATCAAGTTATGCCCTTGGAGAGGCATGACATATCGTCGGGGGAGCTACCTTTTTGGGCAATATGTGGTATGTGCCATGTGTCGTATTGCGTGCCCATTTGGCGGGTTTGGCTAAGAGCGATACACCCACCAATGGACCTCATATTGCAAGAGGCCCTTCCTTATACTCCCCACAATCAATTGCAAGCCTAACCTTCGTGGAGGAAAGCTTGTGTGGCGATCCCAAAGCGATGCGTTGGGAGCAAGGTGTGTGTTTTGCAATTTTCCATATTTTCATGTGCCCACTTGGGAAGTAGCGCTCGTGACCTTTCAAAGCGCCCCAAGTGGAGCACATATGTGGAATCGAAGGTCGATGGTGTCAAGTCATTGTGTTTAGAAAGCCTGGTCGATTACTCAATCCAAGCCGAAGATATTATAATATATTTGTGCGCCTTTCAAGGCACTTTTGGGTGTTTTTTCGCCAATATTGCTGTTTTTTGCCCGTCATGATGTCAAGTGGCGACCGTGTATCTCAACGTTGCGCTCAATTGACATCATGACTCAAGTATGTTCTGAGGGTACATACTTTGGTGCCCAACATATCTTGGACCCAGCGAATAACTCCTCCTGGGCTTGGCATACCGTGGCCGCCATGTTGGCGATTTGGGACTATCCCAAATCATGGGCTCACTTGGCGACCCTGCCATTCCCAAAACCGAAGGAGCTGGGCGACGCCCAAAAGATATGTTGGACAAATATGACTTGATACCAATCCTATGGCACACTCCGGTCCAAGTCGGGCATGTGCCTCATTTGCCCCAACCATGAGTGTGCGCATTTTCGGCCATTTTGAGCAATTTTCCACATTTTCTGCCCGCCGTGCACTATGTTCAGCCCACTCGTGCACGCCAAACGCATGGACCAATGGACCATATATGACATGGGTGTTATGGAAATTGGTCCCCATGGTTCACACACCACGTGGGCGAAGCGGAGCAACCTTCGTTAAGGTGCTAGCCCAAAGTGAGTGTGGGCAATTTTGCCATTTTGGCATTTGTGGACCCAATTGGGATCGACAGCACGCCGAGTGGTATGGAGATCCTTGAGGGCCAAAGGCATGGAAGTGCACGTTGGACCCCTGGTGGATCGCGTATGGAATGGCGGATCCGATCTGCAACCCGGCGTGGAGATATACTATTGGGAGCACCCCGAATTTTGGCTCATTTCGAGCAGCCAAAATGACCCCCTTTTAAGACCCCAATTTCAACCCCCCGTGTGGTCAATTGGCGGCCCCAAATCTCTATGCCCACAAGAAGCCCGGACTCAATTCCAAATTGTACACTCAGATAGAATTTTTAGGTCCTGCCTCCCATCCTGTGGGCCATTGGCTTTGCCCTGGCCGGGCGAGCCACGCGTGGGAATGACACCAATTTTGGTAATTTTGGCATCATGACCCCACTTGACGAACCCGTGGTGCCCTGATGCCGGAACCTCAGAGGGAACCAGGTTGGTTGAGGGCTCCAGAGAGTTCGTACTCCAAGGGCAGAGGGTAAGTTGCCTCGTCCCCACCTCTGGCAGATCCGAACGAGGGGTCAATTTTGGAGATTTTTGAGCTAATATCAGTTTGGGCTGAAACAGCCCATTTTCAGCTACCAACTCCTAGGGGATAATGGTGGGGCCATATCTCCAGCTCGGAGAGGAGTTGGGACTTGCCATTAAGGGGGAGTGACTGTTGGTTAGCCTTGGAGTTCCTTGGTTCCCAAGAACTCGCCTGTGTCTGGGCGGGACAACCCCCCTATTGGCAGGGTTTCAGGGCCCGGACTGAGCAGGGCATGGGTTGTGTTTGAGCCCCCGCCCCCACCAGCCACTGAGAGGGTCGGACCTGGGATTGGGATACGAGTTGGGACTGAGTGTCTATTGTCCTGTACTGCCCTTACCCCAGTCCAGTCTTAACCCCATGTGTACATATCCTGATGTGTTGCTGTACATACTTTCATTCCCTTGTTTCAGAGTGGCAAGGATCCTGAAACGCGTTGTCACATGACACGAGCGTATTGATGCCTCTGTGAGCGCAGTGTTTTGCCTGCCTGCTTGCTTGTGCGTGCCACTGCAGCGTCCCGTGGCCAGGCCCCCGACAGGAACGCGTCAAAAGCGTCTCACCGCCGCGGGGTTACCCATCCCTCGCGTGCCACTCGGGGCCACCAACCCCGAGCAGCGCGGCGCAGCAGCTCGCAGCTCGCAGCTCGCAGCGCAGCGCAGCGTCTCGCAGCGCGGCCTAGCGACAGCGCTGAGTCCGTGAAGGAGGTGCGGGGACCGGAACTCCGTAATCAACGAGTTCCCTCGGCCGACCAGCAAGGCCGCACACCCAGTCGCGTCACCCACTTCCACAACCACCGGCCGACCAGCACCAGCCGCACTCCCAGTCCAGTGCTACAGCACCCACCTCAACAACCACCCCAGGACCACTCCATCGAGAGCACCGATGGTGAATTGGGACGGGGCGGGCAAGACGTGGCCGCAGCCCCGCCCCCATGCTGCGCGCCTACTTCTTGGGTTGCTGTGGGGGCAGCAATACCGCCACAGCAATCCCCAGTGCAAAGGCGGCATGCCCGGGAGCTTCGAGCTCCGTGAGGACATGGGCGAGGACCGCCTCAGGGCAGTGGAGGAATGGCTGCGGGCGGAGGGGTATGAGTACCGCTTCCGCAGCAAGCGCTGGAGGACCTGGACCCGCCCGGACAGGCCCGGAGAAGGGCTGCGCCCCGACGGGATTGAGGAGGACGAGAAGCCCAACGAGTACCCGTCGGGCGCCTCGATCAACGTCTCCATGTGGGACATGATCGAGAAGGAGTTCCTGGAGCCGGGGAACGAGCGCCGGCTGCAGGGCAGCGGCAGCAGCGGCGCGTCTCCCGGGAAGGAGAAGCGTTCCGCCGGGGACAGGAGGCGGGACAGGAAGTGGCGGGAGTACCAGGAGTCCCTGGATGCCGAAGCCGCCCAAGGCACCAGGGGCGGAACCCCAGCCCACAGCCCCCAACGGGCCAATGGTGGTCACCACCCCGGCCACGCCACCCTTGGTGACTTCATGGAAGTCGCCAAGCAGACCAAGGCTAAGCCCCGTCCGCTGCTCCTGAGGAAGTCAGGCCCCAGCAGCGACGTGGAGTCGGCCCGGCGCGGGAGGATGCCGGCCGACCAGCAGCAGCATCGCTCCCCACCAAGGGGATGTGGCGCGCGCCTGCGAGCGCACCTGTGGGGTGCCCTGCAACCTCCGGGTTGCCCGGCGACGGGCCACGCAGCAGAACGCTGCCTTGGAGGGCGCCGTCGGCATCGCCCATGAGGAGGCCATCGAGTGGGGCAGAGGCATGGACTACCACGCCTCGACCGTGGCAGCCATCGCGGCCGGTCTTACAGCTGCGGCCGCCCATGAGGCAGCCGCTGCCCGGATCAGGGCTGAGGTGGCGGCAACCGCCGAGGAAGCCCGCCTGACCCAGGAGGCCATTGCCTGCAAGGAGGCCGAGGTGAAGGGGCTGGAAGAGGCGCTTGCCCAAGAGAGGGCAAAGAAGGAGGCGGAGGAAAGGGCCCACGCCGAAGCGACGGCTAAGGCCCAGGCAGACGCCGCCAAGAAGGACGCCATTGAGGCCGCGCGACGGAAGGTCGCTGAGGAGAGGGCCAAGACAGAGGCGGAGCTGGCGGCGTTGGAAGCAGAGAAGGCTCGGCTGCAGCAGGCCCGGGAAGCCGAGGCGGCTCGTGCCCGGGATGAAGCCGAAGGGCGAGCTGCCGCAGCCACCGCCGCCGCAATGGAGGAGGCAGAGGCCAATCTCCGCCGCGAGACTCCCCCGGGAGGATCACGAGTGGAGACCCTTCGAAAGCTTTTCGAAGGGGACGCCTCCTCCAAGATGACGCTGGACGAGGCCGACACGGGAAGCAGCGGGAGCAGTGGCCCCGCTGCCTACCGACGGAGGATTGGTAAGGGGAAGACCCCCGAGACGCCACAGAGGCCAGTGGGCGGACACCTCCACGACAGCGACCCCTTCTTCACCGCCAGCGACAGGGATGAACGAGGCCGCAGACATCGCCGAGGATTGGCTGGCGGAGGAGGCGGAGACGTCCCCATGGAGCCGGAAGGTGAGGATGAGGATCCCCCTCCTGAAAGTGCTGCCCTAGGTCGTGGATGGTGCCGGAGGGCTCAGGGCTGGCAAGACCGGGGGGGCAGGCACGCGAGGAGTCGACCTGAACGCTGCTGTTGGGGGCAGAACCGGATACACGGACACCAACGGAGGCAAGAGCGGCGACAACGGAGGCAAGATCCATGCTGATTGTTATCCGGCAAAAAATCCCAGTCTATGAAGAAAATTGATGCGGATTATCCTAAGTACATCTGAGTGTCCATATCTGTCTGAAAAGATTTATATAAATCCGATTGTGAAAAAATATTTCGCTGATTTGGCTTCGGGCGCGCATCAGCGGCAATTGGCGATTCAAGGTAAATCATCGGAACGCGACGGATTCACGATGAATGGACCGCGGAATCAGATCCGGCACATCAGAAATATATAGGTCTGATCCTGAGACTGACCTGCGGGGCGGCGATTCCGCCGAAGCAGAGAAAATGACCAAAATGTAGCCAATCTGGGGCAGATCTGCTAAAATCTGAGCAGATGGGGGTTAGCCGCACTTACACTCCCCCTCCAAAAACACACTGGGGTGTGTCGCTACGTCAACGAAGAACGTAGTGCGGGTAAGTCCCAGAAAAAAATAGAAATGTAGCCTCGATGGGGCGAAATCTGCTTGATCTGACCTGATTTGGGCTGAATTGGCACTGAATCAGGATGGATGAACCTGAAATGAGACAGAATGAGGAGTGACGAACAGTCCTCCGTGCAGTAAAACATTAGGTTAAGGGCTAAAAAGCATGTAAACGTATCGAGAATCGATACCAAACCATGCCCTGGTTGACAATGAGGTATATTATTGGTGGATTGAGTGGGAGAATCAAGAAATGGAGTGACATCTCGGCGCTCTGGCACAGTTTAGCTGTCGCGGGCACGCTACGGTGTCCTCCACGTACTCTACATCGTGTTATTCCCGCTTTTCTCGTTCTGAAAAGTGCAGCATGTGCTTCAGATTTGGTGCATCTGGTGGATGATCAGAAGATTCAGCAAGATTGAGAATCAATTTGAGCAGAGATGAAGGAGATGAAACAATCACAGAGAGGGAAAACAAATACAAATGTAGTCTGCAGGTCCTAAGTGAATATAAAAACATCAGCGTCAGCGAAGTTAGGCAAAGCCGTAAACAGATCTTCGAAGAATGAGAGGAGATGACAAGGAAATCAACCTAAATTGTCCTAAAATGAGTAAATTCCCTCAGATGAAGATGAAATGAAGCGGAATGTCTAGAACTGAAACTACTAACACTTTCGTTTAGACTAGAGTTAATATATATATTGTCGTTTATTTCGGCTCAATTGTGCTTTCCGGCACGCTGGTTCGCGAGCATCCAACAGATTCCATTAAAATGTGGATCATGTGATGACGCATCATGATGGGACATGATGGCCCTGGATCCTTGGCATGTAACGCGCCGAAGGTTCGCTGAAGGCGCTTTACTGACAGTATATAACTGAGAGACACCGAATGGTCCTTTATTTACAGTGGCGGCGGTGTCAATCGACTTGGACAAGGCCCATCTTTCGATTGAGTCCCACAAGACACTTGGATTCACCATTTTCGACAGTTTCAGGTCGGATTGAGCTCACATTGGCGTGTGCCAAAAATACAACGAAGCTTACGGACCTCCGAGGTTGCTGTTAGAAGTCCCTAGAGCTCCTAAATGAAGGTTGTCTGAACAATTGACGTCGGGGTTTTGCTACACTGTTGCGCAGAATGATGGACAAACCTGAGTAATTCAAGGTAAATCCAAGGAATCTGGATCTGAATCTGGACTTTGGCTTCAGCATCACGGCAAATGAAGGTAAGATCTGAGTTCCTCGCGTCGCAACTGGTGCGGCGAGAACTACAGGGGGTGCCTGTAGGGGTGAATGTCGCTGGCCAGCGTTTTTACTATGTACATTTGCTTCCATCTGCACGAGCAGCCAAATTCCAAAGATGCACAGACCAACAGAGACAAGATTACCCCGAATCTGCCTAAATTAAGCCTGAGTTTGGTTTTTTCTGAACACGGCAGCACACTCCGTGGCTTTCGGCAGCGTATCTACGCCTTGTCTGCCGAACGGAGACCAAAGAAAAGTTGATTGACGTCAAATTATCAAACATTCGCAGTTCTCCACATCATGACATAATCAGGAAGAATGAACAGTGGATTGAGCAGAATGTGGTTTATACGACATGATGTGGTTTTTTCAAGTCGTCAGAACACTCACATTGGAATAAGTGGTCGACGGGGCGAGGCTGGAGCTTTTGTAGTAGTTGGACATGCAAGGGCTTCGAACCTACACCCTTGAGCCCTAGCGACAAGTGCCATGACGCCCTGGACTAGACGACTGTTACCCAGATTATGGCGTCGGCGACTCAAGTCACGACGGGTCTCCCTCAATTCGGCCAAGCACGAATACAGGTGACCACCAACCTGTCTGGTGGGGCCCTCGTACGGCTTGGGCGCTGCAAATCAGCGGCCGAACTCGAAGCTTGGTCCTCATTTGGCTCCTTGGCTGGCCTGACCGCAGGAGGGGGGATCGACGGATCAGCCCTGGAATGTGGCTGCTGAGGGCCGTAAAAGGCTGGATCTCGATTCACCACAGGTCTTTTTCCGTCGCTCTCCACCTGTCTGTCTGGTTTCGACAGACAGTCTGTCAGGAGTACGCCAATTTCGGGGTGCTTCTTGAGGAAGTCGATGAACCCCTTGGTGTACCCATGGACAAAAGAATGGGCTGGTTCCCAGTTGTTGTGACTCGAGTCAAAGCCCCTCCACTCACATAGAAATTCCCATTCGCCCTTTCCGTCACGTCTTGCTTCTAAAATTCTCTTGAGTTCGTACTTCCCCCCTTCGATGACCCGATCGGACAAAAATTTCGAAGTCCAAAAAAGGGGTTTAACCCGATCCTTGGGGGAGGGGATCTCTCTCTTGAGGCGATCGCCCGAAACGTCAATTTCCCTGCTGACATCCACACGAATCTTCCACCTGTTCTCACCTAGACGCGCTGTAACAGCGAATGCCCCCTCTCACAAGGGAAGAAGCTTATCATCTCCGTCCAGGGTGGTTTCGGATTTTCGAAGCCAAACTCGATCATCGACTTCAAAATTGTGGGGGTTTTTTCGGCCTTGATTCTGGACCCAAAGCCAGTCAGCTTAATGCTTATCGATTAATTTCGAGACAGTTTTTTCTGCTCGTTGGATTTCGTCCAAAAACAACGAAGCATCTTTACAAGGGCGAGGATTATTCAACGGCATGTTCCACCAACACTTCTTTCGTCCAAAGACAATTTCATTTGGAGAAAGGCCATGATACAAAGGCGTGTTGTGGTAACGGCGAAGCAATGCGAAGAGAACTTCAAGCCAATGGAAGTCTTTCTCACTGGCGAGCTCCTTACGAAGCATATTTATAGTCGAGCGGCCGGCTCTTTCGCCAGGCAGCGCTCGATGTGAGTCGATTTCACATCGGAGGTGGTGGATTCCAAGGCGAGCACATAATTCCTTCCACCATTCGGAGGTGTACTCTTTGCCTGAGTCCGTAACCACCTCGGATGGGAGGTCCCAACCTCCCATCCAGGTCTGCGCGCACCATTTGCCGGCAGCCTTGCCAGTCATCGACTCGATGTTGCAAGGCAACACCTGAATGTAGCCAGAATGACGGCACTAAATAAGGAGCACTCCATTGACCTTTTTGTTGGTCCAATGGCACTCTTCGTCGTCAAGTTCACCAAGATAGAAAAAATCACTGGTGACTCTGTTAAAGAGGCGCTCCGGAATAGGATGTGGCCTCAGATGGCCGTGCTTCTTCGCGCTGGGGGGCGTCGAGACAGCACATTGGGCACATCCGGCGGCTACTCTCATACAATGAGTATATAGCCTTGAGCCGAACAACCTATGTTTAATCATCGACCATAATCTACGGCCATGTGCGTGGGGGGACTCCCATTTGTGCCACCAGTTTAACACTCGGGGGGCCAGGGCGTCTGGTACGCACAATTTACCCTCCATCCACAGCTTCCCCCCATCCAACGAATATTCAGCATAAATTCCATCTTTGTGAGCATCTTTGGATTTGAGATTCTCAAAGACCTCTTTAAACATCGAATCATGCAGATAATCGTTCGTCCAGTCACGGATGATAAGGGAATCTTTCGGCAGGGGTGGAGTTTTGGCCGCATCTCGACGCTTAATGCCCTGAATCAACCGAAATCCACTTACTGGTCGGGTATACTCAAACCGTTCCACACTCCCTGAGGAGGGATCGGTGACTTTCTCCACGACTTTCAGTGCTTCAGTGCAGATCTCATGGGCATGCGCCGGATCTGAAAAGGCCGTGATGTCATGGCACGGTAATGCATGCTGTTTAACAGCGCATTGCATGCATTCACGTCGAATGAGCTTTTTTTCTTCCTGATCCCACTCAATTACGACGTGGCGGTCCTGCTCTGTACCATGGATGTTGGTACTTTGCAGCCCCTCTGAAGCGGGGTAAGCCCATCGGCTCAGAGCATCCGCTACCGTGTTGTGTTTTCCAGGCAAATACGACACATGGGGGTCAAACAGACTGAGAAATTCGTGCCATCTGGCCCGTCGACCAGCTGGGCTCGCGACAGTATCAATGTGTTCGGTGGCCCAATACTCCAGAGATCGATGATCCGTCAGGACCTCGACTCGATTGGTGCCTACCCACGATTGATACTTTTTCAGAGCGCAGATTATGGCATATGTTTCTTGCTCACGCGGCGACCATTGCATTTGGCGTGGGGCTAGCTTCCGAGACCAAAATGCAAGAGGGTAATGATCACCTGTGGCTACATCAACCTGTTCAAGGACAGCTCCGATCGCGTACCCAGAAGCGTCGGTTCTTATGTAGAGAGGTCGGTCGAATTTCGGCACATGCAACGTGGCGACTTCGCAGAGGGCCGCCTTCAAGTGATGGAAGGCCTCCTCGCACTCGTCAGTCCACCTGACACGAACCTTTGAACCTGCCTTGCCCGCATCTCTCCCTACCTTCAATAGTTCAGTGAGGGGGGCAGCAAATTTGGCATAATTCGGCACAAAAGTGTGGTAAAAATTGCAACAACCCAGGAATCCTCTCAATTCCGTGATCGTCTCAGGGCGCTTCCACTTCTGAATAGCGACGAGCTTCCCTGGACTGGGTCGTCGGGTACCATTCTCAAGGGGAGAACCACAAAATTCAACTGATTTTAAAAATAATCCTCCCTTCTTTGGCCCACAAATCAGCTGATTGGCATCAAGAATGTCCAAAACCTGGTTCAGCTGCTTTTCATGTAGGGCCACCAGCTCAGCTTCGGTCAGTCCCTCCCCCTCTGTCGCGATGATTATGTCATCTATGTACACACTCACGAAGGCACGAAGCTCAGGATGAGCTGTAAAAAGCACATCCTCCATCATTCTTTGAAAAAACGAAGGGGCGTTTTTCAGGCCCATGGGCATGACCGTCCACTGGACTGGGCCACATGGCGTGCACATACAGGTGAGAGGTCGGCTGTCCTTCCTCAACGGCATTTGGTGAAAGCCATGACGGAGATCCAGCACAGAAAACAAACGACCTCTTGCCCTCTTGGCGATTTCCTCTTCAATGAGGGGCAGGGGGTGTGAATCCGCCTTGGTTTCGGCGTTGAGGTTGCGAAAATCAAAAACGATTCGCCAACCATCAATAGTGTTCTGGTCTGCAGGCGGCGGCTTCGGGACTGTGAAGGGTGCACAGCACCACTCGCTGGTCATACAACCCTCAAGCCAACCAAATTCCCTGAGATTTCTCTCGATTATTTTTCTGAGTATCTCATGTTTGTGTCCATGGTTCTCATAAGGACGCTGTTTCTTCGCCTTGTACCCTTCACGAAGCTCGATGAAGGCTTCACCGAACTGCCCACGGACAGGGGGGTCTTTGATCAACTTCCCCGAAAGGGTTGTGTCCTTCCGTTCCTCAAAAATCTTGTCTCTTTTCTTGGAACACAACTCAGTGTCCAACTGATCGCCAGGAATTAACTGTCGAAAAAACTTTGGCGATTTCTTCGGCCTTGGCAGGAAGAATCTTCTTACGGATGTCCCTAAAAAGGTCCGTATCAACTGCCTCTTGAAGATAGGAGGGTCGAGTGTCGTCATTCCAGAGATTCTCTTTTTTTTTTAGGCATGGCGGTCCCCCGCCGAAAAAACACAATCACTGCTCACACTGCCAGGTTCCTCGAAGGACGGCCGCTATGTACTTTTCCTGTTTGATATAAAACCCTGAGGTGCTGAGCACTAACTGAAAGAAACCAAAGGCTCAGGTTTTTATTGTACACGAGCGTACACAAAAGGAAACTTAAAAAGTGGCTGGTACACGCTGTGGTCACTGCAGGGTGTGTGGATGTTCACTGAAGTTGTTACAGTGAAATGTTGTGTGAAAACTTTTTTTTTGGGGGGGGGGACTGATTGTGTTAGATGGTTTGATGGCATTGAATTGTGAAAATGGATGAGAAAGAGAGTTTTCTCTTTTGCATATTGATAAATGTTGTAGTGAAAAGAGAGAACAAGAAAAGGAACCTCCTAGTCCTCCCTGAGAAAGGCACAAACTGGACCACTCATTGCATTGTTTTGAGTACCCTTAGGAAGTATTCAGCACTGTCAGCAGAGAAAGGGCGGTCAGCAAAGTGAGATAAAGTCCTGCTCCATGACTGCTGCAGGAGATACGTATCAGAAGTCCTCAAGCATCTCTCAAGTTTAGCAGCAAGGCGTTTGTCTCTTAGGCCAATCCATTCAGCAGCGCTGGGTATATCAGGAAATGAGGAAGCGTTTGAGCTTGCAGAGGATTCACTGCCTGATTGAAGGCTTGGCATTCGCTGATCACTGCTGGCAGAAGAGTGGTTTGAATCAGGTGCTTCATGTACTTCACGTGAGTTCTCACTTGACGCTGAGCTACCAGAGTAGTCAGGTTGCCTTGATTTGCGGCGTTCAGGGCTGCCTTCTCTTGATCCTGGACTTGAATCATCGTTGGCGTTGTTCGTGGGCATTCGCTGATCACTGCTTTCGCTTGTCTGTGGGTTGGCAAGAGAATGGTTTGAATCAGGTGCTTCATGTACTTCACATGGGCTCTCATTTGACGCTGAGCGACCAGAGTTGTCAGGCTGGCTGGATTTGCGGCGTCCAGGGCTGCCTTCTCTTGATTCTGGACTTGAATCATCGTTGGTGTTGTTCGTGAGTAAGTCGCGAATAAGAGCTGCTTCGGCTCTCTGTGCTGCTTCGTCGATTTCTTTGCGTGACGCCGTTGTCGTCTTGGACTCGAGCTTGTCATTTGAACATATGTTATTTGAGGGATGAATAGAGCTCCTTGCGGTTGAGCGTTGAGCGGCAGGATTGGACCATGCTGTTTGAGAAGAGCGGATATTTTGAGGATACACGACCACTTTCGGAGGTGACGGATGTCGTTCATCTTGTTGAGCTTTGGCTTTTCTTTCATGGCGACATGAGGAACAGCGTACTGGTAAATGGAGTTGTCGCTTGATGAACCAGGTCTTTGTGTCTTCTGAAAGGACGAATTTGGATGAACAGTCACGACATATCTGAGCGTAATCTTGGGTCTCGTCGTTGATCTTGGGTTGGAAGCGACGCTTTTTACGCCTGACCGAGGTCCATGATCTGCTGCTGTTATCGTCTTCTTGGCTGCCTCCTTCACTGTTCTCACTCGGCGTCTCGTTTCCTCCATTTCCATCTGATTTGTAAATGGATTCGTCGGGATTAAGTATAGCAAATTGATTGTAATTTGCAACGAGTGGTCCAGTTGGCTGTTCTACAGGAGAGGAAGGCAGACCTGTTGGTTGGCATTTTGGCGACTTAGGTCGCTCTGGACAAGGTTGGCATTGAGTAGTCTCTGTGGCCTTGTGGTCAAAGGACGAGGTCACCACTCTATCGTTAGTGCGACGCTGTCTCTGTGAATAAGAGGGTGCCAGTTCGTAAGGGTTGTGAGCGATGGGTGCTCTGTTGAGTTGAGGGTGGAGAAACCAGCAGTCATCGCCGAAACGGCAATTCGGGTGGTGGTCGCATGTTGTATCTTTGGCTAAGATGCGTGTGACCGTTTTTGTTAAGTGCAGTAAAACTGACAATTGCGATGCGTGCGGAAGCAAGCGAATGACCGCCGAAAATGCGATTTCTGCTGCCGATTTATCGTTCTGTTCCATTTTAATTCGCTGATTGCGATTCTTCTGCTCTTAGATACATTCATCTTCAGAGTTTGCGAGGAGTTGTTGTCGTTGTCTTGAATTTGTTGTGACCATTGTTGTGCGCGCGAGACAGGCTTCCCTTTCCAGAGATTCTCTTCGTGATCCAGCTCCTCGAAAGGATCTCTGAAAGCTTCCACACGGGGCTTTTCATAAAAAACTCTGAATTTGCGGCGCGAAGAAAATTTTTTTGTCGTCCGTGCACCGTAGATTCCTTTCGATGTAGATCGTATTGGGGAAGAGGGAGACGAGGCGGATCCATTTGACGTTGGATCACCTTGGGCATCTGACGGACAAAAATCAGAAAAAATAGATTCATCATCAGTACCACGCTCAACCTCAGATTCAGACCCAACACAGGAATCAGTACTAGAATCAGCAGAATCAGAGTCAGAAAGCTTTCCATCCACCAGGAATGCAAGCGAACTCCAGGGCCGCTGTGGCAGGGGACCTGTGTCGTCCCTGGCATACAGCTTAATCTTCCTGGGAAGTTCAATGTAATCTGCACAAATGTCTTGCAATTCCTGAAACCAAGGCTTGTCGTCCCACAAGGGCACAACTAAAATCGCCTGGGTTTTATCTTGCTTGATTTTGTGGATGACCTGCTGGATTAAGTGAAACGGAGGATTAATCCATAACTTCTTGTCCCATTTATGGGTCCAAGCGTCGCGAAAGTGCTTGTCAAAACGCTTGTTCTCGCGGTTAGCAAGGGCATCATACTGTGGCCAAAAGGAATGGTGTTCATAAAAATATTCACAAATTGTATCGCGCCATTTGTCGACAAATCTGTAGGATGAAGAGTGCCAGCGCGAAGGGCGTCGTGGCTGGTAGTCCCTACGAAGACATTCTAACTCTCGGAAGTAATCGGCACTCCCATTCACCTCTGCAATGGTGACATCTTCGCCAAATTTTGGTTTAACCTTTTGCTTCAAAAATTCTTCTGCACTTTTAAACCCTGCGTGCAAAAAACGAAATTCAGGACGCTCCAAGGGACCTGACTCCAGCAAAAAACAACGCCGATGACCTACGGGCGCCACCCTGTTCTTGCGAAGCCAAGGATGGCCCAAGTAAAGGTCATACTTTATGTCGGCACGATAGAAGTAGTCATCCTTAAGGACAACTTCCTCCACATTGCCATCTTCCGGAAGGTCTTGAGCGACCAAATGAGTTGATTTAAAACAACCGCGTTACCCACCTGCGAGACAATGTCCAGAAACTCCCTCGAGGGTAACAGGATGAGGCGAATCAAACACGCAGTCGTCAGGCAAAAAGGAATTGGATTGGAGATTTATCTCTGATCCATTGTCACACAAACAAGTGGCGAGGTGGAAATTGCCCTTGCAATCAGAGACCCACAGCTTTGTGACAAACTGACGGGCCCTGTGCTTGGACTGTACACCAACCTCGTCCACTACAACAGAAGGATCCGCTGCCGGATCCAGGGGAGAGGAGACAAGCGACCCTACATCAAGTAGTGGTCGAGATGGAATCTGGGGATCATGCCTGAAATCGCCTGGGGAGGGGCGATTTTCGTGGCTCCCCTAGGCGTTCTGACCTCCAGTGGCTGCGTTAACATTATGAACACACCCTGATTCGTCGACCCACTCATCCTGGAGCGGATCATCTGCTGGATTCAAGGCATTTTCAACGTAATCTCGATCCGCATCGGACACCTGATCTGCACCTGAGACCTGATCCACACGATGGTTGCCCTTTCCACGTCCACGGCCACGGCCGCCAGATGATGGACCTCCACCGTCGCCACGCCCTCTGCCCTTACCAGAGAAAGGGGTTCCCGAAGGATTTCTCTTACCTTTACCCTGGAATCCTGGAGCATTCCCCTTGTTTGTACCGGATTGAGGGGTTTGGCCTGGATTTCGATTTCCGCCTCCGGCGTTGCTATTGGGATTTTTCTGGCCGTTCGGCTGCCCACCGAATCCGGATGAAGTCCGATTTCCTGTGCCTTGGGACCCGCCAGGGCCTCCAGGATTTTTGTTTCCACCGGAGGGGGTCGGATTCCCTTTTCCAGCCTTCCCACGTGCACCTGTCTGTCATTCCTGTCTGAATTCTGCGAATTACTGATATTTTCACCAATCACCTTGTGATCGTAAGGAGACCATCGGTGATTATCAGTAGAATGCGTCTTAGCTCGGTTCATAGAACCTAAAAGAAGGCAGATGCTACAGTGCTGCTGAACATTCCGGGTGTCATTCACCTTTTTGTTGCCCTTTTGGGCCCCATTTTGGGTGTTTTGCTGGGTATTCTTGTTTCCCCCAAGACCCTCATGGAAATTCTGATTGGCGGCGTCGGCGAGCCGCTCAACCTCCTCCCAGAGTTCCTTCGGGGTGTCCGAAAACACCCAGTTTTTGGCCTTCAGGCGATGGCTATGGAAGCTTACTCCCCTGTTGAGGACTTGGACAAACAAGTCCCGATCCTCGTGTTCATGAAATTTGATTTTCCACGTCTCCTCAGTCAATTTCACCTTGGAGAAGGAATTGGGGGAGCACTTTTGAAGTGCCTCCCTGACGGAAAACTTGTTGGCAGAGGCATCGATGCCTTCCACCTCCGCCCACCAGGTCTTGACCTTTTCTTCGGACTGTTTGTTCCGAAGGGTGGCGGCAGTTTCTGAGGGGATCTTGTCAAAAATCAGACTTTTCAGCTCGGCACTAGAAAATTTTTCGCATGAATGTTCAGCTTCTTCCACTAAATTCCAGAAGCGCTGTTTTTTGTCTTGCACTTCGTGCAAGATTAATCGCGAGAACGAAGGAAAACTTTTCAACATTTGGTGGTAATGGTCCTCTGGCAGCCGGGATCCACGTACCTCCAACTGTTCCCACACCTCATCAAAGGTAAGGGGGGAACTTGTATCCTCGCGATCACTCCAAGTCCTGAGCCAAGTGTTGGCCTGCGCTCCCTCAAGGCAGTCCAAGAGGGCGATCAGGAACTGATCATCTTGGAGTTTTTGAGTCTTAACCCACAGTTTAAATTCCCGTTGGAACTGAGGCCAACGTCAGGGGTTCCCATTATACTTCGGTTGCTTGGCAACCTGACGAAGTCGCAAGGAAGTAGGATTAAGAAGCGAATCCAGCCCAACACCGGCCGTAATGGCAGACACCTTGGCGGCATCATTCGCCACACCAGCTCCGGCGAGGGTCTGGGCGAGCAACAGCTGGGCTAAGGTATTGGAATCAGCAGCAGGAGGGGCAGTACGGGAGGCAGTTCGCTTGGCATTCTGAGCCTCAGTCCTAGCCTTCGCCGTCCTACTCTCAGAACGAGAGATTTTAACCCTTTCCTTTAACTTGGTCCTGCTGATCCTTGCATCGGTGGTCCTGGAGTCCACCGAAGGAGCAATTGAAAAAATTTCTGTCGCCTCCTCCGACGGCTCTGTTGCTTGTTCCACCGATGAGGCGCCCTCAGACCGCATGTGCGTCTTGAAAAAAATTTTTATTCCCAGCGTTTCAATGATGAGGTGCATTTGATCTTTGAGCGTTTGGAGCTCAGCATCTCGCTGGAATCTGCAGGAGCAGTCGGCAGGACAGTACATGCTGTGTCCTGAAGGGCCTGAGCAGGCTGTCGGACCGCTGATCTCGGTGGTCCGCAGCCAGGAGTCCACTTGGGGAGCTCCTTCAGCCCTGATTTCCAGGCTTGCCTGCCTGGCTGCCTCTAAAATTCCCTCCTCAACCGCGGCTGCTAGATCGTCGCGGATGGAAACAGGGGGATGAGGGGCGGAGGGCCCGGGAACAGGTGCCTTGGCCTTCTCCTTCGGGAAGGGGCTTGCCTCCCATATCTGCAGAAAAATGGCAAAAGAGTCATCTTCTTGAGAACGCCACCACATCCTGGTATTAGTTTCGTCCTGAAGGAGGAAAAAATATTCTGTTAAAAAATCAGAGGCGATTCTTTCTTGTTCGATCAACTTAGACGTGGCTAAGAGACAAAGGGCCTCAAGGGCCTCAAGGTTACGGGTCACTTCTGGGGACAAATGGTCGCCCCAGTGTGCCCAAGAGGCTGGTCAATTATAGCTAGGTACCTCACCTGGACCGCCCATCTCAATGTCGTTCAGATCGGCGTCCGTGGTCTCAAATGTTGGACATCCGTAAGGAAGGTTGGTACCTGCCAGCTCCGTAAGCTCCACCGGAGCGTTGCCATCGTCGTAAGCCGGCGGATTCCAGCTGCTCGATGGCCAGTTTCGACTGGGATTATGGTAATCTGGGTCTCCACAGCTGCTGATGTGCGCCCTTCTTGGGCAGCTTGGACTTGCGCAAGGCATTCCTCTCAAGGCCTCGTTCGCGCAGCACCATGGCAGCGTAATCGTTACTTCTCCAGGAGCGGCGGGGTCTACGGGGCCGTACTGGGGAGCGGGCTGTGGAGCAGAGACCACTGAAGCAACATTCAGGTAGCCTCTGCTACCATGAAAGTGCTGCCCTAGGTCGTGGATGGTGCCGGAGGGCTCAGGGCCGGCAAGACCGGGGGGGCAGGCACGCGAGGAGTCGACCTGAACGCTGCTGTTGGGGGCAGAACCGGATACACGGACACCAACGGAGGCAAGAGCGGCGACAACGGAGGCAAGATCCATGCTGATTGTCTTCCGGCAAAAAATCCCAGTCTATGAAGAAAATTGATGCGGATTATCCTAAGTACATCTGAGTGTCCATATCTGTCTGAAAAAATTTTTATAAATCCGATTGTGAAAAAATATTTGGCTGATTTGGCTTCGGGTGCGCATCAGCGGCAATTGGCGATTCCAGGTAAATGATCGGAACGCGACGGATTTACGATGAATGGACCGCGGAATCAGATCCGGCACATCAGAAATATATAGGTCTGATCCTGAGACTGAGCTGCGGGGCGGCGATTCCGCCGAAGCAGAAAAAAAGGCCAAAATGTAGCCAATCTGGGGCAGATCTGCTAAAGTCTGAGCAGATGGGGGTTAGCCGCACTTACACCTCCTCCCTACCGGAGCTCGGAGTCTTCCGAGACCGAGACGCCCAGGTGGGGCAACCTGGACGAGGATGACGACATGGTCCGCCTCCTGGACATGGACTTCGACATCACGAAGAAGCGCCCATCCTCGGACCCACCGAGGCGACCCAGCGGAGACCCACCGGGAGCCCCTAGCGGAGGAATATCAGGACCCCCTGGAGGACGCCCACCAAGTGGACCCCCTGGAGGCAGACCACCGGGCGGGGGAGGACCCCCTGGACCGGGAAGACCCGGCAGAGGCCCTCGTGGAGGACCCCCTGGGGACCCCGACGACCCACCAGGGGACGGCGACCCGGATGCCACCCGGCGGTGGATTATCTACCTCCGCAGGAGGGTCCAGTTCCTCGAGCGCGAGGTAGACACAGGCAAGGGCGAGATGACTCGCATCGCCAGGGTCGCCGCGCGCGCACAGAGAGAGCTGGACATCGCCAAGATCGAGATGGTCAAGAGCGCCGGCGTCGCCACCGCCACCCAGAAGCTGTTGGACATCGCCAGGGGCGAGACCAAGTCGCTGACCAACGTCGTCAGCGGCCTGCAGCAGAGGGTGGACGTGCTGGAAGCCCGTGGGAGCGTCGGCAGCGACCACCCACCCCTGGAGTCTGGCTCTTCGGACGACGGCTGGGGACCCGGACCAGGTCCAGGCAGACCCCACGCCCCTGGCGGAGCCCCCAGGAGTCGCCCCAGCGCCAGTGTCCCCTCTCTCAGCGCCCCCTCTCACCACAGCGCGGACCGCCGCAACGAGCGCGTGCCGCCCGGCAGTGGCAGTGAGGATTGGCGTGATGAGTGGCTCAGCACGGAGTACTACAACCGCCGTGCTCCACCGCGGACACCGGTACGCCCCTGACGCCCCGCACCAGCCCCGGAGCCAATCCCAATGGCTGGCGGACGTTATGGTGGACTCAGGGACGACGTCCCTGCAGGAGACGTGGAGTGGGACGTCGGCGAAGGTGAGGACCTGGACCGGGACCTGGAGGAGTTCGACATCAGCCCGCAGGGTGGTGTACGACAGGAGGGCGTTGAACGCAGCCGCCGGCGCCGTGATGAGGAGGCATACATGGAAGGAGTACGGCGCGAACATCTAGGTTCGGCGTACATGGAGGAACCGCGGCGTAGCCACAGGGATTCCATGGAGGAGATGGACGTGCCAGCCGTGGGAGTCCGTGGGAGAGGCCGATGGGAACCTCGGTCGACCTCGCGGCCGGCGTTCATGGTCTCTAAGGCCGCGGATGCTGCCGTGTGGGAAGACCTGAAGGACATCAAGCCCCCCATGTACGATGGCAACCCCCTCAACCTCGACCGCTTCTTGGAGAAGCTGGACGATTGGGGGGTGACCGTCACTGAGGACATGCATCCCGCAGATGCGGAGAAGTATGTCTTCAGACGGTTCATGTACCCTCTGCCGGAAGTGCTCCAAGAGCTTTACTTCGTGGCGACCAAGGAGGGGAAAATCAGGACCCTCAAGGAAGCCAAGAAGTGGCTCAACGAGCAGGAGCGGGTGGACGCTCCGCAGGTGGCTGCCAAGCGGTGGAAGTCCATCAAGCTTCAGCATGATGGACGGGAGATGCGCCTACGGGACTGGCGGGACTTCCGAGGGCAATACACCCTCTTCCGCCGCAACGTGGAGGATCGGAACGAGGGTGACGAGCAGGCTCGCCTGCTCTCCATGCTGCCGGAAGCATGGATCAAGAGGGTCACCAAGGAGGAGACCAAGAGGGCCAAGTCCAACCACACGGTCAAGATGATGCTGCCAAAAGAGTATCATACGAACGTGGTGGCTTGGACGAGGAAGGACGTGGCCGGGGATGTTAAACGGCACTCCCTGCGGAACGCTCTCCTCATCGCGGTCTCGGGCGATCGCGAGAAGACCGCGATGTGGCGCCTTGACGAGTGTGACGTGAGCGGCCAGACCATCCGTCTGCAGGCTATCCTGGCGCGGATGAGCTGCGACGAGATCCTGGAGTGGGTTGGAGAGGAGGTGCTCAAAGAGTACCGGAACCTCCACCACACCCGCGGGTTGAGGCCCGGCGACCGCGACGTCAACTACATTGGCGAGGGACCTGGCGGGAAGCTGCCATGGAGCCAGCAAGAGCCGGCGGCGATGAGACTCTCGTCGACAATGACGACGACGATGAGCCCGCCGAAGTGGCCTTTTGTGCCTTTGTGGCCAGCAACCTGAGCGCGGGGAACAAACAGGGAAGCTGGAAGCCCCTGCAGCCGGGTTGGAAGAAGAAAGAGAAGAGGGACCGTCGCCGCATTGGCGACCCTCCGCTGTCCTTTGGGGAGTTCATACGAAATCACCCTCAGGGCTGTTTCGTGTGTTATGGGAGGAAGAAAGGCTTCAACCATGACCACCGAACATGCCCCATCCACCGGGCTGACACGGAGGCCTACACGAAGGCGCACGGGTCGAAGCAGCGTGAACCTGCGGGTATCCGGGAGGCCAAAGTGGAGGTGGACAAGGACGAGCTGTCCAAGCTGATGTCGCAGGGGACCGAGTTAGCCAAGGAGATCCAGGAGATCAAGAGGAACTGGGTCCCCAGGTCGGACAACAAGAACAAGGAGAACAACCAGTACGAACAGAACAAGGACAAGGACAAGAAGCCTAGGAATAGGAGGAGGAAGGCTGTCAACGAGGTTGATGCCGAGGAGACTGCTCCTACCTCCACACCCGACGCCCCCTAGCGGAGCCCCTGCAGCCAAGGGCCCCAGCTAGGGCGGTCGCAGGATGGTGACGTGGGAAGCGCCAAACCATCCCAGTCGGGAGTCGATAAGCACAAAGGGACTGCCGCGGGCCGAAGGCCCGGTCCGGCAGCCAGTCGCGGAGGCGCGGTGAGGGCAAGTGAAGGCACAAACCCTTGCACCCGTCCGTCCTTCGCGACCAAGAATGTGTTTGATGTACTTCAAGATCTATCCGAGAGTATCGGAGGATCACCCGCACCGCAGCTGGACGCTGCAGATGGGCAGCCTGAGCCCATTGTCCACGACCTGCACCAGTCGCTTGTTGAGCTTCTGAAACGGCCTGATATCCTGAGCTTGCACGCCGTGCGCCGAGTGGGGCGTGAGCGGCAGTTGCACCTTCAGGTCCGTGCCTTATGCGGGGAAGTGGAAAAGGTCTTCGACGTGTTGGTCGACACGGGAGCTCAAGTCAGCTTGGTCAAGGCTGGCCTACTTCCACCAGAGTGTTTGACCGACAGTCGGAAACCTTTCAGGCTGAGGGTGGCGAACGGCCAGTAGATGGTGGGAGGCACGAAGGAAGCGGCCATTGGGCTGCAATTCGTGAACCACGGTGAGCTGAGCCGCCCGGACCTCGGCAAGGAAATTCTCCTGCACGGTCGCTTCTACGAGGCCGAGATGGACTGGGACATGATCGTTGGGTACAACTTCATGATGGAGACGGACTCCGGCGTTCTCCCGGCCCAGGCCTCGATGACCCTGTACCAGGACGACCAGCTCTCGTGGCTTTCGTCACCTGAGCACCATGTGGAATGCCAATGGATCCACCCGGAACGCAATCAGCTCAAAGTAGCCGCGCTGGACACTGAGCCAACTGGTCCTGCAAACCAGAAGTAAGGCGTAATGCCGGAAGTGGCGAGCCGAGTTGTCGCGGACTTGGGAGCTTCGGATCTGGCCCTGGATGCGTTCTCCTCAGGAACCTCCGCCCATCTGCGGGTTTGTGAGAAGTACTGGAGCGCACAGGAGTCCGCGTGGAAGAAGCACTGGGGTCCGTATCAGGGCTTGATGTGGATCCATTGCCCCCGTTGGGACATTCCAAGAGCGACAGCGAAGATTCGCAAGGACCGCTGCAACGCAGTTCTGGTTGTTCCTATAGGATGCACCGAGGAGGAAAGTCCCCACATTGGGTAGTCTCATTGACCAACATGACCTTAAACAAGGTTGTCCTACCGGCTGGAGAGAGTGTCTATCAGGACGCTAAGGGACAGCCCATGCCACCCCAGAGATGGCCAACGAAATTCCACTATGTGGATGGGGGCCTTGATCAGGCCGACACCACGGACTTCGTCTGTGTCAACCGCATGATAGCAGAGCCATGGCGACAATGCTTTGCGGTTCCCCCTGTTGACATCGGAGAATCAGAAGACCCCCTCACTGAAGAGGAGCTGGATCTGGTTCAGGGGTATATGGATCAGCCCTTTCACGGCTGGGCAAACCAGCGTGGGGGCAAGGGCCAGGACCAAGCCTGGTGGGAAGTGGACTCGATCGTCTCTGCTTCCTATGATGGAGATACCTTCGTAAGGAGGGTACTGGACCACCTGTCCAGCCAGGACGAGCCAATCGGGGGTAAACCACCCACCTACGGCGATCTGTTCCGAGGCAAGACCAGAGATGGCCCTTTGGGCCACCTGGGAAGACCGCCTGAGCCAAAACTGAGCGGAGTCGCTACCCCTCAAGTAAGCTCCGTGGTCCAGGTGCCCGGAAAAGCCAAGGCGGAGTCCGATGATTGCCCCAAGATCCAGGCATTGAGGGCCAGGCTGAAGCAGAAGTATGGTGATACCTTCTTCAGCGGAAAGCCTGTGTTTCCCCCACCGGTGCGTGGACCGTATGGCGAGGCCAAGATACGAATGAAGCAGGACCCCCGTGTGTATCGTCACCGGGAGTTTGCCCTGAGTGGCGAGAGGAAAGAGGCCATGGAGAAGATGCTACGTGACTTCATCGAGAGAGGCTGGCTTGAGCCGTGCCACTCCGAGTGGGCCTCTCCGTGCTTCGTCGTCCCCAAGAAGGTGGCCGGTGAGTGGCGGCTCGTGGTCGACTACCGCGGCCTAAACGCCCAAACGCAGCATGATAGCTATACGCTTCCCCTCATTGAGGACATGCTGCAAAAACAACACCCGCGGAGGATCTTCACGGTGATTGACCTGAAACATGGTTTTCATCAGATGCCTCTCGCCGAGGAGTCCCGTGCCTGCACAGCCATGAGCACCCCACTTGGACCTCTCCAGTGGAAGGTGATGCCCATGGGCGTTACCAACGGCAATGCGGCTTTTCCGCGGATGCTGGAGAACCTGCTTGAGCCGGTGCGTGACTGTGCAGACCCCTTCGTGGACGACGTGATCATCGCGTCCGGGGACCCCAGTATGAGCTACGAGGAGCTCCTGGAGGCACACGAGAGGGACGTCACTCGAGTGCTGGACCTTCTGGTTCGGCACAAACTCACGGGCAGCAGTGACAAGGCCACCATTGCGGTAAGCGAGGTGGTCTTCGCTGGCCACGTAGTCGGGAACAGGCAGCGAAAGCCCATACCTGGCAAGGTGGCTGCGATTGAGCACTGGTAAAAGCCCAAAACGGTCTCTGAGCTACGGGCGTATCTCGGGTTCTGCAACTACTACTCGGGGTATATCAAAATGTATGCCGAGTATGCAGCCCCCATGACGACCATGCTCAAGGGCAACCGAGAGGAGACCAAAAAGGGGTCCAAGAAGGCTCTGGTGTGGACAGCTGAGTCCGACCGTGCCTTTGAGGGGATGAAGCAGGCGCTGCCATCCGCAGTGGGTCTGCACCTCGTGGATACCGACCGAGGGTTCGTCCTGCGCACCGACGCTTCCGACTACACCGTTGGCGCTGTGTTGGAACAAGTGCCTGACGATTGGAGGCACGTGCCCGTGGCCTTCTGGAGCCGAGTCCTGGCGGAAGGCCAGAGACGGACGTGGACGCCCTGAGAAAAGGAGGCGTATGCCATCGTCATGGCTCTCAGGAAATGGGCTGGGTACATAGCCCTCCATCCCGTCACCGTCTGCACCGACCATCAGAGTCTGCAGTCGTGGCACAAGGAGCACGTGGACACCCCCTCTGGTCCCGCCTCCCGACGGGCAAGATGGCATGAGACCTTGGCCAAGTTCGACCTCACGGTTGTGTATATTCCTGGGAAGGATAACACCGTGGCGGACTGTCTCAGTAGGTGGGCCTATCCCGCCAGCAAGGGCATGACGGATATCTCTGCCCATGGCGATGAAACTGAGACCGCTGAAGCCAAGAGGATCATTGAGATGGAGCGCCTGATTGAGGAGGAGGGTGTAAAATGCTTCATCGTCATGGCTGCGGATGCCCCCCTCGGAAAGAGGATGGGCAGAGCGGTCAGAGTACTCGCCCCTGATGGAGCTGAGTCCAACAAGCACCTCTTCCCTGAGTCTTGCCTCCAGGACGACTTGACCGACGACTACGCTGAGTCTGAGGCCTTTGCGGCCGAGTATAGGGCTGTGACCCTGATGACGGACAGAAGTGGCCAAAGGGGCTGACCGAGGAAGATGGCAAGCTCTACCGGAATGGTAAGCTGCTAGTACAGGAGTCCCGGGTGCTCGAGCTTTGTGAAGCTTGGCACCACCACATGATGCACCCAGGGGTCAAGAAGCAGGCCCTTGACATGCAGCGCCGGTTCGAGATCGATCATATCGTTCTCTACACCGCCATCAAGAAGGTCAGGAAGGGTTGCTCGGTCTGTCAGGCCTGAAATCCCGATAACCGGAACGTCAAGGGGGAAGCCCAATGGACCCCAGTTCCTGACCAACCCATGGAGAGTGTGGCCATGGACGTCTTCTCCATGCCCGAAGTGCACATTGGCAAGGAGACCCTTGACTGTGTGGTTCTTTGCGTGGATCGCCACAGTGGCGACGTAGTAGCCGTTCCGGCACGCAAAAAGGGGTTGCTTGCCAAGGAAGTGGCAGTCATGATGATTCGTCATTGGCTGACCGTCTTTGACATCCCCCGCACCATTTGCAGTGACCGAGGGCCCCAGTTTACTGGTGGCTGGTTCGAGGCCATGTGTTCCCTAATGGGAATACGTCACGCCAAGAGCGTCACCTCTCTCAGCCGGTCTAACGGCCGAGCTGAAGTGGCTGGACGGCAGCTGTTTGAGAAGCTGCGCAAGAGTTACATCACCAATCCACGTCGGGACTGGTTTGAGGAGATGTGGCCTGCTCTGAAGGCCCATCATGACACCCCGACCCCGGGTGGTTTGTCCCCTCACCAGATTCTGTTCGGCAGGGACCCCCTGGGTCGGGGACTTCCCTTGTCTGGTGATGGCATGGCTATGGACGCCAAGGAATTCTTCGCGCGGCAAGAGGCAACGGCGCGTGACATCCGCCAGCAGCTCGAGAAGGAGCATGCTGAGCTTCAAAAGTCCGCCCCAAGCTCAACAGCGCAGAAGTTCAGGGTGGGAGACCCGGTGTGGGTGATCAGACCCCGCCCCATGGGCACCCACCGCACCAAAACCTGGTTGACACCCGGAGAGGTGGTCCGCAGGATTGGTGAGGACACCTATCGCATCAAGGTGGGTCACGGACAGTTCCGGGAGCGCCACGAGAGTCAACTCCTTGTGCGGGAACCCGACCTCCGTGGCCAACATGTGTCCCTGGACTACGCCGCACATGAGGCTGATTCGGACGACGATTGTGCTGAGCAGGACGACTATACAGTCGAGAAGATCCTGGCTCAGCGTCCGGACGCCTCGGCACCCAGAGGCCTGGAGTTCAAGGTTCGTTGGCGAGGCTATGGGCCGTCCCACGACACCTGGAAACCCGTCTCCTCGTTCGTGCCGCGGGTCAATACTCCCTTTATGGGGTACATCCGCAAGCACAAGACCAAGATCCATGTCTCGGAGTTGGCAGCACTCACCCGGGCGATTGCAGCCAGGGGTGCCTGATCAGCGCCCTGAGCTCTCCCCTGATGCATTTTGAGCGCTTGTGAGGCCGACGGATCGTCCCTTACTTGCTTGCTCTCTTTCATCTTTCGGTGACCTGCCATCAGAGTGGCCATATACCCCCCCCCTGCTGAATCCAGAGGAGGATGGCCCCTCTCTTCTTCTATTCGTCACTCCCCCCCCTGCTGAATCCTTGGGAAACCAGGTAGGGCGACTGACCTTCATATTTCTGAGCTCTTGGGGCCTTGAAGCCCATACGACGTTGCACAACGGATGCCGCTGTCATCGGCATTGCGATTTTTTTGGTGTGTGGTCTGGTTCCATGGCACTTGCGGGATCCAGACCAGTCTACGTGTGTCAGCTGACTATATATGGCCTCAACTCAGGCGTTTTCCAGTCCACCGTCCTGCACATGCCTTATCCTAACCAGGGCGTGGTTTGGCGCTCTGTCCAGAGTGTGTTTACGCGCCTATTACCCCGCTCATTGCTTGTCTTTCTGTTCCCCAGGATATGTGCATCTGTATGTCAGCCCATCACTAAAGTGTGGACTGTTTTTCCCCCCCGACGGGATGCGAATCGACTACGAAGGCGCCCTGAGTCGCCGTTTACATGTTCTTACAGAGGGTCCAGCTTGGACCAGTACCTAAGTACAGATTCTTCTGTTTCAGTGCCCGTGATACCGTGTGCCCTATTCGCTGTGATGTGGACATCCTGATGGCGCCAGGCGGGAAGCCCAGTTGCCTGACTACACTCCCAGCGGTCCGCCACTGTCAGTCCCAGTGTGAGCCTGCCGACTCGCAGACGCACTTGCAGTCGGATGAGGAAGGTTTGCCTGGGATACTGGTGGTTTGAGGAGTCGACGCCTCCGCCCACACTGCATGAGGACTCCCTCATGTATGGCCTTCGTGGTAATAGGGCGAGGGAAAAGACGGCCTTGATGCCCGATCCCTTAGGGAGGAGCTCGTTCGGCTGTACCACTCTGGACTCGCGTCGTCGATATGGACATGGTGCGCCCGAGGAAGGACCTGTGGGGACTCTCCCCCAGCCGGCGGGCCTTGGGAAGCTTGGGGTAGCCTGATGGATCTTTGTGGTCGCTTTCGACCTGTGGGACCACCTCGGTCGTCGTGTGACGCCTATGTTGGCCGTGTATGCCACTGCCACTGTGGTAGTGACCGTAGCAGCCGGCACCCGGTGCGCCTGGTATGGGTTAACGGGTCCTTTGGATGCCGAACAATCGCCGCCAGGACCCGGGACTTGATACTTGATACTATACTTGCAGTTACTAACAGCTACAGCACCGTACCTGTCTCACTGTGGGATTTGGGCAGCCTAACCTGCGAATCAGCCTGAGGTGAGGATGTGACACCCCCCCCCCTTCAGGAGATGGTCCTGGATACCCGCTGCCATGCGTGGGTGTTATCGAGCCCCCCCCAGGGTTTGCTCTAAGGAGGGGGGTGAAGCGGTACCCAGAACCCCATGGCTAGGGTAGGGCATACAACCGGTCTCCGGTCCACTAACCCCATGTACGGAAGGGAAGACCGGTCTCCGGTCCACTAACCCCATGTACAGAAGGGAAGACGCCCGTTGACGCCCGGTGCGAGCCCGGCGGGAGCGTGTTCCGTGCCGTAAAGCCCCGCATCGGCAACCGATGTGTCGCCAGCGGAGATTTATATATCAGAATATCAGGAATCAACAGGGTTCTTTTTTCATATTGTTTCCGTCAATTTTTACGCTTCCGTTCTGATATTCACTGTTTTGACAGCTGGCGGTTAGTTCGCGACTTTAGCGTAACCGCCAGTTTAACTGTTATATACAGATATTTTAGCGCAAATCGTGACGAAGACTCTAAAGTCTTCAGGAATTGCATTGATGCATCCGCAATTTTCACATTCTACACTCGCAACCTTAATCCAAATTTTTCAGGATGTCGAAATCGGATTTTTGACTTCGACATCCCCGCACTTGATGTGACCTCTTTCGAGTGGACCTACGTGCTTCCCTATGCACGAATCAACTTTCCTTTTGTCTTGCTCTTCATTTGTCTTAGAGATATGGGCAAAACAAATCTGATTCGTGAGGCCACTTGTGAGGGTCATATGTCGTGCCGCTTGCGAGGAATGACAATAAAGAAACGTGGGATGTATTCACAATACTTCCGACATAAATTAGGAAGCTTTATACGCCTTGCGTCTCCACACGTGCGCGCTAGCGTAATGGATCACGGTCAAGAGGGTAGAGTTTGCGTTATAACTCTTTGGCCATGATATTGCGTGCATTAAGATAACTTTCGAGTGTAGCGCGCGAGTTTTGGTGTTGCATAGGAACTTTCATTGAGTTCCTATGAGCGATTGACACAAAGTTATGCCCTTGGAGGGGCATGACATATCCTGGGGGGAGCTACCTTTTTGGGCAATATGTGGTATGTGCCATGTGTTGTATTGCGTGCCCATTTGGGGGGTTTGGCTAAGGGCGATACACCCACCAATGGACCTCATATTGCACGAGGCCCTTCCTTATACTCCCCACAATCAATTGCAAGCCTAACCTTCATGGAGGAAAGCTTGTGTGGCGATCCCAAAGCGATGCGTTGGGAGCAAGGTGTGTGTTTTGCAATTTTCCATATTTTTATGTGCCCACTTGGGAAGTAGCGCTCGTGACTATTCAAAGCGCGCCAAGTGGAGCACATATGTGGAATCCGAGGTCATTGGTGTCAGGTCATTGTGTTTAGAATGATTGGTCGATTACTCAATCCAAGCCGAAGATATTATAATATATTTGTGCGCCTTTCAAGGCACTTTTGGGTGTTTTTTCGCCAATATTGCTGTTTTCTTGCCCGTCATGATGTCAAGTGGCGACTGTGTATCTCAACGTTGCGCTCATTTGACATCATGATGCAAGTATGTCTTGAGGGTACATACTTTGGTGCCCAACATATCTTGAACCCAGCGAATAACTCCTCTTGGGCTTGGCATACCGTTGCCGCCATGTTGGCAATTTGGGACTATCCCAAAACATGGGCTCACTTGGCGACCCTGCCATTCCCAAAACCGGAGGAGTTGGGCGACGCCCAAAGATATGTTGGACACATATGACTTAATACCAATCCTATGGCACACTCCGGTCCAAGTCGGGCATGTGCCTCATTTGCCCCAACCATGAGTGTGCGCATTTTCGGCCATTTTGAGCAATTTTCCACATTTTCTGCCCGCCGTGCACTATGTTCAGCCCACTCGTGCACACCAGACGCATGGAGCAATGGACCATATATGACATGGGTGTTATGGATATTGGTCCCCATGGTTCACACAACACCCGGGCGAAGCGGAGCAACCTTCGTTAAGGTGCTAGCCCAAAGTGAGTGTGGGCAAATTTTCCATTTTGGCATTTGTGGACCCAATTGGGATCGTCACCACGCCGAGTGGTATGGAGATCCTTGAGGGCCAAAGGCATGGAAGTGCACGTTGGACCCCGGTCGATTGCGTATGGAATGGCGGATCCGATCTCGAAGCCGGCGTGGAGATATACTATTGGGAGCACCCAGAATTTTGGCTCATTTCGAGCAGCCAAAATGACCCCCTTTTTGGGACCCCAATTTCAACCCCCCGTGTGGTCAATCGGCGGCCCCATATCTCTATGCCCACAGAGGCGCCCGGAATCAATTCCAAGTTGTACACTCAGATGTAAGTTCTAGGTCCTGCCTCCCATCCTGTGAACCATTGGCCTTGCCCTGGCCGGGCGAGCCATGCGTGGGAATGACACCAATTTTGGTGATTTTGGCATCATAACCCCACTTGACGAACCCGTGGTGCCCTGATGCCGAAACCTCAGAGGGAACCAGGTTGGGTGAGGGCTCCAGGGAGTTGGTACTCGAAAGGCATAGGGTCAGTTGCCTCGTCTCTACCTCTGGCAGATCCGAACAAGGGGTCAATTTTGGAGATTTTTGAGCTAATATCAGTTTGGGCTGAAACAGCCCATTTTCAGCTACGAACTCCTAGGGGATAATGGCGGGTCCATATCTCCGGCTCAGAGAGGAGTTGGGACCTGCCATCAAGGGGGCATGGGGAGCCACTGTCGTCTGGCCTTGGAGTTCTCTTGGTTCCCAGAAACTCGCCTGTGGCTGGGCGGGACATCCCCCCTATTGGCAGGGTTTCAGGGTCCGGACTGAGCAGGGCATGGGTTGTGTTTGAGCCCCCGCCCCCACCAGCCACTGCGAGGGTCGGACCTGGGATTTGGATACGAGTTGGGACTGAGTGTCTATTGTCCTGTATTGCCTTTACCCCAGTCCAGTCTTCACCCCATGTGTACATATCTAGATGTGTTGCTGTACATACTTGCGTTCCCTTGTTTCAGAGTGGCAAGGATCCCGAAACGCTTTGTCACATGACACGAGCGTATTGATGCCCCTGTGAGCGCAGTGCTTTGCCTGCCTGCTTGCTTGTGCGTGTCACCGCAGCGTCCCGTGGCCAGGCACGCGTCATTACGACCCTCATGGCCCAGAGCATCTGTTGCGTCAATCCAGTGAAATGTGTTTGGAATTGTATTGGAGCAACCTATTGGGTGTTGCAGGGCCGTCAGCACAGAAAAAAAAAGTTTTAGTCCAAAAATGGCCAAAAATTGCCAATTTTTGGCCAAAAACAGTGTATTTTTGGAGAACAATCGGGTAGGAGGAACGCCCCTCTCCTATTTTGAGCGTGCAGAATAAAAGAAAAAAGGTTTCCTTTGGTCTTTTTGGGTACAAAACCTCTTTTCATGGTATTTTTGTGCCTATACTATAGGATACAGGTACGCTGGTGTGCAGCACTGTTCTGTAGCACCACCCCACAACAGACAAAAGTACTCCAAAATAGGCCGAGTTCCAGGGTTTTTGATGGTTTAGGAGAAGGCTCGGGTGGGAAGAACCCCCCCATCCGTATTTTGGGGCAAGAGAATCCCAACAAAAGGGCAATTTCTGTCGAAAATCCTCTATAGGCAGGTACACTGGTGTGCAGCACTGTTCTGCAGGACCAGCCCAGAGCAGGCAAAAATACCCCAAAATAGGCCAAATTTCAGGGTTTTTGATATTTTTGGACAAAGGCCGGGTAGAAGGAACCCCCCCCCCCTATTTTGGGGCCGTAGAAACCAAAAAAGTAGGTCATTTCCGGCGAAAATCTGCCTTTTGCTGACCTTTTGAATTTTGGGAAAAAACAGCTGCTAAAATCATAGGTGTGATAAACCGTGTGTACAGATTCGGGGGTAACGGGGGAGTCGGCATGCGGCGACGGTGTGTCCATCTCACGCTGGAAGCGCTTGACGTCCCTGCGGTTCCATAGTGCACACCGGGGGGGGGGGTGTGTGGCACCGTCCAGGGGACAGTACTCACCACTACGGGGTCGTGGTCCTGTGCACCAGGCACTCCGGAGAAGTCTAGGACGGAGGCGGCCGATGGCTGAAAAAGGGCACAAAATTGTCGCGAGCCGGAAACCCGGTCAATATAGCTCTTGGAGCCTCCGTATCGGCGCACGCGTGTGTACGGGGCGTGCGGGGAGTGCGGGAGCAAGAGGTCACTCAGGGCAGAGGACCTTTCTTTGGCGACAAGCCAGGGCCAATTATTTGGCTTAAGTGCCGTTGTGTGGGACGCCTCAGTGACTGCATTGAGATCCCCAAGCAGTATGAAGTTGCGGGATAATAGGGGGTCCAGGACAGGCTCGCAAGTGTGTTTATCCTTAATCCGGTGCGGGCCGTAAAAAGATGCCACACGTAGTGCAGGCACACTGGGGTCAGTGTGCAGGGACAGTTCAACAGAGATGAGAATTCCTGGTATGTGCACAGCGGGCAGGGGTTTCTGGGGGGATACGGAGGTGTGGACGAGCAGGGCTACACCGTCCCTGGAAGTTGGGGCAGAGATAACCATGTGGTAACCCCAGAAACGGGCAACTCGCTCGTGGTCAGTGGGGTGGGAGGTGGAACAGGGGTGGTACTCCTGCAGCGCAAGGGCGTGGGGGAGGGGGCGGAATCCGCTGAGGAGGTGGCATAGTCTGTTGGGGGTTATTTCAGTGCCCCCTACATTCAGGGTGCCAAACGAGAGCGAGTCGTACGTGAGGCGTGAGGCGACGGGTGGGGACTGACTGTGGGATCGGTCGGCGGGCGGGGGCACAATTGGTGCGGCGGCATTGTCAGGGGCATCACTGAGCGAGACGAGATCAACAGAGTTGATTCGCTGCAACGGATTCCCTTGGTGCACTGAGGAGGGGTGGGGGTCAGGTGGAGCGGGGAGGGAAGGCAGAGGTGGGGGGGTGTCGAGTTCGAGAGGGGCCCAGGGTGTTGGGCAAAAATTCGTGAGTGCAAAGGCTGCAGCACAAAAAGAAGCAAACAGTCGCATGACACAAACGACGACGGCGTGGCTAAAGCGTCGGTTACAGAAAACAGAAATGGCCACCGCTGCTGCGAGAACCCAAGACACGCGGGCATGCGGAGGGGTGGGCGAACATAAACCGAGTACAGTTAAGCTCAGGTCCTCGTAGGTGTGCACTACCCGGCGCGGGTGGCGGACGAGTGTCTCCAGCGGGACGGGACATTGGTGTAATGCTGCAAGAGACGGAAGTAGCAGGGTGGTAGAGGGTGGATAACTAGGGGTGGGAGGAGAAAAACGAATCGTCGACTGGCGGAGATCCGGCTTCGTCCCTAGCACGCTTGACTTGTGAGGTCATGCGCTCATCATCCTGGTCGACCCCAGACATCGATGGGACTGGGGACTTCGGTGCATCATCAGTGCGCGAGGGTCCTACAAATTCGGGCAGGTTGAGTGGGGCCATTGGGGCGAGCGCTGCCAGGTTGGACTCGTTTAGCGCCGGCGGAGGGAGGGACGAGAGACTTAACTTTTCAAGACGCTGTGAAATGCTATCAGTCAAGTCAAGGCCAAAAGTCCCGGACGTCACGAAGATGGGTCCGGACAAAGTGAGAAAGATGTCCTTGAATTATGCCCTAGGTCTTTTGATGTATTCCTGCAAGTTGGTTTTGTAGTGGAAAACCCCAAACCAAAGCAGCAAGTAGAGCAAGGACTGAATATGGATCGAATCAATTAAATCAATGATTGGTTTTGGAATCCAGTGTAACACAGAAGGGCTGCAGATAGACAAAGCAGGTATATGAACATAGATTCAATCACAAATGGGTAAAGCAAAAGGTTTTATATGAAAATTGGTCAGACTCTAGCCTCAGAGGTTGCAATAGGCACTTCATGTGCACTCTTTTGGGTGAAATGGTGCTGGTTAGGACTGAGGGGCATAGATGTCAGGACCACACAGAAAATGACTTGGCCAAGCAACTGAATTCAGAAACAGTTACAAAGTAGGACCACAATAAGTGGTAGAATCAATTGAGTATAGGGGTCTTGGGGTGGGAGACCACTTAGGCTTAACCTCCAAGGCCCACAAGCATGGAATGCCTGATTTATTTTGGTATGACCTCCATGAAGGAAGGTACCTCCGCTCAGTTGAGTGGTAGGGGTGAACTTCATGGGGGGGGCTAGGGTCACAACCCTAGTTACTTTGAGAAAGTGTACTTTAGGCTACAAAAGAGAGATAAAAACACTTAAGTTTGTCTCAGCATCAACAAAGGGTTTTAAGGGGGGCTTAGCCTGGATCAAGCCCTCCAAGAAAGACATGGCAGTGACGTTTTCTTACTCCCCCCTGGAGTACTAGTTGATCGAGCTAGTAGGACCAAGGAAAAAGGCTCAAATATTCCCAAAATTACCTTAAAAAAATGCATTAAACTTACCAAAAACATTCTCATCACTTCATAGAAGCCTATCACACTGTAGGGACCCTTGAAAAACAGTGTAATGTACCGTGAATGATGTCCCTTCGAAGGGGCATTCCTCAAAAGTCGCCGGCGTGAGGCGAAAACTTTTGGAAAAAAAAAAGTGTGGGGGCAGTGGGAATTGAACCCAGGACTCCCTGTCCGGAGCACATGTGTCTGTCCACTAGGGTACAGTCGAACGCTCTAATGCGGACGGTTATCGCCGTATAAACAACGTTTTAGTAAACGTCCTGACCAAGGGCCAGGGCGGAGCAATACTCCCAATGGAGGACACAAACCCTCAGGAGCTGAAAAAAAAAGAAAGTGGAACCAGCAGGGAGTGATTCCTGCGGTTTTGCGGAAGGGGTTGCGATTTAGCAAGTGAAATCGTTGAAAATCGACGAAACCACGCGGGAAATCGTCATTTTTACACATAACTTAAGGTCGCAGACAAGCGCAAACGAAGCGGACGCCAAGAAAAGGGTTGCGCAAGCGAAAATGGCTTTTGGAAAAGAAGGTATGAGCCGTAGTTTTTAAAGTTTTAAAGAAAATTTTTGCACAGTTGCATCAAAATTTTTATAAACTTCAGAGTAAAGAATTCAAAATCAGCCCACACCACAGAGCAGTTCAACAACCCGTCTCTCAGGTATGTCTGTGTCACTTCACACTCGCGCATTGCGTTCGTGTTGGTTGTTCCGTGAAAACGTTAGGGTTGCCAACGCTGTGCTCGTTGGGGGGTCGGGTGTTCATCTCTCGTGCTCTGCACAGGCGAAAGCAGGTATGAAAGGTATGTGATGCGGATGGAGCGCGCAGCGCGCACGTAGGGTTAGAATATGCGCTGTGCTCGCGATGCATGTGCCTAATCTAGGCATCCACACGCTGTATCGCTTCACCTGTATCCCTAATCCACCCTTGTTTCCTTCTTCACAGGTAAGCGTTTGTACGTGTGCGGCCGTAGCGTTCAAGTTGAGTTGCTTAAAACGCTTAGGTTTGTTTTGTGTTCGTTTCAATGCGGCATTCGCACGATGCATGGTGAGTAAGGTAGGTTAGCCCAGGAGGAGCTCACCTCCTGGTTGAGTCTGTGGTTACGCCTCCCTTCCCTGCGTGCACATGATGCATTAAAGGGTAGGCCACGCGAATTGCGCACGGTAAACCTTGTTTAGGTTACCCAGAGGCTCCTCGGTACGTTCTTTAAGAGAACCCGAGGAGTTTCTTAAAGCTTGCTTGCTTGACAGGGGTAGCTGCATCTGCAGCGTGTTTGCAAGCAGCGTATTATAGGTCACACTGAGAAGGGTATAATACCTGGAGTGTGGCTTGGTTCCACAGTCGCAAACGCCCCTTCATCTGCCTCTTTTGTACAGGTGGGAGAGGTTAGGGTGATTGGTGCACGCAGCAGCTGCCTTCGGCGGCTACCATTTTTCTGCCCCAGCAAAACAGGGGCGCTGATCACAAATCAAATCACTGTGCCTCAGCCAGGAGTGGCGAGGACAGTCCGACTTCAACGACATCTGCGCTGTGCACGCAACGAGAGCACCCCTTCCCTCCAAGCCCTAGCAGGGGAAACGCGTTGTGGCGTCCCCTGTTAGGCCACAGCTGCTTAGGAGCGCTGTGTTCTCTTGTCCTTTTCACAGGAGGGTCGTTAGGACCCATGAGAACTTCACCTCCGCAACGCCAAGTAGAGTGTGCGTGTAGGAGTGGTAGTCCTGAGTGGGGGCTAGAGCCAGTTGCCCAGTGCTCGCCCACCAGGATGGTGCCACTGTAGGGTGTGTAGGACCTGTAGGGGGCGTGTCACTGTCCCACCCTTTTCCTGCAATTTTAGCTGGGCTGGTGGGCTGTGACAGTGGTTAGGTTAGTGTTTTTGGCCACATAGCAAACAGGCGTTTTGCATGCCTTCATAGCTTTTGGCCACCCCTCCCTGTAGTAGACAGATAGGTAGGGAAAACAATACCTGGACTAACACTCTGGGTATTCCCCCAAGGTTTTGCGCCAGCACAGAAATTGGGCGCATAGGGGAGGGGAGACCCGGGGCGTACCCCGTGGCATCAATAAGCCAACCCTCCAGGTTTAGCAAGGGCGCAGACTTGGGTATAATTAGGACACCACTTCTGCGGCTTGCTCTCAGGACCTTAGGACTCGCACACTCACACATACGTTATGGCAGGTAAGGGTAAGGTAAACCCTGTAAGGAAGGGTAGAACCCCATGGGTCTGGACCAGTCAGGGGTCCTAACTGTGGGCTCGCTTGTCCCCAAGGAGGGAAGACACACCTTGCCTCATAACACCTTGCTTGTCATTCCCCCCTGGTGTAGAAAGCCACCGTTCTTCGTTGGCTCACCAAGGTCATTACATTAGGGCAGTACCCATGCAACACATGGTCAACAAGGCAAACACTCGCTGGGTGGCTGCAATCTTGATAAGCGGCCACCTGGCTCACGCTGGAAACCATAGGCATGGGTCTGCAGGGCACAGACAGGGTCAGTAGACTGACACAGGGTTATTAGTTTCGCTTCTTACGCTGGGACATAGTCTCAGCACGGGTTAGGAGCTGCCCCTCGTTGTTCTCAACGAGGTAAGTGCGGAAGATGGGGTTGATACTCCCATCTGGTTGTATGAAGGCTGACATAGGTTCCCAGGTCGCCTCGGACAACCCATAGCCATCCCACAGGGTAAGGAATTTCCAGCCCTGTTTATACTCGTGGCGAGCAATACCTGCAACCACGTAGTAACCATCGACTGCCATCTCTTCGGCAGTCATCTCTTCGAGTTGGTCTGCCTCCTCTGGACTGGCAGCGTTCTCTAGGTCTATACGTTCAATCTCACTGTCGCTGAGGCGCCACTCATCCCAAGACAAGTCGTCAGGGGAGTGATAGTGCCTCAGCTGCTTAGGAGCACATAGCAGTTCACCACCTAGACGTGGACTGCACCTGACATGGATCCTGGATCCATCTATCCTGATGATACGATAGGGTCCAAAGTAAGGGTCCTGTAGGCAGTTACGTGGCCAGGAGGGTAGGCGTGAATGGTGTACCAAAACAAGGTCACCAACCTTGAAGCTGGCAGGTCGCCGTAGGCGGTTCCGTCGGCTCTGTTCACGGTCACGAATGTGCCTCAGGTTAGTACCAGCCTGGTTAGCCAGAGACTGCTTGTGTTCTAGCCAATCTCCCACAGGGCTCTTGAAGTCCTCAGGAAAGGGGGTTTTGAAGAACCAAGCAGGTCGTCCTCCATGGAACAGTTCGTGGGGGGTGAAACCCGTAGAAGAGCTCCGCTGTGAGTTCATGGACAGAACTGCCCAGGGCACTAGGCGTACCCAGTCCTTGGTGCGCTCCTGTTTCATCAGGATTCTTAAGTTTTGCTCCACCACACGGTTCTGTCTCTCACAGAGAGGGTTGGACGTGTGAGTGTAGGGCACACCTGTGGTTACCTCCACGTTGAGGGCATTTAGCACTCGTTTGTACCACCCAGTGTCACTGCGGATGCGTACATCTTCATCGGAGTGCACCTGTTTAGGTGCTCCATAGGGTTCGAACCATTGTTCGACCAACATTTTTACAGTCTGCTCACCTGTGATTTTCTTATTGCAAGGGAACACACGGGTGAAGCGAGATAGACCACAGGTGACCACGAGGCAACTATCATAGCCGCCAAAGCGTGGTAAGCCGTGGATGTAATCCACGTAGAGAAGAGAGTTAGCACAATAGGGTATGGGTAAGCTGGAGATCAGACCCCTATCCCTACTGTCACTTTGCTTGCTGGCATGACAGCCACAAGCATCTACAATGGTCTGCATACGCGACCTCAGTTCAGTCAGGGTTAGACTAGAGTAGAAACACTCACGGAAGAAGTCCACTGAGCGATTAGCGCCAGTGTGACCAGAACTGAGATGGGACCACTGTAGGCACCCATCCAGTCGTGCCTCAGGCACCACATTTCGGTCCTCGTAGAAGAGGTACTTATTGTTTTTATACCACTGGTGCCCGTCAATGACACGGGGTTCGAGACCAGTGTTGAGGGTTTGGAGAATTTCTTCATACTCTGACTGATAGTCGGTTAGACTCCAACCCTCCAGGATTCCAGCAGTGCGCATGGACAGGTCAAGCTGGACATCCATACGCTGGAAAGCCTCTTTGGCGAGTGCCTCAGAGCTCTCACCAATAAGCGCATCGAAGTTGTTGCGCGATATATAGTCAGACAGTTCATTCTTAATCCCAGGGATTTGATGCACTGTCAGCCTGAACTGGCTCAGGTAAGTCCACCACCGTTTTAGCTTCGCTTTTTCTGGTGGTGGGCCCTTCTGAAAAGACTTCATAGGCTCCTGGTCACACAGCCAGACAATAGGGTTAGACCCCAGGAGTCGGGATTGTGAAGATAGCACCAACATACCGGCCAGGAGTTCCTGGTCATAGGTGCTGTAGTTGGAACGCGCTTGGTTCCACTTCCAATTCCAGTGTCCCAGTGGCACCAGTCGCCACTCACTGGTAGGATAGTCATGTTTCAACGAACCATCACGGTTCAGTCCAGTAGTACGATAATGGCAGTGGGTTACCTCAGCGGGGTTAAGCTCCTGCCATTGGTAGATCGTACCTCCCCCCCTACATCACTGGCATCAGTGATCAGGACTATCTCGCCCTCAGGGCGGGGAACTCCCAGGCAGTTGGAGGAGGCAATCTTCTTCTTCAACTCCTGGTAACACTCTTCCTCTCTGGACGTCCACCTCCAGGGAGTAGTTTTCTTGATTAGGTCAGTGAGGGGTGCAGCGGAGTATGTAAAATTGTGGATGTGACGCCGATAGAAATTACAGGCGCCCACAAAACTCCTCACATCGTGTAGACCCTTCTTAGGGTCATCGCGAATCTGCATGTCCTGTAGAGGCTGCATCTTAGACGCGGCTGGTTTCCACCAGCCATACCCCACATCGAAACCCAAATACTCCATCTCCTCTTTCATAAACTCGCATTTTTCGAGTTTGATTCGGAGATGGTTTTCTTGACAGACAGTGAAGAATTCACGGAGGAGAAGGACATGGTCCTCTTTGGTATTAGTACCCAAACTCACGTCGTCGATGTGAGCCTCCATTTCTGCACCCCGAGAAATCAACTCTTGTACTAGAGGCCTGCGCCTCGGTATGTACAAAATTTTGTTCATAAGCTCCTGGAAGAGCGCTGGGGCGTTAGGCACCCCGAAAGGCATAACCTTCCACTTGAAGACACGACCCTTAGGGGTTATAAAGGCAAGCAGCTCCTGAGCTGCGGCGGTTAGGTCAACCTGCCAGAAACCAGAGCGTTTGTCCATTTTGGTCTTATACCTGCATTTGGCAATACGCTCCAGGGTGTTTTCCATGTTAGGAATACTCCCTGAGTGGTTCTGGGTTTTCTTGTTGACCTCACCATAGTCTACAACAAGACGTAGAGCAGTGGACCCTGGTTTAGCAACAAGGAAACAGGGGCTGCAGTGATGGGGATAGTCCCCATGTTTGTACTCTTCAACGAGGCCAGCATCAATGCATTCTTGGATCTGGCGCTCGATTTCTTCAACCTGTTCCTGTGGAGCGGGATAGGGACGACGCCTCACTCGCGTCTTTTCAAGTTCTGGTTTCAATTTCAGGTCCATCTGGACCAGTTTTTTGCAAGATAGAGGAGGCGGCAAGGCGCCGAACACCTCCTCATAGGTTATAAGCAGTTTCTTCAGGCGGGGGTCAAGGTTAAGACTCTCGACTTTCTGAAGGAAGTCCTCCTCAGCATGGAGGTTGCTTTTTCCATGTTCTTTCTTTTTATGCCGATCAGCATTTTCGGCAGGTACAGTACCATCGTCCCACTCAGGGGGACATTGCTGCCCATAGTGTAGAGAGTACACTAGAGGTATCTCAGGATCGGGCAGCGTATAGGACTCATCGTCCTCCTCAGACCAGATGGAGTATTTCCAGGTCTGTCTGAGGTATTGCAGCCGCTCTTGGCGCTCAATACCTTCGGCCTTCAGGTACAGCAGCCGTCGGAGTTCTTGCGTGTCATGCTCAGACAAGGGCATGTTATTAGCAGCAGGCCGTGCCAGAGCATCAGTACTCCGGGCCACGGGTTCACCTGTGTGCACAGGCTGCATGTGTAGCACTGGTTTCCCAACAGAGGAAGCGGGTTCAGAGGTTGACTCTAGATCTACCTCCTCTAGCAACAGCTGGGCCAGGAAAGCACTATGTTTTAGGTCAACACAGCTGGGATCAACAGAGGGAATAGTGCTGGCGATCTCAGACAGTTGGTCGTCAGCATCCTCTTTTACAGCTGCAGGTTCCAGATAGTCATCAGGAGACTCACACCCTGTAAGTGTGGCAGATAGGTGCTCAGGAGATCGATTTTTGAGATCATAAAGGGTCAGGCCACGATTTTCGGCCATGACCTCTTTTAGTAGCACCTGGTCCAGGTCACACAGGGGTACAGGATTGAGAGATCCATCGATGATGGACAGGAAACTGGCCCACTCAGGGGCCTGCATAGCTGTGTCTGAGTCCTCAGGCACATAGATGGGGCCGTCAGGGAGTTGCACTCTTCCCACGGTCATTCGGTCAAGCATACGGCGCCAGTAAGCATGTTCACCAGAGCAACCCCAGTCAGGGGTGCACATAACAAGCCTTCCTCCCTCATAAGCGATCTTGGTTAGAACCTTCGCGAGCAGGGAGAAGGGAGGGTTAGCATACGCTAGGCCCATTGCTTTCCAGAAGAATCGGAAAGCATTGTTCATTTGTTTCGAGCAGTACAACTGCATGATGTGCTGTTGTTGGCTCGCAAACAATTCCACCTGGATCTCGTCCAGGTTTACCTGAAGGGCCGCCAGTCCATTTTTGAGAACATGACGGGCCAGTTGGTAGTTTTCAGTACGATAGTTCGTCTTGGCTGCGTAGCGCAGCCCAGACTCTTTTCGTCCTGACAGCTCCAAAGGAACGGAGAATAGCCCACTGCCAAAGTCGCAGTGCAAAGAGTAAGGACGCTGTAGGGACAGCATTTTAACCTGGGGGTTTCTTCTTAGAAAGTCAGTGCCAATGACAATGTCAAAGGCGTCAGTGTCCAACACTCTGCAGTGTTGGGTCACGGTTTCGTCGCCCAGACATATGGTCACATCGACCCCCCCCAAGGAATGGATGGTACGCCCATCCCCTACTCTTATGGCCACAGTCTTGGTCTTCCTGAAAGTTTTAAGCAGGCGCCGGGCCAGTATGGAAAGTGTTGCACCGGTATCAAGCACTGCTCGAAAAACCTGATCCCCGATTTTCACGAGGATCCAGAAAACCAAGTCCTCCTCTTCGGAGCCGCCCCCCTATTCCTCATCAGGGAATTTCACATCCACTCCTGCAGCCATGAGGGACTTGGCCATCCAGGCCAAGCGCCTCTTCTTAGAATTAT